>OU611840.1:21204219-22408438 GCA_914767755.1 Agrochola circellaris
GCAAAAAAACTCTGCTTTCTCTTGGCATCTAACTTAGGCCTTTGTGCACTTCGGAAAGGATCCGAAGAAACAACAAGCATATTTAAGATATCTTGATTAGAATCTTGCCTGCTTCTTTTCCGCGAAAGATGTTCCCGGAACCTCCTAAAATCTTTGTTTCGAGACTCTGAGGCTTCTTCCGAGAGAGTCCCAATCGGGGCAATATTATTTTTCTCGATTAAGTCGGTTCGTGTATTAATAATTTATGTACAGTTGACGGCATGTAGTACCAGTCGTACAATTCCACGTACTTTTCTGCTGTTTTGCGGGCAAAATCTTTAAATCTTATTACGTCGATCTTCTCGCCAGATGTTATCGCTTGCAAAATCACAGCAAAAAGTATGAAAGCCGATTTTCAGCCCACCGTGTGCCGTGCATTTTTATGTTTTTCACTCGTTTTTTAGGGTTCCGTACCCGTTTGGCACAAACAGAACCCTATTACTAAGCCTCCGCTGTCCGTTTGTCTGTCTGTCAGCGATCTGAACCGTATCTCATGAACCGTAATAGGTAGACAGTTGAAAATTCACAGATTATGCATTTCTATGACTAAATAATAAAAAATAAAAAAAAAATGAAGGCGGGGTCTCCATACAATAAACTTTTTATACAGAAAAAAAACCGCTTGTGAGGTGTTATTGTCTAGAGCTCATCTAGTAGAGAAGAGAACAATTACCTTATACGTTTTCATTTTTTTCTTCAAAAATTATGAAAGAAAAAATGAAATATAAAAGTTGTCAGTTTAGACCATTTCGTACGAGCTCTTTCTCAACACCTAAACAAGTTAGGAATTTTAAACTTCTATATATAATGTACCATATCCTTTATACAATCAATAAATACTAAAAACACCGATTCATAAGATATTTCATTAAAATTTAGGTGATTTTCTGCAAGTGCAAAAATAACTTTGTAATTCATAGTATCATTATGTAATACAAATTTAACTCTGTGATTATTAATATTTAAGATGAAACATTATAATCATTTTCATTTATTTGCTAAATAATGTCCGTTGGTACGGAACCCATCATGTGCGATTCCGACTCGCACCTGGCCGGTTTTTTTTATCTCTCGTTAGGTTTGTTCCAATGAATGACATTTGAGAACAAATCTACTTTAGAGAGATGTAAATTCTATAAATACACATTTGTTATGGTCACGAATGCTATTTTGATCAAGATACAACTTGACACCAACCTGCAAATTGCAAAACACGTAAGAATAAATTACCTAATAGTTTAAAAAACACTAAAAAACACGCACGCAAGTCCAAACACGGCTATAATACGATCATCCATCATGAAGTTCCAGTTCATATCTTCCGGCTCCATCATCAGATCAGCTCGACAGTAGGTACCATATTATTGTATTCAGACCTTGAAACCTAATCGTGGTCAAAGTTCATTACAAGACCTTTCTAACAAGTCCAAACACGGCTATGATACGATATTTCATCATGGAATGCTAGTGCCTATCTTCCGGCTTCATCATCAGACCTTGAAACCTAATCATGGTCAACGTTCATTACAAGACTTTTCTAACAAGTCCAAACACGGCTATGATACGATCATCCACCATGAAGTTCCAGTTCATATCTTCCGGCTCCATCATCAGATCAGCTCGACAGTACCATGTTATTGTATTGTCATCAAAATCACATACAACTGCCAATTTTCATAACGCTACGATCTTTAGAAGATGGTTAAATAATTAGTTTTCTTAGATTTGATTACATAGTTACATACATACAGGTCGACCTAATAAAAGCGTGTTAAAATTTGAATTTCGCGGGCTAGGACTGCGGATCCTCCATAAAAACAAAGATTCTATTCTATTCTATTTTTATTAAGTGGCAAGCAAAGCCGATGTCGACTATTCTGTCAATGTCTAAAGTGCATTGGAAAAACAAGTGTGCTTAATTTTTTTATAAGAAAAACAATACATAACTGAAGACACAAAACAAAGATTTCCGTGCTGCCAATTTATTATTTCTAAACGAGCCTTAGCAACGTCAAAAAAGAAAGTGTCAATGTCAATATTAGTCAGTGGCAGTGTTGCCAGCCCTACCGTTTTAAGGAAATTAGATAATTATTTATGCGACTTGGAGTACTACTACACTCCGCTTGCCGCTTATCGCTTTTCTGGGATTTCTAAACCCGTCTTTTAGTAGAGCTTTATTAAAAGACGAGTTTAGAAATCCCGGAAAAGCGTCTAGTCATCTATCATTGTTAAAAATGCAGCTTTATTGGAGAAGTAGGTAAATAAAAAAATACATATTTTTTTTTTCATTCAAAAAGAAAGTAGGTAGTACTTAAGTGCTGAAGGTTTGCATTTTAAGATTTCCAAACGGTTTATTCTTTATTCGAGTTACTAGTCATGCTACTGGTAGCATTCCAGTCCACCAATCGATACCAGCGTTGGAATGTCACTGGAATCATGTGAACCAGCACTGGAATGCACAGCAGTGAACAATCCAGTCCAGTGACTGGATTGACAGTCTTCGAAACGTAAAGAACGTTGAACAGTGAACTCACATTGTTGTAGTTCAATAATATTCCTAACAATGATAATAATAAACTGTAAACCAAACTCTTCAGTTTGTTTCTTTTTACAGAAAACATCAACACAGAAGTCATGTATGTTTGTCCCACGTCGGAATTTAATAATTTATGAACTCCTTTCTTGAAATGATTGTCACTAGAGCAGTGCCGGATTAACCACGTAGCAAGAGTAGCAATTGCTACGGGCCCCGCGCTTGCTTAATCCGGCACTGCACTAGAGTATTATCGATTTAACAGCTTTTGAATGACTGGAATAATGTAGACGATATAGGATCCAGTCTAGCACGGGACTGGATTGTCTCTCTGGATCACTGGACTGGCATAATGTGAATCGGGCATTATCTTATGCAAGACAGTAGAATTACTGTTCTGAAATTACTAGATTTTTCTGCTGTTTTTTAAGGTTGATTCATATATAGTACATACTAATTCCATGGGTTCATTAGCTGCTTTTTATTTTGGTAAGGTTAGCAACACTGGTTTGGTTTGTCAATCAAATTCAATCAATACTTTGTTTGTTGTACTTGTACTTACATCTTTGTACTGTCAATAATCTCAAAAAAGTCTGTTTTATTTTTCCGTTAAATAAATAAATACCTAATATTCGTGTCAGCCGAACTCTGGTAAGTCCAAGATTTTACCTAATTATATTTTGGACCTACTTCTAACGTGTCTAAACAAGGAGGCAAACTGAAACTGGATTTTATTCATCTATATTGCTAAGTTCTATGCTACCGGCATTGGTTTCCGCCCTTAGCTTGTTTAGTTTATTTTATTTTTGAATTGTCCTTTTTGTTTCTATTTGCTGTACTGTGGACGCTTTTAACGTGATAAATTTATTGTATCAATATAATTAAAAAGAGTGTCCGTGGAGTTTCTTTCCCGATCTTTTCCATATATACATACTGGCTACTACGTTTTGGAATGGGCAACTACCTTCATATTTTTTACTGACCAACTCCTTGAGGGACAATAATTCAAAAGTTTAAATGGTTTAATTGAAATAAATGGTTTGAGTTGAGTTTGACTCCTTCAAGTGGACTATTTTACGTGGGCCATGGCGTTTGTACCTATTTACAGAAAATAATTAAACTATTTACGTAAAAATTGCTGACAAGCACGAAAAAATCATATGCTTGTCAAGCACTTCGCGCTCGTCTAGAGATGCCATTAGGACTTTGCGACTGAATTTGGTGGTATAGCGATCGCTATCAATGTCGAGACTGCCGCCCCTGCAGCCCCAGAGTAGTGACACTGTTCTCGTGTGAGTAATATGCTGTAATGCTTTTAAAAAAGTAGTGTAGTTTCGGGGATTTGGTTGTCATTTGATCACATCTTCCTTTATGCGTATGTGCTTGACTCTAAGAGGCTTTGCTCGGGGTTCCTGATATATTAAGCCTAAAGGCGTCCCTCCTCCTCCCGCATGATGAGGTGTAGAGGTGGCAGCCCTAGCATTGCCTGTAGGGCGGCAGTGGGTGTAGTTCTCATTATGCTAGCGATTCCTACACAAGCGAACCGCTGTAGTTGTTCGAGCACTTACTTTGGACTGTGCCCAGGACTGAGGTATTAATTCTTATCAAATATTTCCTAGGTCTCTTGATGGTAATACTAGTAAAAACTGTTTAAAATCACAGCAGTATTTGTGCGAGCTGGAAAGAGATATTCCTTCGAAGACAACTTTGTGATAGATTGCTTGATATCTTTCAGAAACGAGTAATGGAAACCAAACCTTACTTAGATTGGGGCCGTCATGAAGCCTGGCTGATTTTACTACATACTTAAGGTAAAGCGGAGCAATCGTTCATCAGACGCTTCACTTTTGGCCATTTATGTCTCATTTGGCATGAAATTGTGACTGAAATTACTCAAGTCTGAACACAAAATGAATCAAAAGTGAGAAATTAATTAAATCATCATTCTCCTTCCCTTACCCCAATTTATTTGGGGTCCACGCTACGTATCTTTTTGTGCCACACTTCTCTATTATTCGTCATCTCGGTAGTCACTCCCTTTCTAGCCATATCATCTGTCAGACAGTCCATCCATTGTTTTTCTGGTCTTCCCCTACTCATCCACAATTATACTCAAAACTTTCCTGACAACATTTTCATCATTCCAACATTCAACCATAACCATCAACATGCCATCATCCTCCTACCCATAACCCAATTTAGTTGTCACAACTAGGTGATAGAAAAATAAATAAGTAAAACAAGTTCCGCTAGATATTTTATTATGAACCGAAGTCAAAAATATTTATTCAAAATATACATTCTTAAATTCAAACCGTTTTAAATCTATTATTGTAAGACATGGAAATCCATATAAATGTGGATTATTACTGTCTATCGTCTGAAAGTTCACTCTCCTCCTATTGAGATTCTCTTGGTCAATATAAGATGCCAAATGGCAGAGCAGGGTGATTGGAGTCATGCTGATTATGACGTTGCACTTCCCTTGTTGCTGACCTCCAGCAAGCAGCACACACTCTTTCCATTCTTGAGACCTAAAAAGTAATAAGTATGTAATACCTATTCTAATTATGTAACACAACATTCAAATGAATACAAAACATCTTCTAATGGCTTATTTGACTTGATAAAAATATGTAAACTATATAGTTATATTAACTATAATTATGTATAGTTATAGTGTAGTTTAACTATATAGGTATGTAAACTATATACTGATGATTAAGCAGTTTTATTGTCAAAATTGGTATCTAATACCTAAATTATTCTCTAATTATGAAACTGACATATGAAATATTCATAACCAAAAATATTTACCAAGTGAAGAGGAACATGTCTCATAAATTTTTTGCTCTCTTGTCGATCTTGTCTCATAGGATATGTTCTTGTTGCCCGCACTATAGAATTGCCACATGAAAGACATACTCTTCTATGACCAAACGCAGGCAAGGCAAGACCACTTTCTTCATTGATAGTGTTTGCTCCATCTTGTAGTAGTGCTAAACACTCTGTACAAAGCACGCTTTCTGAAGACAGCTGCGATAAAGAAAATTGTGTTTTTAACTTTTATTATTACACGTATTCTGTTTTCTAGTTTGACAGTAATTCTAAATTAAGGCCCGTATTAGTAAACTTTACTCAAAACTCAAGTGTTACTTAAAACTAGTTTCAACCAATCAAATGGCTTGAATCTAGTTTTAAGTAATGCTTGAGTATTGAGTAACGTTTATTAATACGTGCCTTAATCCCTAAGTATCTGCTGTAGGTAATGTATTTTAAATGTATAAAGTCTAAAACATGCACAGAAAACTATGAACTCTGCCCCTAAGACAGCCTACTGATTAATGATATTCAAAGAGTAAAATAAGATCTGCTTACCTGAGAAGGAGTTATCCAAGACTGTAATAAGTTAATCATTGAAGTAGACGCTTGTTCTAATGAATGCGTACGCAGGTTTCTAGGTATCAACGTAGAACAATTGATACACCGGTCGGCCCCACGTCTCGACATTTTCAAAGTAAAATACAAAAAGTTCTACTTCTCAATAAACTAACAAGGCTAAACTAAATCAACACGAAACGAAAAACACAGATGTAGTAGGCCCGTATTACAGAACCTCACTCAAGACTCAAGCATTACTTAAAACTAGTTTCAACCAATCAAAAGACTTTAAACGAATCATAAGTAGGTAACGCTTGAGTTTTGAGTGAGGTTCTGTAATACGGGCTTTAGAGGCGCTAGCGCTTACAGAAATAAAAGATGAAAGTTGCATCTTTTTTTTTTTTCCCTTTTGGCAAACGGACCGGTGTCGACTATTCTGCCAGTGTCCTGTAGTGACGACAGCACAGCAAGATGAGTCGTCGAACTTTGTATTTCGTGACTTCAAGGTAGTTGTTAGTGTTATTAGCTGAAAGGACGAGACGTTGCATCAATTAAATCAATTAACACTACAACTACAAATGTCAAACTCAAAATGTCAGCCAGGCCGGCTAGGGATGCGATATCGATCTAAAATCGATAAATCTTTACGAGTAAAAGAAACCATTTTTTTTTTATCGATCATAAATATTAAATCGATTCTAGAACCCCTTAAATCAATAAAATATACACCATGTCATTGAATTCTACAATAAACCAGACATAATTTATTATGTTATTAATCGATTATAATCAAAACTTACGTTTGACGGCAATATTGTGATTGCAGAACACAAAGCCAAATAGCCACAATATGTAAAATGTTTATCCAGTTAAACTTATTTGTCTTTTCTATAAATAAAAATCGACTAGCGAGTAGATTCATCGAATATAGATATGTTTGATTGAAAATCGATTCAATTGCGTTCGACATCTCTATCTATGACCGGTGCGATCGGGCAAATAACCATAGATAAAAAATAACACCAGAGAAAGATTGACCACAAAGGATTAATTATAATTAATTATAATAACTAAGTGATTAATTGTAATATTACATTAATCATTTAGTTATTACATACAGTTACATGTAAAGTCGGTTAATTATTATTATAATTTTTAATTGATTTTGTGCAAAAGATCATGATCAGGATCAAAATGTACAAATCATTTAAAACGGAACGTCTTAAGGAAGAAGAAAGTGTTTACGGAAACGTGCATTTGAATACAATAACTTTTTAACTTAAAATTAAATTCCCTATTCAAAAATCAAATCTCCGACGCAGAAGGTCGTAAAAAAATATAAAAATATTTACTATATTAAGTTTATCTTGAGGCGTGAGAAAATTTGGTACCAGTTTTTGTCATTCTCCTTTCTGTTATTAATATATTGGTGTCATGTGAATGAATTGAGTGAAGATTTATGTAGGTACGCCTGAAAACAAGCACAGAACCAAACATTAGGTTTAGGTCTGTGATTTCAGGGGGTAACTCTGGGGGTAAACTGTGCTCCCACTGGCAATAATCAAAACCTTCCTTCTTGTATTAATAATAATCTAAAAAGCTTTCGCTTCACCTCTAATAACATTTATAATGGCATTTCCAGGTACCTTTGAGCAGCGGAGGGAGGCTGGCAATTACTTGATAGACTGCTAGACTGCTACGTGTATACTGGCATTCTTCAGGTCCTCAAAACCTCATCTGTTAAAGCATGGTAAGCTATTTCGCAACTAGCTAATTAGGTTTTTTGGTAACAATACAACAAAAACAAAGTAAGTATTGGCAAAGTCTGTCACGCCTGCATTCCTGGAAAGGTTGGGTAAAGGTGTTCCTAAAGTACACTCACATTTTGCCAGCTATATTTAAGGGTTAGCACGCCCTGTAAATAAACGCAAGCGGTTTGAAACCGCCGAAAAATGTAACGCATAGCTTTCTATACAAGTGCACGCACTAGCGATTTTGTTTGTACCTAACTCATTTTTAAAACATAATTTGCTACATTTGGCTAGCGATTCGGAAACTTGCGATCTTTTTGTATCCCAAAGTATGTTGCAGCGTTTACCATACTCGGTTTTCGATTCAATATCGGCTGAGCGAGTTGTTGTTTGCAGTGCTAATGTAAAGCGGTTATTTTATGACTTTTGTATGTGTAACATCTTTCTTTTCACTTTCCTGAAAAGCTTTACTTTGTCTTTCCTGCAATCTGAGGACTGTGGAGTGGGAAATCTGTGGGACTGATTTCGTGAAAAGGGATGGAATTTTAATACAGGAAGCCGGAGAAGCACGCGCTATTTGATTTGACCAATGAGCGCGCACGGTGCTAGAGTTGGCCGTCAAAACGACGTCGCCGCTCATAGCGAAAACGCGCGCGGTTTTGTCGGAGCGAATCGCTGCAGCGGCGTGCGGTGCGGGGAGCGGCGAGATCAAAAGTACAAGCGAATGAGTGCGACGCCACGAAACAGAGCGGCGCGGATAGCGGTGTAGGTGTGACGGACTCGGCGGCGAACTTATAAACAAAAAATTATAGCCATAATTTTGAGCACGTTGTGACTACCTAAATACGTGCACCTCGGCCGCTGCCGCTAGCCGCTACTGAGGGTACGTGGCGTGTAAAACACACCGCTTGCCGCCGCCGCCCCGCCTGCCGCGCCGCTCGCCGCTAAGACCGAAGTCGTGAATGGGCCGTAACACCAACCAAACCAAGCAGAAAATTTTGACCCCACTGGGAATCGAATCCGGGACCTCTGGATCTGAGACAGGTGGTCTTACCACTAGACCACAGAGACGGTTAGACGTCAGACTCAGATACAACGCCGGAAGTAGTCTACCGGCGTTGTATCGATAGTATAATAATGAGTCTAAAACATTATTGAAATGGAAAAAATACCGGTGTTATATGACAAATCTTTCAATCAATACAGAGATAGAAATATTAAGGGCCCGGCTTTGGGAGGAGGTATATTAAATTGTGCGCAAGGAATGGGCAAGCCTGTCGCAGCCAGAGAGGAAAACAAAGGTACGTGATGCATTACAGTTTTATTATTGAAAATTAATTAAATAATTAGCATTGTACTGCCAATTCAAAGCTCCAGGTGGAGATAGTAGCCGGCAAATAAATTCCGTATTTCATGCAAATTAATTTGCCGGCTTAATTATTATGATGACGACTAATGGTGTTAGCAGTTCGCAGTTCCGAATGTTCCCATTGGCCTAAAGTTTCTTGTAATTCCTTTCCATCGTGTTTTCTTCCGAAGTTGTACAATATACAGCAAACTTTTACTGTGTAATCGCATAGTTAGTTTTTAACCTAACGGCCTGTGAAAAGTACGCAATTTATTTGCCATAATACCGAATGTACATTTAACTGTTCTTCTTGCATACGAATGTCTGTCTGTAGTTATAAGAATTTTCTTTGTTAGATACATTTCTGCTTGGGAATGGCCTCACCAAATGTTTTGAAAGTGGAAAGGCTTCATCACCAAAAAATACAATTTGGATTTCACTTCCATAGTTATAAATATAATTTAGTATCATATATAGAGGATGCTGGTGAATCCAGTTAATATAACATAACAAATATAACACGCCTGTAATTCCTTGAAGGGTTAGGTAGAGATGTACCTTAGTATGTACACCCAAATTTCGTTTAAGTCCCTTGTAATAAGGGGCGAACCTATTGCCAACAACGAGGCACAAATCCAGACTCCGGGCTGCTTTTAAGAAATTCCTGATAGAATAACCCAATAATTCTTTGGTCGACCTGGGAATCGAACCCAGGACCTCATGCTCAGCAGCTGCGCTTGCGACCACTAGACCTATGAGGCAATCTTTGGGCAAATTATTTAGAAGTTTTCTATCAAAACTTGAATTTAGGAATACGCTGGCGTTACTTTTATACATTTACAATTCGTATGCACCCACACTACGATGCAGTATTTAGCATCGGCAAATGATTGGATAAAACTTCTTATAATTAAATGATTCTGAGTTGGTGTTATTGGGCCTTTCCATTACTATGTGCTGCGCTGTCACAATATGGAAATAGTGTTTGTAAAAAAAACGCTTTTGCTATGTTTAAACAGTCTTCTCTTGTTATATCTTTCATATAAATATGTCGCAAACTTAACAACAAATGTATGATAAATAATTTCACTTATTTTCGTGTCGTGGCGCCAATCAAGTATTCCAAGCGAACAAGATTTTGATTTTATTTATTTGGTTTCAGGGAGCTCCACACAAAAAAAAATGGAAAGAGATGAAAAACAGTTTCGCTAAAGAATTGGTGGTACAACAAGGCAAAACAAGAAAAACTGCTCCCCCCAGGAAAAAGAAATATGTTCATTTCGACTCAATGGTTTTTCTAATTCCTTCCATGCGGAAATGAGATATGACAAGAAATGTATTGTGGTCTGTTCCTCACAGGATAGTGAGGCTGATGTAAAATTGGAGCAGGCCTTCAGCAATGAATTCACGACCCACGAATAATAAAAAAGAACCACTATGAAAGAAGAGCGACACCAATTCATCAGAATATGAAAAACCTTGACATATTAAAGGACTAAAAAGTAGACGACGAAGACACAGAAAAAAAACCTGCGCTCATAATAGTTGTAAGAATACCAAAAGGATTATGCTAAGATTGAAATTCTAAATGTTTAAACAAAACGAACATAAATAAGAACATTCTCAGTCATCTCCGCAAGAATCGCAATATGTTTTGAATCAACCATCTTATTTTCGATGACCAAAAATATTTACAATATTATGTAGTTCACTAATGTACAATACTCAACAAGGAACACGTATTCATAGTAATTATTTAAATTTTAACACTTTTTATGTATTTTTTTTATATCAATAGAAGCGTAATTTAATACAAATTTTAATTGTTTGATTAAGGAAAATGGTTGATAGTGAAATAATAAAAATTTATTATGAAAAAAAAAAGCGCCCAGATAACATTCCTAGGAACAATAATCTGTTTGACCTCCCAAGCCATTAGCGACGGCTCTACATCGGCATGGCATGCTTACTATAGAGGACTAGCAGTGTCGGTCGCCCTAGGCCGTTTAGCATAACCCTGCGTTTGCACTTATACTACTCAGACCAAACAAAATACCAAGACAGCGCTGTCAACAGTGAAGCTCGGTTTCGTAATCATGTGTGCACTTAGTAAGGTGTAGTTTGATTGTAGTTCCATTGTAAGTAAATGTTTGTAAATGTGTGCGTTTGAGCGTGTATGCACAGAGCGGAGGTGTAGTTTTGGCATGCTTTACTGTATTGTTCGCAGCACTGTCTTGGTTTTTTATTAGGTCTGAGTTATACAAGGAAAAAAGATTTGCTGTTCTATTTTTGGGGTCAACGACCGCTGGTAGTGTAGTTACTTGAAGTATGAGTTGACAAAATCAGTTTATTATTTATTTTATCGTGTTAGATTTTGATACAGAAGAAAACATATTTTGATAAACAAATTTCATCATATCCCTAATAAAAAAGTTGTTTCTTTCTCGCCAGGCGGAGCCGTCGGGCATGAGCTCTAGTTTTGCGCGGCAGGCCGAGCCACAAGAAGAAATGAGCTCCAGTTCGGCGCGGCAGGCCGAGTCGCAAGAGGGCATGAGCTTCAGTTCTGCGCGGCAGGCCGAGCCGCAGAAGGATATGAGCTCCAGCTCTGCGCAGCAGACAGAGCTGCGCGCGCTGCAGGCGGCCGTGCGGGGCAAGCAGGACGCGTGCGAGAAGCTGGCGACGCGGCTGTGGCGCTGCAACTTTATATACACGCCGCCCGAGCCGGACTTCGACAGCAGGAGGGTCATGGGTATGTTACAATATCTCATATCACGGTAGGCACACAGGAGCCACCGGTCACAACCACCGGTGACAGTCACCTAGAAGCGAATGGCCGCTACCAGCCACACGTTTGCGACAATCCATTCAAAACGTATGGAAAGGCATGTGAATTGCTAGTTGCTGGGCTACCGGTGGCTCGTTTGCGCCTAGCCTTATACATAATCAAAGTCAAATCAAATAAAATTATCTGTGTTCCATTTATACGCATTTGATAAAATACGAAGTGTTTTATTACCACAATTCAAGCAATGGTAGATTGACACAAAAAAAAACGAAATACGAAATGTTGAGTTATAGAAGGCCGCAATTTCAAAATAACTTCAACACACTCACTATTATTGACACCTTATCTGGCACCAACTGTATCTACTTAGAAAACCCACATCAACAGTTCACTTGATATGTTCTATGCCAGAAACAAACTTTTCGTGATGGCTATGATCACGTGTTAATCATTAAAAAGAAGGAATGACATAAGAATGTGTTGTTCCAGGTACAATCTGCAGCCTGATAGATGTGTGTGATCCGATACACTGTACTGCTTTGGAGATTGCTGCTGGAAGACGGGTACGTTGCTCACTATATCCATCCTTACTTAGTATAAAATAAAGGCATGTAGTTCGCATTTTGATGTCCTAAAAATATTAAAAAGTGCACTCCAAAAATAATATTTGCGCTTCTTTTTGTGAACGCCAAAAAAATCCAAATGCATCTTTATTTTAATCACTTTGATCAACTGTTTAATAGACTTGTGCGTCCGAAAAAAAACCGGTCGTCTCTAGGGGTCAGTTTTAAAAAATCAGAAAAGATCAGCAATTAAATAGAAATTGGTAAACTCAAAACCCTTTTTTAATCCACAAATATGTATTGTGCATTCAAATATTACTTTTAAATCTATTTAGATCCATGAAAACACTCAAAAATGAGGTATTTAAAAAAAAATCCTTTTTTTGACATGTCTAGAAGAATGGCCTCACCGACTCCTGGTAACGTAAATTATGTTTAATATAACTGTGCAAGATCTGTGACCCGCCTTTGTTACAGCTGTACAGCGTGGTGGTGGACTCGGAGCCGACCAGCAGGCTGCTACTGCGGCACGGCAATCTGCAGTCGCGCACCACCTTCATCCCGCTCAATAAGATCAACGGGCACGTCGTCGACAGGGAGACTGTGAAAGTCGCGCAGGACATTGTGAGTATACAGGGTGGCCTGCGAAAGAAAAATTTAAGAAGCCTCTCCAAGCGCTTCCCGAAACACCCCATGTATGGATAATATGACAAGGAACCCTTATAGTTTCGCCATGTCCGTCTGTCTGTCTGTCTGTCTATCTATCCGCAGCTTAACTCAGAGACGGTTAGTAGTAGAAACCTGTAAAATAAAATCAGGAAAAATATAAATACACATATATAAACCTTTGTACTCAAATTATAATTATGTCGTAACTCTATGTATTTTACTGTGTGTACATAAATAATAAAATAAATAAAAATAAATAAATAAATATCTATCAAAATACATTCCGTATGGGAGAACATGTTTTTGAACTACAATGTTAAGTTTGTTCTTGGGATAAATTCATCCCAAAGACTTTTTATTTTTCTCTTCCTGTGTCTCATTTATTTAATAATATAAGAATATTAAATTATTTATTTGCATAAAACATGGTATACAATGGTGTTATAATATAATTATGATGACACAAACATGTTTAGCTAGAATCAAACAAAACATTCGTGCTAATCTGGAAACACGAATATAACCGAAGTGCATACCGTTTCTGGTTTACCTGTATGTTATCTTTCGGTCATTGACATAGCCATATAGCAGGGTAGCGGAATCGTACTAAATATATTAAACTTGTGTGTTCGGTCAGGGCGGAGGCCCTGAGAACGTGCAACTGGCGCTGGACCTGGTCTCCTTCGACAGCAACTTCCGGCCGGCTATGGAGTGGGTGTTCGGCAGCACGCTGGTGTGTCGCGACTCGGAAACAGCCAAGAACGTGGCGTTCCACCCGGCCGTGCGGTGCCGCGTCGTCACACTGGACGGCGATATTTTTGACCCAAACGGCACAATGACCGGCGGCGCCAAGCTCAAGGTCGGTTATCTGTCTACAGAGCGACATGGATTTTAATGAAAGAGACGTCAGCGCTGCTGGTAAAGGGAGATATGAAATCCAGTACATTTTACGATAGTTCCTTATTTCGCCACGTTCATTAAGATTGATGTCGTACCGTACTGTGGGTACTTCAATAAAATATATCTTTGGAATTAAAATAATTATTATTACGGAATCGTGTTACGTCAGCTCTTCAGCTAACTCCTACTGTTCTTCTGACCTTAATACAAATTAGTGCTTGTCTCATAATTATGCCATCAACTTATCAAATATTCATAAAGGAATAAAAAGTAGCACGTTGCTACAATTTAATCAATTTATATGTCTCTTTGCATTTTTAACTTCTCTGAAGTCTACGCAGACGAAGTCGCGGGCAGAAGCTAGTAATTTACAAATAACACTTTAACATGTCAGAATTGTTCGTGGCTCTCTTGGGAATCGGCGGGTTGTGAAAAATGTAATGAAAACTAACGACTACATGAAATTATTGTTGTTTTAGGGACGTTCGATACTCGCTCAGTTACAAGAGCTCAAGAACATGGAAGAGGATATGAAGACGGCGGAGGTCGAGCTTTCACTGTACACTTCAGAACTACAGTCAAGGCAGGAGGGCGGAGAAAAGTACACAGCTACCAAACAAAAGTAAGACATTTGAGACAAATATGGGTTATGTTTAAGATATTAATTCGTGTGGTTAGGTTAGGTATCGTGAACTGCAACTCAATTCAATTTCGATATCAAGCCTTAACCTCGTATGTAAACGAAAGTTGCACAATTTTGTTTCAGAAATAAATATATTGTGTTGCAGGAAACATATTTTGGCAACATTTCTTACAGTTTGAGTGTGAAACATAACATGAGTTGCCAGCAACACAAAACATGTTGCGCAACTTTTTTAGGGAACTCTGTTTCCAATGTTTCTAATTTTGGTTAATGTAAACCAAGAGTTATTTGGCAGCTCGATACAATCAAACTTGTTGTGACGTCGTCTTGTGTTTACATCTAAAATCATAACCCTCCGCCGTAGTCGGGAAATTATGAAAAAATAGAACCAAGTGATAATTTTTTTCATAATTTTAGGTGTAATTACTGTGCATGACTTATGTAAAAACAGATTTAATTGTATCGAGCTATCGAATAAATTACGGTAAAAAATGTCCAGAATTGTTAAGGTACAATTCTGTAGCCGACTGCAGTCGGCAACTGCAGACGACACGACTGTCGTCGCGACACGACTATACTCCATAGGTTTAGGTAGTTAAATAAAGGTAAACAAATCATAAAAAGGGTTTTTATAGTTGACACTTTTCAGATTCAAATACGATAAACCAAACTAAATTTATTTTAGAATTTTACAATAGTATCCTCTTTTATTTATCTATGTAAAACTTTATCATTTATTCTTAAACTACTCTTCGTAGATGTTACTGCTTTAGCACATTTTTTTAGTAAGATTTATAATAATAATATAATATTTTGCAATCTGTCTATTGTAAAGAGCCCAAACTCTAAACGTCAACGAATTATAACGTTGCTAAATTGAAGAGTACAACTGTGACGTAGCACGACAACTGAAGTGACAGGTATTACGTTTAGTCGGTTACCGGACAGCTGTCTCGTCACGTGGTTTTTTGTGTTTACCTTTATTTAATTACCTAAACCTATGGAGTATAGTTTCTATGAAATACCTTCCGCAGCTAGCGACACGTCGCCTTCATAGTAATACATAGAAACCTGTCATGTCGCTGCGACACGTCGCCTGCAGTTGCCTCCTGCGGTCGGCTACGGAATAGTACCTTTATCCGAAGGGGTGCGCGTGTCTCGAATGTTCCAAAAAGCCCCATTTACACGATGCAAGTTTATTGCCTGTGGCATACCATTAAATTGAAGCAACAATTGACTGGCACCGTCTAAACAAGAGGTGGTGCCCAGGGACCGAAAGTAATAACATTGAACTTGCGTGGGAATATAATGCAATATCTGCGCGTTGCTGATTAATTACGTGTCTAATAGCATACACATAATCACAATCACTTTTTAATCTTGTGGATCACCACAAAACTACAAAATATTCATAAATTGTAGCAGAAATCTGGGACGATTTTTGAATTCATACAATACGTCCAACGACTAACATCCTTTTGTCACGTCGAAATTTATTTTGTTCATTGAAATACGTAATTTGACATAATCACTATCGACATTATGTACAGAGAGTATTTAATACACATTTATTAAAAAATCATAATGCAGTAGGTGGTACCTATATCAACTATTATATTAGCGTCTGAAAAAAAAATTGGCTCTAATAGAAGAACGGAGAAGTAGCCCTTGCCGTGGAAAGGAGATCACCTATTCTGGGATATTTTTTATTTTTTGGCGGCCATCAATAATAGTTGCAGGTTTTTAAAGTATTATTTCTTACTAAGGCGTCAAAGTCGAGAACAATTTGGGTTCGGAGATATACAGGTTGGATTTTTGAGATGGGAAAGTAAGGGTAGGTCCCTTAACTGTTATTGCTACAAGAAAATAGTCTTAGGAGATTGTCCTTAACTTTTTGAGATATTTTGATCTGCACTCACAGATTTAGAAAAATCTTACATTCAGCAAGAAAATGGGCAGTTTTTGCAAAAACTTTTTTATGCCAATCGATTCTGTTTCTTATAAGGATCAAAAAACTCTCTTTTTGATTCGATCACGTAGGATAACTCCAAGCGTAGCCCTTTCCACTGCCCTTTGGCCACTGCCATTTACCTTCAGCCTTATAATGAGGCCCGTTGTGAGCGACCCACGTTTCAGTGCCATAGGTTTGCTTGCAACACGCACTGTTCAAAGACTTTCGTCTTGAGACGCGAAGATATGAGTAATCTACTCTATGCGCGGAAATTTCATAATTGTATTTGTACCATCGATAACACCTGAACATAAAATTCATACTACCGCATCACTAAACCATACAAAATTTCGAACGTCCATTGTTGTTTACATCCTTAATATTTATGAAAAAAAGTGTCAATAAACAAGACCTGAAATTTTTGCTGAATTCCGTTACCTAACACATCTGGTGTAAATAGCACGTACAGTAAAATCGATTACTTATGCAATACTTGTATCGATAAGATTTTTCAAGTGTGTTATTAAAATGTACGTAAAAAAACAATGTTAAACAATATGTTAAATATGAGCTTCTGAACTATAAAGTACAATTATATTTATTTTTTTCCTATGAAATCCTCCAACTCAAACCCACTATGAAACCTTCTAATTCCAATATGATTGCACCCTGAACTAAAGTACTTGTCAAAACGAATTTAACGAGCCCTTTTTCAGTTGAGGAGTTCCTTTGGTCAACTTCTGGCTGCATAATCAGACCAGATCCATGGTACAAGTTATTGCAATGTCACCAAAGTTATATAGGTATGCCAAGTTTCAGCTCAATCGGATACCAGGTAGTGCTTGGAAATATACGAACGAAAAAGTGTTGCACTAAAACTTCATGAAACATTTGGCAGCGCAAGTCGGGGCAATTCTTGAACCAACGCGTCATAAAATAGTACAAGCACGTACAACTCGTGTGTTTAGACGATGCAGAACTTGAATGCAATAACCGCCTTGCAATAATTGCCTTGGTGTAAGCGAAACTTGCATTCTATTTTATTATAGTATGCCTTTTTATGGAAAATGTACGCGTGAAATACTTGCATGCGATTCTTGAATGGCGATAATAGAACGCGCGTACGGTATGCGATTTTTGCTCTTGAACGTTTCAGAAACTTGTACTGTGTAAATCAGGCTTAAAAGCACTTCTTTGTCGCCTGTCTTGTCTTTGTTGAAACATACAACACTGTCACTTTGATTAGGTACTTACTTTTGTTTACGTGAATCAACAATATGACACTGTCTACTACTCATTATTATTTGTTTACTTATGCATTTGTGAAAACTAGTAATTGGCCATATGCTTGTTATTAACATATGCACCATTGTACATGCCTAGCTGTAAGTTTACCAAAAATTATAAAATAAAATAAAACAGTCTAAATGACGCTTAAGCATTTTCAATACTCGTTAATTCCGACCGATAAAGATTCATGAGGAAACTCTAGAGGTAAGTATTAACTCAAGAATTCACATACATGTGAATTCTGGTACATGTAACAGATCATCAAACATTAACTATTTGTACCTACATTTTCTTGGACAGAACATTACAAGCGCGAAACGACGGCACGACGCGACTCGAACGATACATTTTCTAAGAAAACATCACGGTATAACAATAACTGCCGTTCTATTCTGTAAACATCTCACCGTGATAATTTGCGTGAAGTGAGCTTGATGTGAGCTGTCATTGCACCAAATGCTAGGGATTGACACTATGGACAGCTCACTTCATGCTCACTTCACCTCACTCTTCACGGTGAGATGTTTACAGAATGGATCGACTGGTGTCGCGTCGGGCTAGTCTGCACGAAGCTTCAAGTGGGTAACGTAGATTCTACGAAAATGTAACCTGACATGAGATAATTCGCTTTTTACAGCGATTACCGTTTTGTTCAAATTAATTTGTAAACTAATGAATCAATACAACGTTTACGTAAATAATAGATAGGTACTTACATTACAACAAGGTTACAACAATTTTTTTTTTCTAAATCAGTCCCCAATTAATTAAAATATAGATGAACATACAGACGAACGTTGAACCTCCTCCTTTTTAAAGTAGGCTCAAAAGATTTGAATATTTTTGGACTAAGAAATATTCAGAAAAATAATAAGTACCTACAGTCACGAGCATAAATATATTATTATGCTCGACAATAATATCTGATTTCATCATTCATCTATTATTATCTGTAGTCGAGATGACAGCAAATATTTGTGGAATGCATATACAAGTGTCAGCACAATTAATATACATTGGACATCGGGGGAGTACCAAAACTATCTGACGAGACAAGCGACGCCAAAATATAAGAAACTGCATCGGCTTCAAAAATATGTGTCACCTCTTCGATTGCTCAAAACGAAGAGGTGACACATATTTTTTGCCCTACTTTAAACCAACTGCTACTTTTTACCTGGAAACCTAGACTCATTCATCAAAAACCTTTTTCAAATCTGTACCTAATAGTTCTGTCATTGAAGACTTAAAAGGGGGGCTTTCGCTACAAAAGATCAAGGAGAGTTCTAATTTGGCAGAGTGTTACCGTGTAGTGTCCTAATTAATATTCCGAATATGCGACCTTGAGTGACCGCCGCTCGTGCCGCCATTTTGAAAAAATGGTAAGAAATACCAGTTTTTCGATAATATCTTCTCGCCAGCGTCATCTAGGTTATAAATATAGACAACACGAAAATTTTAGAACATGAAATTTCCCGCTCGGAAAATGAAATTTAACAGTTTGCCAAATTAGAACTCTCATTGACCTTTTGTAAGTCAGAACCTACCCAATGACTGGACTATAAACATTCTATTACATAAGCTTGCTACCTAATTGATAACCTAGAGCTGAAGTGGACTTTATGTTGGACGGCGCGCGTCGGTCGGCACGTCGGGTCGATCGGTTGAGTGTCCGCTCCGACCGGTCGGGTTCAAACATACGATACTATCGTGCAGGTTCAAACCAGTCGGCTGCCACAGTCGGCTTGACGAATCCCCGGTATCTAAAGTTTATCAGTTCACACTAGAAGACTGTTTATCTACCATTAAGTCCCCGGATAGCCTGATAATTCTTTCCCAAAATATCAAATCAATTAATCGAAGATCGAGTGTGGTGACAGGAATTATCCCATTCTTGCTTTTTTCAATCCCCGTAGCTCTGCGTTTTGTTCAACTCCTGGTGATAGGTTCGGAATTAATGTTGTCGTGCTGCTGCTTCTATCGGTGCCAGCGATGCAATATTAAATTTATTTTCATATGCTGATTTTTAGGGTTCCGTACCTCAATAGGAAAAACGGAACCCTTATAGGATCACTCGTGTGTCTGTCTGTCTGGCTGTCCGTCTGTCTCAGCCAATTTGCTCCGAATCTAATGGACCGATTAAGTTTAAATTTGGTACATATATGTATTTCTGTGACCCAAACACGGACGTGTATCGTAAATCAATGAATTTTGAATATGGTATAACTTTTTGGGGGCAAATAACAAAATAAAAATAAAACGTTTTGCATACTGAACCGTGTGACATATCAAATGAAAGGGGATGTTGCGAGGATCTCAAATATATTTTTTTAGTAATTTTAAACTAAATAGTTTTACCTAAAGATATTAAGAAAATTGATGAAAATTGACCCCTTACCTCCGAAACTACTGAGCCAAAATTTTTGAAAAATATACAGACAATCGTTCTTTGCTCATAGATTACAGGAAAACCTATAAGAAGTCTATGGTCTTAAAATAACATAGTAAATCTCTCAATATTGTGCGTACAAAACTTACATTTGCAGTTGGAATGTATGGGAGAACATGTTTTTCAACAACAATGATAAGTTTGTTCTTGGGATTAATTCATCCTACCTGCGGAACCCTTCGTTGTGCGTGGTCCGACACGCACTTGGCCAGTTTTTGAAACATGTTTATCTATAGTTGTAACGATATCCCTTTCACGTCACTGTAAAAAAGGTTAGTCATAATTTATAGGAAATTATCTCTAGTCTAATGTATTTCATAACTATTTTCATCGTAAAAATTAAATGAGTCGGAAAGGAGATAAACGTCTTTTTGGGCGCCATTTGTCCGTTATGACGGCGGGAGCGGTAAAGACACGAGGTGGCAAAGTGAAAATTCGAACCACGACGACAATAAAACACCAATTTAGTACTATATCTAATGACTGCACTAGGAAGCTTATGGGAAGCTGACGTACGTTCCATAACAGTAGGTACATCTGAAACGGGTAATCGGACAACAAAAGCTTACCTACGAACAATTTGCAACGCTTCTTACACAAATCGAAGCGTCAGGCCGCTGGGTCCGTTGTCGGAGGATGTGGAAGATCTGGAATATTTTACTCACTTTCTTGCGGGGAGTCCAACGCTAACACTACCACTCGAAAAGCTATAGACATCAGAAACAACTGGAAACTCATTGAGCTTATGCGCCGACAATATTGGGATCGCTGATCGAAAGAATACCTTTACTTATTACAATTCGGTTTTGTAATAAATGGAGGTATTCTTTCACAAAAAGCAACAAAGTAACGAAAACATACAGAAGGGGGCAAAGGGGCAACTAGTTCACATCAGGGAAAGTAATCTACCTCCAAGCAAATGGGCTATGGGCTGCGTAGTGGAACTGCACCCAGGCAGCGACAACTTAGTTCGAGTAGTCACGCTGAAATGGGGTACCTACTGAAAAGATCCATTACTAAACTAGCCCCGCTATGTACAAACGAGGCATGTGGAAGCACTGATTCATAAGTGTGTCCAGAAACAGCACGGCAAGCAAAAGAAAGGGACTACTAAAACTCCAAAAAAGGTAAACAGCTTGGTTATGCTGTTCCTAGTAGCGTTAACAACGCTGTCACGTGGACATATTAAAATATTAAGCCAAAATTCTATACCTACTATCAAATGAGCAATATTTGTATATATAATTATATATAGGTATTTGTAATCACGTTCTCGAAAACGGCTCTAATGATTTCGATGAAAGTTGCAATAGATTACGGGGGCGAAAAATCAATCTAGCTAGGTCTCATATCTGGAAAAAATCGTTTTATCCGTATTTTCACCCTCGCAGAGCTCGATTGCCCAAAGTTGAAAACAAGATGGCTACCTTAGAATAATGACATGGCAGAATTGAATTAGTAAGTAAGTACCTACCATCATGGCAGCACGGAATTAGTATGTACTATACATGGAATTAGTATGAACTTTCTTAGACTATTAAATGAGCATTCTCTATTTTCACCAGAGCAGAGCTCGGACGCCCAGGTACTGTAAATAATATTACATGTTATTGGGTACCACAACAATGCTGGACCAATGGATAAAATTACAGAGACCATAAGAGAGGGTGCATAATTGCATCAATGAGTGTACGAAAATGTAATTAAAACAGTCATCTGTTTTATGCACTCGTTAGTCGTTACCCGTGGTCCCGGTGGTTCGACCCACCATTACCGGGTCCATGGGTAATTCTAATTACCCGTGGTTCCATGGCGTTAGGGATTGTTCCCTGGACTTCTGACTGTATCGATAGAAAATGAAAACCATCAGTTACATACAATAAAGTTTACTCATTCTTAAACAAATCAAATAATTCCATAATTGGGAACAAAAACTAACTCATACCAGAACTATATTGAAAATGATGAATTCGTAACCGATACACTAATGAATTATGACTCAATGAAAACCATAAGTTAAATACAAAATGTTTATTCATTGAATAAACATTTACAAACATTTTTTTATTTTTTGTAAAATAACCATCAGTTATTTGTTTATGAATCATAAGCAAATAAAATAATTCCATCCTTGGGAACAAAAAAATAATTCTAATACGTATCCAACTGATAATTTGTCTTTTTTCTCATTTTTTACTAAAGTCACGTAAATAAAGACAACTACGAGTAGGTATACCTATATTTTACAAAGTTTCGAAATAGACACGGACACATACCATAAGTCCGTGTATACCTACATCGTACAATCGGCGTGTGCACCTGTTGTAAACAAAGGTACCTATCAGTCATATAGCCGTTTTAATGTTGGTTTTTAAACTTTTGCATCAACAATAATATTAATGTCATGTTGGCGTTACAAATAATGTTTAAATATGGAAAATAATTACACACCTTTATTTATTATAGCAATCAACAATGTTGTTCGGTGTTTTTACCGAACACCTTAGTTAGCAATATCGGCGTGACGCGTTGACCTAATTTTATATTACTTATTACTTATTAATTTATAATGTATTCAGTGCACTTTTGTCTACCGCGTTAGCCGGGTGTATTCATCAACATTTCATTAACATTTTAACATTAAGAACAGTTTGAGAGTGAGATAATAAATAGTGTTAAACATAAACATTTGTTTCTCCTAACACCGACACCTTGCTACGTACTCCGACATAATTTTGGTCCTTCGAACCGGATTGGATCAGGCGTCGCGTAATTTCGGAAATTCGGAATTTTGGTGTACGAGGTCTGAACTATCGTAACAAACAACAGTGTGTGTGCGTCGTGGGGCGGTCGGAGCGAACATTGGAGAAGAACAGTGAAGTAGCAGCAGAGGCTGAGTACTAACAGCGGAGAATACAAGTAATAAATTTCCTTATTTTTAGTCAGTAAGGATTGCAGTTTAAAATCCTATAACAATGTCGGATCTCATTGAAACGCAATCAATGATCTATGATAGCATCGTTAAAATTGGCATTAACTTGAAGAAGGATAGTGCTGATAGGAAAACAGTGGATTACTTTAAGCGGAAACTTAACACTTTGGAGAGTTATTGGAACGATTACCAAGTTAATCATGAGCGCATTGAGGGGGAGGTAAGTAAAACTGACCCTTATTTTACCGACCGCGAGTACGAGAAAACGAAATCGGTGTTTGAGTCAACCAAGGCGTTGATCAACCAACAGTATCAGCTGCGGTTCATGAAGACAGGAGGCCTTACAACAGGTGAGCAAACAGTAGTACGAGACAGATCGCCATCGGCATCGAGTATGCGTGCAGAAGAGAAAACAGGTGAGGAGGCGGGCCCAAGTTGTTCAAGGCAGCTGAGAGACCGACCAGCTCAGAAATTGAACATGGAGCCAAACAACAAGCTTGACGAGTTGTTGAAAAAACAGTATGCGAATTTGGCAAAACAACATAAAATAATTAATAAACATCTAATTACGCTGGATAACACCTCAAACAAACTACAACGAGAGATAAACAACATATCCTTACTTCAAGAATTTACCATGACAGCTCTAACAGCCAGTAATTTACTGCATAACTTAAAAAGAACTCAAGATATTATACTTGACATCCTAACCAATGTCCACCATGGAAAGTTTAACATTCATCTGCTTACCCCTGAACAACTCCAAAGGGAACTAAACATTATCTCGGGGCATTTATCCGATGACCTAACATTGCCTATTGAAACGCACGATATTCGGAAGCTTTATTCTCTGATTAGCATTAAAGCACGAATAACTGAAGAATACTTCCTCTTCCAAATAACATTCCCACTTATTAGCAGAGACCGATATAAGTTATACAAAATACATCCTATACCACACCAGATGAACAACACTATGATAGAGTTCATCCCGTCTTCAGAATACGTCGCTACGGATCTAAAAAGAGACACGTACTTAACAATTACGTCGGGAGAACTTTCACTATGTAAACAAGAAGATGATAATTTCATTTGCGATTGGAAAAAGCCGATATACCATCTTAACAACGAGAACAACTTTTGTGATGTCGACCGAGACACAGATAAGTGCAAGGTACGGAGATCTAGATGTGAAAACAAATGGACATCACTAACAAACCCGTCACTATTCTTGTACCATTGCTGCAACATTTATACCGTCAAAGTAATCTGCGGCGAACAGATAAACAAGTTACAACTAAGCAAAGCTGGTGTCATTTACTTAGAACCAGGTTGCCTACTGAAGGGGCAGGAGTTTACCCTGAACATTCAGAGCCAAAAGAAAAACAGAGTTGACATGAGCCCGGACATTTTTATACCTGAGATGGATCACTTAAACTTCATCATTAACAGCACTATGCCATTCGAAAACTTACAAGACGTAACAGACTCGGGCCAGATGACGTACGCCTTAAAAAAGCTACACGAACGCATCGATGACATGAAAAACAGCCAAGTGGAATTAGGAGAAACATTATCCACGCATGACATCCATCAGTATGCAGTAAGCTACATCCTGGTCGGCGCGCTGGCGCTGGCGGCGGGAGCGCTGCTGTACAGATGGCTGCGGCGGCGAGCGCGCTGCGCCCACATCACGTCGGACATGGAGCTTCAACCCACCAGAAGTTTTAGTGATGTGAACGTCAATGGTGTTAGTGTTAGTGCGCGGCAAAACATGAGTGAACGTCAATCTAGTGCGACACATATTTATGGTGAATTAAACAATACCATGGTGAATAGGGCGTGTCCTCGCGTGCCTAGAAATCCTTTAGGAACAATAAGCTCTTAATTTTAATTCAAATCATTTTACTTTTGTTGTACTAACATTTTAATCTTAAGTTGGCTTGTTTTCACCTTGTAAACATTCATATCATGATCATTAGAATATTTTACTAACAAAACATTGTTTCATCTCAGCATCTATCTTTTGTGGCCCGGAATATGTTCGGTGTTTTTACCGAACACCTTAGTTAGCAATATCGGCGTGACGCGTTGACCTAATTTTATATTACTTATTACTTATTAATTTATAATGTATTCAGTGCACTTTTGTCTACCGCGTTAGCCGGGTGTATTCATCAACATTTCATTAACATTTTAACATTAAGAACAGTTTGAGAGTGAGATAATAAATAGTGTTAAACATAAACATTTGTTTCTCCTAACACCGACACCTTGCTACGTACTCCGACAAATGTAAAATACAAAATAATAGTAATACTTACATAACTGTTTTAATATTTAAAAAAAAATATGCTTAAGTAATTAGCTAACAGAAGAATTCAGCTGGGCTGGGCAGCTTTGGGAAGCTTCGTCTCGTAGGTATTTTAGAGAGCAGTAGAGCCTAAAGACTAAAGTTTGCAATCAGTGCGTCCTGCTTGTAATGATGACTTACCGAGCCGAAACGTGGACATTCACGGTACGGCTGGTCCATAAATTCAAGGTCGCTCAGCGAGCTATGGAGCGGGCTATGCTTGGAATCTCTCTGAGGGATAGAATCCGAAACGAGGTGATACGGCAGAGAACCAAACTTGTCGACATAGCTCACAGAATAAGCAAGCAGAGACCGCGAATCGGCAAACGTAAGGGAGGACGCCCTCAGGCTAGGTGGATCGACGAGCTTTGCAGGGTAGCAGCTGTATTTGAGTTATCAAATGGCCTGCAATTGGAGAGCTCTATGACCAGCAGTGGAATGCTGTAGGCTGATGCTGATGATAAACAATTAGGAAGTCCCGTTTAGAACCGGATATAAGGCGGTTGACTCATTTAGTTTACTTTTTTGTACGAAGTACATAAAACCGTATACCGTGTCCGGAAAAAAATATGTAACAGTAATTGGCTTTTACAATTTCCTCGGTAATGCCTTATTAACGAAATGTTGTAAAATAGAAAAAGATAGCTTTGTTCCTCTATTAATTATCACAGTTTTGCGTTCAAAACGCTCTCCTGTTCTTTGCGGCCGTCGACACATTTGTTTTTTTAGGTGAACGATTTCTTGTATTTTCTTTAGCCTGTAACCGTTATTAAAAATATAGTTAAAAAGGCTTCGTTCTGACGCATTAGTGTTGCCCGGCAGGTACGACATAATGTCGCACGAGCTGAACATCGTGAAGGCGCAGGTGGCGTCGCGCGCGCATATGCACGCTGAGATTGAGAGCTTGAGGGCACAGGTACACGTGTATTCCATATTCAAATCCTTGGTTTCAGTTAATGTTATTTCCACTTAAACAAATATCTACCTTACAATAGTGTAAATTAAGATTAGTTCAGAATAACTACTATTAAGCCCTATTTACACGGTTCAAGTTTCTGGAACGTTCAAGAGCAATAATCTCATGCTATAAAGCACGTCCAATTATTCCCATTCAAGAATCCCATGCGGCTTTTGTTTACAACGAGGCAATTATTGCAAGGTGATTATGGCATTCAAGTTTTGCCTCGTCTAAACACAGAGTTGTCCGTGCTTGTACCATTTTATGACGCGTTGGTTCAAGTATTGCACGTTTTTGCGCTGCCAGATATACCTATCATTAAATTTTATTACTCGTTTCTCAACATTTTTTTACATTTGTTTCCAAGCACTTCCTGGCATCCGATTGAGCTGAAACTTGGCATACCTATGTAACTTCGACTTTGCAATATTTTGTACCATAGCGCCGATCTGATGGTAACCCAGAAGTTGACCAGAGGAACTCCTCAACTAAACGAGTTAGCTCCGTCTCCGTCGTGTTTGGGCTCATTACATTCAATGGAATCTAGGGTCTAATAGTGGAGTCGGAAGACGGTCATAGGAATAGTTTTTTTAATTTAGATTTTTGTTTCAATAGCTGATATTTAAAAATGATTTTTACTTATATTTTTACGCTTATTTAATTTTATTCAACAGTGCTGTTTAAACCAACACCAGTTTAGAACGGTGACTTGCCTGAATGAGCAACAATTGTACGTGTTGTTTAGACGGTGCCAGTCAATTGTTGCTTCTATTTTATAGCATCCTACGGGCAGTAAACTTGCGCCGTGTAAATGGAGCTTTATTCAAAGTCATAAATTTCTTTTACGTTGTATCGCAAATTGAACTTTAGAAATCTTCATGTAACATAACATAACATCACGCCTTGTTTCCTCGAAGGGTTGGGCAGAGGTGTTTAAGTCCCATGTAATAGGTGACGAACCTATTGCCATCTACCGGGCATAAATCCAGGCTCGAAAAACCCAACAACATCCAAAACTTCATGTGTACTATTAAAGTAATTTTTTCAAATACTTACACATATTTGTAACATTGAACGTGCACAAACGGAGAACTAACTTGCAATGGTTTAATTGAGTACCTATTGCTTTTTTTTCGACATCTTCCTTTACAAGCAGCACACTCGAGAATATTCACTTAGTTCCGTGTCGCATTATTTTTTTTTTTATTGTGATGTAGGTCGCAGAGCTGGCGGTGACGTTAGACCAAGAGAAATTGACGCAGCAACACGCTGCCGCGCGAACGAGGGAGCTGGAGGATAAGGTGCGAGACAACGAGGAGCACAAGAAGAGGTGAGTGCTATCATATAGTAGCAGAGCGAGACAAACTAACGCAGCTCCACGCTGCCGCGCGAGCGAGGGAGCTGGAGGATAAGGTGCGAGACAACGAGGAGCACAAGAAGAGGTGAGTGCTATCATATAGTAGCAGAGCGAGACAAACTAACGCAGCTACACGCTGCCGCGCGAGCGAGGGAGCTGGAGGATAAGGTGCGAGACAACGAGGAGAACAAGAAGAGGTGAGTGCTATCATATAGTAGCAGAGCGAGACAAACTAACGCAGCTACACGCTGCCGCGCGAGCGAGGGAGCTGGAGGATAAGGTGCGAGACAACGAGGAGCACAAGAAGAGGTGAGTGCTATCATATAGTAGCAGAGCGAGACAAACTAACGCAGCTACACGCTGCCGCGCGAGCGAGGGAGCTGGAGGATAAGGTGCGAGACAACGAGGAGCACAAGAAGAGGTGAGTGCTATCATATAGTAGCAGAGCGAGACAAACTAACGCAGCTACACGCTGCCGCGCGAGCGAGGGAGCTGGAGGATAAGGTGTGAGACAACGAGGAGCACAAGAAGAGGTGAGTGCTATCATATAGTAGCAGAGCGAGACAAACTAACGCAGCTACACGCTGCCGCGCGAGCGAGGGAGCTGGAGGATAAGGTGCGAGACAACGAGGAGCACAAGAAGAGGTGAGTGCTATCATATAGTAGCAGAGCGAGACAAACTAACGCAGCTACACGCTGCCGCGCGAGCGAGGGAGCTGGAGGATAAGGTGCGAGACAACGAGGAGAACAAGAAGAGGTGAGTGCTATCATATAGTAGCAGAGCGAGACAAACTAACGCAGCTACACGCTGCCGCGCGAGCGAGGGAGCTGGAGGATAAGGTGCGAGACAACGAGGAGCACAAGAAGAGGTGAGTGCTATCATATAGTAGCAGAGCGAGACAAACTAACGCAGCTACACGCTGCCGCGCGAGCGAGGGAGCTGGACGATAAGTTGCGAAACATTAAAGTGACACAAGGAGAGGTGAGTGCTATCATATAGTAGCAGAGCGAGACAAACTAACGCAGCTACACGCTGCCGCGCGAGCGAGGGAGCTGGACGATAAGTTGCGAAACATCAAAGTGACACAAGGAGAGGTGAGTGCTATCATATAGTAGAAGAGCGAGACAAACTGACGCAGCAAGTTTTCACGGTGATATTTGTACAGAATAGATCTGCAGGTGCAGTGCTTTCGTTCGTTCAACTTTTTACATTTCAACACGTATGGATTCTTAGGTTACAACACGGATTTACATGCTTTCATACTTCCGTAAAAATCTATACTACTATACTATTCATATCCATATTTAATCCATACTAATAATATAAATGCGAAAATAACTCTGTCTGTCTGTCTGTTACTTTTCACGCCTTAACGGTTCAACGGGTTTGGATGAAACGCGGATAGATACATAACCTGGGTTAGGACATAAGATTTACTTTTTATCCCGAGGGATAATATCCGACTTCCACGCGGGTGAAGCTGCGGGCAAAAGCGAGTACACATATACTTATATATATTGTTTTTAAATATTTGTAAAAAAACAATAAAATTTTCAACAGAGAGATAAAAAAAGCTGAAGATAAGTTAAAGAAAGCGGAGAACGACGCCGAAGTGCACGCCAACGCGTTGAAGCAGCGGGAGCAAGACGTGATGACGTTAACGCTGGAGGTGTCGGAGCTGGAGAAGTCCGTGGCCGCCAAGAAGCAACAACTGGCCGACTATGCTGCGTCCTCCGCACTGATGCACGCCAGCCTGCAGCGCGCCGAGCAGGAACATATCGCGGCTACCGTGAGTATAGTTCACTCTAAGCTCTGGAGACGTTGAAAGTGGTGTCGGAGCTGCAGCAGGCCGTGGCCGCCAGCGCGCAGCAGTTGGCCGACAACAACCGTGAGTAACCATAAAAAAGGCAACCTTTTTTATTGCACTAACCGATAGTATAGGTAGTATGGAATAAATGCTGTGAACAAATTAATGTAGCAAATCAAAGGCAACAGCAAATTTTTTTTTTTTCGTAATTTATGAAACTTTGCAAACATTTTCTCTTCCTTTGATTTTATACAAAGTAAAAAAACAACTGCATTTATTGAAATGCAGTTGTTATTTTCCTTCATAATTGATGCCATGGCTGAGTTTCCAATTCAGCCTTGATGTGCCATCGCAACATTCATGATTGCTCATTTACTCGGCTGACATAATATATTTCCCCTGTGCTACAGCTACAGATTTCACGCTAATAATATAATATTTTCTTTCTTCTTTTCACAGGAAGCCGCAAAAGAAATGAAGTCCCGCATCGAACGTCAAAAGTTGAAGGCAGCAGCCCTCGACGCGGAGTTACCGCCCCTCGAGCAGAAGAAGGAACAGCTGTGCAAGCGCAACGTGGAGATCGAGCTGCAGATCAAGAAGCTGAACGAGGCCGTCAAGGTGCTGCAGGTTGAGGCCACCGAGTGGCAGAACAAGGTACGAGTTTATTTATTTTAATTTAAAGAAAGCTTATTATTAATAACTTAAATATCATTGGTAGGGGAAAACTGCAAATTAAAAGTTTTAAAACCATTTGTAAAAAGAACCTGTTATATCTGTGAGAGTGTTGTTCAGTATCGTACTGTGTGTCTTTTTATGTGGTAATTAAGGTAAGTATGAAAAAAACAAAATACACAGCATATTTTTTTCAATGGCGAATTTTGCCGCGATAATACATGGGGCGCGTTTAGCGGGTGTCTACAAGTCATAACTAATGAACCCTGTTGAAAATTTGCAAAATTTTAATGGAATTGGGGTAATTTTGGTACCAAAAATGAGAACTTTAAATAGCAGTAACTTTTTTTTTAATAATAATAAGATATTTTGTACTTTTTGGTAATGTATATATATCGCAGTACCTATGTGCCCTTTTCGGATCGGAGAGTTTTTTTTTACATATTGTTTTATTTAGGTACATGTTCATAATATTGCATTAACGTGATGCATTACCTACCATAACCATTGACCTACAGTGATTTGCAAGGTAAAGACCAGCTCAGTTACAAAAGATTATTATAAATGAACACAGAAAAATTAAAATTTAAAATGTTTCTAAGTAAAGAGATTATGTCGAGTTTACATAGTCTTTACTTTTACTTATCGTATTTCGTAGTTGGTCCCACAGAAAAAGTTGTTAATTTTCATCAGTTCTACATTCCCTCCATTTTTATTTTTTTTTTGAGTTTGGGAAATTATCAAATAACTTCTCCCGCTCTGGGCGGAGCGGGAGGGCGTGTCAGACTCTTACTGACTAAAACCCACCCGTGTTCCTTCAGTTGCCTGTACATTGCCAGGGGCCATGGTATCCCTTTCGGACTTTCCCGCGACCCCGGCAGGCATACATTCCCTCCCTAAAACCTCTAGAATGTTTACCTGCCAGACTGTATAAGGTCTAAACAAAATACTTGGACAAACTCGACAACAGTGCTATACGAATAACCCTAAAAAAAACAGTTCTTTGCCCTTTCTCACAAACAGTATTCACTGAAAAAGAATTCAAAGGAAAAAGCATTTATCCAGAAATTTCAAAATGAGTCGATTGCGTGGACTCGTTTTCTTTGAAAAGAGTTTGCTACTAATATCCAACTGTAATCTCACTAGAAAAAGTCTTTGGAAGAAGAGAACCCGTGGATAACGTCAGAGGGCCAGTACTTCGGGCTTGCGGGCGGCATGTACGACTTCAGCCAGATCAACGAGGTCGGCGCCAACATGGGCCAGCTTAAGGAGAGGAAGGACAAGCTGGCGCAAGGACTCATCACGGAGACGGCGTACACGCTGCTCGGCAAGGAAGAGGAACAGGTACGAACTTGACGTGACCGGCCAGGCTGGCCCAGCTCAAAGAGAGGAAGGCCAGCACACAGCGCACTGTGGTTTGAGTAAAGGATCCACAGCGCTAAATTGTGTTTTGGTGATCATGATACCTATTCGACCACAACGTGTTGTGGGAACGAAGGAAAGCCATACAAATATAACACTTGTAAGGCTAAGGAAGTAATATAAAATTGGCCAAAACAAATTATGTCTATAGTCCCATAAGGCTAAAAAAGATCTGCCGGTCGATTCTGTAAAATTATCACCGTGAAACTTAGGTGAAGTGAGCTTGAAGTGAGCTGTCAATAGTGTTAATCCCTAGCATCCTACCGATCGATTCTATGATAGTGACAGCTCACTTCACCTAAGTTTCACGTTGATATTTTTACAGAATCGACCGACTGTTGTCGAAACGGTCCCTTTTAATGTTACAAAAAACGCAGCAGGCCAGTAGCAAATCATTCTTAGAACTTTATAAGTGCATTTATTATAACTAAGATTATTCATAAGACCAATATGTGTACACATAGGTACATAGTTTGCAACAAATGTTTTGACTTACTATTATTCTGCTTGTTGGGACGCAGCTCATGGAACGGGTAAGAAAGAAATATTCCAGTTTATGTGGCAGCTTACATCAGCGTGCAAACAGACAGCAGATGTCCAAATTTTGTGTGTTAAAGATCAATGAAGTGTCATATACAAATAATACCACCTTTGGTTCATCATTCATGTAAGCGGTCTTTAGGGGAGGGTCCTCGCCGGGGTTGCGGGTTTGTCCGAAAGGGATATCGCGACCCCGGCACACAGGCAACGGAAGGAACACGGGTGGGTTTTAGTCAGTAACAGTCTGACACGCCCTCCCGCTCCGCCCAGAGTGGGAGAAGTTATTTGATCATTTCGCACCCTCAAAAAAAATAAAGGCAGGATCCTCCGACCAGACGGGTGTCGTGTCTGGCGGGCAACTGCCCAGAGGTTGAAGTCGGGAGCTGGAAAAAAACTCTAATTGCGCGATGCAGGATTTCAGTGACGCCAGGATGTTGTGTGACGTCAGTTCTTTGATGCGTAGTTCGCATGTGGCGATGTAGATGCCGCCACAGGTCAAACTATATTAAAAACTTACGTGAAGTACAAATCATGTTGTGGGCCTCACGCGTGCGCATGTCGCGGTCTCATTAATCATTAGGTAGTTATAGCGCCACAAGTCTAGAATACTCTTGTGAAACAAACATAATTATGTTACAGTACCAAAACGTGATGCGCGAGAAGGAGAAAGAGGAAACAGAAAGGGCAGGACTGGTACAGTATATAGCAAAACTTGACGCAGAGCAGCAACAGAAGACAAAGAAGAGGAAGAAAACGAAGAAGACTTAAATCACTTGAAGTGTACGCGTGCTCGGACGCGAATCCCGCAAGAGGGCGCTCTTTTTATGAATGATTCTCTCTCTAATATTAAGATCGGAACAGTCTACAAATCTAATAAACAATCAGTAGTAAATAATTTCCACAATGCTTCGTAGTGAATTGGCAATTTTAAACAAGCCGATTAACTGCACACTGATGTCATCGTCTGCACCAACAACAGTGGCTGGCAACACGTGCCTAGGGCTCAATCAATAAAAATAGAAAATAGTTTATTGTCCAGGTAATTAGATACCAATAATTGTAAAATTACTATTAGATACCTATAATTGTAAAATTAATTTACAGGCAAAATATGGACTGTTACATTAACCACCACATCACTTTTACAACTGTAACGCCTGTATTTTCTGCTAATAAATGATTCTTATTCTTATTTGTAATACAGTAAGCAGGTTTACAGGTTAACACCGATGAGATGACATGAGTAGCTTAAAATAGTACTTATAGCTATGTTACATAATATTATTTGCCTTAACGTATCTTGGGGCTCGGGGTACGAATTCCTGAGTGGACACTTGAGAGGTGATTTCTGCACAAATACAGATGAACAATCACAATCTCTCATTTTGTCTATTCTTCTGTCGACAAAACCCGTTTCTGTTGTGGTCATGCTAAGTGTGCTGGTGTGTTTCTGTACGTGTGATGTGTGGTGTGTGTAATTAGTTTAGATTTAGATAGGTTAGATTGCAACTCGTACACTTTCGTGAGTGAGACATAATTATAAGTATTACTTAGTCTATGGGCACGTATGTCGTGGCTATGGCTCGAGCACTGCGTGGTGACTGCCGCCTTAGCCTGCTTCGTCACTGATGTACACGTCAAATATGATTTATTCTAGTCAGAACACTTCCTCTTGTAGTTTATTACAAGTTACAAGAAAAGAGACATTTAAGGTCACCATAAATAATAATATTAAATACCTATGTATATAGAAAACCAGAACAAAGAGAGGAACATTCCAGATTCTGTAAAGATAAACTTAGTGATATAATATGTAAATATAATTATTATAAATACTTACAGAAAATTTTAGTGATAGAGTATGTGATGACCACTTTGATTGTATCAATCAAACCGGTCATCACATACTATATCATAAAAATTGTAATATAGATCATTTACACGGTGATATTATAAGTTTACTGCGTGCGGCAGCAGAACATGCTTTTGTTCTCGAGGACAAAAAGGGACGGAAAGTTGTTGGATGGAATTTTCACGTCATACGTGAAGTCTAGAGAAAATGTTATGTGTAGTAAAAAAAAAAAAAGGGAGGCCATGCTCGGGGTACTATTGATAGAAAATGGTTGTTTCACTCCGTCAATTAAAATCTGCGCTTAAAGGAGATTGACCAAGTGACTTCTAATAAACCTAGTATCGGTATGAAACTTGCGGTGACTCAAAGATTTATGGTTAATTTAAAGGATGATTTTAGGGCTCTCAATTTACCATTTTATGATAATTCTCAGCATCACACGGTAATTATGTCTAAAAATCTAGGTCTGGAATCATATCTCTTAGTGACATTTTTGTCACAATGTAATATAATGCTGGTAAATTCAAAAAAGGAATAAGTCAAAATGACGTTTCGTCGATTCCGACAAATAAAGGTCGAGGTTGGTTGAGAGGCTCTCGAGGTGAGTAGAAACTCGAGAATTCACATAGAATTAACCGATTATCGAACATTTAGCAATTTGTATATTTTGTTGGATGTAACATCGAAAGTGTCAAAGCAGCAGATTCCATGTAAATGTAGTCTGATATAATATAAGTTGCTGTTCACGACGCTTACCGTTTAGTACAACAGAATTTGTAAACTGTTTAACAAAATTTTTCCAATAACAGTCACTTAAATGGTAACTACGTTACAATGGCATTAAAACAAAACATAAATAAAATCATTCAATTGTAATTATACAATAATAATAAAATTAAATACCGGTCGAGACTGCACTAAAAAACAAAACGAATGAGACACGCATATATGTTAGAAAGAGAACGCCGATCGGTCACCAACATATTATAATTCTGCTGGAAATGCGCACGCATATAGAATCTTATGACATTATCAATTATCAACATTAACTAGAGTCACCACATAACAAAATAATAGCGATAACTGTTTGGTCAATCTCCTTGTACAAGCGAATCAAAGTAAAATTAAGATTAGGGTATCTTAATTTTGTTAGTTGCTCCATGTAAAATACTGGTATTCAGCTGCATCCGGTTAGACTGAAAGCCTACCGTAACATAGCTGGGTGAGGCTCGGCAGATGATGATGATGTTAGCCCGACATCAGGCAGCTGGTAATTTTATTCACTTTTGAAAATAAACTTAAGCTAGATAGTAAAAGTTGTTTGCCAGCCAATATTAATATCAATTATTATCATATTGTTTACTTTTTTTGTCCTGTACTTAATAGCCATTTTAATCATAAATTTAATAATGAATGTAATTTTGCTATTTTAATTAATATAATTTTTTGTTTGTCTTAGTAAATTCAAATGATGTGATTGCATAAAATCCAGAACCTACTGATTGGGAGAAAACTGGCTCCTGTAACACAGGTGTTTTTACCTACCGTAGGAGTCAGGGCTTCACTTTTTACACATTTTCATGCTAATAAAGAATTTATTTAGGTATTCATAAATATAGGAGGGCAACAAAATTAAATATATTTATTTATTTAATGCTTTATTTCGATAACATTTTAATGTACAAAACACCTTGGAAGTAAACAATAATAAAAATTGTAAATAGCCGATTAGCGGTACTCGTCATCATCCAAAAATTAGCTGAAGCGCACGAACACAGACTTCACCGACATGTGAATGACAACCGCTTCGAGTCGTAGTGTAATAAATATTGAATGAATAATACTAACAATGCTTGGGCTATATATGTGACACATGATCAAAGTGTGTTTATTAATTATCAGGCCATAAGAGTACTAATACGGAAAAGTGCAAATTGGCATTATTCTTAGATGATAACATATTTATCACGTAAAATAATAAGTTAGAGCTTATTAACCGTAGTAAGTTGATAATAGTTTTTTATTATTTCCTTTATTTAATTATTTACATATAAATTATATTTTTAAATATTAGAATAAAAATATGTAAGTAAAAACATTTATAATATAAAAGTTATTATAATTTTTACTTTATTTATTATTATTAACAAAACCGATTATCTGAAGCATGGCGAACTATAGGCTATAATTAGCAGTATGTCAGATAGGGTTATAACAATATTTACGTACAGTCGATGAGTAGATAAGCCACTATTTTATACATAATACCTACAATCATTCTGCTTAGTAGTAATCGTAAGTTCATAATCTTTTTGATGTACCTACCTACTATTTGATCTCGTATTGTTTCTTTTTAGGGTTCCGTACCCGAAGGGTGCCAAACGGAATCCTATTCTTAGGTTTAATTTATTATAACACATATGACGAGTGGTGAGTCCTCAAGCCACGATGGAACGAGTATTTTGCATTTGCAGCATGCAGGGGTTCACCTGCCAAGGGTTCTAGCAATGTTTTATACATTTTGTTCAAGACACTCATACCTGCCTGATGAGTGTATGAACACCGTGGTTGTGCCAATAAACAAAAGTAAAACTGAAAGAAAGAAAGAAAGAAAGAAAGAAAAGGTATTAACAACATCATATTCGTATTCGTATATTCGTTTCGTTTCGTTGTTTTTTTTCGTTTTTTTTTAGTAACTGGTGATGCATCGGGTAACAGCAATTATAGGCCCATTTCGTTAGCTACTTCCGTGGCGAAAGTGGACAGTCTACTTGATCGCATTTTGTCACATACGGCTGTCGACTGAAATGGCAGTTCTATGCCTCAAACAAACTATGCGGTACTAGGTACATCGATACAAAGATTTTAGTCTACGCCTGTTTTTTTAGCTTTCGATTTGGTGTCCTATGATGTGCTGTGACTGTTGTTGAAGCTACTGAGGGCAGAAACCAGCCTCCCTTTTTTTTTTTTTTTTTTTGGATGGGAAATTATCAAATAACTTCTCCCGCTCTGGGTGGAGCGGGAGGGCGTGTCAGACTTTTACTGACTAAAACCCACCCGTGTTCCTTCCGTTGCCTGTGTGCCGAGGTCGCGATATCCCTTTCAGACAAACCCGCAACCCCGGCAGGCATTGGCCCTTCCGGACCCCGTCAGTTGGTGCTGACATCTCTTTGAGGCGCGCGTGGAACACAACGCGCCGTCGACCCGGGCCTGGTCCCTATCGGACGGCGAGCTACCCATTGCTCACCGTCCGCAAGCCCGCGCCTACGGTGGCCGGAAGTCGGCTCTCGACTCCCGACGCCCGGGGCGTCTCCTGCGGCGACTAGGGGCGCGAGGGGGCGCATTTTGCCTCTCCCTCGCGCGCTCCGCCTCCTCCTTCGCGAGCATTACTGCTTCGCAGAAGGAGGTGACGGCCTCCCATGCACTCTCGCTCCGGACCATGGCCTGAACCAGGGCCGGACGCGAGAGATCGCCGCCGCCGATCGCCTCCGTGAGGACACGGCGGTGCTCCGCCCAAGCTGGGCAGACCTCCACCGTATGCTCCACCGTGTCCTCCGGGCGATCCACACAGTGGTGACACCCGGGCGTTTCCTCCCGCTTTATTCTGAACAGGAACCTCCCGAAACAACCATGTCCGGTGAGGACCTGTGTCAGGCGGAAGGTGAGGACGCCGTGGCGCCTCTCTAGCCACTCCTCAAAGAGGGGACTTATCGCCACAATTGTGGCGTGCCCAAAAGACCAGCAACCAGAAACCAGCCTCCCTGAAGAAGTCGTTAACATTTTTGATTATTAGTACAACAACCAACTAATGTTACACAGTGGGGGACGCGATCTCCTATGAGTACAGACTGAGGTGTGGGGTAGGTAAGGCAGGGAGGTTTAACCTCGCCTCGTCTCTTCAAACTGTACGTTAACGGTCTCGTCGAGAGACTCGGTAACCTCGAAAGTTGGCTGCTCAATAGACGGAAAATACGTCAACAACATCAGTTACGCAGACGATATGGTGTTGCTGTGCCCTTCTATAAGCGCCCATGGGTTCAGGTATAATGTAAAGAAAAGCGAGGTTTTGATGTTTCAATCACCAGGTCATACGGTCACATACGTACCACCCGTCCTCATAGACGGTACTTCTTTACCCAGAGTTTCGCGATTCAAATACCTAGTCCACTGGGTCTCGGATGACCTCTCACACCACGAAGATATTGAGTGGGAAAGCCGGGCGGGCATTGGCTGTTCGATGCAATATGTTGGCTCGTAGATTTGCACGCTGCAGTAAAACCGTAAAAGTTACATTGTTTCGGGCATTTTGCCAATCTTTTTATACGTGCAGTCTATGGGTCAAATATACGCAGAAGGCAATCAACGCCCTACGCGTACTGTATAACAATGCCTTTAGGATGTTGATGCGGCTGGCAACAGCATTCTGAGCGTTTTGGCTGGCAGAATTGACAGCCCAATATTGTGGCATTGAGTACAATTGCATTTTTAAAAAAAAACAGCAACTGAAGAAATTTAATTGTTATTTTAATTTTATTTTATAATAATTTATTTTTTTGTTAAAGATTTTAATAAATTTTAAGATGTAATGAATTTCTTGATTTCAAAATAATATTAATGATTTAAACTTTTTAATGACTTTAATGATAATTGTGATTTTATTTATCTCAGTAATGTACTTCTGTTATTTAATTTTAGTTATAATAGTATGATTGTGGTGTGTATTTGAACCTTTGGTTACTAACATAATTCTAAGTATACTAACAAAAATATCGGGTGTAAAAAGACACTTTCCGAAGCCGAAAGCCACATATTCTACCCATTATTTGCATCATTTTTTTCCACTAGACCATACCTGGGAATCCACTGGTTGTGGAGATATTGAAGGTCAAAGTCGCATTTTTTTTTTTTACTTTTTCACGAAAATGAATTCTATGCGATAATACGAAACTTTTTTCCAAACAAACATTACCTGAATTTTAGATTTATCTTAACAGATTACGCATTTGAAGTTACAAAAACGCAATGAACAACAAGTACCTACCTACGTAGCGTAGGGGCGGAGCTTAACTAACACTGAATCCGATCATTCAAGCGTGGGTTCGCGTTACATTGCGCGCAATAAAAACTTGTTTTTATTTATTAAAAAAAAAAAAAAAACGTTTCCCAGCAATAATTTTTGCGCAAAGCTACTTAGCTATACGTACAGTATGCGTAGTTTACGGCTTTGTGATGTGTCTTTTTACACCCTGTATAGATCACTGTAAATAAATAAATATTTATTTTAAGTTAATTAAGTACCTACTGTAATTTTGAACTACTGATCTCTGTCTGAAATAAATAATAAATTATTAAATCCTGTATATCATTTATAATACATACCTATTGTTTCCATTTTATCTTTTTTTTTAAACATAAAAATCACATACACATACATAAAATCACGTCTTCTGCCCATCAGGGTAGGCAGAAACTACAGAACGCCACTGCTACGATCAAACACATAAAGGTGCGCGTTGAACTCGCATAGTGAGGATTCCGTACGATGAATATGTTATCTACCATGTTATTATCGCAAGAACAAAAGACTAGTTGAAAAACGTAGAGTGTGTAAAAGTAGTTAAAAACTGTAATTGAAAAAAAAAATCTCGGGGTTACATTCCAACTTCTTAATGTTTTGTACGCACAATATTGAGTGAGTACGCACAATGTTTACCATGTCATTTTAAGACCATAGTCTTCTTATAGGTAAAGTAAAGAAGCATTCTCTGTTTTATATTTAATCACCCAAATTTATTTACGAGTACATCGTCGGAATTTATGTAACATTACATAACATATCACAAGCTCATTTATCTCTCGCGATTAATTGCAATCGACGTCTTCTCAGTTCATCGGCTACAATAAGAACCAAACTCTGTATTTTTTTCCGGGGAGGAATATTCAATTTTCATCTTAAATAACTTAAAAATATACTTGATACCCTCGAAATATATTTTTTTAAATTCTCTTATTTGTCTCCCAAAAATGACCATTACAAAATAACCACAAAAAAAAAAAAACTAAATAAATTTTGAATATGGGGGCATAATCAAAATTTGTTTTATTTACGTGAAGTCTTTTCCTACGTAAGCTAATTATTATAAATGCATGTAAAGTGCAAACATTTTCAAGCTCGCTTTGCTCGGTCTAGCATCCTACATTCTCTTATATAGAAATGTTCAAAAGAAAATTTAACCTATCCAGAATGCAAAAATGTTCGTGCTCGCTTCGCTCGCTCTAGCATCCGTGTATTCGTTTGATGCTTCAACTTTTCCGTATAAGTCGACAAAGTACCTCCTATTTCTGTATGAATGGTCAAAAGAAAACCTAACCTTTCCGAGGTAGTGTGCAAACATGCAATTTCCAGGGAAAGTTCTCGTCCGCGTCTCCGACATGCTAATGTTAACAGTATATCTGTAGATATGCCTAGTTTTAAGTTTTCACTTCTGGCGGTTGTCCCCATGACTAACTGTTTTTTCGTTTTGCCCGGAGTTTGGTATTTTATTGAACTGAAGTCGGACACAAATAAGTTTTAATAAAATTAACCGCGCGCACGACAGTTCACAAGTTTACAACATAATTGAACAAGATCAAAAGCCCGCTGCCGAACTGCACGGAACGGTTTCTGTAATTTAGTTTTCCATCTGGTATTTCTCAGTAGCAGTCCGGAGTCTGGAGTTTTGCCCGGTGATGGCAGTTTGGTCTATCACATGGGACTTAAACATAACTGGCGACATGTGAGTGTACCTAAACACGGCGTTATGATGAGTGTAAATAAGTTTGTAAAAACACTTTTAATTACTCGTCTATCTTACTTTATTTAAAAACTATATGGGGTCGGTGTTCCTATCCGACTTTTCTGAGAAGAAACACTAATAACACTTTGCCCGGGAATTGAACCCAGAACCTCATGCTCTGCAGTGGCGCTAGCGGCCACTAGACCAACGAGGCATATTTGTAATGTAATTATATAACTGTAAATTACCCGTATTTTAAAATATTGTAATACTATGTCTTTTGCTGCTATATTCAAACTATGAGACAGTGCTGAAACGTAGCCTGCTCAATAGAGAGGTACTACATACATTGGGCTACGTTGTAGCACTTGTAATGGCTACGTCGTAGCATCGCTATAGCTACGTTGCTACGCCGTAGAATTCCGTTTGGTTGGCAAAGTGCCAAACTATCTCTCTCAGCACGAAAGCCAGTGTTTCCATCGGACGATTTCACGAATGGCTGAAATTCAGGAATCCGCCCCCTACTTAATGAGGTTAAAACCAAAAATATTAAGCTCGATGATTTAGCACATCTTTAAAATGGTTTAATAGGTATAACATATTATGTTTTTACTTGTGATTACTGCTTTTTTTAAATTTTTTGCTAAGATGACATTAAAGAAAGGTCACTTGAATTTGTCTACTATAAATATTGAGGCTGTCAGATAATCATTTTATAAGTATGTATCATTCACTTCCAGGAGGAGCTCATGGCTAAGTAATGACAGCCGGACGGGTCGATCCATCAGGTTAAGCTACGCTTGCCGCGGTTGGTCCGAGGATGGGTGACCATCTTTACATACCGAGACTCCTCCGTGCCTCGGAAAGCACGGTAAGCCGTTGTTCCCGGCTGCCATTCGTGAATCTTTGACAGTTGTTACGGGTCGTCAGAAGCCCGAAAGTCTGACAACCAGTCTTACCAATGGGTATCGTATTAGATAGGCAGTAGCTCTATGTAAAATACTGGTATTCAGCTGCATCCAGTTAGACTGGAAGCCGACCCCAACATAGTTGGGAAAAGGCTAGGCAGATTGATTGTATAATCCACTTCCAAACTCCAATAAATATTAATTCAGTACTACCAGTTTTACAGTTATACAAAGTATAATATTTAAAAAAAAAAAACATAAGGCCTGTACTGCATGAGGAAGCTAGGGTAACGACACTCCAGTTAACACACAGTAAACGGCTCATATTAAAATATTTCTTGTGGCAGCTAAATTAAGACTGGGAATTTTGATTGCAGCAGCTATTATGCCTTAAATATTGGTATAGGTAGAATTATTCTATAGCCCATGAGGGCGCTATAGTTACGCACATCTAGAAAAGCATTCCAGGGATACTCGCCACTGATTTTTAATCCTCAAGGTCTTCAAAAAAAAACACAAAAACGTGCAACATAACTTTAATTTCGGAATTCGGTGTCTTTAGTTCTGTATTTTCATTTTTTTACTTTCGAAATTAAAGTTATTTTACACTTTTTAGTGTTTTTTTTTTAAGTCGAATCAATGTTTTTGTGAAAAGTTTTTATTTTTCACTTTTTAGTTGGGGTGCCTACCCCACACAAATTCGAATACCACTACCTGCTATGGAAATAACAGTGACGGGAAGTTATCATCATATCATCCACATATACTAAGTGGGAAAAATACGTATCATTGAAGCAAACTCAAAAACTACCCTAGCAAAGTTGATAAAATTTATATGGGACCACCTCTGAAGGATGACCTACCAAAAAAAAAAACATCAAAATCATTTCATAATTGGGGGAGTCGTGTAAGAAACAATAAAAAAAAAGAATTCGAATTGAGAATCTCCTCCTTTTTGAAGTCGGTTAAAAAGCGTAACCCTTACGTCTGCATGGCTCTGCTGTGCTGTTAGGTAGGTATGTATTATAATCATCCTGGTTCTCGTTATGTTCTCGTACTGGCTGAGTCGGCGACTGCTGCGATTTACATAATAAGTATTCATTTATCATTCCTGGTCACGAGAGAGCGATGGTAGTGACACAGCCAGGAAAAAATAATTTCAATCCAAACTAATACAAAAGACAATGACCCTTTAGTATTGCGCTAGCTTGTAGGCTTTTAGTTTTCGACGGTCATTAGCGAAACATTAAAAGTTTATTTAACTAAATAATTTTAGGTATTAATGAAGTTTACCGCATCAAACGTTCCCAGTAAATACGCGAGAAAGCGCGCGTCTCTTTTATTCGGGCCCAGTATAACGGAGCAAATAAAAAAACAAAAAAAGTTCATCATTATTTTTGGCATTAATATAAATTTATTGATTTAATTTATACTAATGCCAAAAATAATAAGCTGCCCGCTCGACAACTCTCCCAGTGACTCCTTCCACGTGTTGTAGAAAGTAGAAACCCACCTATACCTGTAGGTACGTGAACGCTGAGAAAGATAAAAAAATTAAGTAGGTACCTATCTTTTGACTTAGCACAGAAGGGCAAGCCTACCAGACAAATTTTAACATTTAAGGAAAATCTTAAAGTTTGTTTAGGGTTAATTTAATAGTGTTGCATGTGGTTCCATTTCAAACGCACCAACTTTACAAATATTACGATCGACCCATACCCGACGACGCTCCAACAGCGCTTGTCCATGCTACGGACTATTGTTTATGGTCTATGTCAAACAAAGGGGAGTGAGCGCAGGCGATGTAATCGGCTGTCAATGTCAAAATACTAAGAAAAAGAAAATTCAAAGTATTGATACAGATAAAACAACGGACGTACAACAAATAACAGCATCAGAATACTATCTTAATCCTAACTATGCAGGGTGTTAAAGAAATTGCGTGCCATAGCTTAAGGGTTCAGAGTCGATAAAGGAACCAGTAAAAAATAAAAAATGAATATCTTTAAAAAACCGAAAATTATCATAAGATGAACCTAATGTAGTACCTACTAATTAAATACCAATCGTTTAGAATTGATTAAAATTGCTTAAAATAAGTTTTTATTTTGTTAAAATGCTATATTAATAATTTCCAAGAGTATACGTAGCTACTATCGAACGCAATGAAAGTAAATAATTAAAGCATTTAAACAAATAAAATAATTTTAATTCTAAACGATTGCTATTTTAAGTTAGTAGGTACTAAATTAGGTTGATCTTGCAATATGTAATCCTTTTATGTTTTTATTTTTAATAATTTTTTGAAATTTTTAATTTAAATTTTTTTGATTTATTTTTCCTGGGTCTTTTTATCGATACTGAACCTACACCTAAGCTATCGCACGCAATTTTTTTAACAGCTTGTATATACAGGGTGGCAGGGACATCGACGCGGAAACTGATACCATGGATTCATTACATGATTCTGAAACACCCCTGCGTTGAAATTTTTCGTAGGTTATTAAAAAAAATTACCGACCAAAAAAATAAAAGAATCTCCTGTTCCATATATTTTGACCGCGTAGGTATTGTACTTTTCTATGTATAAGCAGTTTTTTATTTAAACCGAGTGAATGTTCAATGCCCCCCCCCCAATGCCTGCTTCAGAATCATGCACTGAATCCATTCATCCTGTATACAGTTAGGATATATATTATATTTTATATTATACTTGTGAAAGTGGGTTTCTACTTTGGGTTTGTTTGTTTTTTACGCTTTCACGGTAAAACGGATAAACGGATTTGAATGAAATTAAGTACATGGCTAGACCATGACCTGGGTTAGGACATAGGATGCTATTTATGCCGGTATTCCTACGGATTCGAGACTTATGCGGGTGAAACCGCGGGGCGCAGCTAGTAAATAATATTATACTTCAGAGTCGAGTGAATATTAGGTCCCCACCTATGAAATCAGCGTTTTGTATGGAGAATTTTAAGGAAGTTGCTTTTCTCATACTAACATTTTCTTAATTTATATAACAACCATGAACGCTAATGTTTTAAAACTTTTATGCACTAATGTTTAAAAACTAAGATAACGTAATATGCCACTAGATTAAGCGACAAAAATAAGTTTTGGCTAAGTTAAAACAAATAGTGGTCATTTCTGCTAACAAAATGAGGAGTAATTTTTAAGGTATTTTTTATGTTTATAAACTATAATTACGAGTAACAAGGTTTTTTTTACTATTGGTAGTTGTCTATGATGGTCATTATTCGATATAATCCTAAGCAATTGATGAATATTTTAATTCATAGAAGTGACAAGGTTCTCTATTTGTGAAAAAAAAACGCCAATTTCATAGGTGGGGGACCCAATACTAAACTCGATAGGACTTCAGAGTTGACTAGGACGTGGCCTAATCCTAACATAAAATCAAATTTTTAAGTTGCTTGGCTATACTCACCCCTAGAAATATGATCAGGCAACGAAAAAGTTGAGGACCCTGAAACAACCTTAAAACTAATAATATAGGTATAAACAATCTGGAAGAGCAGAAGAGAAGAAGCATAAGAGATAATGATTTCTCCAACTTTGCAACAAATCATTTAAATGTTCAGTCTTTTTCGTTATTCAACTAATCATTTAAATGTTCAGTCTTGTTCGTTATTCAACAAATCATTTAAATGTTCAGTCTTGTTCGTTATTCAATTCATAGTTCAGGCAAGCCTAAATGAAATCGATAAGTTTGAAACGTAATTACCCACTAATTATTTATTAATAGCCGTAGCTACCAATCACAGACAATCTGGTATTTACTATTGCATAGCTGTTACCTACTTATGTATGCTATCTTCGTGAACATTAATGTGTGGGCACAACTAACACTCCCAGACACTAATGAATGTCACGGGCAAACTTTCAACATCACGGTTAGTCACATTAAATCAGCTTCATGAATGAATGAAATATCTCAAGAATGTAAACATTCACATTCATTCTTCAATGCGGACGATTTTCAATTAGCAATTAGAAGTAGATGATTAAATTAACTTGTACGAAATAATTAGTTTTTTTTTCAACGTAAAACCGTAATCCAATTTCACAGTCGATTCATACCATAGTTATTTAGTCCCGACATTGACCTAAAGCGCGACGTGACGTGAAAAGTTTAATAATAATGAGTTTATTATTAACTTCACCGTCTATTCCAAACCCGCGCTGTTAATGATACAAACCATCTTTAATTGTCCACTTATAAAACCGAGTTTTTGTAATTACGCAAATCTGAGCAGAAAAACTGTCCAATGTAAAAATAAAACTCAGCAGCCACAGACACGGCTGTAGGACGCGCTCCGTAATCCAGGAATACTTTACGTATTCCGAAAATATTTTAAGATAACGTTTGAGAGAGAGCGCTCGTCGACGCGGGCGCACCGTCGCTCCAGCGAAAAAAAATACGCGAAACGATATAAACAAACGCGAATCGAGTGTTGTGGTCAGCTCATCTCTACCTGTGTAGATAAGTGTTTTGTTGGTATACTGACGTACGGTGTGAGTGCGGGAGTGAGTGGTATAGTGAGTGCTGTAGTGCTGTGTTATAAGAGTGTTATCAGTGCATCATGTTCGCGGGAGGAGGCGCCGGCTTCCAGAAGCAGTCAAAGCCACCTTGGGAGAGTACCAACACCAACTCCGGAGCAGATATTCCGTACAATCGGTGAGTCCCAGTAAATAAAGTCAATCTAAGGTAGCCCATAACAAGAAAATATGCGGCTGTTATCCGTGCTTATTTTTTTGTCGTTACATTTATTATCCTGGAAGCTGGAACTACTTAAAGAAATATGCTTCAGAATTTTGGAAGATTATTGTGTTGATTTCAGCTTAGGTCAACAAAACAAAATCAGTGGATATTTACTATGTATAGTTTGTTTTATTTACCTAGCTAGAAACATTGTTTACGGGCACTAAGTTAGTTATAAATTTATACCATAAACTTAGGGTCATTTTACAGGTTCATCAGCATAATGAAAATGAGGAAAATCTTCAAGAGAAATTAAGAAAAAATAGGCAATGAGAGAATGTATAGTAAAAAAATAAAAAATATTTTATGTGTTTACGCCGTGGTGACACGTTGTTTTTAAGTTTCAAGCTTTCAGACTACACTTACTTAATTAATCTATAAAATAAAGATCGCACTCTCGTTCAAAAAGTGTTTATTGACTACTTATATCTGTGTTTAAACAATGTTTTTTAAATATTTTTTTACCTTTTAAATATAGGTTATACTTTTTACTCTTTTTCTATGGTCTACAGATCTATGAACTAAACTAAAACAGCGTTTCTATACATCCTTTTCCCTTTAACTAAAGGTTTACTTACTTATCTTTGATTACAACGGAACAATGTACTTACCTACCTATGAACTAGATTGGAATAATTATTGAAACAACGTTCAAAAAAATTATTTTACTCCCATATATTATATGTATATATGTACCTATTGATATAGAATAACACAGTGTTTTTAAAAATCCTATTTTCCCTTAAAAATTGGTATTTAGCATGAACTAGTTACTAGACGAAAACCCCATGATGACACACACCACACCCACACGATGCAAGACTTGCCTGTGCCGTATACAGCCACTCTTTAAACGGTATAGGCAAGAATCTTGCATCGTGTTGCCAATAAAAAAAAAAAAATATTTAAATTGTATACTCCCTGTATACAATTTAAATATTTTTTTTTTTTTATTACAAACAGCAATTACAGATATTTTTCAATAATTCTATGATTCAGGGCTGGCAATTTTGGTAAATAACATCTACCTAATCTCCACATTTGTGATACTTAAAAATTAGCTTTTAATTAAGGTTCATAAAATTTTCGCTTGAGTACTTTATTTAAACCACTAACAAAGTCACAAATATTCCGCTTTTCGTATTCAAAATTGAACACGACACGTCTTTTTAGATAACCCCACAGCAAAAAGTCAGGACGTGTCGCAGAATAAACCACAGTGATCAAAATAGTATTCGTACTCTTAACGATTTGTCAGAAAAATTGGGTCATTTTTCAATTCGTTTAAGAACTTTACGATAACATTACTGAAACTGTTGCGGTGGTCATGGTTTTATAGACTATGCATAACAAATTTCCCGCATTTTAACTAAATAATAGACATCAAACAACTACAAAATTGGTCGTCAAATTAGAATAAAAAAAGTTGTATACAGCCGAGCTACGTCGTCAAATGATTTGCATCCACTAAACAGTGTTTAGACGATATAATTTTTATTGTTGCTTTAATTTATGGTATGCCAGTGGCAGTTCAACAACGTTCATAAAATACTTTTTTCCTAAAATATCTAGATTAGGTATACTTTTCACTGGTGAGATCTATAACTGATCTCCACTTGTTTCTTAACATCACCGGGATCATTTAGGACTTTTTTTGTGCTGGGTAGGAACGGCCACTGTGTGGATGACTATGAGCCGATCGTAAATTCGTAATGTTAACCATGTACGCTACGGTTCGGTTGAGCGAGGTCTACCTGTACAGGAATGCCACTCTGCTTTCGATGCTTGACGTGTCAACACGTCGGGTCCGCAACACGTCAATCGTCATCCTAAGGATGCCTCGTTGAGAGTTAAGCGGATTACGTTACTAAATATATGTCGTCTATTGTATTTTATAATGGATTTTCGCAAAGTCACGCCTGAGTCAATTAACGTTTATTTTTAATATTTATTTTGTTATTCAAAATCTGCATTAACAATAATAATTAAAATCTGTCAAACTGCTTATCAGTTTATCGGCAGTTGTTCTCGTCTAGTAATGGATTAAAATTTTTGAAATTTTACTTATTTAGGTGATCGATGTGCTGATATAACTTAATTATGCTAAGTAAACTATAATATGAGCAGTGTTAACGGCCGCGACTTACAAGTTAGTAGAATCAAAAACTCGTCGACGCGGGCCCAGTGCGGTTTGGTAGATGTCACACATGACCAACCCGCACTGGGCCTGCGTGGTGAATTATGGCCCACTCCCACTCACTGAGAGGAAGCCTGTGTCCCAGCAGTGGGATCATTACAGTGCTGATTATAATGATGAAACTATAATAAATATTCATTACACACATTGAGATTAAAAAAAAACACATTTTACAAATAAAGGCATTTTCGCAAATGTGAGGTTTGTTACAAACGTAGCTATGGAAACAATGAGGTCCATAGTTTGTTACTTTTGGAAACGCTATTTTTAGATAAACGAGTTTGGGGACGCCACAGTTGCGGAGATAAGTCCCCTCTTTGAGGAGTGGCTAGAGAGGCGCCACGGCGGCGGCGTACTCAACTCCGCTGGTCGCAGATCCTCACCGGACACGGTTATTTCGGCAGGTTCCTGTTCGGTATAAGGCGGGAGAAAACGCCCGGGTGTCACCACTGTGTGGATCGCCCGGAGGATACGGTGGAGCATACGATGGAGGTCTGCCGGGCTTGGGCGGGGCACCGCCTTGTCCTTGTGCAGGCGATCGGCGGCAGTGATCTCGAGCGTCGGGCCCTGGTCCGGTCCATGGTACGATCTCGTTCTTCTAAAAAAAAAACAATTTCAAACTCTGAGCTTTTACTGAGAAATTCCTGATTGAATAAAGCCAATATATATATATATATTTTTTTTTTTAATAACCCTTTTCCTGACCTGGGAATAGAACCCCGGACCTCATGCTTAGCAGTCGCGCTTGTGACCACTACACCAACGAGGCAGTTATTTAAAGTAATAATGTCGTAATTATTATTCACTTTACGGTTCTATCTAAAAATGTTGCTTAAAAAAATGTATCTTGTAAAAAAACAAATACCTATTCCAAATAAAACTTGAAACTAAGCGCATTCAATCTTGTCATTGAAGGTAACAATTTACTTTTTTTTTAGATCCTCTGTTTCTACTTACTAGAAAACGTTAAAATTGGTGCAATGATGATAAACTGTTTTCATTTAACTGAAATGGGGCATAATTTTATTATGTGGTTTACTGAGCACCCTTTTGTTAACTTCAAGTAAGACAACTAGGATATTAAAAAGATGTTTTATTTCGTTAAAATATATAGGCACAACAAATGCCTGTATGCAATGATTTTAACACACTTCTTACTCTTAATATTATCGTCAATAATTATATTTTTGTGTCCCTCTCGGCCTATTTCCTAACTGGCTCCCTCTGTTCTCACATAACACACACCTGTTTGCCCCGAAGGCTTAGTCTGAGTTGACTATCTGGCGCGGGGTTGAGGGAACACGTTTACCGGGCGACTATAGCGCCATCTATTCACAATAATTTGGTACCGCGAACACAGTGCAGACAAACCTGAACAAAAGCTTCTAGTTACCGTCACTAGTTGGCGTGCTGAACTCCATTGCCAGAATACTTTCGAGTTTAAATAATTTTACTTAAAGTGAAACAAAACTTATTTTCACGCTACGCTTGCAAAATAAAAAAACGTGTTATTTAACTAAACGTCGTCATCTAAAACTGTAGCCAGAGCCGATTCCCCAGTTTGTCAAACTTTAAAAATACTAAACGCCTTGCTGACTGCCAATCTTGAATGTGATGTATTTGCGGATAAATGTGATCATGTCTCTGGTGTGCTGTGAGAGAAAGTATGCTAGGGTGTCCACTGTTCCACGTTAGTTTTAAATTGTTTAATTTACTTAAGTATTTAATGATCATAAAAAAAAAAAAATGTACGTACAACGTAATAATTGTCAACATTATAAAGGTTCCTTTTTTATTGGTGCTGTACCGGTTTAGTTAACTATAAATAAAAATTAAAAATAACCATACCATAAACTTCAAACCTAGAATAGATAAGTATATTCTGGAAATGCCCGGGCCCTGAATAATATTCATTTCTAGATAGTACCTATTCGCCGGAAGCACAAAAAAATTAAAATTCAAGATTTCAGATTTTTGATATTCCAGTTGTTTCTATGTGTTTCAATGTATAATAAGGGTGTAATCTAATCTATTTACGTTTGAAAAACTATTTGATTTTCTTGGCTGCCATGACTAAGTTTCCAAAATCTGATACATTCCCATGTAGTATCAATGACGTGTAATTTTGTAGGCCGTTGGCTTTCTACTGAAAGTTATTTATGCTAACGTTTTATACGCATAAATAATAAGGGCTCCGTTTTGTAATATTTTTTTTTTTATCACAAGAGCGAATGCGAATTTCTGATGATAGAGGCGCTGTGTGGGTAGAGGGGCTGGGCACATTGTAGGGAATTATAGCTCATAAGTGATAGGGATGACTCGTGCACGTGGCTAAGTAATAACAGCCGCACGGGTCTATCCATCTGGTTAAGCTACGCTTGCCGGGGTTGGTCCGTGGATGGGTGACCGTTTTTACATACCGAGACTCCTCCATGCCTCGGAAAGTACGTTAAGTGCCGGCTGTCATTCGTGGATCTTTGACTGTCGTTACGAGTCGTCAGAAGCCCGAAAGTCTGACAACCAGTCTTACCAAGGGGTATCATGTTAACCAGTAATTGGGTTGTGGAGGTCAGATAGGCAGTCGGCCCATGTAAAATACTGGTATTCAGCTGCATCCAGTTAGGTTAGGTTAGGCTAGGCAGATTGTTTGAAGTAGTCTAGAAAGAAATTACATTCATTGGCTCATCTTTAGTTTGGGTACTGACCTAAGACTTTTCAGTTTGAGCGAGTCACATTTAAATTATAAATATTGGCACTTCATGTTAATAGTCAATTATGGTAATAACTATCATAATCTTGAACAGCCTTCGGATGCACGTCAGTTCTGGATTAGGATCGTGACCGAAGGACGTGACTGGGGGGTGGGCAGTGGGCGGTGGAGAACAATGCGACACTGTACTGAAACACGCGTTCTTAATGTACTACTGTTATACTTATTAGAAAACTATGGAAAAAAAAGACCAGAAAATTCGAAAGAAAGACTTTAATTTGTTTTGTTCAAAGATGATACGAGGCGGTTGCGAGAATTAAAAGAGACATCGTAATGGGCTTATCTAAAACTTATAGCTATTTATATATATACACGGCAAGTGAAAAGTATGTGTGTGGGTCCTTCAGTTGGGTTAATTAGGTCCTGGAGTGGAACCCTGACGAATTGAGCTGGACTAAGTCTAGATTTGTCGCAATTCCTAACCACCTTATCTTAATTATTGGAACTAACACATATGTCGTATTTTGGAATGAAATATTGTGAAGAGCATAGATAACATTGGAAAGAAAAAAAAATATGCGAAACACCGCTGCAAAAATATCATAAATATATAAGTACAATACCTACGAAACTATATTGTGACGTCATAAAGAACGATAATACAACTTATAGACAAATTAAAAAAAATACACTGGCCAGAGATGCGTCGTATGCCAATTGAAAGGTCTTAACGTCAATAGCAACTTTTACTATGGCTACCAAAAAACATGAACAGGCAAAAAAAATATACGATCATTAGAAGAACGACAACCCTGCACCTTAATTGTGTAACACACTATCAATCACAATCTGAATGATTTTGAAGGATATTGCTAATCCATTGCTTGATATTTTCGAAAAATATTATCTGCAACAACGTAAATAACGCAATGCATGTTGGTGAACTGTCAAAATGAAAGCCATTGCCACTGTACATAAGTGTAGTACCTATGCAATTAAGCTGCTGGCATAGCACAAATCAAGCAACAAGCCTTTATACAAGAAACTACATGTTGCATAATAAAACTGAACAGTTAGCTTTGCTTAAATACAGCTGTGGTAAGTCCTAGTTTTGTGTAGCAGTGGTTTAGAAATAGCTTCACAAAGTCGGCTATATCGTTCGTGGGCTGTGGCTGACCCCGCCTGGCGCCAGAAGGTCAGGGTCACAGGTTACTTGCAAACTTTGTAATGAATTTTAATTATACGATTAGATTTGGGCGGTTTTGTACGTAATCGTTCAATCGAATTTGTTAGGTCCTGTTCGTCATTTGGTATTGTGTGGATTATCATAGGATTCTTCGTTTTTCATAACGGATGATGTGATCAATATTTTGTATAACTTTATTTTTGGTTCTTCTCCATAGGAATCTACTGCGCTTTGGAATGGGCAATTTAGCTTCATCTTTCTGACTGACCGATTCCTTGACAGGTTTCATTGAAATAAATGCTTTTAGTTGGATAACATACAACGTTTGTTATCTAATCTTATATAAAATATTGATGTAACAGTAAACTATATAAACAATTTAAAAAAAATGGTAGACAAATCTTAAATATAATCCTACATTCTAACACTAAAATATTATATATAAGTATGTAAACGAAAAAAATAAAAATAAAGGTAAGAGCTCATTGGGTATCAAAATGCTTTTAGTTTGAGTTTTTAAAGACTCGATTTGCATTGAAATTCTGAGACGACGATCGTGTTGGTGTAGTGGTTTAAAACGCGACTGCTGACCGTGTGAAGTCCTGAATTTGAACCTCTGGGTTCGACCGTTTTTCTTCAAAAATTGTGTCGGCTGACTGCTATAACTAAAAGCTTTTCATAAAAGTGGCGTAATCTGTGTTTACTTCTTACTAACTCCTCTTTTTAGGTATTTTAAATACAGGGGCCATGTTGTGTATTTCAACCATATGACAATTGTTTGGTAGGTACTAACTGTTTTTAAAGTGTAGAAACACCACTATAGGTAATTATTTTGAACGTAAATTAAAAAGAACGTCAGCTGTTTAGTAAAAATGAACGTTAACCATATGTAATGGAAAAATAATAATTTTAGCAAACCGTAAAAAAAATTACCACTTGAAAATAAAATTAAAGGCAAAGTAATGTTCAGGAAACACGTCAGTGTGATGTTCTTATGTTTTTAATAAACTGTCACTTACTTTTCATAGTTGTAGGAGGGTGGTGCGGTAAAAGCTGCCAGGACCTATTTTAAAGGTTTATTCGTGAAGGTTGCATATGAAGTGATCATGTTGGACAGTTGGACACTACCATAGTATAATAAAGAAGTATAATAAAGAAGTATTATATCCTCAAAGAAAACGGTCGAAACTACGCACTTCGAATTCTCAGTGTATATCAGTACGCAACAGGATCGAGTGCGCGGCAGTTACGCACAGACGCGGAAGGTTTAACTACCGGCCGTAGGTAATTGTTTCAAGGTGACTGCAGTGATATAATACTGTTACATTTGTACATGTATGATCTCATCCTTAACTCATGTAACACCTTTGTATACCATGTTTTGGGCAAATAAATAAATACAAATACGAATACTTCATTATACTGTGGCTGTCCGGAAGACGGAACAGATGAACCATAAATATTGATCTGCGCTTTTAATACACGTATTAGCCACGAGCCCTATTACTGTATTAACATAAAATCACGCCTATGGATAGGCAGTTCTGTCTGAGTATGTTGTAACCCCCATGTACAAAGGTACGGGCCTATTAGCCAGAGATTTTTATAAAGGAAAAACCCGAAACACTTTGTTCAAACTTGATATCCCCGCTTAGCAGTTGCATTTGCACACTAAATCAACAAAATTGTAACTTTACTACTAATAAGCCCAAAGAAAAATGTGGTTAATTATCTCTTTAGGTGATGACCAGCCATCTTGATATCCCCAAGTATAATATTATAGGCCGCACGTCGGTGGTAACGCTCTGATATTGAGCTGGCCTAGCGTAGTACAGATTTTCAATAGAATAAGACGCCAGCTTATAATGTTTTTGTTACCACTGGCGTGCGGTGTATTGTACCCATTTACTTAAATAGAAAAACTGTGTAACACACATTCTGTTACAAGTAAGTAAGTAGAACAATATCGATCGACATTTATTTTTGTACTTGCGGAAAAAAATATCTGCATATTAACTGGTACCGATTGCATGGTAGAATGACCTCGTGACTTGGTATCCCTGACACAGTTACCTAGCAGACACCCTAGGACATCGTCACATATAACCTAACCTAGGACATTGTGACGCAAATGACTTTTACCGTTTATATAGGTTTTAGCATGAAATGTCTATTTATGCGCCACTGAAAGAATGGAATATTACTTGAACATTTTTGCTTTCTAGAAAATTATTGTTTCTAATTATTTTATTGCAATTGGTTGTACCATATTATACCCGAACGTCTGATGCCAGTCTTACCAAGGGGTATCGTATTACCCAGTTACTGGGTTGGGGAGACCAGATGGTAGTCGCTTCATGTAAAATACTAGTGCATCCGGTTAGACTGGAAGCCGACCCCAACATAGTTGGGAAAAGGCTAAGCAGATGTTTTTTGTTCCATATTGCAGATCTATTGATTACTAGCAGCTCCCCGCGACTTCGTCCGCTTGTATTTTTGTGTCATAATTTTTAGGGTTCCGTACCCGAACCAAACGGAACCTTGATATTAAGAATCCGCTGTCCGTCCGTCTGTCTGTCAGCGGGCTGTATCTCATGAACCATAATAGGTAGACAGTTGAAGTTTTCACTGATTGCGTATTTCTATTGCCGCTATAATAAGTACAAGGGAGGAAATAAAAAAATGAATTTTTCCGGATATGAGACCTAGCTTAGATCGATTTTTCGTCCCCGTAAACCCCTATATTGCAACTTTCAACGAAATCGTTAGAGCCGTTTTCGAGAACCTGATTACAAATTATTACAAATATTGCTCATTTAATAGTGTATGGAATAAAAATTAAATGGGTCCCCCTTTAATTTTTAATACAATAAATTACGAAAGGAAAAAAAATACCCTACAAACGTCAAGGGATCCCAAAAAAAAAAATTAAAGGGGGCGTGTAACGTGTTTTTTTCGGCGTTTTTTTGGTAAATATTGTACGGAACGCTTCGTGTGCGTCTGACTCGCACTTGACAGGTTTTTTTACACTAATATCCAGGATAAAATGTAGCCTCTCCATCTGTCAAAATTCATTAAGATCGATTCAGTGATCAAGGCGTGAAAAAGTAACAGAAATACGGAGTTACTAATTACTTTCGCATTTTTATTATTAATATGTATCCCTTTCGGACTTTCTTGTGACCCGGGCAGGCAGTTTAATGCGCCTTGCGTCTCGCGTCGTCCTTTGTGGTGTCGATGGCAGAAAATACAAAGCGTGGGCTTAAATTCAATTACTCGAAAGATTTGATAATTTTTTTGTTATAAATTTAACTGTTTACTTAAAATCCGCACAAAATAGGTCGGCGGTCCGAATCCGGACCGCGGTCCGCCATTTGGTGACCCCTGAGCTACTGTAAGCTCATCTCGTATTATTAGTGTGGGGGGCGTGTCAGACTGTTATTACTGAGTAAAACCTACCCGTGTTCCTTCAATTGCCTTTTCGTTGCCAGGGGCCACGGTATCCCTTTCAGACTTTCCCGCAACCCCGGCAGGCATCGGTCTTAGGGGATGTCAGTCCGCGCCACCCCTTGAGTCCGGCGGAAAAGTTGTGAAACTACATATTTTTAATGCAATTTGATGCAAGTAGCTCCGCGTGTATCTGACTTGAGTGGTGGCGCGGACTCTATCAAGGAATCCCTGCCACATAGATCGTCATTTGTTTTAATGAACTAAAATACACAGAAAACCGATCAATATACGAACTGAGTTGTTTTCTAGTAAACTGTCGTACATATTGCATTGTTTGGTGCATAGTAAATGGAACTGGATAGGCGTTGCTAGCTGTTGCATGCCTGCAAACCACGATAATAAATCAAACCAATGATTACTATATATCGTAATCATTGGTTTGATTTCCTAAACACTTGAATATGTATGTCGTCTGAATAACACGTCAATATAATAGGCTTAGTAGTTTAACCGTAGTTGTTAGTGTTTAAAGAATTATATTCATAACATAACGTTACGCCTGTGATTCCTGAAGGGAACTCACGTTCAGTGCTGGGAGCTTTCCTGGAGGGTTCACTCAAGTCGCATATGGGATGCTGGGAGACCTCGCGGTAGGTTCGTTTGAAATGTAGGTTTTTCTTTGCAAATTCGGCATTATAAACTGTGAAAATAAAATCTGTTATATATTTTAACAAGATTTCAAACCTAATGCCGGTGAAACTCCTCGAGGGTCAACTTTAGCGCATACGTAATGCCGGTGACCCTCCGGAGTCAACTTGCAATATGTATGGCGGCATGGCGAATGAGCTCTATGAAAAATGGGTGGAGGCGAAAGTGTTAAGGAAATTGGCACCCTATATCAATTTGTCGCGTTATAGCCTTTTCATTGGTCAAAGAATAAACGGGCAATTTAAGTTGGAAATCAATGTGCTTTACAATTAATACCCTGAGTTTGTCTGTCAACTGTCTTTACCACAAGTGGGACCTTCTACCTAATTATTTCAAACGTTCTCAATATTTTGTCAAAATTATTTAAATATGAGCAGTCATAATATGGACCTATTTCAAACCGATTTCTGCCTGTCCTAATCTCATGTTATTTGGTCTCCCTTTCCTCTTACGAAATCTAAAAATCTACATTTATATTCATTTTCTTTTTACATTTTTAAATATTTTTTATATTTTTAAATGTCTTTGGTCGCAAGCGCTTCTACTGAGGTGTGTTTTTCCATCTAAAATTTCTCAGTAGCAGCAAAGAGCCAGGTTTCGTGTCCGGTGGATGGCAATAGACTCAAAAGACAAAATTAAGAATATTTTATTTCACGTAAACCTACAAGGGCACTTATGAAACGTCAGAAGCTAGGTGCACGGTTCCAATTGGTCGTTTCCTATGGAGAACAGCCGGCAAGAAACTTCACGGTTATTCTTTTAAAATGTTTACAATGTTTTCAAATGACAGTGTTAAAAGGTATGAGAGGACAGTGTAGCCCTATCGACAAGTACCAGGTACTTAGCAAAATAGAAAATGGTCCACAGATCTACAGTCTGTAAAAGACCTACTTATTTATATCTCATGATATGATTGCCACTACAGCTGTAACAAATCTAATTTAAATTATGACGTATGTCTTGCCGGTTAAGATTTATAATGGTTTGAGTTCCGGCTAGTTTTAGAAGAGTTGGGGTTGCAACTGTTTGTTCATCAAGCTTGCACATTTAAGTGTTTTATATGTAATTTACTGAAATTGAGAGGTTGATGATACATACTATCGAACTTCATATCTAAGCAGTTTGAAAACAAAATCCCGTGAACACGATAACCACATTTGTTAAACGCCCCTATTTGCGTCACCCAATGAAACAAAAAATAACATGGTAATATTTTGTTGTTTTTGTTTTTTTTGTTGTTCGTGTATTTTGTAGGCTCTGTTACAATGATCACAGATGTCTGACCCTTTTTCGACCACTTGGAACAAAAGTAACAACGATGAGAATTTTTTTAATTTTAATGTTTACTGTCTTTTTTTTCATTTACAAAAACAAGAGACATAAAAAATCTGATGCTGCTATACTATTGGTTAGTGAGATTCCTATAGCGGCCGAGTACTGCAAGCAGAAATAGTCTTTACGGTGCTCAGATATGAAGTTCTTCGATAGTACATACTAAAATCCACGCTTTCTTCCCATGGAGTTAGGTAGAAACTAAAGAACGCCGCCTGCTACGATTTTACATACCCCTTTTGCTTCGTTTTCGTTCATACTAGTCATACACGCATGATAGTAATTGGGCAATTAGCACATAATTATTTTGTTAAACTAAAACACTGGCCGCCTGTGTTCCCCAAAGCGTAGAACAGAGATGTAATTAGGTAAATGCCCAAAACTTCTCCAGCAATTATTTAGTCTCATGTTTAAGGGGGCGGGCCATCAACTGGGCACAAATTAAGGAAAAAATCGTGAGGAAATCGGCATGTGCCAGAACCAAAAATTCGAAGACATGTGACATTTACCAACCCGCACTGATTACAGCTCACTCTTGAAGAGATGAGGCCTGTGTCCCAGCAGTGGGAACATTATAGGCTGATTATGCTTTTGCTATGGGCAGAAATTCGGACTCTAGGCTGGTATTGAGGAGTTACTAACTGAAAACCCCTGCAATAACAATTGGCCCAACCCCGGTAACGAACTAGGATGCTTAGCAGTCGCATTAGTGACCACGAGACTAATGAGATCGTATTTATTAGGTACCTATTAGTGGCACCCACAGGAGTACCCGCAGAGCACGTCGGCAGCGTCTAGAGACTGCAGTACTAATAAAAAATGTGGCGCTAAATTGCGTAGACCGCATTGCTTATAAGCCTTCAGTTTCTACACGACATTAGTTGAGTTAAGTTTTGACAATAACGCCTCTAGCCACGGCCGAGGCCGAGGCGTCTCTTATGCTCTGTGGGCGTAACATTTTGCAAATAATGTGTGACTACCATGAAACGCAAAAAATCTGTGAATTATAAGGCTCTATATATTGCATGAAACTTCTGTTACACCTGTTTATTGCCATAACAGCTGAAAGTGGTACAAAAAGGCCTGAATGCGCTAAAGCAACAGCTGCCTGAAGTGGGCCACGGTCGCTTGGCCCTAGTGTGGCCACAAGGTTAGCGGGGCTCTGTAGTGCAGGAACATTGATTCCTAGCAAATTGGAAGGACTTAGTTGCTGTTATTCTTGTTAAATTAATTGTAAGAAAACGATTTGCTGGTTTTGTTAAATATTGTTAAATAGCAATTTTTTTAATTTTTTTTATTTTATTTACAGGGAAATTCTAAATATTTACACAATCTAAAATAGCTATTGCCTACATAGTGAATTTTTCTATAACTTGATTTTTTTGATATTTTAAAACTGATGTGTGAACCTAGATTTTGCAAAACGTTTAGAGATATTATCAAAGAAATATATAATTATGTTAGCTGTATTTTTTCTATATTTTGTAATCCAAGTTGTCAATCTGTAAATAGTCCGATAATAACAAAATTATTCCATTATTTTTCGGTTTTTCAGACAGTCATCTTGAATGGTTGTGAAGGTTTTGTGAAAGTCCAAAAATACTACTTGACCTACAACAATACCTACACACAATATTTAGCTTGGGTGTGGAACGAAGTTACTTATCGCATGTCGCACAATTGGCGAATGAGAGCTAGACCGACATTTTGAACTACACAACTTTTTTTAAATTGAGTAAAAAGGTTCTCTCAAACGTTTTATTTTTTTTTGTCGTTTTGTCTTTTATTTAAGTGTACTACAGGACCTAAACGTGCCTAAACGCAAATTTTATAATGCTTTAAAGTATATACTTTAAGACATTATAAAATTTGCGTTTAGGCACGTTTAGGTCATATGATCATATCGTATCGTGGATCATATGATCCACTGCAGTATACAATATCAGAAAATATATAATATGCTTCAGTTTATATGCTAGTAAGATAGTTTGTTGAAAACATAATGTAACTAATTTGATACGATAGAAAAAAAAATCACCAATACGCTTCTAAAAATTTCTTTTAACGATTAAAAATCATATACATGCAATCATTCAGTTTTTTTGTCAAATCATTCAAGATATAAGCATAGTGTTTTATTTTTTTTGTCCAATCAATAGATTTTTGTAAATAGATAATATTGAACTTAATATTTTGCAAAAGTAGTATTCTCATAGCCGAACACTAGCGATTTTAATACTCTGTGCGCGTGTCCGTAAGTCACGCCACATTTGCGTTTGGTTATTAAAAATCTCTTATACTACTAGTTCATATTAATAAGTTTTTTAGTAACTTGTATTTTCATTAATTATTCATTTATATAGTGAACTATTGTCGTCACTAGAAACTGCAATTAAATATGTGCTATTTAAAAACACTTTTTGCCGGAACACCTTAGATTAACAAAAAAATGCAAACAGATGTTTGCTCGAAATAATCCCCACGACAATTTGATATTCGCTCGCAAATTTTCTCAGGATGGCATGCACTTTCATTTTTAGAGTAAACATAATTTTTTTTCGATGGAACTTTAAGTAATTCCTGTTTTCACCAATTCTTATTGATGCTAATAGAAATACGCGGAATCTGAACTTTCAGTTACATAGAGCCTTTACTTATTCGGTATACTGCAATAGCAACACAATTTTAAAAGGCATTTATATCATGATTTTTATTGGGCCTTTCACAATTACAAAGCCTTCATATGAAATAGAACAAAACGGGGCCAAAGCTTTCTTGGAAGGCCAAGCGAGCAAGGCCGCATGAGAAAGTTAGTGCATAAACCTAAATTGGTTTTCAGTTTCACTTTAATCATACCTAGAAAATAATGGTTCTTGAAATAAGATGTCTAAGTCGAGGAGCCACCTTACAACTAATGCATGTTTTATCACATGAGGCTATGTTCTAACATTACCGTACTTCTGCTTATTCCAATTTATTTTTGGTCTTCGTCTTTCTCACGTGTCCATTAGTTACAATCTCAGTAGTCATACTCTTTCTTGGCAAATCATTTATTAATTTAATACTTTAAGTACAAAATGTACGAGGAGCTCATGGCTAAGTAATAACTGCCACACGGGTCGATCCATCAGGTTAAGCTACGCTTGTCGGGGTTGGTCTGTGGATAGGTAACCATCTTTACATACCGAGACTCCTTCGTGCCTCGGAAAGCACCTTAAGTCGTTGGTCCCGGCTGTCATTCGTGGATCTTTGACAGTCGTTACGGGTTGTCAGAAGCCCCAAAGTCTGACACCCAGTCTTACCATGGGGTATCGTATACTCAATACTTTATTGCATTCCATATGTATAACCCAGTATTACCCAGTTACTGGGTTATGGAGGTCAGATAGGTAGTCGCTCGATGTAAAATGCTGGTATTCAGCTGCATCCGGTTAGACTGGAAGCCGACCCCAATATAGTTGGGAAAAGGCTAGGCAGATTGAAGCGCACAAATGTACTGAGGCGGACTTAATGCCAAAGCCATTTCTACCAGTCAATCTTTAGGTGATGCAGAGACAAACAGTGGTAGGTCCGAAAATTCTGGAATAAATATTTATTTAATATAATGAGATAATACACGTATTATATTTCTTTGAAACTATAAATATAATATACCTAATTATCTTTCACACAACCCGTCCATTATTTCTTTGGATTTCCTCTTGCCAAAGTGAGCCATACACATTTAGGCGGCCCCTACGCCTTAAAGAATTTTGCGCAATAATTTTATTGCTCAGTAATGATTGAATAACCCTTTATTTGCACTCAAAGAAGATTTTTATGAAGAAAATTGGCTCCAACTAAGCGAAGGCCTTTTATTATGGTGGAGCTACGTAAGTTTTAAGTTTTTCTTCCCACGTCACTGCCGCCACCAGCACCATTCATTGGTCATAGATTCATTGCCTTATTTACGTTGCTGAGCAGACAATTTATCGAACATATGAAGCAATGGATAAGCAATATCCTTCAAAATGATTCAGATTATGATTGATCGTGTGTTACGCAATTTGGGTGCTGGTTTAGTACCAAGTGAGGAACCGTTTAATGGAGCTGGTTTAATTTATGAACCACTAACAAACTCCTAGAAAGTGACAAAGCCGAAAAACTGATTTTTATTATTTTGTTCCCGCTGGGAAACAAACCCGGGACCTCTGGTTCTGAAACAGGTGGTCTTACTACTAGACCACAGAGGCAGTTTTTTAGATTCTATCAGACCACTACTAGACTTAATTCTGAACTGCTTTCTGTAGTTGTTGTCGTAACTAAGTCGGGTTTCCTCACAGATATCCGTCACTGAGTGATATTTTAACAAACATCTTATTTTTTTCTTTACTAAAGTTCTTTATTAAAGTTCTTTCCATCTTTTACCACCACATAGAAAGACGTCGAAAGCCTGAAGCCCTTGACAACTATTAGGCACTGCACAGGATACTACCCGAGTATACTCTTGTGCGTGTTCTAATAGTTGTTGTCGGATCTTCACATTGTATGGTCTGCGCCGGCGCGGCGCCTTAGACTTATTATTCTACGACGGAAGAAGAGAGAAGTAACCGCACATTTTTTAGTTTGTAATTGTATTTGTTGTTATGTAATCTGTTTTGTGATTTGTGGAATTTTATGCGTGTGTCGTGTGTGCATAAGTTTATTTGTGTACTTACTGGTTTTCTATTGAAACAATATTCTGTTATATTTGTGCCTACCTATATAAACCAATGTATTCGAACTATTATTTTTGTTTCATTTTTTTCATCCATGTTTGTGGCTTCTTACTCCCCGTCTCAAAAATCCACACTGTATATTGAACTCTTAGTTCAATTCACGTATATTAAAATTATTATGAGTTCAATTCAATCATCACCCAAATCGAATATGTTTTAAAATTAATTGTTGTGTGATTTATATTATTAATACACTCAAAAACAATAAAGATAAACGTGAAAAGTAGTCACACTTACTTAAGTACTTCTTCCCGCTAATCCTAATTAAATAATATTAATATTATAAATGTGAAAGTGAGTTTGTTTGTTTGTTTGTTTGTTACGCTTTCACGCTAAAACGGCTGAACGAATTTGGATGATATTTGGCACATGGTCTACCCGACCATGACCTGGATTAGGACATAGAATTCTTTATCCCGATATTCCCATGGGATTGAGATTTATGCGGGTGAAACCGCGGAGCGCAGCTAGTTTCTAATATATCTTAAAGCTAATTAAAAGCCTGAGTTTTTTTTGTTTTAGTGTATTGAATTTTGTTGTTAGTTTGTAATTTTGTATAGTAAATATATGACACTATGTAATATCACAATTGCAGAGAAATGTCAAGAGAGAAGAAAAAGCTCGTTGAGCTCTGCCAAGCTATTCTGTAAACATCTCACCGTGAAAACTTGGGTGAAGTGAGCTGGCAATAGTGTCAATCCCTGTGGAATGACAGCTCACTCCACGCTCACTTCACCTAAGTTTTCACGGTGAGATGGTTACAGAATAGCACTGCTGGACATGTTGTTTGCTTATCCCACTCGGTACATTTAATTGGTCGGTTTTATAACATCTACATAAAGAACACTTTATGTAGATGTTATTTATGTAAGATTACCTTCACACCGATCATTTTCTGGGTAGGTTGACATTTTTTGCGACCAGTCGTGGGTAATAGCTATGCTGCTAATAACCATCATAACAAAAGTAAGAATCTTTTCAAATTAAATCAATAAGTCGTTGTTTTGATCTTCAGGTGTTTCGAATGTATGAATAACAATCATGTTTTGATAGAAAAATTGCAATATTGCTGGTAAAAAACAAAACGATCGTATGAAACCATCGTACTTGTGTCCGGAAAACTATTATTCTTTGACCTGGAAAGCAAAATGAAGGGGCTTTTGTAAATAAATATCATGTAACATTTCTATAATAACATATATTTTGTCGATTCTATGGTGGTTCTATGGTACGAGCAGTGGTGGGCCAGTGGAAACGGCCGTGACTTACGAGTTGTAGTTCGTAGGTTCGGATCCACACCGGCACTTTACTTTAGGGCGTATCCGCTTACATGTAGCTATATACAGGGTGTAAAAAGACACATCACAAAGCCGTAAACTACGCATACTGTACGTATAGCTAAGTAGCTTTGCGCAAAAATTATTGCTGGGAACCGTAATTTTTGTTTTTTAATAAAAAAAAAACAAGTTTTTATTGCGCGCAATGTAACGCGAACCCACGAATGAATGAACGGATTCAGTGTTAGTTAAGCTCCGGCCCTAAGCTACGTAGGTAGGTACTTGTTGTTCATTGCGTTTTTGTAACTTCAAATGCGTAATCTGTTAAGATAAATCTAAAATTCAGGTAATGTTTGTTTGGAAAAAAGTTTCGTATTATCGCATAGAATTCATTTTCGTGAAAAAGTAAAAAAAAAAAATGCGACCTAGACCTTCAATATCTCCAGAACCAGTGGATTCCCAGGTATGGTCTAGTGGAAAAAAATGATGCAAATAATAGGTAGAATATGTGGCTTTCGGCTTCGGAAAGTGTCTTTTTACACCCGATATAGGTGTAACTGGAAGTTATGAATGACAAACTAGGACCATCGAGGTGAAATAAAAATGAAACCATCCAAATGCGTCCCAAACGAAAAACAATATCTCATATTTGAAAAATACTAGTAAACAGAAAAGCTTGCGGTTGGAAAACATTGAAGAGTACAATACCAAAACGTGCCGCAAAAAATATGTGAAAAACATATCTATGGAAATGCAAAAGAAGAACAAGAATCATCCAACCATCCGTAGAAATTGCACAAATTGCTCAATCGCCATAAAATACTCTAACGAGTTTTATGACCAAAGTTACAACAAGCGACACAATCTCCAAAGACGCAAGTAATTCATGTTGTCTGGAAAGCAAAGGTTGCCTATGTTTAAGTGACCTCTAATTAAATACAGGCCATGCAAGATTGAGAAAAAGACATCCCAACGTCTTCACAGACTTCCATATAATTATGATATAAGTGGGACAGCAGGAAAATGCATTATGTATTACGAAACCTGACCGTATGACGTGCATTTGTTGCAGCCGATCTTGATAAACGCTGTGAGTAGGAAATTACACAGCTTATCGAGTCATGCACAGTGAACTGAAACACCTAGCCTTGATGGTCGGAAGGTCTCTGCCCCCCTCAAGAACGAAGACCAAGGTCTTTAGGGCGACTTATCATGATGCCGCCATTTTGTGGAAATAGCCTGGTTACAACATAATCGAAACTTAAATATGCATACGTATGTGTGGCGCACATGGCTGTTGACCCCGCTACCATGCAACTTCGTGATTGCCTAATAAGTTTAGCATGAGCTTTTCTCATAATAAAGCAGATACGATAGAAGATGAAGATCGCACGTTATACTCTGCACACTTGGCGAGGAGAGCTAGACCGAAAACAGTGTGTGTTTCTTCTTTTTTAGATTTCGTGTCCGTAGTCAACAAGGAACCCCTATGGTTTCGCCATGTCCCTCTGTCTGTCTCTCTGTCTATCTATCTGTCTGTAGCTTAGCTCAGAGACTCTTAGTACTAGAAAGCTATAATTTAGCTTAGGTATACATATTAATTACGTCGACAAAGTGGTAAAATAAAATATATTTTTTTTACCTACCCTACACGTAAATTGGGATGATTTTTTTCTCGGTTATCCCATTGTGTGGGGTGTCATTTGGAAAGGTTGCTCAAAAATATTGTGAGTGTGTGAAAACATTTTTGGATTCAGGGATCCGTTTGAGAAATATTAAGCTTGAAAGTGTTAATTTTTGTTAGAGTCCTCCCCTGCCAGCTAAATGGTTGATTTTGGATATGTGAAAAAAATCACGGCAGTAGTAATAACAAAGTTAAAAGGAAAACTCTCACAGCTAAGTAGGCTCTACAAGTCATCATTTCAGCCAAGAGACGTCCACTGCTGGACATAGGCGGGTGGGGGGTTTGCCATAATCGTCACGCTTGGCAGGCGGGTTGGCTATCGCAGTATGGTGTTAAAATGCATAGAGAACGCTGCTGCCCATTCTCTAGTGAGTCCCTTAGTCGCCTTCTACGACACCCACGGGAAGAAATGGGATGGTACTATTCTTTACGTCCGGCATCACACGGAACTCTACAAGTCAACGAGTAATAATCGACTAATTTACATTTGCAGTTGTAAACATATGTTCTCCCATACATTCCGTATGGGAGAACATGTTTTTCAACCAAAGTGTTGAATTAGTTGGGATACATTCATCCCAACTATGGAACCCTTCATTGTGCGAGGTCCGACACGCACTTGGCCGGTTTTTGGCATTTAGTTTCTCACAAACGATGTTAATTTATGTAACTCATTATGACACTTGTCCGGATCATACTCTGTATGGCCTTTGTGGCATAATTCCCATAGGCCATCCCGAATATGAATCGGGTCAGTTTCTATTCAACACACCATGTGGATTTGAAGATTCTTCGCTTCGTTATCTCAATTTTGTGATCGATGTTTATGATTGTAAATGATTATTTCAATTTCCAATCTAGCTCGCTACACAATCTGACAGACACTTGCCTATATCATGCTCAGCTGGTGTTATTGTTCCAGCGAAGCATGATACGAGTACACTTGTGGTTGGTTGGATTTGAAGATTTATCGCATCTTTATGTATTTTCTAATTGTAACCAAGTGATTGATGTTTAACTTTATACATTATTATATTTTCTTTTTGTAAGTAGCGCGTGTTAATATAATTCTTACCTGTTATATTTAGTTTATTATCGTGATGTTACATTATTGTGTTCAGTAAATGTGTGATAAATATTATTTGTTATACAGATCACAATATCAGATTTTGAATTAACATCGTTGCAGTAGGTACTTACGTCATACGGCAGCATACTTCTAGATATCTATTTGTTCCAATTTGAGTCCTAGGAGGGATACAGTAATCTCCAGCTCCACTGCTTAGTAGCGACCGTTATGGGGGTAATCAGGTCAAACAACGTGTAACTTATGACACACGTTTTTTACTGATATTACTTCATATCCTTCGCTGCACAAATCATCAGCGTGGGAGTTGATGACAAGCATTGGACACCTGACGATTCTGCGGAGGCAGCACATTCTATCAAAATAATTACCTATTATATGTATGTTTTAATATAATAACCATGTTTACGATTGATTGATTATCTGTGTTATCAGCAGGAATAGGCAATCTGTGGTAATAAGTAAATTATTATTATTGACGTTTGTAAATGATTGTATTAACTTTCCTATTATCTGTAGGGACACAACCAGATACCACACCATCTGACAGACATTCGCCCTTATCATGCTGTGTTCAGCCCGTGTGCATAGTTCAGGTTTTTTGGAGCATGATGTGAGCAAATGTTTGTTAAATACATTATACGGAACTGAACATTCTACGCTTCGTTACTTTTATAATGTGATCGATGATTTGATTTCTAAATGATTGTATTATTAATTTCCTTATTATCTAGCAGGAACACAACTGGATACTTACTACCTATACCATCTGGCAGACACTCGCCTTAGGCTTGAATGTTGTGGTGGTTCCAGCAAAGCATGATTCCAGCAAATGTATGTTAGATACATTTGTGGTTGGATGGATTTGAAGATTTATCGCTACTCTATGTATATCTGATGTATAAGTTTCTACATTATTGATGAAATTTCCTTGTAAAAAAAGCCAGTTTTATACCGTTCATGTTTGTCATATTTCCTACTTACTCACCCGACAGATGTTGTCCTGTCCCAATAACGAAAAACCAGACAAGTGTGTGTCGGTCCATGGACAATGAAGGATCTCCGAATCCAAAATGTTTTTCACACTGTCACAATATTTTTGAACGAACTATCCAACGACGCAAAAAAAAAAAAAACTTGATTTCATATTACTACTTTGTCGGCGTAATTAATATGTATACCCATGCCAAATCACTGCTTTCTAGTACTAAGGTCTGGAGCTTATCCGCGGACAGACAGACAGACTGTTGATGTTAAGTTTGTTATTGGAATAAATTCCCTTCATTGTGTGTGGTCGCACTTGGCCGGTTTTTTAAGTATATAGATCAAGATTTTTATTTCGTCTTATACTTTTTAATCGATGGTTATAAAAAGCATGGTTTTATAGTTACAAAGTATTTGGACCCTGAAAGTGGCTACCTTAATCTTGTAGTTTTTTTTTACAAAAAATACTAATTCACCAACTGCATAGTTAAAGGTGGTTATTTAAGCGCAGGTGTCATAAAAAAATTCGTGCAGTTGGTACCTATTTAAAATGTGTCCGTATGGATTGAGGAGCCATGTCTCATATTTTTACGCGGGTACTACCAATATTTAGTAGTAAATTAGCCGATTTTGTAGGCCCGATCCTGGAATTTGTAGTAAAACCCATAAAAAGTTACAGGACGACTAAGGTGGCTCCTCAATTCAGACGTCTGAATTGAGGAGCCACCTTATAACTCGAAAACTAGCGGACAGATATTTTTGAAAATTTGGTAGGATTTAGCTTGTATACGTCCGTTTTTTTGACCGGACAACCGAACGTTTTTTTTGCCGGATTCGCGGTGGTGTATGGTTTATAATGAATGTGTGTACACGCATCGGATGCCGGACCGGTGGCCAATTCATACCAGTATGAAAAACACGGTCCGTGGTCCGATGGAAAAAACGTGCGTCTACAAGGGGTTTTATGCGTAGTCTGTACAAAAATTGGGTTTTGTAGGGCTGAATTTGAGATGTAGTATCTCAAATTCAGCCCTACAAAGCTACAATGCTGCACTACAGCACAACAGCGTTTAAATATGAGACATGGCTCCTCAATCTATATGGACACATTTAAAATATGTTTGTATTTTTTTATATGGTTGGATGTAACTCGTATCAGCATGAACTTTTTGAGAACAATCTTACAGACATTTTGCAATCAAGTAAATTGTACTGAACAATAAAAGATTTTTGCAAATCAATGAGGCTAATTTAAAGCACATTAAAGTCGTTTATCATTTTTACTCCCAAATATGTTAGGGTCAGTTTCCAGTCTAACGGGATGAAGTTAAGTAATACTTACGAGTACCTATCAGTTTGAACGTATGTTAAACACGAGGAGTGCATTAAACAGACAGATCCACTCAAATCTGTGTGGGTTTTCCCTTAAAAGATAAACTCAGACACTAATCTGCATGGTCCTCAATGATCTGACCAAAATAATGTCTGCATGGATTTTAAAAGCGAATCTGAGCTCTGAGTTTGTTTCGCTGTTTCTTCTCAGAGTAGTCGGATACGAAACATCGACCCTATCTAGTTTTAACTTGTTTTTTTACGTCTGTCAGTGAATTAATTATTGAAAGTTTTTAGTAAATAACAGTAGATAAAAGTTATCTGACGATTTAAAACTCGATCCTAAGACCATACTTAACCCAACAGTTCCAACCATCACCTGAACTCGCCTTTCCGACAGATATTGCATCGAGACTGTAATTAAATGAAATGAAATTGGTAATCTGTAAATAGGATATCGGAATCACTTTTACACGTCATATAAAAAAATATTAAAAATAAGCTAGATGAGGTCGGTGTTTCTTATCTGACTACTCTGAGAAGAAAGGCCGAAACAAACTCAGAGGTCGTAGTCTCTTTTAAAGTCCAGACATAAGCTTGGTCAAGTCATATGAGGACCATGTGGATTAGTGTCTGAAATGGTCTTTTGAGGAAAGAACCACACAGATTTGAGTGGACCTGTCCAGTCAGTGCAAGCATTTGTCAGTAATCGTGGAGCTCAACTCAAAACTGAAGGAGCTCAACTCGACGAACGGAAAAAAAGAAAGGATATTTGGGTAGGCCGCATCAACTATTCAAACTGCCAGACTAACTGAGAAAGAAAAAATAAATGAAAGAGAAAAAATATAAATAAAATATCCACATAGTCCTCACATTCACAATAATTAAAATAATATAATACTTTACAAAGTAATCGTGTCATTTTGAATATAGTTTTCAACAATGTCAATATGTGTCTGACTGACTACTGAGACGAAGTGACGTGAATTCAGTGTCACGGAAATTAAGATCCGTCGATGGAAGCTGTATTTGACCAGCAATGCAGGAAATGAAACGTATGTAGGTCGGCCATTGAGTAAGTACAGTCCGCCTAAATAGTATTCATCCACAAGATTTATTTTATTTTCTACGATTTTTCTATACTAATAATATTAATACCTGGGCGACCGAGCTCTGCTCTGATGAAAATAGAGATTGCTTATTTAAAGATAGTTCATACCAATTCCATGCTGCCGTGATAGTAGGTACTTACTAATTCCATGTCTGTCAATTATTGTCAAATAGTCTAAGGTAACCATGTTGCTCGGGTAAAAATACGGCGAAACGAATTTTCCCAGTTAAGAGACCTAGCGGCCTTGGGCCTCTGCGAGTTGGCTTCGGCCCTCGTACGCCTTCCAAAGGTCCGGGACCCCAGGGCCCCGAGAAATGTCATAGACCAAAAAATTATAATAATAAAAATTCCAGCCAATTTTTATCCCACTACAAGGCAAAAGCCTCTTCTTATACAGAAAAGGCACGAGCATTGATCACCACGCTTGCTCAACACGGGTTGACTACAATACTTAGGGCCAAGTTTACCAAACTTGATTATCCTGTCCTTTGCAGTAGGTAATCCTCGAATTATTGCAAAGATTCCCTTTTTTTAAATGATCTAATGGCGTATATCTATAACATTTTGATGACAAACGATGAAGGGTGCGGGGGCAGGCCGTGGGCATAATATATATAAAACAGAAGGCCACACAATGTGAGAAAACAGGGATCTGTTATTATCATGCTATACTACTTTCAACCGTGCTAAAGTGATTTTATAGGGTATATCTTGTTAAGGAAATAACCAATTAAACAAATACCTCATTACGCATTGCAAAGTTTATTGTAATAAAACAAATATTAAAGGTATACAATCATAGAATGTGTCAAGCCACTAAACATATAGAATTTTCCCAATCTTTTAACAAACTGTATTTACTCTGACACACACCGTCTCCGTAACAAGGTGTGTTAGGGGAAATACCAGTATGAAACCAAATACATCAAGCTCAGAGTCGCTCGTGAGGGTTCGTGAGTTGAACTTCTAGCTCAATCGAATAAGAACTGACCTATGATGGTTGTGCTGATAAAAGGAATACAAAAACAAAAGGATCAGAAAACGTACATACGTTCATCCATTTGTTTACACTGTTATAAATGATAAAAATGTCATGACACTAAGAAACTGCTACGGAATTGTCTAAAAGTGCAAATTGACACTATTCTTAGTTATAACATAAAAAAATAAGTTGGAGTTAAATTTCTTATATTCTATTAGGCTACATTGAAATCATATTTTTTTTTAACTTTAAGCCTTATACAGGATAGAAAAATAATGTGAGCGTGCGTTTTCGCTCGTTGTATGGGGCTGACCTTCTGCACCTACCTATTTAGAGGCGCGGGGCAGGGCGCGCTCGCAATCGGCTATCGTCGAACAAACTCATCTCCCACTAATGGATGCACACACGAGCTACCACCGTGTCTGTGCTATTGTAACCGTTTTTATTTTCATTGGCAATATACACTGACGACCGATATAAAACAGCCACTAACTTGTAAATAAATATTTCCGAAACCACGCAAGATAGCTTCTTGAAGTAAAAAGCAACATTCAAGTGTATTTAATAGCGCATAAAAAACACCTACATATAGCTAACTTGTATGGGCTAAGATTAAAAACAAAAAAAAAATACTTTGCAAGTGGCTTTTTTATATTGCTCGTCAGCGTAGGTAGTCTGTCTGTCGCTAGTCCAAAACTCAGTGGTAACAAATCCAGTATAAGCTGGCCTCTTATTCGATTGAAACTTCGTGCTAAGGTAGCCAGATCCAGGTCATAGTGTTACCACAGAATTGCGGTCGACTGTACAATCACCTTACGAAAATGTTAACCACTTTTGAGCTTTGATACAAAATTTAAACAGAATAAAAATTTTGAAAAAAAAAACTGGTCAAGTGCGTGTCAGAACACGCACAATGAAGGGTTCCGTAGCTGAGATGAATTAATCCCAACAACAAACTTAACATTACAACAACAATATTGAGAGATTTACTATGTTATTTGAAGACCATAGACTTCTTATAGGTTTTCCTGTAATCTATGAGTAAAGAACCATTCTCTGCATTTTTTTCAAAAATTTTGGCTCAATAGTTTCGGAGATAAGGGGGGGAATGGCCAATTTTCATAAATTATGTTAAATATCTTTAAAAGCATTTAGTTTAAAATTATAAAAATATATATTTGAGATCCTCGCAACAAGTCCTTTCATTTGATATGCCCTACAGTTCAGTTTGCAAAACTTTTTATGTTTATTTTCTTATTGCCCCCCAAAAGTAACCCCAGAATTAAAAATTCATTTATTTACGTTACACGTCTGTGTTTGGATCACATAAATACATATGTGTACCAAATTTCAATTAAATCGGTCCATTAGGTTCGGAGCAAATTGGCTGTGACAGACGGACAGACAGACAGACACACGAGTGATTCTATAAGGGTTCCTTTTGAGGTACGGAACCCTAAAAAAGAACCTAAATAGAATCGAATTAGTTGATTTTTGAAAAAGTCGTTGGTTAGATTTTGTATGAACTGTGAATTTATGAAATGAAATGTGTTGTTGTAAAACTAAAATTTTAGTTTTTTTTAAGTTGTCTCAAGTCAAGAAAATACATGAGTGATAGTGGTTGTGAAAACTCAGATGGTGGAGGTCTCACAGTGGGCCATGCGGGTAACAAAGTTGGACTAGGGAAACCCCTTCAATTAACTTCTTTAAATGAATAACTGATATTTATTTCCCCTGCTCCTCGGCCTACTCTTCCGGGAATATCTGCGTGATTTTACGTTTACATCCTTAAATATTATAAATTGAAGTCGCTTTTCGTGTGTCTGTGTGACCGCGTTGTTCTTCTAAGCTACGAAACAGATTTCGATGCGGTTTTCAGCATCATTTAAATAATTAATTCCGAAAGGTTTATGTGAATCCACCAAAAAACAAAAAAAAAGTACAAATTTAACTTAGTAACTAATAATATTTTATTAAGTCCTAAAATCGTGTGAAGCATGGACGTGTCGCTAGTTCGATAATATGTGAAAATGCAATAAAGAATTTAATATTGAGTATGACAAGTTCAATCCAAGCATAGGGTTTGGGCGTCAACCCCAGTAGAATATATAGCCAATAAGGTGAATATTCACATCAGCTGGGGCGCTCAATATGCAACGACGACGTAACATCAAAATAAAACATCGTTTGTTCGAGTAATAATAATGCTGTACAGAAAAACGATTCTTGTGTAGATTTCCGATTTGGTTTTGTGGAGAGTTAGTTAGTTATTATAGTCTAACCGAATTTTGAGCGGGGCCAGTTCCCACTTCGTTGAAACACGGAGAAACTGGTCCTCATTTAGAAGCCGGGGCGTCCTGCGGGCTCTACGTCCCCTTATCGGCCCATCGTGCTGCTTGACGAGGTGGGCAAGCTCTTTGAAAGAGTTGTTGCAGACTGCCTCGTCGGGCGGCTGGTGCGGGTGGGGCCGGATTTGGCGGAGATCCAGTTTGGCTTCCGCAGAGGGCGCTCTACGGTGGACGACATCATGCGCGTGCGGGCCTCACGACGAGGATGCTGTGGCCCGGGGTGGGTCGTCCTGGCGGTGTCTCTAGACATCGCCATTGCCATTAACACCCTGACCTGGAGTTGCATCAGGGAGGCACTCAGGTGTCACCGGATCCCGACCTATCTCTGTCGTGTGGTCGAGTCCTTTTCAATAGACATCAACCCCGGTCACCAGGGAGAATGAAACCGGTGAGAGATGCGGTGCGGTGTCTCACAGGGATCGGTCGCATCTGTGGGATATTGGATACGACTGGGTGCTGCGCGCTGACCTCCCTAGCGGCGTCAGCGTGGTCTGTTATGCTGACGACACGTTGGTCCTGGCGCAGGGGAGGTCGCACCAGGCGGCAGCCGAACTAGTGACACGCGGGGTTGCGACAATCGTCGACAGGATCCGGCAATTGGGACTCGAGGTGGCCCTGCACAAGGCCACGTGTTTTCGTGGTCATCGGAACGCGCCACCGTCGGGTTCTCAAATAACGGTAGTAGGGGTTCACATCGGCGGCGAGTACAGGCATCTGAAGGATACGGGTGGGTTTTAGTCAGTAAGAGTCTGACGCACTCCCGCTCGCCCAGACCGGGAGAAGTTACTTGATAATTTGCTACCAAAAAAAAAAGGCCGCACGTCGTTTTCGACCGAAAAAGATATGCATTTTCGGTCGGACTCGATTAGTTGCACATATGGAATTTTAGGTCATGACACTTTGAAAATTACTATAGTCAATTATTTGTAGCCGTAAGATAAAATATGCTAAAATAAGAATCCAATGTTACATAAAGAGCAGGAAGATATAGTTTTAGGTATCTTTCTAATATTTTATCATTATTAAACATTCTATAGTGGCTAGAGATAACCAGATTAAGATCATTTTCTTATAAATTCTGCAGAACTGCACGGAGAATGTCAGTAAACTATGATTTTAATCTTCTGAAGATGAAATCTTCGCCATATTCGCCAAATTAATGGGTACTACTGGAAACGAAATGTGGGGTATTATAATGAGGTAATAGTTTAGCTCTTTAAGTACCAACGTACCTATCTTCTTTACTCGTTTTGACACCATCTAACTGAACTGTTACGCATTGCGTCCAATATTATACACGAGTTGTTAAGAGGACTCGTAAACTAAATCGAAGTGAATGTTCTCTGTGCGACCTTGAGATCGCACGTCTGACCCAATAAAAACATTATTGCCTGCTCTCTCCGGTATCTCCGCCCGCCCGTTGCGGCTTAATTTACGATCACTGCAATACACGGCAACGTCTAGCAGAGTTAAAAACTAATATTGCCGGAACACTTTGACCAAAAAATGATTTAGTAAGGACAATAGCGCGGTAACAGGTAGAGGGCGGGGGGGTGGCGGCGGGTTAGGCGGGCGGCTCGCAGTGGCAGCGGCAGAGCGAAGCCTCCGCACTCGCGCGCTCGGCGTCGTCGCGCCACCACGCAGTGCGCCCGGTACGAACTCGTTACGTAACGTTCTGACGGCTTGCTAACATCTGTTGAGTACGAGCCCTCGCGCGCACGCTTGCACCGCTCTCAGCGCGCACGGCATGACACCGCGACTGATAGCGAAGCCGTCGCCATGGCTACCTAAGAACACAAGAGCGCCGACACGTTAAAATAATGTAGCAACTACCACCACCGACTTAACTGCCACACATTCCTGCCAATTTTTATAAGTTTTTACAACATACCTAGTAGTGAACGCTTTGCTTAAATTGTGATAAAATAAAACTGTACGTGAAAATGATTCCGTGCCAGTTCATTCGATGGGTACACCGCAAGAACGCATAGCTGTCATAAAGCAATCATCGCTTATCGTCCGCTTACACTGCAGCTGCCTTCGTTAGTCCTAAGTTAGGGTATGATGAGAGCCAAAGACTGAAACGTTTTGAAATATAACAAATAGATACCGTGGACGTGAAGCCGTCGAATTTACCGAAGCTGGACCACTCAATTTCAAGATTCGCGATAACATCAGCTCGTGGGTGCTGTGGTGGCGACAACGCCATCTTCGGATGGGCGCACCGCAGACACCAAAACCAATAGAGGAAGATGAGTGCGTGCCTCGAGTGGCCGTAGTGGAGGACGTGGGTGAGGGGACCGGCAAGCTGGACCGTCGCCGAGGAGCACCTGGCCCGCGGCGTCGCGGGCTTGACAACGAGCTGGAAGGCGAGCGCCGCCGACCACGCCGCAAGCCGCGCAAGAAGTGAGTCAAACCCCTCCAAACTTTAGTAACACTCAACCCAAACTTATGTTATCATAACTCTCTTGCCCTTAACTCAATTAATTTGGGGTCGGCGCAACATGTATATTTATTCCATACTTCTCTATTAATCGTCATCTCAGTAATCAACCCTTTCTAGCCATACTATCTTTTGCACAGTGCATCTATCCGTTCTTTGGCCCCCTACTCTTATAGCCTCCCACATTCATACTCAAAACTTTTATACCAAACTTATGTTAGGCAACATTAATTCTCCAACTTCCAAAATCCAACGATAGCATCGGTCTTAGGTGTTAGTTAATCCTTCGCATGTTGAAACATAGAATTACGGCGTCTGCGTGCGACCTGAACTTAATATTGTGTTTGTGACCAATTTAGTTCTGCGGTCGTTCTGACATTGAACAATTTCAACGAAAAAACGTTCATGTAGTATTCACCTTGGAATAGCGAGCTGTTTGCGAAATCGGTGGGTCTACCGCATCGGCCTCCGACGACGATCGATCTCAGCGAGACCTCATTATACCCACACCTTAGCTGTTCCCAAGTTTTTATTACAACTAAATTATCATACTGAACAATCTGGAAGACTCTTTTGAAATTTAACACGGGAACCGAACTTTTTCCGAGTTAAAAACTTATTGTACTTTGTAAATAGTGTACTGCAATCGAGGAAAATTTTTATTTTAACGCCTTTGATGTTTTAATATTGTTCCTTCAGGGAGAGTTAAGAGTATTTTTTTTAAACGTTGGAAGTTAGTGACTTCATTGGTAAAGTGGTCGCCAAGAAGATTCGATTAGTTAAATCTTCACCTCTAACTTAAGCAGTTAAGTTTATTGCAATTAACTTTATTGCTTTTGTACTTGTTCCTGGCGGGCCAGCAAGTCTTTGATCAACAGATTTATTGACGCTGCTTTGGTTTCTGAAAAAGAGCTCAACAATGTATGACCGACACCGTTTGTTTTGTAACCAATGTTAAGAAATAGTAGGATAGGAAATAACCCTATAAAAAAAATCCTATTTGAATTATTGTGCGTTCTCGTCTGTCATTTGAGCTTGTAAACCTAAAGTCAAGAAAAATATGGCACGTTCAGTAACCGCAGCAATTATAGGTAAAGAGAAAATTGCCTTACTCACCTGTCTTGTTTAAAATACTGGTGATTGCAGTATAATGTTGTTAAGTTAGGCTAAGACTGTACTTATGAACGAGCTGCCTTTTGTCTTCAGTTTCTCCCGAAGATTGAAAAATCCCACGGGAACATATTAAAGGGATATAATCCTACATCACAGCTTAGGTCATGGTCAATTTGATTAAAACTCGTGCAGCCGTTACGGCGTGAAAAGGTTACTTTCGCATTCATAATGTTAGTATTAATAGCAAAAAAATATCTGTCTGTCACGTCTGTAAACCCCGAAAGGTAAGGCAGAAGTGCACCTTTCGCACACGGTCATGTTTAAGGGCCATGTAATAGGGGGCGAGGCTGCAGTCTCCAGGCTGCTAGGTACTGAGAAATTCCTGATGGAAAAACCCAATAAAACTTTGCCCGACTTGGGAATCGAACCCAGGACCGTAACAAATAAAATAAATAGTAATTAGTATTAATATTGATTAGGTATAGGTACTGAGATCACAAGTACGAAGAATGACACCTATTTAAAATGAAAACAATAGATATTGCTCTCTAAAAATGCCAATTCATTAATTAAATACCTGGGCACGACGTTTATTATGTTATCTAGGTTGAACTATTAATCGTACCTAGTTCTTCATTTTAATTAATCTCTGCCCATTCGTAGCTTTAGTAATTTATTTACCTATCTAGAATACCTAAGAAAACTGAAGTTAAAGTTAGTTGTGTTAGAACTTAATTGGTCAAGTAACTAAAAGTTAATTCTTTAAAGGATTAATTTAAAAGACATCTAATAAGTTATCTATGATTCGTAAGGCATTCGTTCATATACACTTCACTTCACAATCTATTAGACATTTCTTCAGTTTCATAAAAATGTTTTTTTTATAAACTAGCTGCGCCCCGCGGTTTCACCCGCATAAATCCCGATCCCGTGGGAATATCGGGATAAAAAGTATTGTATGTCCCTTTCCAGGTCATGGTCTAACTATGTACTAAATTATATCTAAATCCGTTCAGCCGTTTTAGCGTGAAAGCGTAACAAACTCACTTTTGCATTTATAATATTAATTAGAATGAATGCATCGAGATATAAGTACTAACGTACTAGAGAAGACACCGTAAATTCCTACTTTGTCTCGTTCAACTGCGGCGATCGCGCCGCAGTTGTCGAAGAAAACGCGTAAGTGCCGTGATTTATATGGCGCTTAAGACCTTCTTGCCGAGAATAAATACACTTCCGCAGCAAATCTAGCGCTGTGGTAAACTAGTTACGGTTTAGACGAATTGTTATTATTTTAGCGCTGCAGCGAACTAAAGATTCAAATTACGAAGAATAGGACAATTCAGTTATTTGACGTAGCTTCTCTAGTAAGTTAGTACTTATATCTCGATGGATGAATGCCTTTTTATTTGTTTGTCTGCCTCGATTGGTCTATTGTTTGCAAACTGCGTTCGGTTGGGAATCGAACGCAGGACTTCATGGTTGGGTAAAGTCCTATTGAGTTTTTCCATCAGGAATTTCTTAGTTCCTTTCAGCCCAGAGTCTGGATTTGTGCCCGGTTAATGGCAATAGGCTCGCCCTCAGTTGCATGGGACTTAAACATAACTGGCGATACCTGGATGTAGGTACTAACCATAGCCCTAAACACAGGCGTGGTATATTATATTATACCTTTTATTATTTGTAATTTAAATCAGATTATTCAAGCTGGATTCCGTCTACTAAGGACTATTTATTGCAGTCACAAACCTAAATTAATATAAGGCCAATAAACATACTCTATATTGCTCTATTCAAATGTAAAAGCCAAGTTTTGGGCTCCTAATAATCACAAAAGTGGTTACAGGGAAATCACCATAATCACCAACTTTGGCAACCGGAGTGGTGATTAAAGTTTCTAGCTATTATCAGTCATAAGAATGCAAAATACTCAATTTCTTGACCTGATGTTGTATTCTGAGTCTTATCTCAAAAGTCCATTTCAGACAATAATCTACATGTTCCTCACATTGGTCTGACCAAGATTATGTCTGAACTTTGAGTTTGGTTTGGGTTTCCTTGTCAGAATACCGTGACAGAAAACACCGAACTCGTCTAGTTTTACAATATTATTTATTTTTGACGTTTATAAAATGTTTGTACAAACCCACTTAGCTTCAGAAATAAAATGATTTATCATTCATTCACGGAAAGAAATTGGTTTTTAAGTACAATAAACAGTAATATCCTTTATCCAAGCGGTAATCAAACTTGGGGCAGAAGTCACTGTAACTAGTTTTAAGGATTTACCATGTCAAATAGAAACTAAATCAAATAATGTCGAATCAAAAACTTATATTGTAGAATAACTTGTCCAAACAATATTGTTCTAAGTTTGCATGGTTGTATTTATCTTGTGAACGGCTTGAAAACTTTGCAAATTATATTTATTTTCTTATGTTAGCTTTAGAAGCTCTTTCTGGCTACTTCAACATGCAGTAGCCCACAAATTCTCTACTATAATGCAAGTCGACAACCGGTGGTGATCAATGTTCGCGCCTTCTCTGTATGAGAAGAGGCGCTTGCCCTGCTGGTGGACAATAATAGGCTGGTATTATTGTTATTATATATAAATCACTATGATGTCACGTGTCGTAATGTCGATACACAAACATTAATTCTAGCTGCCCCTTCTTTTCAAAGATAATGTACGTATTCTATTCTATTCCAGCCATTGGGTATAGTCTCACCTAGGTTTATTCCAACTTTATCAACCATCTTTCGTGGTGCCCCAGCGGAGACAGTCGCGACTTATTATGGTTGTGGATTCGAATCTCGGTAGACATTTCACTTTGTATAAATTATTTCATCACCATAGAAAAAATTGACGTGAGGTAACTGAAATGTCCCAGAACCGTAATAATCGAAGACATTGTGACATACACCAACCCAAACTGGGCCGGCGTGGTGGATTAAGGTCCACTACCTTTCCCAGAAAGGAGGCCTATGTCCATGTTTAGTGGGAACATTATAGGCTGTATGCTTACCTTATTTTTATCCTTTTGTCGATTTCAAGTCAAAAGACTTCTTCCATAAATTTTTAATCCAATCCCTTTCTTCCGCTTAATCTTTTACATCAATTGATCTATTTCCTCCGTACTTAATTTTATCTCAGAACATCGGCCTTCAAGACTTTTGCCTTTAAAATATAAAAGGCGAATACAGGAGCTCGTCATTTGAGGCCTTTCATACTTAAACAAACATGTTCTGGTGCCTGTCCCACATACGGCCCTTTGGTTTTCAGGCCCTTTTGATGTTCAGTCTAGACACTTGTTTCCTTATACGAGTAAATAGGTAGCGGTAACGTAACTACCTTGTAAGAGACTGTAAAATACTGTCAAGGAAATTAATTGTTCCGCATATTGTTAATAATTAAGTTGCCATGATATACTTAGTCATTTCAATATACGATTGTGATTTGAATATACGGATAATTTAAGATGGTAGTCATTTTGATTAACAATTAATTTCACTAACTTTACTGGTAACTTTAAGTTTAGTCTTGTGACAAAACAGGTTTTTCGAAGTGATAACTTTGACTGTGAGACTGTTTTGTTCATTGTTTTCATAGTCTAATAGTGTGTAGGCAGTGACTCAGTTTGCGTACAGCCTAAGCCATTTTACTTAGTAATTTTTTTATTTTTTTTTACTATCTGTTTCATATTTCCTGATTACCTATCTGATACCTGATGGTCCGGTGGTTGCAAGTGCGATTACGAGGCGTGAAGAGCTTGGTTCAATCCCTAGTTCAGGCAGTTAAGTATTACTAGGAAGTTCCCATCACCAGCCCAAATTTTGTTTTTTTTATCACATGGAACTTTTATCTAACAAAATGTGGATGGTTTAGTGTTTACACTTTTGACTACAACTTTGAGCAATAGCGACTCTATTATGTCTTCTCGATTCGATTTAAAACCTTAAGAACAGAGCATTAGACCGTAATTTCATCCTTTCTCTTGTAAAGAAAAACAAACAGTAACGTAAAAACAAGCTCCAAAGCACACTACTCGGAAAATACGTACGTAGGTTACCCACAGTGAACCGCAGAACCTCCTTGTTACGAAGTCGGGAAACTTATACGGTATACCGTATACCTCGACTTTGAAATAAAATTCTAAAACACGTTTTACGCCTAGCTCCTGCATAATTAAGTAGAAAAGAAGTTCCAAGGCGAAGGTGAGAAATAATAGGGACTGGCTTAACTTAGGAATTATTCATTTACTTAGTAACAAAATGAATTTTCTAGGCCTAATTTGAGGTAGGATGAAATACAAAAAGCGACACTGTTGGATACTTAGTTTTAATAATATATATATCGTTGAATATTAATGTACCTATAGTCTAGTAAAGAAATTGTTTATCACATTTAAGCTTCGCACAGACAAGCGCGACGCGACACCGACTATGGCTATACCGTGAAGTTTTCTTAGAAATTGTTTTGTTCGAGACGCGTCGCGCCGTCGCGTCGCGCTGGTCTGCACGAACCTTTACACTATACGTCTATGGAGTCGTCCATTAATCATGTGATATTTTTTAGCAAGTTTTGAATAAAATTATATAATATAAATATTGTGATTTGAACATACGGACACTTTAAGTTAGCAGTCAATTTGCTAACAATTATTACCTACTACTGATTTTACTTTAGTGAAAGTTCCCAATGTTGTTAGGGTTCCGTAACTTAAAAGGAAAAAACTGAACCCCTATAGGATCACTTCGTTACCCTTCCGTCTGTCAGTCTGTCAAGACCCTTTTTCTCAGGAACGCGTAGTGGTATCAAGATAAATATGTAGCTCTATGTCCCTTGGAGCTCTTAAAAATCAAGCCTCTTAGTCAACGCAAAAATACGGCTATTTATGCGACATATTTAGATACTCGCAAATAAATCAAAACCTACAGGGTAGGTACTTCCCGTTGACCTAGAATCATGAAATTTGGCAGGAAGCAAGGTGTCACAGCACATGTAAAGGAACATCTCGGAAAATTGATAATTTGTATTAACTACAATGTTAAGTTTGTTTTTGGGATAAATTCATCCCAACTACGGAACCCTTCATTGTGCGTGGTCCGACATGCACTTGGCCGGTTATGATTAACTTAAGTCAATTTAATAAGCAAATAAATGATTTGCCAACATTATCCTTTTGGTATACATGACACTATTCATGTAACAATCTTGTAAACAATATCACAAATATCCAAACAAAATTTTACGATTGATAAACTGTCAACTGACACAATCATGTCATTAACTAGGTTTACAGATTTGTGACGTCACTAGAGATTCTGACATTGAACATCAAATATTAGAGTATAAAAGATAATAGAGTTTAAAAGTTCATTGTATTTTATCAAATTGATATAAAAAAAGCAATACAAAATTATAATTTTAACATGTCCACTTAAAATCTTTTTTATTTCAATATACTTTTATTGTCAATTGATTACAAAAGTAATTTATTTAAGACTTGGAAGGTGGGTAGGCTTCTGGTGTGAGACGCAACCTGTGTCGACACCCTTCCACGCGCGCCTAAAAGAGATGTCAGCACCAACTGACGGGGTCCGGAAGGGCCAATGCCTGCCGGGGTTGCGGTTTGTCCGAAAGGGATATCGCGACCCCGGCACACAGGCAACGGAAGGAACACGGGTGGGTTTTAGTCAGTACTCTGAGTCTGACACGCCCTCCCGCTCCGCCCAGAGCGGGAGAAGTTATTTGATAATTTCCCACCCTCAAAAAAAAAAAAAAAAAACCCTTGCACCATCTCATGTTCTTAGCATGGCGGGCTATGCTGGCACCGCTGCTGCGGCTGCGGCTGCTGAGACCCTCAAGCGTTGCAAATACCTTATGGGTAACTACAGTTTTGAGCCGTTTTGGGGTCGTAACGCTCGGATCGTGGGTCCCGAATGCGCGTCTTCTTTTTAAGGAAATTTCTTGCCACCTGGTCGACGGTTCACGCGACCAGAGGGCTGGCTCGTTCTTTGACCAAAGAATTAGCATTGCCATTCAATGTGGCAATGCTGCCTGTCTTCTGGGCACGTTTCCGGATAACAGCGATGCGGACGAATACTTTGACGCCTAAGTGTCCGTTTGTGTATTGTATTTATTTGTATAGTTAGTTATTGTATTAAGTACCTAGTGTAAATAGTTATTCGTGTTAAATACTGTAATTTTTTTTTATAAACATTCTTATTTAGACAAAAAATAAGTGGCCGGCTTCTTAAAAAAGCATTAAAAAGAAAAGCCTATAGGTACTATAAAATGAGCAATATTTGTACATGTAATTACGTTCTCGAAAACGGCTGTATGCATTTCAATGAAAATTGCAATATAGGGGTGTACGGTGAAACCATACACTACCGACGACTAAGCATTTTTACGTCACTTAATTAATTAATATCAACTGAGCAATTAGTACTCGATTAGCGGTCATCGCGTGTGCTCCCTCGCTCCTTTATATCTATAACCTTTGGTCCGTTGAATACATTTATTTTTACCTTAAAGCGCAGCCGTATCATTGACTATCTTCCAACCTTCTACAAGCTTCTACATGGTCCTTCGAGCTATCGGGCGGGACCTCGCGAGTTTTAGTATTCGTTTTTCTTTGGGGAGTTACGTGTATTTAGAATCAAGTGAGTGATCTCGTTCGGAAATCAGCATATTGGATAACAGTGAGACGCGTGAACTGTGGACATAGTTTCGCAAACGCAGAACTTTAGCAAAGTATTTGTAGCAAAACCCTATAGCAGCACAGGGTGGAGTTGCAGTACTAGTGAACACGAGCAACGTTCCAGAGCAACATCAGCGCTTCAAGCACGAAGCAATCAGCATCCGGACTAGCAAGCAGCGAATCGGTATTTACAGCAGCAGCACTCGGTGTCTACAGCAGCAGGACGACAGTGTCCAGTTATAGCAGAGCATCAGCATTCGAAGTGCGACAACAGCAAACCAGCGGCAGTCAAACGCCAGTATTTTTCAAGTAAGATCTTTCCTTTTTTACTTCAAAAACCAACTAGCAGCAACATGGAGGATTTTTACTATCAACAAATTGAACTTAGCGAATTAATCCGGAAAATACCGATAAATATAAAAAAGGATAGCGCAGATAGGAAATCTGATGACTATTTCAAAAGGCGATTAGAGATGTTAGAGAAGTATTGGTCAGATTATCAGAATAATCACTTAGCTATCTGTGAATATGGGGTAAAAGATCATTCGTACTTTATAAACTCAGAGCATGAAAAGGTTAGCAAGCATTATACAGCCGCCAAATCTCTAATCAGCGAACAACGCCAGCAGTTATCAAGCAAGCTAACGCCTATGAGAACCGTTAGGAGTACTCAAGCGACACAAGAGGAGCAAAAAGAGGCCGAACAAGAAGCAGGGCCATCGGGCTATGAGCAGCTAACAAAGGGCAGCAGTTTACGTACTATGGAGTCAAGAGGCTCAACTAGCAAATTTGATGACATGATACGTAAACAAGCAGCAAATTTTAAAGCGTTCAAGAGATCAGCGGGTTTAACCGACCTAGACTCCATGTCAGAAAAGTGGGAAATGGAGGACGCACTACGAACTCTACAAGCACGCTGGTCACAAATTGACTGTCTCCATTGGGAGATTGATAGCGAGATAGGTGGAGAGGATGATGACTACGAAGCAGCTTATACACGGCATGAGCGAGCATATATCGATCTAAAGAAAATGATCAACAAAAAGCTTTGGAGTGTATCACATAGAGAGCACTCCACACCGAAAATGGATATCCCTGTATTTTCAGGAAATTATCAGCATTGGACGTCATTCAAGGACCTCTTTACCGAAGCTATTCACAGCAACCCTACCTTGTCGCAAGCGCAAAAAATGCAATTTTTGAAAGGAAAGGTCAAGGGTGAGGCGGAAAGACTCATTCAGCATCTTCCCATAAGTTCCAGTAACTATGAAACCTGTTGGGAAATCTTAAACCATCGGTATAACAATAAAAAGCTCATCTTTACATCAATTATAAATACTATGCTAGGTTTATCTAGTATGCAGCAGCAAACAGTAGGTCATATTAAAAAACTGCATGACATAACGCTAGAAAGCTTGCATGCCATACGGAATTTAGGGATTGATATAACCACCTGGGATCCCATTCTCGTGCATTTATTGTCACAGAAGCTTGATAGCGAAACCTACGGAGATTACATAGACTCCCTTAAAAATTCTAGAGAGCTACCGGTTTTGCAGGATTTTTTGGACTACTTAGAAAGTAAATTTACCAGCCTGGAAACATCCCGCAGAAAGCTAGATCAAGCATCACCGAAATCAAGCAATCATACAAATAACGATCTTCCTGAAAATCAAAAAGCAAGACGATACAACTACGCCAATAAATTTAACAAGCCACATTTAAAAGCCTTACACGTGTCGACCAGCAAATGTCAATTTTGCGGTCATCAACATGCGATGTTCAATTGCGAAAAATTTTTGCAGTTGCCTAATGAAGCAAAATTAAAAACAGCCGCAAAACTAAAATTATGCCAAAATTGCTTATTTGACCATAATGGCAAGCAATGCATTTCCGTTAGGCGATGTCGCAAATGTGACGGAAATCACCACTCCGTTTTACATGACGCCTGCTCAAAAAATATATCGCAATCGAATAGCGTTGTAACAACAACAGCTGACCCAAATTCGCAAGACAATGTCGCAATGACTGCGCATGTGTCACAAAATGAACCAGGAACAAATGAAGTTTTGTTAGCAACAGCCTTGATTAAAGTAGCAGCGATTGATGGATCTTATCATGTCTTAAGGGCTCTCATTGACCCTGGATCACAAGTTTCTCTGATAAGAGAAAGTGCAGCGAAGAAGTTAGGATTACAAAGATCTAAATTCAAAGGATTGATATTCGGAGTAGGGGAAGTCGAAAACAACTGCAACGGGGTGGTCTCATTATGTTGTTTCTCAACACATAACGACTTTTCGTTTAACACCGACGTACTTATCATGAGCAACCTACTAAAAGATATTCCGTATAAATCCTTTGACACATCGAAGTGGACCCCCATAGACAATCTTAAACTAGCTGATCCATATTTTAACCATAGCCGTCCAGTGGACTTATTACTAAGCGCTCAAGTGAATGGCTTGATATTATTAGGAGGATTGATCAAAGGAGAAAGCTTATCGCAACCTGTGTTACAAGAAACACAGCTTGGGTGGATCATATACGGCGGTGGCCAAATGTCATCACTTCAATGCAACGTCGTCATGAATAATATTCACGATATTCAGCAGTTTTGGGAGATCGAGGATATAAGCGAAAATACGAACTTATCATTGGAAGATCAACAATGTGTTGACTTCTATTCATCTACAACAAAACGTCGTGTAGACGGGCGGTACGAAGTAAGATTGCCACTAAAAGCTGATATAAATGAAAAACTAGGTTCATCGAAAGAGATGGCCATAGCACAGTTCCATAATATGGAACGAAAATTTAGCAAACAACCCATTTTAGCAGAACAATACAAAGCATTTATTAGTGAGTACATTGCCTTAGGACATATGGTACCTAGTAACAGCAAAAATAATAAACAAGCGCTATCATGTTACTTACCGCACCATTCCGTGCAACGAGCAGAATCAGCAACTACGAAGCTACGCGTAGTGTTCAACGCGTCAGCAAGGACGTCAAGCGGATATAGTGTGAATGACCTTATGACTAAAGGCCCAAACATACAACAGAACCTACAAGAATTGATTTTAAAGTGGCGTCAATATCGTTTCGCTTATACATCGGATATCGAGAAGATGTACAGGCAGATATTGATGAGCGAAGAAGATCAGCAATATCAGCAAATCGTTTGGAGGTATGCATCAGATCAACCTTTGCAAACGTATAACCTTACCACCGTCACATACGGAACTAAATCAGCACCATTTCTAGCAATAATGACTCTGAAACGTCTAGCCTCGGATGAACGAAGAAACTTTCCGGAAGCCGCGAAGATATTAGAAGAGTCATTTTATATGGATGATCTGGTCCATGGATCACACGCCATCGAAACAGGAAAGCAGCTTATCGATGATCTCAACAGATTATTAAAATCAGGAGGTTTTACACTAAGAAAATGGTCAGCAAATCATCCAGAACTCCTTCAAGATATAGAAAAAAGCAGCAGCAGCAACGGCGATATAATTTTTTACTTTAAATCAGAAAGTACATCAAAAACATTAGGTCTTCGCTGGAATTCTTGTGATGACATGTTTACTTTCAAATACAACATAGCAAATCCAAACGCAAAAATAACTAAACGTCTACTTTTATCGGAAATATCAAAGGTATTCGACCCGTTGGGATGGTTGTCACCACTCACAACAAAGCTAAAGCTGATATTTCAAAAGCTGTGGTTAAACAAAATGCATTGGGACGAAGAAGTTCCTGTAAACATCAAAGCAGAATGGGTAGCGATACAAAAAGACATGGAATACTTAAATCAATGCAAAATACCGCGCTGGATAGGGTATCAACCTAATGACGTTATAGAACTGCATGGTTATTGTGACGCATCAACTAAAGCTTACGCGGCAGTAATTTACGCACGATTACAGAAAGCAAATGAGACAACAGTAGTACTAGTTGTTGCTAAGGCTCGATTAGTACCTGTTTCTAAGAGCATATCTTTGCCGAGATTAGAATTAAGCGGTGCGTATTTGTTAGCGAAGTTAATGAACAAGGTTATTAGTTGTTACAGTGAATTAGATATGCGGATTTATGGATGGACTGATTCCATGGTGGTCCTAGGGTGGCTGCAAGGAGAATCCAGCCGATGGAAACCCTTTATTGCGAATAGGACTAAAATTATAACAACAGTAATGAAACCAAGCTGCTGGCGATATGTTAAGTCTGAGGATAATCCAGCAGATGCAGCCAGTAGAGGCATCTCAGCTTCACAACTAAAGAATCATACGCTGTGGTGGCAAGGACCGCAGGTCTTGAAATCGTTTGACGAAAAATTAGAAGCCAAGCAACTCATTTATACCACTGATCAAGAAATTAAAGGAAAATCAGCAGCAAACAAAGTAAATGCTGTCCAAAATGATAGCAAGGACAGCATCATATTGCAACTGTTACTTAAGTTCAGTTCACTCAACAAAATAACTAGAATAGTGGCATGGCTTTTACGAGCAATCAAAACAATACAATTTAGCAAGAATGAAGTCATGTCAAGCAAGCATAGCAGCTTACCCGAATATCTTACCTTACATGAATTGAGAAAATCAAAATTACTCATTATAAAATACATACAACGAACTGAATTTGCAGCGGAAATTATGTCATTACGGAAACATAGTAAATTAAGTAGCAGAAGTAATCTATTAAAACTTAATCCTTATATTGATCACGAGGGGATTCTACGAGTTAAAGGCCGGTTGAGCAAAGCAAACATGAGTATGGAAATGAAGCATCCTGCGATATTGCCTTATAACAGCCGGCTTACTGCTCTAGTAATTCAACAAGCTCATCAGCTCACCTTTCATGGTGGACCGCGATTAACTTTATTTAATCTTAGACAGAGATACTGGATTATTGCGGGAAATAAAGCTGTAAGGAAGGAAGTGAGAAACTGCGTTACCTGTGCAAAGCATGAGCCGAAAATACAACATCAATTGATGGGAGAGTTACCCGTAGCCAGATGCAACTCGGCCCCACCATTCCATCACACTGGAGTGGATTACACAGGTTATGTAGATGTTAAAAGTAACAAGGGACGTGGAATTAAGACAACCAAAGGATATATTGCGCTGTTTATTTGTCTAGCGACCAAAGCTGTCCATTTAGAGCTTGTATCCGATTTAAGTAGTCCTGGGTTCCTAGCAGCGTTACGACGAATGGCAGCCAGAAGAGGAGCGCCTCGTCATCTTTACAGCGATAACGGGACGAATTTTGTGGGAGCTAACAGAATGCTACAGGAAAGCTATCACGATTTTGAAAATGTATATGATCGTAACTTTTTCTCGGAGCTAGCAGATTTAAATATAGAATGGCACTTCAATGCCCCATCTTGGCCTAGTGCCGGGGGTCTATGGGAGCGAGCCATTAGAAGCTTAAAACATCACCTCAAGCGAGTAATAGGAGAACAAAAGCTAACCTTCGAAGAGTTTAGCACTATCTTAGCACAGGTGGAGGCTTGTTTGAACTCTAGGCCTTTATGTGCCTTATCGGAAGATATCGAAGACTTGAATGTCCTGACTCCGGCTCACTTCTTGACCGGAAGGAGCGGAAGTGCTATAATTGAAACTGAAACAGATGCTCGAACTAGATGGTATTTATCAGCTAAAATAGTAAACGACATATGGAAGAAATGGAGAGCGGAGTATCTGACTCAGTTATCCGTACGAAGCAAATGGCGAAGCATTGAGCGAAATATAACCACCGATGATTTAGTGACCACCCAGGACGACAATCTGCCACCTGGAAAATGGATGATGGGCAGAGTAATAGAAACTCATCCAGGTCAAGATGGATTAGTTCGGGTAGTAACTCTAAAAACAAAAAGCGGAACAATTAAAAGGCCGGTTGTGAAACTGTCAATCTTGCCGATACCGCCTGCTTCAAGTAATACGGTAGATAACAATTTTAATCAAGCAAACAACGTCATCTCGAAAGAGCCTGACGTGCGGATGAGAAGCAGCAAAATCAAATCTAACTTTATATCATTAGCAATGTCGTTAATATTTTTTATCTCATTGATAACATCGTCTCAAGCAGCTTTTAACATATCAAAGTTGCCTAGCAACAATTCGCTGTATTTTGAGTCAGTAGACAACATGCAAGTTATTCGAGACAAATGGAATCTGATTGTTTATTATGATATGAGCCCTTATTGGGAAGCAAATACTGCCGCCACAAAATTCTTGGAATATTTACAAAAACTCTGTGCTTCCCTGAACGATAAGAGTCACTGTAATTTGATAACACTTCAATTAAATCACGACTTCAAAGAAATACAGCACTATAATCAACTTATGATTAGTCAGCACTTTGATGTGCGCACCAGACAGCGTCGCGGACTCATTAACGGTATCGGTTACGTTGCCAATAGCTTGTTCGGAGTATTAGACGAACGATTCGCCGAACAGTATAAAAAAGATATACAGCTTGTAAAACAAAACGAACAGCATCTTAATAGTTTATTAAGAAATCAGACCTCTATAATTGAGGCAGAATTCAACGTATTAAAAAGAATCGAGCAAACTATCAAGTTACAACATAAAACCATAAACAAACACTTGAATCAATTGGATAATGCTGCCTTTGCTATTAAACAAGAAGTTGAAGGTTTAGCTAAAACGCAAGACTTCGCTCTGTCGGCAGTCACAACTATCAACTTACTTCAAAACCTTAAAAGGATTCAGGATAATCTGTTAGATATCATCACGGATATTTACCACGGGAAATTCAACGCTCACTTGTTAACTCCAGATCAGTTACAGCGTGAGTTACAGTTCATTTCTGGACAACTAACAAAGGATACTAGCCTGCCCGTGGACAACCTACAATCTGACCTAAAACATATTTACAGTATGTTGAAGGTAAAAGCGAGAATGATGGAAGAATACTTCATATTTGAGATTACTTTTCCATTGACCAGCAGAGATAGCTACAAGATTTATAAAATCATACCAGTTCCGCAGCAGGTTCAAAATGATATGATTAGCGTACTACCAGTTGCGGAGTTCGTGGCTATTAGTTTGAAGAAAGATGCTTTCTTCACAATGTCGTTTCGGGAGCTCCAATCATGCCTGCATAATGATCAGTCATATTTGTGCCAAGCTAACAAACCAATTAATCACTTAAGCATCGATGAAAAATTCTGCAAGCTGGACAATAAATTAAAACAATGCGTTGTAATTAAATCCCCTTGCCAAGACAGCTGGCTCGAACTAAATGATCCATCGAGGTACATGTATTTTTGCTGCAACACCTACTCAGTGAGGATTATATGTCAAGATCAAGTTTCCTTTAAACAGGTGACTGGAGTCGGAATTATTGATCTAGGTCCGAAATGCGTAATAAAAAGTAAAGATTTTACCTTGTATTCTCATGCCCTATCAGCAAACACAATTAAATCTAACTCTGATATTCCGATCCCTCAGATAGCAGAATTAAACCATATGGTTAATATATCTTTATCTCACTACACTGCATACGAAGATCCACTGAACAGCACATTAGTGGACCTGGGCGAGCAAATAGAACAACTGAAATCTGCCAATACTAACTTACCAGATTACTCTCTGTCTACAGATGACATTCATCAATATATTATTTGTTACGGCTTGCTGGGTGTAGCCGTTTTATTGGCGTCATACTTGTTATGGAGAAGGTGCCGTTCAGTTTCTTCAGTGGAACTACTATCACAAAGTGTGGCGAATAGTGTTGTGTTCTCGCGAAAGCAGAGTACGGCTGACCGTCAGCCTAGTGAAGTGAATATCATTAGTGAGGACACTAACCCTAAACGAGACGTATCCACGTCACCTATGTCTAAAACATGTCGCTTTAGATTAGAAGATATGTAACTTTTTGGCCCGGGAGCATGTACGGTGAAACCATACACTACCGACGACTAAGCATTTTTACGTCACTTAATTAATTAATATCAACTGAGCAATTAGTACTCGATTAGCGGTCATCGCGTGTGCTCCCTCGCTCCTTTATATCTATAACCTTTGGTCCGTTGAATACATTTATTTTTACCTTAAAGCGCAGCCGTATCATTGACTATCTTCCAACCTTCTACAAGCTTCTACAAGGCGTTTACGGTGGCAAAAAGTTGATCTAGCTAGGTCTAATATCTGGGAAAATTCGTTTTCTCTATTTTCACCCTAGCAGAGCTCGGTCGACAGGGTACCTACTAGTATTTAAACTAAAATCATAAAGAGATGATACCCACCAATCCTTTACGCAGCGTAATGCAATCATATTTAGGTACCTACACGCGTATCCGAAATCTGCTACCGATTCAATAACTGGTCAAATAGGACTAACTGTGTTCGGATAAACAGGAAGAGCGTTCAGGTTATCTGATAAAAACATGTTTATAAGTTCTTGGGACCTGTTTCGGGTTAGATAAAACAGTTTTATTGATGTGTTGGTGTTTGAACGGTCTTTGTATGATAACGTTCTCTTCAGAATTTTTTATGATTCCAAGACTATGCATGAGAGGTGAGGCCGTAACCACTGGGTTCAAATTCGGGCAAGTACCAATGTGACTTTTTCAATTCATATTATCTACTTTCTGAATTTATCGTGGATATTACTGACATCGGTGATGGAAAACATCGTGAGGAAACCTGGACATACAGTTAATATAAGTCTCAAATCACCAACCCGTCTTGAGCAAGCGTGTGGTGATCAATGCTCGTGCCTTCTCTGTATGAGAAGGGGCCTTACCCTGCAGTGGGACAGTAATAGGCTGATATTATTATTATTAAGATTATGAATTTCTTTTAATAAAATCTAGTACGTACTTAGTACAAAAATACATGTCATATGAAATAACAAGTAAAATAACCAAACGTAAAATAAAGATTTTAAATAAGAATATTCTACGCTAAACCGTACCTATTTAAATCAAGCCATTTAACGAACGTTCGAAGAGACTGGCGCGGCCTTTTTGAATTAAATAACAAGATGGAATCAAATGAACTGGGCCAGAGCTTTTATATTGCATTATGAACTAGTTTCTCTGAGAAAATTCTAATTACAGGTAGAAAATACCATGAACATATTCAAAGTGTTTTTTCAGTGCGTTCCACCTTTGCATTCCTTCTGTGCGTTCTATACCCTAGGGAGCTATTGACCGTGGCAAGCGTGTGGTTTAAGCCACTACATGAGAGCTACCGAGAAATACAGCCAATAGTAGGTATGTATTACTGGGATTTCCGCTCGAATAAATAAGGCTAGTTGTTGCGTGAACCCAGTCTGCGTGCATATTCTATTTCATAATTTTATAATACAAGTATCCAGGTTCAAAAGTAGCGAATGTCCTTCTGCAGGTCCCAGGCTACATTTTTCTCAAACATACCGTTAGGTTCACTAGTTTAGGCGTGATCAGGCTACAAACAAAGAAACAGAGTTACTTTTAAATTTATAATATAAGGAAGGATATAGATGTAGTTAAAGACTCAGTCTATTCGTAGTCTGGACAGTGAAAAATTGTCCATAACTAAATTTATTATTATAGACAACATTTTTTTCAAGCTAATAAATAATGGCCTAACATCTACATGGTCTTCACATGACCTGACCAAGCTTACGTCTGGACTTTAAAAGAGACTGTGAACTCTGAGTTTGTTACGGCCTTTCTTCTCGGAGTAGTCAAATAGGAAACGCCGACATCAACTAGTTTAAAAAAAATATGATTGACGTGTAAAAGTGTTTGTATAAATCTACTTTCAGAAATAAAACCATTTATCATTATCATAACAAGGCACATCTTTAAAATACTGATATCCTCGAACAAAGTACTCGGAAAGATTCCTTTTAAATACTTTTAAAACTCTTCCCATATTTCAGTGCACTATAGGTATGCAGGGAGCCACACAATCGCTTACTATTGTTTTCTAGAGAAAATTATAAAAAATAACACAATTTCAATAGGTACGCTTTTTGAGAAAAACGTGTTGAAATGATGCCTAATAACCGATCCAATCCAATATTTTTTGTTTAGTTAGGTACTGACACGGGAATTAATTGCTTATCAAATTGACACACTACTTCAATTTGCCGTTTTATAGCCATTTCATACAACTGGGTGATTCGAATATACGGACAATTTAATTAGTCAGGTAGTCAATTTGCTAAACAATTACTGGCCTATTCTTTTCAAATTCTCTTTTATCACGTTAAATAAAAAACAAGTAATAATAAAGTACCTCCTACAAAACTAATTTTGTAGTCCGTAGAGTTTGGGCCGCTGCCGCTGGACGCAGAATGCATCATGCATATTGAAAAGCATGTGAAAGGGTAGTTTGAAATATACCGAAAGGTCGGTTTTAGTGCAACTAACGTTATTTAAATTTCATAACTAAATGCCATACCTGTATATCCCGAAAGGGCAGCCAAAGTGTAATTGAAATAACTGGAAACTAGTCAACACTAACAGGTTTTTTTTGTTGAGATTTCAGTGTTGTTCCCATAGTAATCCCAAAGTAGTTGGTCATAATGACATACTTTTTGTGAGATTTGTTTTGAAAAAATTAATCATTTACTAATTTGCCACTGACTTGGCTTCACATGCCGGTTTTCTTACGATGTTTTGTTTTTGTTTTTGAGTTAATTCAATTAGATCATGTAGACGCACCAACGTTTCTCCAGTTATGCTAAAGTCCCATTAGGGGTAAGCCTATTCCCATCAACAAAGAGTCAGACTCCGTACTGAGAAATTTCTGTTGAAAAATCCCAAATATCCTTTGCCAGAGATGAAACCCAGGAGCATAGCTCAGCACCTGCGCTTGCGACCAGTAGCCAACGAACATTGGTTTGTTTATTATATACTAGCCTTTGCCGGGTTTTACCCGCGTTGAGGTTGAAATTTATGCCACAGGAACGTACTACCGGAAAAGAAAGTACTAATTGGCCCTACCCAGGTAATTTCATCGAAATCCGTTCAGCCGGTCAACCGTTAAGGCGTGAAAAGGTAACACACAGACAGACAGACAAAAACTTTCGCTAAATTGCTAGTATTAGTATGGATTCAGTAATGTCAGCAGCCTTTCTCTGTAAAAGTCTTGCCTTTGTAACAAAACCACAAATAAACATCGCTCTCGTGACGTAGCGAAGCGTTTTAATTCCGCGCGAAACATGCAATTTCTCTCTCCTTTGACTTATGACTGACAGTTGTTTAAACTAACTTCATTTGAAGTGAACTAAATCTATTTTTAATTTCAGTCTTATTTTGTTGTTTCATAATTTTATCTTGTCTGTGAAGGTGTCTTCAGGTATTGTATACGTATTTCATCAACGACTTGGGTCTGCCTCATTGGTATGGTGGTCGGAAGCGCTACTACCGAGCATGTGGTCCTGTGTTCGATTGCCAGGTCAAAGTGTTATTGGTATTTTCCATCAGGAGTTGCTCAGTAGCAGCTTTGTGGCCGGTTGATAGCATAGGCGCGCCCTCTTTTTCAAGGGATTTAAACATAACTGGCGAAATTTGGGTATACTAGGTGTAACTAGTACACCCACTGAAGGGTTAAGTAGAGGTGTACCTCTACTTAACCCTTCAGGAAAAACAGGCGTGCTGCTTTGTTATGTTATTTCCGATATCATTCCGAGAAACCACACTCCAGAATTCTTGTATGTACAGTACAACTATTTTCTTAATTGACTTACGGAATAGAATTCTGGGGATCGGCTAGCAACTCCAATATCAAAATTTTACAAAGGTTCCAAAATTTAACCCTAATAAAAATCTCAAGTGCACCCTGATTTGTCAGAAATACAGAAATACACGAGCACCTACCAACAGTGAAAGAAGAACTATGCAAAAAATGCAAAACCTACAAACAGAGACTGAGCAAAGTCAATGTCTTAGCTAAGAACCTCCTAAACAGACAAGAGGATAAAACGCCTAAAGAGATAGCAAATCTTGAACTTGGACCAGAGAAAGTTAAAATTTAAAGTTCATTTAGTACAGAACCACATAATGTGAATGTTTAATGGAACATCACAAAAACAGTCTCACACGAAGACCCCATCTGATTATGGCTAGAAAACCGATTGCAGACAAAAGGAGATAACAAAAAAACAATTTCTTCATGTCCCTCGGAGAACTTCGTGTTTCGTCAGTCGTCGGATTTCTATCAGTTGCCCTTGGTAATTATGGTTGACGGCAACGCGGGCTCAGCGGTAGGAGTCAATACGTACAAGCACCAAGTGCAAAGGGCAATTGACAGGAATCCGACGACTGACGAAACACGGAGTTTGCCGAGGGACATTTAGAAAATAGCTGTATTGTACAGCCGAAATTTGGTGTAGAGGACTGTTTTGTATTTGTTTTACTGTTTCACCAAATTTGTAGTAGGTAATTAAGGTTGATTTTTCATTATTTCAAGAATATCTTCGGGCGTTTATGTAAGTTCTATCAAGTTTTGTTTTCTCTATGAGTCAGTCACACGGAATCTAAATCTAAACTATATTATATTACATAGAGAAAAAATTAGATTTTTTGTATGTTTTTTGTAAGGAATATCTTGCTCCATAAGGGCGCATAAACTAGTTGATTAGCATTGAAAATATTGTTGGAGCTGCTGAAGATTGCAAAAACTATGTTTGCATTGTATAAATTCAATCTCTTAGTATTGTATAATTGCATAGCACATGTTTGAGCTCTGTGACCATTACCTTCTACAAAACTACCATTTACAGGGTATGTCTTTCATTGACTTGAATGTCTCGCTGGTGGTAGCGTGTGTGTTGGATAATTAAGTTCCCTTCAAAATGGTTGACCTGAATGGTGCGGATCCATGCGTCATGTTCGTGAACGGGCGCCGTCAGTAGAGACTGGTCATTTCTTAGCTGCCATGGTTTATTTTAATTTTTGAATTGTTTTTATCTTTTTATTACGGACGCTTATAACGTGCACGTCTTTCTACATTGTTCTCACATGTATAATTTCAACATGAATGATGTTACCAATATTTTGTAACAATATTTTGGTTTAAAAGAGTGTCCGTGGAGTTTATTGCCCGTTCTTCTCCATAGGAACCGACTACGCTTTGGAATGGGCGACTAGCTTCATCTTTCTGACTGACCGACCCCTTGACAAATCAAAAGTGCCTGTCATTGGTTTATTTGAAATAAATACTTTGAGTTTTTGAGTTTGAATTTGAATAAACTCAAAAACTACTGGACCGATTTATAAATCTTTCACCAGTAGAACTGAATATTATCAGTGAGCAACTTAGGCTATAATTTATAAAGACATTACGCGGGCGAAGCCGCTGGCGGAAACTAGTATTTTATATTTATACGCAGTTGTATTGTCTGGTTCTTGGCAGATGTTCTGCCATTCTGTGTTCATTGTGCGATGTTAAGATAGTAAGTGGTATCTTTCCGCGTTCGCAAGTACGGTCTCTTTGCTGATAGCAGCATTTCTTGGTGTTGTTCGCTTATTGTGAAGGTGTTATTTTTGAACACTAAAAGGGATGGCGATACACCTTCCCATTCTTTCTTTGCACTGGAATAATTCCCTATTATACAGAGTGAATTATTGAGATGTGGAAATAAGGCAGGTACCTTAAACGTTGTAGCTACAGCCAACCGGCTGTTAATAGGATTTTTTAGGCCATTGAACCCATCATAAAAAAGTAATTTGGAGTCTCATTTCTTTTGAAATGTATGGGAATAGATTTTGCAATATCTGACTTTTTTTGTGTGGCGGCTTCTACATCGCCACATGTGAACTACGCATCAAAGACCTGACGTCACACAAAATCCAGACGGTACACTAATCCTGCATCGCGCAATTAGAGACATATATATGACTATCCGACATCAGTCGTTGGGCAGTTACCCGCCAGACACGACAACCCGTCGGAGGATCCTCTCTTTTCTAAATAGGATGAGTGAACTTTACACCCTGTTCCTCATACCACCAAACTAGTACTGAAATCTGTTTTTTGATTCTTATAAGAAACAGGATCGATTGGCATAAAAAAAGTTTTAATGAATATTGGTCATTAGCTTGTTGCCTGTATAATTTTTCCAAAATCTAAAGTCCCATCTTAAATCTACTCTGTATATAATCCCAGAAGACGAACCGGCTGATAACTTTAGTTGAATGATGTGTTTAATTCTATCTTCTCTTGTACCTTGTTTGGTTGAGGAGTTCATGGCCACCTTTCGGCTCCATCTTTAGACCATGGATAGTATGGATACTATCTTGGGCTACAGTATATGTCAATACGAAGCCAACGAGTACAAAAAAGGTTGTGCTATCTTGTTTGTTTGAGGAGTTCCTTTGGCAACCATCCGGCTCCATCACCAGCGCCTGGACACCATCTGAGGCTATAGCACTTGTCAATATAAAACCGACGAATTCAAACTCAACGACGCTATCTTATACATATCCAATAATAAAATAAAATACCTTCAAAACAAAACTTTTTAACTCTGGGTCCGATTTTCTTTTTTAAGTATTCATTGATGCAAGATACCATTTAGAAGTACTCCCATGCCTGGGCAGCATTGAGTCCAATGGTCAATGTCCTTTGTGAATTCGATCTGCAAAGCTTCCTTGGACCAGATCTTAGATCCGTTATTGTCAGGCAGGGTTTTTCATCATGTTTTTATTTAAGCACTAACTGCGCCCCGCGGTTTCACCCGAATAAGAATCGATTCCGTGGGAATATCGAGACAAAAGGTATCCTATATCCTTTTCCAGGTCATGGTCTACCCATGTGCCAGATTTTATTCAAATCCGTTCAGCCGTTTTAGCGTGAAAGCGTAACAAACAAATAAACGTAATAATAAACATAATATTAGTTAGGGTTTGCAAGTATGACAGACAGACAGACGTACCATCGAAGAATTTCATATCTATACACCGTAAGGACTATTTCTGCTTGCAGCGCTCGGCGGCTATAGAACCGGGGCGGTAACAATTGTGGTCATCGTGTTCATGGGATTTTGTTTTCAAACTGCTTAGATATGAAGTTCTTCGATAGTACATCTGATTTACCAAGGTAACGATATGTTCACGTGTTTTCACGTAAAACTTGAGACTATTATTCTCATTTGTCCATTTATGTTTTACCTTGCTTTGGCTACTTAATAAGCTCCAAATAAGTTCAGATGGTATTACTATTGTTGTCCTAGAACAATTTGTTATAGGTGTTCATGACTGGTTAGCTAATAAAGCACACAATGTCAAGAGTGGTACCGCAGTGCATCAGGGGAGCGATGTATTATGCACCGTGTCATTCCGGCTTCACTTCCAAATATCCAGGAATCTACGTAGATACCTATCTGCGTTTGCATAGTTTGAGAATATACGTACATAGATAGGATAAACATATATCCTGTATAGTTGGGGGATATACGCACTTCTGCAGTCGTTGATCCAAATGGCCAGACACAGTGTATTTTCCAACATAGTCGGGTAGTATCGGTTATTTTTAACAAAACAAAAATGTGTTTTGCTAATCTAGTACTTGGCATTCTCATTGAACTACTCGTATGCAATAAATACACATAAGAAGGCTGTATTTAAACTTCTGGCGGTATTTGTGATCTGATTGAAAAATCTAAGGAACTATGAAGGAATAATTTTTTAATCAGAATCAGAAATGTTTATTTGTAAACATAGGTCAAATTACAATAGTGTGCGAGATGTTACAGATTGGTAGATTCTCTATGTCTTGCCCAGAGGCGTACAAATATGTATATTTAAATTACCATTGTCGAATTTTTTACTTCTTAACACAAATTTAATTTTTAATATATGTAAGGTGGTAGAGATATGTAAACTTTCACATTAGTAATAAAGTCAATATACATGTCATGCTTCAATACAAATTTACAATCAATTTCAATAAATGTCAAATAGATGAGTTACATGTCATATTAATGCTAAAGTCGAACAAAATTGGAAATCATCAAAATAAATAGGTGATAAACAATTTTCTGAAGCAGTAGTTATAGAATTATCGCCCAAATATTCCAACGTTTTTATTCTTTCAGGTAGTTTGTTAAATATATTTTTGGTCATACAGAAGGTACTTTTATTCATTAGTGCAGTTTTGCCATAAGTCACTTCGAGTTCTGACTTATTTTTTACCGAGTTCCGAAAAGTAGGAGGTTATATGTTCGTCGCGTATGTATGTTTTTTTTTTATCCGCCGATTTCTCCGTCAATTCTGGACCGATTTTGAATATTCTTTTTTTATATGAAAGGGTATGCTCCCAAATTAGTCCCATATAAATTTTATTAACTTTGCTTTGATAGTTTTTGAGTAAGCTCCAATAAGACGTATTTTTCCCACTTAGTATAAGTGGATGATATTATGATGATAACTTCCTGTCACTGTTATTTACGTAGAAAGTATTTGAATTTGTGTGGGGTAGGAACCACAACTAAAAAGTGAAAAATAAAAACTTAGAAAAAAAAAAACCATCGTCTTCCAAAAAAAAACAATACAAAGTGAAAAATAACTTTAATTTCGGAAGTCGGACGAAAAACGAAAAATCGAAACCAAAGACACCGACTTCCGAAATTAAAGTTATTTTTCACTTTGTAGTGTATTATTTGTGCTTTCCGGTGCTGTCACAAAGTGATTGGCTATAAACTTGAACCAATGTCTTGCATTGGAAGTGGAAGATACTCCGTTTGAAATACTGCATGGTTGTGACTAGCATAAAATCAACCCACAACCCCCATTGTTCCCACAGCTGGAACATAGGCCTGCTCTCTGTGAGAGGGAGTGGGCCATCTATGTTCTATACAAAATTAATAAAATACAGTAACGAAGTCAAAACTGTACATTGAATATTTTTGATAAAAATTAATTGCGACGAGGTGTTGGAATGAGTTTGATGCCGAAAATATTTGTAGTTCTTAGAATTTTTGTCCGTTTGTTTGTTGGTCTGGATGTATTTTCCGGATTGACGCGAAAATTACTGAACGGCTTCGAATGAAATTAGGTACACAGATAGTTTATAACCTGGATTAACTCTTTATACACAACAACACACACAACCTTTAAACCCGGTAGAACGTTTCCGATATCAACGCGGGCGAAGCCGCAGAAAAAAGCTAGTAATCATATAAACCAGTGCGGGTTTGTGTATGTCACATGTCTTCGTATTTTTTAGTTCTACGACACGCCGGTTTCCTCACGTTATTTCCCTTCACCGTTTTGAGAGCAGTGCCGATGAAATAATTTACACTAAGTAAAGTGCCTTGCTTTAGTTCGAACTCACGACCCACACCTCGTCAGTCGCGGCCGTTGTAACTGCTAATCACACTGTGCCTTGACTTGAATTCAATAAAATAATCATAGTTAGCCAATTGAAGCTTTTCCCATTTATCAATTCCTCCAGTTGTCAATAGTAGCCCTGGAGGTTTAACCCCGTCTGACAATATGTCGTTCACAGTTACAATCTCGCGCTCTCTCTATCGCTATCCCGCTCGCTACTATCCGAGAAGTACTATAAAGATACAGACTAACAAACTAATATATAGACTAAGAAAATTCTGTTTCCATTGCTCCGTCCCTCCATCATCGTAAATTCTACTAAGAAGCTCGATTACTCCTTGTTTATTGGAAACAAATAAGACCGAAATCAAGAAATTAATTGGGTTTTTACTTCGCAGTACAAGAACTTATTCAAATTAATTATCTTTATTAAAATAAACCATACACTACTGAAAGAAAGCTGTTCAGTGCTTTTTATTTTATTTTACAAAGAGTATAGGATACGAACAATTTAGAACCGTGCACCTAACTTCTGAAGGTTCATAATTATGAGCCCCATGTAAGTTGATAGAATGAAAATATAATATTTATAAATTGAATTTGAAAATATTTCTTACGTTATGAAAACGGCGGTTTCACTTCACAACCGCCGCCGCGTCGCCCCTCCCATTCCTAGATATACTATCATCGCAAATAGTAGAGCAGTACTCTATAGAACGGTCATCGGGTCAAGGCGTGCATTTCAGTACTAGGAAACTGATAGCTACCTTCCAACGAAGGACGGTGTTGTATTGAAAGGTAATTATAGGGGCGGTAGACCCGTCGCACTGTGCTCAATGAGTGCATAGCGTGTCAGTGAAAGGGAAAGTAGCTAATGGCTCCCTGTTGAAATGAAAAGCTGTGTGCAATGAATGCACGTAGAATTAATTTATAAACTTTAGTTCGAAAAATTTATTTAAAAATCACGCGAACCCCAAGGGGTATGCAGAGATGTATGGTACAGCTATATTTCGCCGGTGTTGTATGTCCTATGTAAAATACAATAGACGACGTATATTCAGTAACCTCATCCGCTTAACAGTTATTATAGAGTCATAAAGAACCCTGTAAGAAATCGACACGTGTTTCACCTTTCAACGAGGCATCCTTAGGATGACTATTGACTTGTTGCGAACCCGGACGACGTGTTGTTGTTGTTGTTGTGAGCGCAGAGTGAGCCACATCGCCCGACAATCCCACTTATATAGGATTATTGCTCGGATTATTGTATTTTATATTTCAGCAATGTCACGCCTGAGTCAAATAACGAAGTCCCATGTAATAGGGGATGACCCTATTGCTATTAACCGGGCTCAAATCCAGACTCCTGGACCATTATAACTGTCAGTGGGACATATTTAATAAAAAAATTACAAAACTGGCACGTTTTCGCGACAGGTGCTGTTTAATAAGGCAGATAATGTATGACTCTCCAGGAGGCAAGACGAGGTGAAGCGAGCGCGATAGTGTGGATGGCGCCCTCGTCAGGAAAATAGAAGACACTAAAGTTCATAAAAAAACTCTTTTATCCGGTTATAATAAGAGGAAAAAGGAACTTTAAATAACCGGAAAATAGCGTAATGGATGAATAAATTGTCGTAAACAGACTTGCCTTTCGAAGTCAGAAAGCTTTTTACTTGTTTGTGATTTATTTACGTGTTGCTTTTGACGGCTATCGTGCTCACGTACAGTCAGGGAAATTGATTGTTAAGCAAATTGACAACCTCCGTCAATTCTCCGTGACCATTTCATACAGCTGTCAAATGATAATTGTAATTTGAATATACGGACCATTTAACTTCGTATTCATAAAATAATTGTTTAATTAACACCCTACGTCAATTTTCCGTGTGTTAGCCATTTAATACAACTGTCAGCAGCTGTGATTTGAATTTACGGACAATTTAAGTTGTCAATTAATTTCCCTGACTGTGCTATTATTCCTCCTGATTCCTGAGAACCTGATTCTCAATAACTGATTGAGATGAAAAAAATGCCGTGCATCTCATTTCCTAAAAACAGTCTGACCCGGAACACGCTGAGGCCATTAAAAATAACAGCTCCATCTTGGAATCAAACAAGCAACCTGTAGCGTTAAAGCCAATCTTTTAGTCACTGCGTCAAACGAGCTGTCAAGAGAATATCTTGCGTATCCGTATTTATGTTCTTGTCTAATTTATTTTATTGCAACATGGGTTTGCTCTTGACCTCGATCTCGTCTGATGGAAAGCAATGGATGAGGACTATGATGGAAGGAGCAAGCCCAGAAGATGCCTGTTCACTCGGGTAACACAGACGCTAGCAGACAATTCCACACTTTGGCCGTGCGCATAATAAATGTCGAGGAGAAGCGCTGAGTGCGTCCAGTCGGTATATCGACCAAGTTGGTAGTCGGTATATCTGTTTATAGATAGTATAAAACGAAGTCGCTTTTCGAGTCTGATTATGTGACCGCGTTGTTCTTGTAAACTACAAAAAGGATTTTGATGCAGTTTTCACAATTATTTAGAGTATTTTATTCTGGAATGTTTATGTGTATAAAACATTAATATTAATCAAAGTACATTTATTATTCTTATTATAGAGCACAGGACTCTCAATGTTTTGATATGTCGCCACTTCAGTACATTGCACCCGTGCTAAGTGGGGGCGGGTCGAAAGTAATGGATATTCTATCTTTAGTAAGAGAATGTCTGCCACTTTTTAAGGCAGTAACATTGGTCTCGTGAAGTGTTAACTTAGCCTGAGAGCTTGACAAGGTAACCGCAAATCTCTTGGGAAAGAGAATTTGCCTTTGGGTGACGGGAACCACTTACCTACCTTCAACGGGCTTCGCGTCGCAACGCCAGCCTGTTTTTATAAGCTTTTAGAGTTTAAGAGAAAGCGTCAAGGTAGCTGGAAATTCTTTGGTTTTTTCGTTTATTGCATTTAGCAGGTCAATATCAGGTTGTATGTTGAACAAAATATGGTTCACGACCATAATATCTATTTATCGAATCATACGCTAGCATAGCTCTCTAAGTTCAAATTACTCAATTGAATTAATATTTCATGAAATCAGATATTTGTGCAGATAATTCTAATGGTTGTAATTTTGTAAATATATTTGTTGTAGTCGCGAATCGTAATTATATTGATCAATTTACAACCTGACACTGACTTGCAAATTGCAAAATACGTAAGAAAATTTGAATTTCGTGGGCTATCTTACTGTATCTCCCTTAAATAGACTTTGGAAAAGTCTGTCTACAGCCACATCGGGCCGGATACAGTTAACTAAGAATCTTGTCTTTGTCTGTCACTTCTAGTCGATATTATGCTAATAGAGGTTATATTTTGGATCTGTACCAACTTTTCAAACGTAGCTAGAATACAGAAATGTCTTGCTGAAATGAGAAGTGCAGAATCAGTGATTTTGGGGTTTTCTTTACTCGTAATTTTACAGATTTCAGTGTCATCCTATTTAGTGCTGCTATTAAGTGGAGGCATCGCGGCATTGATTCGAAAATAACAAGAAGTGACATCCTACGAATCCCAAAAAAATTAGTTTGATTTACGAGCAAACATCAAATTTTTTCCCATAATCACCTCGGAATTTTCTTCCAATTTCATCGGAGTTGTACCTTGAAGCCGCAAAATTAAAACACAATCACCCAAATCCGTTCAACCCAGTTATTTTAACGTAACAACGGCCATAATTCGTGGTAATACAGAAATAACTACCTCCCATAACAGTAGGCGAGGCGAGCGCCGCGTTGATAGCGATCACTTGACCTTGAGCGGTGAACCGCGATGACCTTGGGCTGTTATAATTAAAGGAAATATTCGTCAACAATTATTATTATTGCCGTTTCGTGTGGACAAGTGATGTTTTAGTGATTTAGTGTATAGTATTATTTATATAATGGATTTGTTTCGGGGATTTAGAACCTTTTTTAGTAGTTATAGCTTTATAATTTTTTCTAAGTACTGTTGCTACGACCTTTTATTAAAATATAGTGTTGGAAACCACAACAGACTCGCTTGGAATTTTAATCAGAGTATATAACACCAGGTTTAGAATACGATAATGTGCGCCAAAGTAAATTAGTCCTTACGTAATAATATTAAGATTAAGATTTGATGTAAGAATACTTACAGAAGAGACCTTATTGCTGAAAGGTCAGGTGCGTAGTACTCGCAACCGGCGTGCGTGTATGTATGACCAGATGTATGGACGGAGGCAAAAGGAGTATGAAGGGATCGTTGCAGGTAGCGTTCTGTAGTATCAGCCTACCCCTATGGGGAGAAGGCGTGACTTTATGTATGTATGTATGTAATTGAGATAGTTCTATTTCAAAGTTAAGCGTGAGCTTACCCGCGGCGCTTGCCCAGTAAAGTTGGCACTTCCTGGTTTGATCAAAGTAGTGTTATGACTGGTCATAGTTTCAGTATGTTTTTGGGTAAAATAGTCTACTAAGTAACCAATTCCAGGCCACAAGCTAATTTAAAATAATACGACTCAGTTCTGCACATTTGCTTACAATTTAAATTAACTAATATGGCAATTTCCTTAGTCATAAGAGCCCCACGGGTCGATCGAAGGCTTCACTGGCGGAGGTCGGTCTGTGGATGGGAGTCCATTTATGACCATCCATATAACAAGACCCTTCCGTGGCTTCCAAGGAGGGGTCTCACAAGCACGTTTAGCTGTTGGTCCCGGCTGTCATTTATAGATATTTAATGGTTGTTACGCGTCTTAGTGCAACCTTAATAAGGTTAAGCAAAGGTTAGACAGATCAATAAGAATAAGTTCTCGTCTAACTAACGAAGAGTACTTGCATAGACACAACCTTGTAGCCAGGATTATCCATCAGCAACTTGCTCTGAAATACAGTCTTATGGAATCTGAAGTGCCGTACTACAGGTATGTGCCCGACCCAGTTCTCGAAAATGGTAATATCATATTGTACTGCGATCGATCCATCATCACTGACAGGACTATTGTTGCCAATAAACCTGATAAAGTGGTGGTGGATCGAGTAGAGCGGTGCACAATGATTATTGACATAACGGTTCCGCATGACGGGAACCTCGTGAAAGCCGAGAAAGATAAAAAAATCAAGTATCTTGACTTGGTTCGCGAGGTTGTCGACATGTGGGATGTGGACTCAGCGAACATTGTGCCGATAGTCGTATCAGCCAATGGCTTAATTGCCAAGAGCCTCGACCAACACCTGAGGAGGCTCTCGTGGGGCAGCTGGATCAAGGGCTTGATTCAGAAAGCGGTACTCCTAGACACGGCTCGCATTGTCAGGAGGTTCCTCTCTCTGGAGCCCAGGCCGGTAGCTTGGACCATGTTCCCGATACCGGTGGGCTACAATTTTTTATATTTTTAAATGTTTTAATATTTCTTTATATTCTAATATTTTAAATGTAATTTATAAGTATTTAAATGAAATAAAGGAAAGAATAAGAATAATTTATTGTTCCATTGTTACAAAATAAATTTCAGAAAATAATGATATTGTATGCTTACTGTAACTAGAATATTTAAAACAGTGGTCCCCAAACTAGGCAACGCCTGTATCTTGGGGACCTACGTTGCGTGATCTTAACATTTAATTCGAAACATGTTTGCGTTACCTTAAATTTTATTTCAAGGTTTTTGAAAATGGACAGAATAGTTAATTAAATAAGGGTAGCGAATTACCAAAATAAAATAATTCTAAATAATGTTATAGTGTGTGTGTGTGTGTGTGAGTGAGTGAGTGTGTTAGCGTGTGTGTGTGTGCGTGTGGTGGTGAGTTGCGGTGTGAGTTTTCTGCCTAGCTTTTCCCCAACTATGTTGGACATTATACATGATCTGTTAACCGTAGCACATTCAAATGCTCTTGGGCCTACGGCCACAGTATAAATAAAGAACAGTAATATATTTCGGCAATGACCTTGAAGTAATTACATACAGTCGGTCGGTAGATAAACCTTTCGCGTCCGTGCGTAACTGCCGCGCACTTGATACTGTTGTACACGGAGATTTCGAAGTGCGTCGTTTCGGCCGTTTTCTATGACGATATAATACTGTTACTAATTTATACTGTGACCGAGGGCCCAAGAGCATTTGAATGTGCTACGGTTAAGAGATCATGTACGTCAGCGAAAAAACACAGTACAGGTTTTGAACATGTACAGTCAAGGAATACATTTAAGCACAAGAGCATTTGAATGTTAAAAGAATTTGGGCTTTTGTTAACATCCATCTTGTTCGTCTCGACACTGGTGTGACGTCAGAGGCCTCACAAACCTTTGGTCGCGGTTTTCAATTCGCATTTCTAACCAAAGAATAGTTTAAAAACATTGTAAGAATCTTTGTTAGTCATTTTACATAGGTTACGTTAACTTACTTTTCAACTGACAGTCGAATGCTTTCGCTTCAGAGATTAACAAGGATATATTGAGTCTGTTCAGTATTTTTGGGAGTTTTATTTATATAGTTAAGTGCAGTTTAGACTGGTGCAGTCGAGTTGGAGGTGAAAACAAGATGAATAGAAAAAAATATACTTCGAGAGTGATTTTTGAAATGTGCAATCGATTCAGGTGCGTGATTGTTCATGTATTTCTTATTCTTAATTCTTCATTACAAAAAATAATTATTGTAGACAGTCACATGTTCTATTTTATTTATTGCCGTTTTAGCCTTTTTTTGGGATATATTTAGAGTCGTTAAGCTCCTTAAGTTCTAAGTTGAGCTCCACGATTACCAGACAAATGCTTGCACTGACTGGATCAACATAAAATATCGCCGTATATTCGACCATCGACAACGAAAGTTTCTAAATAGAATAAGTACAATATGTTAAGTTTAATATGATGTAAATGTTTTTTTTTTGTTGTATGTCTTTTTTGCCAATATTTTGCAGTGAATAAACAGAAAATTAATGAGAAAAAACCCCTAACCCTACGGGGTTAAATACAGATACAGCGTTTTTTGTCCAGAATAACATAACATCACGCCTTGCCCCGGAAGGGTTAGACAGAGGTGTAGCCCTACTAGGTACACCCACATTTACAGTCCAGAATAAAAGGCTTATTATTATTATAAAAAAATATATTCCAAAGCAAATAACGTAGAATTTTTTATAATAACAGAACGTTTGTGTTTTGGTTTCATATCAAATTCATTGTAATTTTCCATTGAAAATTGTTGGAATAGGACTATGTTTTTGTGTAGCGTGCACACTTTAATTTATTATGACTGCCTCGTTCCTCTAGTGGTCGTAAATGATACTGCTGAGCATGAGGTCTAGGTTTCGATTCCCAGGTTGGGAAAATTGTTATTGGGTTTTTCCATTAGGAATTTCTCAGTAGTAAAGTGGGGTCTGGATTTATGCCTGGTTGATGGCAATAGGCTCACCCCCTATTACATACATGGGACTTAAACATGACTGGCAAAATGTGGGTAAACTATAGGTACACCTCTGCCTAAACCTTTGGTTTAATACAGGCTTGATGTTCCGTGATGTTGTAAATTCCTGCTTACCTACACAGTCATTTAATTAAAAAAACCACCCAAGTGCGTGTCGGACCACGCACAATGAAGGGTTCCGTAGTTGAGATGAATTTATCCCGAGAACAAACTTAACATTGTAGTTGAAAAACATTTTCTCGCATACGGAATGTATGGGAGATCATGTTTTTCAAACTGCAAATTTAAGTTTGTTGATTATTACTCGTTAACCTGTACAGCCTACTTAGCTCTGATAGTTTTCCTATTAATTTCGTTATATATATTACTGCTGTGAATTTTTCATAAATCCATGTACAACCATTTAGCTGGCAGGGAGGCGACAATTGACTCTAACAAAAAGTTTTTTTTTTTTTTTAATAGCTTAATATTTCGCAAACCGACCCGTGAATCCAAAAATGGTTTTCACAAACTCACAATATTTTTGAACGATCTTTCTAAGGATATCTCACACTATGGGGTAGATGCGAAAAAAGAACATCCCCACTTTACGTGTCGGGGAGGTACCCTAAAATAAATTATTTTTCATGATTTTATTTTACCACTTTGTCGGCATGATTGATATGTATACAATGCCAAATTACAGCTTTCTAGTACTAACCATCTCTGAGCTAAGCCGCGGACAAACAGACAGCCAGACGGACATGACGAAACTATAAGGGATCCTTGTTTACTACGGAACCCAAAAAAAAAAAGATTGTAAGTTTAAAAAGTCAAATAAAGAATGGTTCAATATCTCGTCAAGTCAGCTGTTCCAACAAGTTCTCAATTCATAGATCTTCGGTCGTCGTTTGCCACTGTCCACTTGACATGCCATTTGGCATGGAGGGCCAATGTGCCGTCCGTTCGAAATATAAATTTTGATTCAAACATGTTGACTTTAGTGATGACGTCATGTTTGCTGATTACGGTGTTTGTTGACAGGCAGCTATGTTATTCCTAATTATTGTTTCATGAAGGCTTGTTGGCTGTTAGTGCTCATATTAGTTATAATTTTGTACTATGGTGCTAAATATTTAATTCGTTACGGAGCTACACTACGAATTATTAACCAATAGTAGCTAGGTACCTATAATAAAATCTCGTGGCTAAGTAATAACAGCCGCCTGGGTCGATCCATCAGGTTAAGCTACGCTTGCCGGGGTTGGTCTGTGGATGGGTGACCATCTTTACATACCGAGACTCCTCCGGTTCTCGGCCCCGGCTGTCATTCGTGGATCTTTTACAGTCGTTACGGGTCGTCAGAATCCCGAAAGGCTGACGACCAGTCTTACCGAGGGGTATCGTATTACTCAGTTACTGGGTTATGGAGGTCAGATAGGCAGTCGCTCCATGTAAAATACTGGTATTCAGCTGCATCCGGTAACACTGGAGCCCGACCTCAATATAAAAAGGCTAGGCAGATTGATTGAAATGAAAGTTTTAATAGACTGCAGTTACTAATACTTCCATAACTGTCACTGAACATATTACAAAACTAGTTGGCCTGTCCATATCTGGCAAACAGTTGGGGAAGTCGACCTAGAATTCGATTATATCACCTTCGCCCTCCCAGAGGGATACCGTGCCTACGGCATCCACGAATACCGATATCTATTAAGATTCCTGAAACGCCTTCCCTGATTTACTATGCGGCCTGATCTATTGGGTAACTGCAGAATTGCAGACGGAATAAACTTGGTGATTTTTTTAGGTATTTTAATCAAGAAAAGGATTTTAAGTGTGCAGCTTGTAAGTAGTTACTTAGTAGTTATTTTTCTTTCTTTACTTATAGTTAACTTAATAATAACAAAATGTTCTGCCATATACTGTTCGCAATTCACAGTACCTACTGGATAGATGTTTAGCTCCCTTCAAAATAGTTGAGCTGAATAGTGCTGATCCATGCGTCATGTTCATGACCGGGAGCCGTCAGTTGGCACTGGTCATCTCATATCTGCCATGGCTTATTTAAGTTTTTGAATTGTTTTTATCTTTTTTTATCGGACGTTTTTTACGCGTGCACGTCTTTTTACATTGTTCTCACATGTTTAATTTCAACATGAATGATGCAACCAATATTTTGTAATGTTTTATTTTATTTAAAAGAGTGCCCGTGGAATTTCTTGCCCGTTCTTCTCCATAGGTATCTACTACGCTTTGGAATGGGCAACTGGCTTCATATTTCTGACTGACTGACTCCTTGAAAATTCAAAAGTGCCTTTAAATGGTTTAATTGAAATTAAATGCTTTGAGTTTGAGTTTTATCAGGTCAGGAAAATTATTTGTTCTTCGCCAAATTCAACAATCAAATGTCAGTATAATTCTTCGATACTTTACCATAGTAATTATCACGAAGATTTTCTAACATTGATTAAAAGTATGAAAAGTGTAATTACTTTTCATATTTACTAAAAGAAACGTAATAATAAATATGACCTTCTCTGCGAGAAGCTAATTAAAAGTTTCTGCTGCAATTAGGTACCGTCATATTGTGTATACACGAGCTGTTTCGCAAATAACATACATATATTCTTGAGTTTCTTCATCAAACTATCTTAAACTTTATGCCCATGCCTAGGCATGTTCTAGTTATAATTGATTTTGACAAATTCTTTTTGCATTTAATAGCCCAACTTTTGAGGAAGATTGCCACTTAACGTCACACTACAACTTTAGTGTGTTCAACTGTTGTATCTTGCCATGTCTCACGTATGGATGCCAAACTCAAGCATTGACTCAGAAACATCTTCTAAAACTGAGAACGTGCAAAGGGGAATTGAAAGAAGTATGTTGGGCGTGACGCTAGAAGACCGCAAAAGAGCAGAAGATATTAGATCTACAATGACAACGGACAGGAGGTACGATCTGGTCAAGAAAAGCTAAAAATAGAGAAGAATGGAGACCGCTGGAAGAGTTCTATGTGTCACAAGATACGCTGATCACTAAACCGGGAAATCCGATGTACTAGATTGTAAGTCAAAACAGTAAAGTGTGTTATAGTATCAGCAATAAAAGCTTAATAATAAAAACAACCTTTAGGAGCCGAGCAAAATGAAAAAAGTCAGAAAGAACTAAGTAAAAGCGCGGGCGGGCAATGCGATGCGAGGGGTTGGGTCGGGGGCCGAAATTTCACGTGCATAAAGTCGCAGGCAAAGGCTAACTGGTCTATAAAAGAATTTGTTACGGAGTTTTCACGTCAAATAGGACATACAATATTAATAGTTTACATAAGTTTGCAGAATCGATGTGTTGTGATGAAAATAAATCTAACAAAATACCTTCTAGGAGCAACTTCGTTTTAGCTGTAGAACTTTGCCTCCAGGAATATAGTTTGTCTAGTAGTTTAATAATTATGTTAGTCTATTCTGCAATGAGGGTTATGCTTGGAGTTTGCCTACGTGATTGAATCCGAAATGAAGAGATCTGTAGGAGAACCAAGATAACTGACATAACCCGAAGAATTGCCAAACTTAAACGGTAGCATATTGCTCGCAGAACAGATGGCCGATGGGACCAAAACGTTCTGGAGTGGCGACCGCGTACTGGCGATGAGACAGATGTAGCGTTGGACCCCCACAAGGTGGACCGATAACCTGGTGAAGGCCGCAGGAATCCACTGGATGTGAGATGCACCGGAACCGGTCGAAGTGGCGGTGCTTGCGGGAGGCCAATGTCCAACAGTGGACGTCTTTCGGCTAAAATGGTGATGAAGATGACGATTCTGCAAAAAAATCTCACTGTTAATACTTAGGTGAAGTAAGCTTGAAGTGAACTGTCATTCCAAATCCACTATTGACACTTCAACTAAGCTTTCACGGTAATATTTTTACAGAATTAATCGGCATTAGTCCAGATTTAGTTTTTAGACATTTTATGCAATAAAAAACTTTCTTTCTGAAAAATTACGTTTGAATGGAAAAACCCATTTGTGGTTCTTTCCCCAAAATACAATTTCAAACAATAAATATACATGGTCCTCACATGATCTGAACAATTATGTCTGGACTTTAAAAGAGACTGACCTCTGAGTTTGTTTCCTTGTTTGTTTTCAGAGTATTCGGATAGAAAACACCAACCTCATCTAGTTTTTTAAATATTATTATTGACGTGTAAAAGTACAGAATAGTAGTTCATGAAACTGTTGCATAATGAGGGGTATTCAAATAAGAGTGCGTGTTTAATAGTAGGTATCACACGAGTGTTTTGATACCTAGTTAGTAACAAAAGTTGATGGAAATTCCTTGGTGATATGAACTTCTTGGATTTGCCCTGTATCGAATATAATAGAAAAAAAAATGTTTTAAAGCATTATTTTGTTAGAGAAAAATTGTTATAATAATATATGATCCTATTTTAAAATTTTGGTATTGTGTTTATAGAGTATGCCAATATAAACTCGTTTTGAAGTTTATAATTCGAATATTACGATATGAGAGCAGATAAATAAATATTATTAACCAATATTAGACACTCTTTCATTTGGAACATCGTGCTTCTACACCTACATGGTGATAAGGTTAGAAACAAAAGAAGTAGGACGGTAAGCCTTCAGGTGTATCTTGCTCCCATGACTTCGTATCGATCAGAACCCGTTTCGTGACACAGACCCATCTGAGCAAGGTCACTACAATCGCATGCGAAAATATTTACCTACATTATTTCCATCCTACATTAACCCCGTTATTAAATCAGTGGGCGTGTTGTTTCAAAAAATGATGTAATAATAAAATATTTTTCCAAAAACGTTGTGTTCGCGACTGGAGGTGTGTCATTGTGTATGTGTGTGTGTGAGTGGTCTAACCCTCTAAGTAATGGTTTGTTTTCTGTTAACGATGATAATTACACGGCTTGATGAGTGAGTGTGTGTTGTATTTAAATATGTAATTACAAGTTATTCATATTTAAAAGGAGCATTATTTACGAGAGACTTTAGGTTTCGATATCCTTAATTGCTTTGTATAATCAACTCGGATACAACCAAAACAATTTCTGACTTAATTAAAGCTTAAATGACTATACCGGTTTTTAAATTGATTCATTTCACGGAACACCTACCTGCAGCTGGTCGAAATATCTGCCGTTTTCTATTATGACGTTCCATAGCACGAACACTGGTACCAGGAGAAAAAACGTCGACTATTTTAATGGTCTCAGAACCAACCTACAAAGCAGAACTCAGCAATGCTGATTGACAGTTATAAGTTTAGCAAACTCTGATACTTTTATTGCTTTTACGCTGCACCGGTTGATGTTATCACGTCAACGTCAGCTGAAAACCAGCGCTGTGGCTCTGTCTCGTATAGGGTCACAGCATTATGTCGACAGATGGCCGTTTTGGCGTGAATGTGATTCATACTTTCCCCCAACTTGTTCCTATCTGTTTTTTTTTTTTCGTTGCGTTATGTTTTACCACAAATAAACATATATTTCCTCTCTTTCTTTCATTACATTAGTCTCACTACTATTAGTACCTTTGCAGGTAGAGCGTAAAATCGGAACCTTTGATTAAGCCAGCGTTCGTGTTTAAAAGTAATTAAAACCTGTTTAAGTTTGTGGCGGCTAGTGTGTGTCACATTTTAAATTCATTACAAATCAGGTCATGTGTAATGGACTAACTGCTTATTTGTGTGGCGCTAAATACGGGTTAGTGAGGGAATAACGGTTATTAGGTATTTATATAATGCAATAGGTACATTACGTTGATAATATTATGTATAATTTTATAATTATAATACATATGCGTGTTAAGTTTTCAGAGTTTACTAGTTTTCTGTTTAAACTTGTGTACACAAAAGGACATAATTTTTGCGTACATACAAATGTGGTTTCTTGGAACCAAGTTTAGTTTCAGACGCACTGCAACCACAGCCACCGCAACCACAGCAGAACGATATAATCGAATTACTGAAATCAAACAGAGAACATTTCGTGGTCTAAATCAAAGCCACCACAGTGTTGCCGATATTGACCATTTTGTAGCCATAAAGCAACCGACACTTTGGTGCAGCACCTAGATTGTTTATTGCTCTAATCTTGAATTTTAGATATTTACAGACACTAATCTCATAAGTGCAAACTCCTAGCCTAGACCTATCTATATAAACAAAAACTTTTTACAAAAAAAAAAAACGATTTCGGAAGTCGGTGGCAAAAAACGAAAATTCAAAACCAAAGACACCGACTTCCGAAATTGAAGTCATTTTTCACATTTTTTTAATGGAAGTCGTTTGTTTTGTTTTTTGTAATAAGTTTTTATTTTTAACTTTTTAGTTGTGGTACCTACCCCACACAAATTCGAATACCACTGTCTACTATGTAAATAACAGACAGGTAATAAACAGTGACAGGAAGTTATCATCATATCATACATATACTAAGTGGGAAAAATACGTATTATTGAAGCTTACTCAAAAACTATCCAAGCAAAGTTAATACTAATTTATGGGACCAACTTGAGAACATACCCTTCCATACAAAAAATTAATTTTCTAAATCGGTCCACAATTGAAGGAGAAATCCGCGGACAAAGATAAAAAAAAAATATGCATGCGCTATGAACTTAGAACCTCCTCCTTTTTGGAAGTCGGTTAAAAATAAAATACTGTTCATTGGTAAGCGCATCACTTGAGAACGGCTGGACCGATTTGGTTATATTTTTTTAATGTTTGAAATTCTCCTAATATCCGCCTGAGGCGGTAAAAGCCTCCTCCAAATGTTTTCATTCGTCTGGCTGTTCTTGCCCAAAAGCCAGATATTTTGTGAATACCGTCCACCCACCTTTTCAAAGGTCTGCCTCTCTTCCTTTTCATATTTCTGGGGGTCCAGTTTGTCACGACCTGCTATCTAATTACGCAACACATTTTCGTTGACAATTCCGACTAATCTGTTTCAATTTGACAGGTCAACAACATTCATTGTCTGATTTACGTTGTTGAGCAGATTTTTTTTTCGAACGTACGAAGCGATGGATTAGCAATCTGTTTCAAAACGATCCAGATTCTGATTGATCGTGTGTTACGTAATTAGGGTACTGGGCCCATCTTTTTGGTAGAACCACAAAGATGGGCCCCGTAAAGATGGGACCTATTCCTTACATAGAGGAATCAAACATGGGATGATAACACACAATACTAGTACTAGTACAAGTATATTCTCATATTATTTGTTTTATTTTATTAAGTGAATTGTTTTGATTTTATGTATTTTATTTTCTCTAGTCTTACACACACACATCTCTTTTTATCCTCCGTCCTATCGCAGGTATGCTGGAAGGGATTTCTTTAGAAATAAGCATCACCTTTGTACGTATTTTTTTTCTACTAATTTTCTTTTTCTTTTATTTTTTTACTAATTTTTCTGTTATTTTCTTCTTGTCTGTTTATACGATATATGTGTGTATTTAAATGGTTAAATAAATAAATACTAACAAAAATGTGGTTAAGATTTTTGTTTCATTACTAACACACCAACAATTTAAAAAAAACCGTATACTCTAAGTGTTAGTCTCATTGATGTAGTTGTAAGGAATTAAAAGCTAATTTTTTATTTATTTATTAATTCTCCAAATAAGGCTTTTTATTGAAAGAAAAATTACAAAAGCTTATTTCTAAAGGAATTGGGGCGCGTGCCTCTCGGTTCAGCTAGACAAAAATATTTTTGAACCGCGAAAGCATCAAACAAACATCCAGTTACGTAGAACTGCAAAGAACCTAATACCACCAGAACATAAAAATAACGTTCTAGGGATTATATCACCATTATATTATATTGGAAAATAAAGCAAATGTTTCGTTACCGAAGCTTCAACTGTCCACTCAGCTGTCAGCGCTTCATCTGACCTTGTTTGAGGGTGAACCCTAAATAGCCCTTTGACCCTGACCCACACGCAAAACCGTAAATAAACCTTTCAGGTTCAGAATACACCGTTCGACGTAATTGTTACCGGGAATAGATCTTATTTCAGATCAAGAGGATGTTTTTGACCTCCTGCGAACTCTTGTTATCCTTATTATTAGGTTGTAATTACCAAGTTACTATAGGATGGGCTCTGGCTATTTGAGTAATGTAAGTCAGTAAATTAATCTAAGGCATAATAATCTCGTTTGTTTTTGTATTCGCTTAGTACCTACTTCTAACCTACTGGACGGATTCAGATGCGATTTTCACCGTTATTGGAACAACATAACATATTAATACCTGTATTCTCGGAAGGTTTAGGTGGAGGTATACCTATACCTATATATAATGCGACTTTTAATGATTTTATACTGAAGATCACGTCTAAACGAGTAGTGTTAATGATTTGGAAACAATATATGTTCAATTAGAGTATTTTCTTAATAACCTAATATATGAATACTTTAGAGTATGTTTATTCATAGTGAAATTTTTGTAAATTTATGTCTAAAGCGGATAAGAAACTGATAATCACGCAAAATCTATCAATTACCATATTTTTCTGAAACCTTCACCATTTTAAAGATAATTTAATTATTAATCTTCTAATATACGTGTTTTATTAAAATAACTTTTATTTTATGTAAAAAAAAATGCGTCTAATTTGGGACAGCGCTCCTGTATGGACGAGTCCTGGCTGGACGTACGACGCGTTGCGTGAGCTCAGTACAGAACACGCAAGCAAACCACTCAAGGTCACTGGCATATATCTGCGTCTTAAGTCCCATATAATAGGTGCCGAGCCTATTGCCACCAACCGGGTACAAATCCAGATTCCGGGCTGCTACTGAGAAATACCAGACAGAAAACCACAATAACACTTTACCCGACCAGGGAATAAATCTCCGGACCTCGCACAGCTTCACGCCTGTAGTCTCCGATCGGTAAGGCAGACTAGAAAAAAAAAGAAAGAAAATAAGTACGTTTATTTGCGGTAAACATGACGCAAAGAAAGAACACAAAACAAAAAAACTTGAGGGAAAATATGCGTCACATCCACGCAAAACGGCCATCGCTCAGCATAATGCTGCGACCCTATGCGAGACAGAGCCCCAGCGCCTACTGTACTACCTATTATTACATCTCATTTCACCAGTTATGGTGCCAGGTTTGCCATTTTTAATAAGTAAATAAATAAAACAGCCAATAACGAGGACGACAGTCAAACGTTTTCAAATACTTATGTGAATGTTGACCGCAATATACAGTGCAATTATCTAAACAAGCAAGCTTAAAACTACTTACTATCAAAAGGGAATATAAAGAACTAAGTGTGTATTAACTTTATTCTACACTAGTTTATCTACAAGCAATATATTTATCGAAGAAACTCTCTTTGATTTTGTATGGGTAAAGGCGGATACGTTTGACCATTGGCTATGGCTAGTAAATTCCTCATGTTCTCGGCGTAAACCTTATCAGGCTTTATAACACACACAACAGATGGTTCTCCTAGCTGGCCACAATGGATCCTAGCACAGGTCGAAATTCTCGACAAAAGCTGTGAGATGTGTCGCGGCCAATATACAGTTACAAAGTGTTGAAACACTTTGTAACTATAGTTTTGTTCTAAGATAACCTTAGTTGTGACACTTGTTGTGACAACTTCCGTATCGTATTGTCATATAATATTAAACGGTTGTTGTGGCAATTTTGCCACAAAGCTAGGGTTTTCTAGAAGACCAGTGGCTGCTACATAGTGACCGTAATTTGCCGGGGAATGACGTCACTGAAACGTTATTTATGTAAGTAAGTTGGTGTGTTTTGATAAAGAGCATTTTTTTCACCGTAATTTTCATGACAGCTGTCACTGCGGCCGTTATGTGGCGGCCACCGCTCTTCTAGGAATCCGTAGCTTAACTGTGCATGTAGGCGAGCCTTTTAAAAAAAAATCTATTACATTTATTTCTTCCATTATTTTTGAACGGATTTGCAAAACTGATTTTATTGTTTACTATATATTTGCTACGGTACACTTCTCAATTACTTTAATTGGTTGCATCCATGAAAACGGCTTAACCAAGATTATGAAATGCGAGCTCCAATAAAAAATTAAGATAAAATATTGTTTGGAATGAAATAAAATGAAATTAATTTTCAAGAGTTTTTGTACATTACAGATGATTGAGTTTTTTTAAACTCAAACTCAAACTCAAATCATTTATTTCAATTAAACCATTACAGGCACTTTTGAATTGTCAAGGAATCGGTCAGTCAAAAATATGAAGCTAGTTGCCCATTCCAAAGCGTAGTAGGAACCTATGGAGAAGAACGGGCAAGAAACTCCACGGACACTCTTTTAAATAAAATAAATTGTTACAAAGTATTGGTTACATCATTCATGTTGAAATTATACATGTGAGAACAATGTAGAAAGACGTGCACGTTAGAAGCGTCCGTAATACAAAGATAAAAACAAAGAACAATTCAAAAATTAAAAATCAGCCATGGCCGCTAAGAGTTGACCAGTCCCAACTGACGGCGCCCGTTCACGAACATGACGTATGGATCAGCACCATTCAGCTCAACCATTTTGAAGGGAGCTAAATGATCCAACACACGCGCCACCATCAGCGAGACATTTGAGTGAGCATGACATACTCACAGCCGCCAGGGCACATTCAAGTCAATAAAAAAAAGTATTACCCGGTAAATGGTAGCTCTTTAGTACATAGTACTCACACCTGTGCTCTGGAATTATATAATACAAAGGAGATTGACTTTATACAATGCAAAGATGGTCTTAAAATCTTCAGCAGCTCCAACAGTATTTTCAGATGTTAATCAATTAGTTGTGGTTGTGGAGCAGGACCAGCATTGAGCCAAGCATTTTTATCAGTGATGTAATCCCCCAACTTATAATATGCCTGCCTGCATAGTGTGCGTTTTATACAAGACTTGAATTTCGTCTCATTCAGTTGAAGTATGAAGATTTACAGATGCAGATGCTGATTTTACAAGCATGCTAAATTATTTATTGAATAAGAAATCATAAAATTGATACTTATAACATACCTAATTATTATAATAAGAATTTCAAGCATTAAAATTTATCAAATTATAATAGGAAAATGTCAGAGTGAATCTTTAAGTTCAGATAGTCATTCACAGAATAAAATTATATGTCTATAAGCCATTTGAATAAAGCTGTTTTAACACGATTGATTGGCAGTTCCTCATAATATGATCTTGGTACTTTATCCTTTTATCCATTGGAAAGCAACTTCTGTGATATAAGTGGCTTTTCGTTAGAATAATCAGGATATCTTGTGTTAAGCGTAGTGCCTCCAAGAAGTTGAAGGCGAAGTGCGTATTACCAAATTAACAGCATTCAAATATATTGGTACATACCGGGAACTGTTAATATTTTCAGTTCAGAAAAAGAGGTTTACATGAAGTCAATGTAGCAAGATACAAAAAAAAAATATATTAGTCAAAAACGCTTTAATAAGTAGGTTATTTATTACAGCCCGCTGCCAAATGAATTTTCTGGTCGCTGATCCTTAAATTTATAATTTAATGCTTGCTAATTAAAGCTCCATTTTGTTTGATGGCAGATTTTGTAATTAGAATAATAAACGCAGCCAATCAGCTCTTTAATAAATGTTCGACTCGGAAAGGTGTTCACAAGCGATCATTTCCAAAGTGGTAATAAGTTATAAAGTTAAAGCGCTTGGCGTTGAATTTATTTGAAAGGAATTTTGGATAAGGATCAGGTAATTTGAGGAAAGACCGAGACACATTTACAACGAATATTTATATGGGGACACATTGCATAGGAAATTATCATGAATAAAGGAACCATGACGTACTTTTCTCTTATATTCAAAGTTTCCCCAAATTAGGTAGCTGATGTAATTTAGAAATCAAGAAGTTATAGGTTAGGTAAGGAATCAAGAAGTTATAGGTTAGGTAAGGAATATAGTTCACGCTACCTTTAGATAAATTGGACTACAGATTACCTATTAAACACAATACAAATTATCACACACACTTTGGACCAATAATTTTTTTTAAGGTGCAAAGTGTGTGTGATAATTTGTTATGAGCTACGAAATAATAGCGCTTTAAAAAAAAAATTTTTTGAATGTTGGATAAAAAAAAAACATAATTTGTAAATTAAAATTATAAATATTGGTCTGGTTTTCACATCTATCGACAATTATCTACATTTTCATACACATTTTTCAACATTACTTTCGTTGCTTGCGCACAACACTCCATACTTATAACTGCAGATTATAATTATATACTGTTCACATTAGCATGTCGGTGAAGGATCCCATAAGATTTTACCTTACCAGGGCCACCCCTACTCCAAACACTGTTAGGAACTGTCAAAATTAACAAATAGGCAGGAAATATTGGTAGTTCACAAACGTGCAGTTTTAATTTCTCGTTCTGTCGATACGTCATATCGAATGACAAGAGGTGATCCAATCAGCGAGTAGTATTCGGAACGCATTACTCGACTATTTATTAAGTAACACGGGCACATCACTAGTTGACAGATATTGCAAATTTATGATCCCTCGCTTCGAACAGCCATTAATAAAATTGATATTGCAGATTATGTTGAGCAGAATATAAGAATGGAAAAATAATTTAATTAAAATTGTCTTTCTGTTTTAAATTGTCGGTATAAGTTGACTGAGTAAGATAAAACATACCTATAAGTTATAATAAAGTCTACTATATCCTAACTAATAGGTATAATAAGACCATGATCTAGGTTCGGACATAGGTATATATATAGGTACTTTAACAGTAAGTTCCCGTGTGCTGATGACCGACATCCACGCGAGCGAAGCCGCGGGCAAAAGCTAGTTGTAAAATAATGTAATTGCGAAAGTCTTACATATTTCATTTGCAGATTATATTAATTCTTAGTTGCTTTGCGAAATAGTGATAATAGCTAGCGGCTAGCGGATAAGATACGAAAATAATAACACGAAATAAAATGCACCGATTTTTTAACTAGATCGTAGTAAAAGCCATACATCAAATTTAATATGTACTATTGTTGAACTGACCCATTGGAATGGGTAAAAAAAGTTCAACTATTAATCGAATGAGAACTTTATGGAACACAGGGACAAAAGTTCAGTTTCGCTTCTCTGTCCGAGAAGCGACGGTATTAATATTCTCAACGCGTCGCCGTTCGATAAAAGGGGGGCGCGTGCGTTTCACGAATTCTGTATCAGAGTTCCTGTTGTTGAACAAAAATATGTTAACCGTTTAACTTTACTTTTATTATTATTGTTTTTTTGTAGTTTCGAAGCACTTGAACAAGTAATTTAAGTCTAAGCTGACTTAGCTTTTATTTTTGGATAAAAATATAATAATAGATAGGAAAATAAAAATATATTTATAATAAAATATAATTATTAAAATTTTTTTTTTTTTTTTAAACATTGGTATTATATTTTTTTAATATAATAAATATTATTGTCTCGTATCTCGTATCTCTCATATAATTATTATAGTCGTCTTATCTAGAAAGCATAATAAAAAATAAAATAAAATATTAAAAAATTGGCATCAAATTGGCGAGTACGAAATAAGCATACGAATCTGATCTTTTTTATTGCTGACATCTTAACGAGTACCTAGGTGCTAGTTTTTCATAACAAATCGTTCTGTATCAAAAAACATCCTCTGTGACAAAAAAATTATATCATACTGGTCCCGTTCTTCGTTTAAAGTCGGTACTCTATAAATGTAATTTAAGCACCAAACGAAACAAACCAGACCCGCCCGGCTAAAGGAAAACTTGTGAAAACGACATTGTTTAAACAATTTTACCGTGATGAGTGGGTTATATTATAAGTCGCGTAAGTGAGGCCACGTGTTCTAGGGGTGAGAAAAGATAGAAACAACGTGACGCTTATCTTCTGTATAAGGATTAAAAAAACACGTGTATCTTAGAAACTTTCCATCTAAAATTAAAACCAGCCAATTGCGTGTCGGACCACGCACACCGAAGGGTTCCGTGGTTGGGATGAATTTATACCAAAAACTAAGTTCTGTGCCTAGAGAAAACTACAACTGTGCTTCACCCAAAGCAACCTGCGAGTAGATAGGAAGGAGGAAATTTTAAATTTTAATCGGCGAAGCCAAAATTCGTCAGAGAATTTTAACACAGCGGTGTGTTGTGTAACAAGCAATATTTCAGATTTAGGTCAGAGTCATCTCTTGACCAATAGTGGACTAATGTAATTTTTGTTGTTAATTTCTGAAAAGTGTGTTATTTAGAGACATCGTTTTATTTTTCCTGTAATCTTTACATAAACTTCTATCACATATAATAATTTCAGAATTATCTCTATGCAAACTTCGAGGATAAGAGGGAGAAAGGTATTTTTTTTTTACATTTTTCGCCAAATGTTAAAAACTAAGCGGCTTAAAAAAAATAAAAATGTTTGAGAATGTGCAAATAACGCTCTTTCATATGATATCCCACATGCCCGAGTAGCCCCACGTCGAAATTTTAAAACACCAAATCAGACCCAGTTGCAAAAAAAATCTTTCTTGTTTGCAAAATAGTTGAGCAAACGTCATCTAAAACAATTCCAAATTTCAAGTTGATAGCATTCGTTCTTAGATATCAGCTGTGACAGACAGACGGACAGACAGACTGAGTCGCACCACAAGGGTTCTTTTTACCCTTTTGAAACGGAACCCTAAAAAGGAAAATTCCTTGCAATGTTTTCTGTGATTGGTATAACTAGATGAACCCAGCATTTTGCATTTAGTGGCGTAAAAAGTATCTTACGAGTAACTTGAAAATAGTGACGCTTTTTGTCGAAAACAGGATTGTTTATAATCTTCGATCAATTCTCATATATTTTCTATTCAGAGAAAGTTGTGAAATGTTTGAAGGAGGTAAATCCTTCAAACAAACAACTTTTCAAAGAATCTTACCTCTTTAACATGCTTTTATTAGGTCGACCTGTATGTATGTAACTATGTAATCAAATCTAAGAAAACGAATTTAACCATCTTCTAAAGATCGTAGCGTTATGAAAATTGGCAGTTGTATGTGATTTTGATGACAATACAATAACATGGTACTGTCGAGCTGATCTGATAATGGAGCCGGAAGATATGAACTGGAACTTCATGATGGATGATCGTATCATAGCCGTGTTTGGACTTGTTAGAAAGGTCTTGTAATGAACTTTGACCACGATTAGGTTTCAAGGTCTGAATACGCCTATAGGTGCACGTAAAAGCGTGTTTTTTAGTGTTTTTTAAACTATTATCAATTACTAGCTTCTGCCCGCGACTTCATCCGCGTGAAATTTCTGAATACAAAATATATGATAGGACACTCGGCAATACAGTAGCAGTGTACAAATGTTCCGAAGATTATCCCCTACAAACTTTTACTTATTTTTATTATTAGTAGATTATGTAAAGATAATGTATTGTATTATTAATAAAGTGTTGAAAGTCTCTAGTAAGTGGAATAAGTAGTAAATTGAGTAAACAGGCCACTTGTCACGTGGAGCGTAAGCCACTCTCACAGCGAGCGACCCAACCGACAACTCGATTAAAATGACAATATCTCTAGAGATAGGTTTAAAACGCCTGAGATGTAGAACTTCTTTTTAGAGTTCCGTATTCAACAAAGAACCCTTATACTTTCGCCATGTCCGTAAATTACGAAATTAAAAGGAAAACTATCACAGCTAAGTAGGCTCTACAAATTAACGAGTAATAATCGACCAACTTACATTTGAAGATGCAAAAACATGTTCTCCCATACATTCCGAATGGGAGAACATGCTTTTCAACTACAACGTAAGTTTGGTCTTGGGATAGATTCATTCCAACTACGGAACCCTTCATCGTGCGTGGTCCGACACGCACTTGGCCGGTTTTTTAATAATCTGGATGGTAGAAGTATCATTTTTCATAGATGAAAACATCTTAATGCTTCAACACTTCTTATGAAGCCTCTCTTTGATAAAGTCAGTGATGTGTTTTTGTAGAGCAAAAAAATATTTTAGATTTTTGTTGCAACTCTGTAGGTGGTTTTTCGGAAATCTTATAAATCAAAATGAACTTGTTACTATTTTAACTAACTCGTTGCAACTGATCTGACGTTATTGATGAAGAAAAACTGCTAAGTCTACCAAAATGATAAAGAGTAAAAATTAGAACGCACACTTCCAGTATCACCAAAACTTAAAATAAAAGATTAAAGAGGTTTTCATAGCAGCAGCAGATCATACAAAATTCCCGACTCGGTTAAGGGCAACTAATACATAAAAACTTTGTCCTTGAAACACGAACCTTTTCCCGAGTATTTCGGGATCCTAGTCTTACAGGCAGAATAATATTATAAGTGTTTTACACATACTACGTGTAACAATAAATTAATAGTGTTAAATATTGTAAGGGGTGACTGTAAATACTCATGAATAGTGACAACTTTATTATGGCATTTACGCTGAATAAAAAAATCTACTGTTTCATACAAAAATACATCGCCTTGTTGCCAACATATGGAAGTGCTCAATTATTTTTCGAATTTCTAGCTAGAATATTGTTCCATAGCAAAATTCATGAGTAAGTAAATTTTATTATACTTTAACATAGCTACAAGCTATGAATCAAAAAACAGAGATCAAAGTAAGTTAGCTACTTTGATCTCTGTTTGTTGACGCTAGACAGTCCAATAAAAATTAAGAGGACGTCGACATAGCAATTTTTGAAGCGGACTTCGCTACTGCCGGTGAAAATTATGCGGCGAGGCACTAACTGGATTCAGTACACAGTTCACTGTTATATTCTGAGGTAAAACCGAGTGCATGAAAACATTTTTATACCGGTTACTTGCTGACATTATCGTCACCTTAAAATAAAATAAAATTGGTTTTCGACGTTACTAATCGGACACCCTATAACCGAGAGGCTGAGCGATACTAAAATTAACTAACTGACTTTCAATCGCATGCATGCTATGAATCACAGCATTAGCATATTTATTTTTTATTTTTATTTGAGTACCATGTAGCCGTTTATTATGTTATTAAGATGTATGTTGACTTGAATGAGAATGGCAGTTGAGAGTATGTCATACTCACTTAAAGCTTCGTGCAGAAAAGCGCGACGCGATGGCACGACGCGACTCGAACAATGCAATTTCTAAGAAAACTTCACGGAATAACAATAACCGGTTTCGCGTCGCGCTGTCGCGTCGCGCTAGTCTCCACGAAGCTTAAATGTCTCGCTGATGGTGGCGAGTGTGTTGGATCATTCGGTTCCCTACAAAATGGTGCTGATCCGTGCGTCAAGTTCGTGACCGGGCGCCGTCAGTTGAGACTGGTCATCTCTTATCGCCCAGAGCTTATATTTTACTTTATGTTTTGAATTGTTTGGATAATTTTTTGTACATTGTTCTCACATATAGAAGCAACAAGAATAATGTACCCAGGATTTTGTAACCCGTTATCCATTCTTCTCCATAAAGATCTACGCTTTGGAATGGGCAACTAGCTTCAACTTTCTGACTAACTGACTGACTATTTGGCAATTCAAAAGTGCCTGTAAATGGTTTAATTGAAATAAATGCTTTGAGTTTGAGTTTTGCGTTTCGGTAAGCCAATCACGGCCTGTTATTGGGTTACCAAAAAAGCAACAGACAATAAAATCGCTTGACTCGAGCTTTCAGTTTCAAATTGCAGATGCAGAAAATTGTTGAGTTGATTGGCCATCAGAAACTGACCTTAGCAATTACAACGCGAAATGCAATATTATTTGGAACCTTGGAACAAAAACTTGAATAATTTCCAATACTTCCAATCAGTATGGTAAATGCAAACGACATGTATGTAATACATAGGAATACGTAGGTATCTATGTTCTCTATTTAACATACCATTTACCTCTACAACCCAAAATGCAATATATATTGGGGAACTGTCTGCGACAATAACTTGATTAATTTCAAACACATCCATTCAATGTCACTAATACTAACGACGCGTATGGAACACAAACAAAGTGATACGTATCGGTTGAGCCGCTTACAGTCTGTATCGCTACATGAACTAAACTTCCATCTGTTTATTCGACTATAATTATTAATATATTAGTATATTAATACATGAAGCAAAAACTTTGTACGAAAATTACGCGGACGGAGGAGTATGAAATTTGGTACAGTTAAAGTTTATATGGAGAAGGAGTGCAGAAAGCTAGTATTTTTGTATAATAATACATTAGAAATAAATTAAATTAATAAAAAAGAACATTACACACACTACCATGCGTTTGTAACAAGATGGCTACCTTATAATCATAACATTTAAATGAATTATGGTCGAATCTCGACCACTAGTATTAATTACTAGCTCTTCGCCCGCGACTTCGTCCGCGTTGATTTCGAATTTTCCCTCACAAAATTTAACACCTCCTTTAGTTTTCAACGCTAGAAATTATTATTTGCTATCTAACTTCTAACAATAACAAAAGTAAATTCCAAAAATTACGATAATTGTTTTGCAACACTCAATTTTAAAACAAAATCTATACTACTACAAATTAATCTTTGTCTACCTTTGAAAACTACATGAAAATCCGTTCCGTGGTTCCAGATATTTATTTAATATTTCAAGCACAGAAATGTACAGAGGTGGATTTAATGCCATAGGCATTTTCTACCAGTCAACCTTTGGGTGATGCAGAGACAAACAGTGGTAGGTGAAATTACGAAACGATAACAAACAAACAAACAGAAAATAATTCTAATAAAAATCGCTGGTTTATGTTCTATTACTCTTCTTTTCCCTTTCTATTTATATTATGTTTCTTCAATGTACAGAAATACTAGATTCTAATGTTTTATTATATTTATAGTTTTTATTTTTTTTAACATTTATAAATTAATAGCTCTCGTAATGGCTTTGTCACTTGACAACAATTCCCACTAACAAATCTTCACAGCAGTGGATAAAACAAGGCTACCAATGATGATGATGACACAGACTAGACCTTGCCGTTTTATGACGTGCAAGTGAGATTCAACCATAGGTAAATGAAGCAGTTTCGAAGTCAGTTATAGGACCGTCTTAGATACTAATACCTATTTTGTGAGAGCCACTGTGGCGTACAACTGCGCTACGTAGTTTTACGACGCGCCTACGGCTACACGCGGCGTGACTGCTGGGTACGAGAACGGAACTATAAAAAAGAACCACGCAGCTTTATCCGCTTGGCTCGTAAACCGTGCGCGCCGTAATGGATGTGCAGCTTTATTCATGGATTAACAAGTGAAAATAGTCAAGCTGCTTAATAGTTCACCAAGGCTACAAATCAAATTAGTCATTCCGTATTTTCATATTAATGCTCGATTTAAATTTTATCCGTTTCGTTATTCTAATCGCTTGATACACTCTCGCTCGAACGCCTGAAGAGTTAAGTAGAGGTTCACCTACTGTACACCCGTTTAAGTCCCATGTAGTATATTATATATTATAACTGAGAGGGAAACATATCGAATAATTTAAAAAGACAACACCTAATTCAGTTAGGTGGTTCTCCAGTTATAAGTGCACAAACAGACAGAGAGAGAATGGTCGTTGCGTTTGATAAAGTGTAAGGCTTGTGTGACAAAACTATTGTATTCTGCGGTAAATATTAGAAACCGCACTCGGTTACTTGTTTCTCAATTCCGTTCTTCAGTACAGTCATGCATGAGCAATTATGTCTTTATGTACACTGAGTTCAAAGTTCAGAAGCGGTTTTCTGCTAAAGTGTTGATTAAAATTATGAGGTATTAGGAGCAAAGGATCATCGAAGCCATGCTAGTATGCAAAAAGGTCTCGTGCTTAAGTCTTAATCTGAGAAAACCTACACATAATAATAATCTTAAATTCAAAAACCGACAACGTACAACGTCATCGTCTACTGTGTGTTGGATCTAGAAGCATGGAATTTTACACAAGAGTTCCATATTTAACGAAGAAGAGTAATTACTAAGGCAAAATTTATGAAATGGTAATTCTTTGTATGGAATTTTATCATTTTTGCCAATGATAAGTCCCATACGGATTATCACTTAAGAATTTTGCTAACTGTAAATATGTTGACGCCCGTGATTATACTGATAGCAGAACAGGGTCGGTGCGCCAACCGCGTATTAAATTTGAATCCTGGTTAAATTACGTGGTATCCGTTTCATCTCTCTCCCTAATCAACAATACTTCATACCTTGATTGCAACAATACTTCTATTGGTGCAATCAAGGTATGTTATTACAAACTGGGTCGCACAAATGCGGGTCTATCTGAAAGCTATGTGCTTTCTTAACTATACTATCTACCTCATCTTGTATTTCCTCGTATTGGTACGATTTTTAACAGAACTAAGTACTTTTTGATAAGACTTTTTTGTCCATCAAAAAAAAAAAAAAGGCCCCAAGACTTTCAACCTCTCACTGTCCAGAATTGCAAAAGACGACACTTTGTTACCTTTCAAGAATTACTTATATACCCGCGAAATTTCGCGGATTTATATATATATATATCTTTTATTCTTATTCTTTATGGGCACCTCTTTAGGTCAAGAGCTATCCGAATAGCCTAGGTCTTAAGGGGAGGCGTGAAAATTGATTCCCTGTTACAATGTATAGTAGCAAAAGCAAAACTGGTAGCGGGGCTGAATATGCAGGGCGTAGGAAGTATATTCTAGTAAGTAGTGCCGAAGAAAATATTGCCTTAAACAGACATTACCAATACGTAACAGCAATCGTCACGCTCAGTCATCTAATATGAAGAAACTTTTGTAAACAACACCAGTCACCCATTAATTATGAACTTTGTAAGTCCTTAAAAATATATTTACCCTATATTATTATAAGAATTTATTATGGTACGTACATTACTTCGCCGCAGGGAGCGCCAATATCCAGCTTGCCCATCTGGCGAGCGCCTGGCTTGTCGCCAAACGCTATTTGCGAATTTTAGATACGATTCCCTGTAATTATGTCGGTAATGCAATTCGTCTGATATGACACTACCTTAATGTTTTTACTTCTAACAAAAATCTAGCAAATACAGACCATCGTCTATCTTGATAGTTAAAAAAAGAAATAACGAATACTTTGTAATTATATTTGAAACAGAAAATTCAATCAAATTACGGCCTTATTTTTACAAAACGTATTAAGACCAATGTTTATTTCACTCTCAGTAAAAGAAAATCTAATATTACAGGAAAATCATATAATTATGATACTGGTTTTAAACAATTTAGAAAAATTGCGCACTAACTTACAAAACTGCAATTAAACCTTTAATAAACCAGTAATTCTCACTACGGATCCTTTGACTCTATTCCACCTAGGATGACATGATAACAGAAGCGTGACGGAATAATAACCTTTGTCTTGGCAGCGCATACACTCAGCTAGGGTGCCATTCGGAACAGATGTCAGAATCAAAAGTTGTTACAACAATACAAGCTCTTGACAGGAGTACCGTGAACTGCGCTGCAACAAATGACTACACGCTTACTTTGTTATTCCACAGTTTAAAATGACAAAGTGGCGGGGTGGCGCTCGTTTTGACTTATTCTCCTTTTAAATTTTCATTATTATTTTTGTAGTATTTTTATAGTAGAACTGTCTCATTGGTCTAGTGATCACAAACGCTTCCGTACGAGCAGTGTTATTGGGTTTTTCCATCAGGAATTTCTCAGTAGTAGCAGTTTCTCAGGGTTTGTGCCCGGTTGATGGCAATAAAAAAAACGTAACGTAAACGTATTTTGTTCCTTTTTTCTTTCTTTTTCTTTCAATAGGCTCGCCCCCTATTACAAGAGACTTAATTAAAACCCAACTGGCTAATAGTGGATGTACTATAGACACATCACTATCTGGCCCTTCCGGGAACACGGGCTTTATTATTGTAATGTTACATTATTTTTATAGTTAAAAGATTACTATACTCCATAGGTTTAGGTAGGTAGTTCAATAAATAATACATACAGTATATTCAACATTGACATGCAAAAGTATTCAGGAAAGGTATTACTGCTAATGTATATGTCGTAGGCAGATTGTTTACAAACGCTGGCGGTTTATCAAAATGCCTAAGGCAAAATGTACATTGCATAGTCACTTTATAATATGCCACAACATTTGATGGACAATTCAAACGCTATTCTAACGTAAGGTGTCTATAGAATCTGGTGCTCGAAGGACTCCTGTGAAATATTATTGGTACAAAATTGACGAAAGTTTTGATCTGCAACAAACAATTTACTATTTAACACTTAATTTGTTTATAGTTTATAATGTAACGGAAATAATACCGATTAATTGTGCACTGCCGGTCGATTCTGTAAAAATATCACCGTGAAACTTAGGTGAAGTGAGCGTGAAGTGAGCTGTCAATAGTGTTAATCCCTAGCATCCTGCCGGTCGATTTGTGACAGTGACAGCTCACTTCACCGATGTTTTTACCTTGTGCTAATACTAAATAGCCTGCCTATCTGCGAGCAACTTGAAAGTAGCGCTCGCTGGCTGCTCCCGCGGATCCGCTCGCTCCGCTCGCTCGGCTCGCGCTCGGTTGGTCACAGTTCTAACCTAACCTATTTCACCCAGTTCACAATTATTCGATTGTTTATAGTCTAACGGAAATAATACTGAAAACATTATACTGAAAATAGTTAAGCTTCTCAAACCAGTTATGGGTTACGGTCTCATTACGGTTTTAAAAATAACTACACCACCACTATTGCACCACCTTGATGCCATCAGTATTTATCCACCATAATATTTTCCGAGATAATTATATTAATACTTAGCGCAATATTCTACTTATAGGGGCGCCAGTAACTGATCATGTTACCGGCGGTCACTCCGATATTTTCCACGCTGCTTATGATAAAACCTCATTACGAGTGCCCCAAGCACATAATTAATCATATAAAAATCTACATATTTTTAACAAAATAAGTGATAGACATAATTTTAATACTAGAAATAAAGATAAAATAGATCAAACATTTTTCAGATTATCTAAAGTATCTTCATCTTTTATGGGGTACTGTGTTGTTAAATGCTACAACAAAATACCTTGTGATATATTACAATTAAATGAAAGAAAATTTAAAACTCATATTAAAAGTACCCTTTGTAAACAAGCATATTACAAATTAGAGGATTATATCCAAGATAAGAATGCTTGGAAACATGCTGGTCCTGCTCCATAGGACAATCTAGAATCTAGACAAAATCAAACTGGTTGCTAGTTGTATAAATTATTATTTTTATTATATTATGACATTGATTTTTTACATTCTGTGACTACTTCCTCACATACTGACTTATTAATTGTATTTTTTTTAAGAAAATCGTCTTCTTTTACAATGTTTGTAAATATGTGAGAACCGTGCATCTATCACATAAGTAATTAATTTATCTTTCGTTATAATTCATTTTTATGAATTCTTCTTTTTACCTATTGTGGTAACGTACTTTTTTTTTGTTTTTTCCGTAATTTTTAAGAACATTCGCATTCGCATATCATTCGCAATTTGTCAAAAATACAATCAATTTAACAACAAGTTTGACAGATTGCGACTAGAATGTGAATATTTTTTAGGTACGAGAATTGGCCTGGTACACTCGGTAGCTACTTAGTTAAGTTAATAGTGTTTAGTGCTCCTTCAGTTTTGAGTTGAGCTCCACGGTTACTGACAAATGCTTGCACTGACTGGACAGGTCCACTCAAATCTGTGTGGTTCTTTCCTCAAAAGACCATTTCAGACACTAGTCCACATGGTCCTCATATGACTTGACCAAGATTTTGTCTGGACTTTAAAAGAGAATACAACCTCTGAGTTTGTTTCGGCCTTTCTTCTCAGTGTAGTCAGATAGGAAACACCGACCTCATCTAGCTTATTTTTAATATTTTTTTATATGACGTGTAAAAGTGATTCCGATATCCTATTTACAGAATAAACAATTTCATTTCATTTCATGTTCATTTTTGTTTTTCATTCGGTACCTTTCACTCGAAGAGAAATGTCTGAACACAAAATGAACCCAAAGTGAAAAATTTATTAATTACTGAACTGATCCAAGAATGTTGGATTTCGGCACTCGGCATCTTTCACTCGCCTACCGAATGATCGAAAAATTAAATGGGCTGATGAACTTAACCTTTTATTCCTATTCATGTTTTAATTATTTTTATCTATTGTGGCATAGTAATTATTCTAGGTGCATCGTCTTCACATATAATTATATAACTAATGTACCTACAGATACAAAATATTGTAAAACATTTTTAAAGAGTAACGGAGGAGATTCTTGCCCATTTTTCTCCATACGAAAACTACCTTTTGGAAGGGGCGACTAGAATCAATTCAATTTTTTTGTATGGTTTTACGTTCATAAGTGCCTTACAAGGGCACTATTTGAAACAAAATTATTTGACTTTGACTTTATGTAATTTTGTCGGAATCGTGTGAACGCGGAATGAAACAAAAATTAACATTCACTCGAGTAAAGTGTCTGTTATCAGCTTTTTTTCTGATTATTCAAGTTAATTATATTTTTGTATGCACGTGTTTCTGTGGCAAATAAACTTAGGTTTTTTAGTTTCTTGCTTGCTTAAAGCGATTGCATTCAACAGGTAACTTATTTAATCGTATGGCGGAACACGCAAACATACGTATTTATCTTGTACAGTTCAAAATATCGTTATGTAAGCTAGAGCGCTAAAAGCGAAACGATTTTTACTTGACATTGAGTGGAATCTCAGTGGAGTAGCGTAAGCGCAATAAAAATTAATGAAGACGAATCAAGATAAATATAGTAGGAAACAAATCAATATGGCAATTTCAACCTTAAACTTTTCATAAAAAAGTGTTTAGATGTTTTTAATACATTCTGAAAATATAGCTTCAAAAAGGCAGTCAGTCAGCTGACTGCTTTGGGAGGCTATATTATTTAAAAAAGATATGCTTCAAGACATCGTGGAATCTAAACAGTTATCAGATCATTAACTAAACGAGGCAAGGGCCGGCTAATTTATATGGTGTATGTATTTACTTATTTGTTTTTTAAACAAGACACGCAAACTCGTAAATTATTACAAAAATTCCACTCTAAAGCTCTTCTTATTTCATTCAAACATTTGAATAATTTCCCTTACAGTACTTCTCCACTTAGACATCCATTACAGTTTCTAAGAAAGGTTTGCTTGACACCGTTGAACTATTATGCACTTAGAACACAGTGCACGACCTGCGCCCTCATCCTTGTTAGAGCGAGTTCCTGTTTTACTTACTTACTTACCACGTTAAACCTTTAGAGGAAATATTTTGGATATATATTTGTGGCCTGTATTAATTATGTTAAACTAAGCTCCTGCTACTAAATAGATTTCCTGTATGCACAGAAACTGAGTTCAGCGTCCGATAACTAATTCAGTTATCGGACGCTAAACTGAGTTTCTAAATACCACACGAACAAAATAAAACACACGAAAATACTTGATGCTCAAAAATTCTCTCGATACTACGTAGACGTCTACGACGTAGCCGCGTAGCCCCGTAGCGAGATCGTAGCGTTACGCAAGAGTGCTACGTTGCGTAACCCTCTGTTGACTTTGCAGCTCTTTGTCTCAATGTCAGACTAAAGAAAGCATATTTGCATGATTAAATTGGATTGATAATCGGCTCCGAAAAACGATTGAAATGATTTATATATAGATTTATTACTTTTTATTTATTACTTTTTAAAACTGATCGTTTCTTTATTCGGATTTTACAACTTGACAAAACATCGAGATTTCGTTATTACATGCAAGTTTAATATTAATCTATCTATATAATAATAAAGCTGAAGAGTTTGTATTTTCGCTTGTTTTTTTGAAGGCGCTGGGCTCTGGACTACCAATCTGATTTGAAAAATCTTTTTTCTGCATTTGATAGCCCTATTTAAAATCTTGCTAGGACTCTTAGATACTAAGCAAAATGAAAAAACACAAATCGAAAACGAAGTAATAGCGCGGGCGGGCAATGCGATGCGACGCGGTGGGTGGGGAACAAGAAATTTCTCGCGGACGAAGTTCGCAGAAACTAGTGTATTTTACAGATAAACCATTTGGAATAAATTCTCTAAATAATGTGACGCATCATAATCCGTTGTGTAGTTTAGAAGAACAACACGGTCACACAGACTCAAAAAAATATTTTATTTAATAACTAGGTGCGCCCCGCGGTTTCCGCCGCATAAGTCTCAATCCCGTGGGAATATCGGGATAAACAGTATACTATGTCCTAACCTAGGTCATGGTCTACTCATGTGCCAAATTTTATCCAAATCTGTTCAGCCATTTTAGCATGAAAGCGAAACAAACAAACTCACTTTTGCATTTAAAATAGTAAAAGTTTGGATTTGTAAAAATTCGTAAACCTACTACTAATACTAAGTGAAAAAAATAGAACAACCTTTTTCCAAGTATTTATTGGATCACTCAAATCCGGATAAAGGAGTATTCGGCTTCTGTGGTTTTAATTTCCGCATCGGAAAAACCTATTGTGAACATTTGTCACGCGTGTATTTGTGCGTGTAATTTGTGTAAGGTCCGTTGTACACACGTTTTCTCGCCGTGAAAAACTACTTTACGTTGATTCGCAGTGTGTAGGCACGGTCATCTGTGTTGTATGGACATGGCACGGCGCCGTCGCCGTATACGTCGTCCGGTGGTTTGCCGTGTCATATACAAGCTCACACGATTATTCTACTGTGCGGCCGCGCGCTGTACTGTAAACTGTGCTGTGTACAACAGGCCTAATGGCACTTACAATAAAGCTCGTGACATACTAACGCGGCTCGTGAGAGGTGCGTGTTGTCGCGACTGAACGAGGTACGGTGTGATACCATATTCATTTTATGGTCGCCGCACGTTAGTCCTCATGGTTTGCAGGTTTAGAGATACGTTTGTAGAGCTAGGGGTTTCGAGCTCGGTTATGACAAGTAACAAAATTATATTTTCACGCGTAGATGAAATAATGACTTTGTTAATTGTCATAGCAATGTTGTAAAAAAAATCTCGTTTACCTTGTTAAGATTAGTACCCACGTGAAGCTCGTTAAACGCGTTATTAAATGAGTCTGTTGAGTGTATAAAAGTTATTTTCTGCTCGCACAGTTTAATTGTAGCTTAAATAACGAACTATCAACCTACATGAGTATAATAATTTTTGTCCTGAATACATAAATTATGAAGAAACTTAATTATTTATGGCCAGAATGAACCGATTACTTACTATACAATGTGTAACTGATTAATGCGCATTATGAAAGTTGTTTGTTCAGAATCGTTTACTGAATCGATTTTTGTCATTTTTAATATAGGTTATTTTCATCGCAAAAATAATTCAACCTACGGAAATTATTGTCGAGCAGTATGTTTGTAATTTGCGTAGTAACTGTACGGTATAAACAAACCAAAATGGACGAAGTACCTACTACGCTAGACCCTTAAGGCACGTTTCCACTGAAGCGGAGACGTACGGAGCTGAGCGCAGACGTGCAGGAATCGTCCAATCACAGACGAGACGAGAGACGCGATGAAGATTTCAACCATTGTGATTGCACGTCTCCGCTCAGCTTCGCTCGTCTCCGCTTCAGTGGAAACGCACCCTTAGGCTGCCTGTCCATTGAAGCGGAGCAAAGCAGCGGAGCGGAGCGAGGCAGTGGAGTGGAGCGGAGTTGCGGTCAGTGTCTGTCCATTGATGCGGAGTGAGTCAGCGGAGCGGAGTTACGGACTGTGCGGAGTGAGGTAGCGGAGCGGAGTTACGGACTGTGCGGAGTGAGGTAGCGAAGCGGTGCCGGTGTTGCGGACTGTTCGGAGCTAGACCGAGTTCACGCGACGAGTAATTTGTGTGTCCGCCGCTTCCGCGTTCCGCTTCCCGGTTTTGTATATTTTTTTTAACTAGTTCGCAAATCCCTATCTACTGAAGCAGACCGGAGATTTTATGCAATTCCATTGGTTAATATTGGCACAGCTCCGCTCCACCCCTCTCCACTCCAGTGGACAGGCAGCCTTATACATGTGCGACTGTGTGCGTACGTAGATTTGTAATGTGACTACAATTTTCTCCCAAATTTAATAAATAAAGAGTTTTTTATAAATATGTAAAAGTAAAACAATTCAGTGTATGTACTATGTATTATGATTATAACTAGATTATAAGATAATATTCGAATTGGGGTGTTTGATGGTGTGCGTTAATTCCGGGACATGTAGATGTGTGTGATGTGTGCGGGGGATGTGTGTGTGTGTGTGTGTGTTTTTGAGAAGGGGCAGTAAGACAAGGAACGTTAACTTGTAACTACAGAAATTGGAGACTATTATTGACTGTTTCAGTACTTGCTAACTGCATTCGCAGATTTTGGTAAAATGGTACCATTTTACCAAAATCTGCAAATGCAACTCAGCTAGAAAAACATCAATTCCCACATTTTCATGATGCCAGTCGATGCAGTTTCTTATAAGGATTGGAAGACTCTTGTGGAGGAACTGAGGTTAAGCCAAAAATCCCGAAAAAACATTTCCCACACACATCGTAAGAAATTAACATTGATAAATTAAGCCATAAATCCAATAAGTATACAATATTTACCGTAATTAACCTAACTAACTATAACATTGTACATTCCATCTATTCACTCTTTCCGATCTGGATTTTCCCGGATCTGATAAGGCCGAGCGCACACTCTACACGTGTCGTCGCTAAAGACCGATCACACAAGATACTGTCAAAGTCGAGATTTTATCTTTAAAAGCATCTACGATGGTCTGACACAAGACGAACTGGCTAAAATGTACTACATAATTATGCGTCGAAGTAAGAAATTGAACCATACGTGAAGGATTTGAAATTAGTTAATCGTCTACGCATGATCAGCCTATAATATTTATTTATTTATTTATATATACTTTATTGTACACCAGATTATACATTACATAAAGAAAAAGTAATACTATAAAATATACAATGGGCGGCCTTATCGCTTACTGCGATCTCTTCCAGGCAACCTTGGAATGGACAGTGATTTTCTGGACATAAAATGGGGTTATCTTCGGTGCAAATAAAAGGTATACAAGTACAATATACTATAATAGATACACAGATATATGGTATATAATATTCCCACTGCTGGGACACAGGCCTACTCTTTTTGAAAGAGGGTGCGCCGTCATCCACCACGCGGGCCAAGTGCAGGTTGGCAGATGTCACATGTCTTCGAATTTTTGGATTTCCCTATTTTTTTATTTTTTTGTCCTTCTTTCAAACAGCAATGAATTAACAGATCAACGTGTTTATTGGCTGGAGAGTGACTTCTTCTTATTATAAAATGCGCGGTTCTTGAGAAAAATATCAGTGTTTCCTAACGAAACGAAAATGACGTAACGCGGAATGACAATACCTTTTCTTGTGCAAGTTAAGCTATTCTGTAATTAGTTAACTATGATTCCAACCATTTTAAACTTTTCAATTTATGCAATGAGAACATAAGCAAACTTTTTACAGTAAGTCTTTCTTCCGGTAAGTTGACTTTTTGTGTCAACTTGGTAAATAGTAACTTCCGCAATATCATAATGGACGTCCTTCATTATGATATCGCCGTTCAAAGTAACCGATTCATTTATAAATAAAGAATACCTGTATTCAATCTTATTACCTACATCAAACACCGAGCCTTTTCACAACTATGTTGGGGTCCCTCCAGTTGGGGAGCTTCCAGTCTAACCAGATGCAGCTGAATACCAGTATTTTACATGGAATGACTGCTTATCTGATGTCCACAACCCATTACATCTTATTACATGATTAATATCAAAATATTTTTGAAAATAATGTGGTTGATTTCTTTTATATAAATTGCAAATCCTTATAAATGTGAAAGTGAGTTTGTTTGTTTGTTAAGCTTTCACGCTAAAACGGCTGAACGGATTTGGATTCAATTTGGCACACGGGTAGACCATGACTTGGATTAGGACATAGGATAATTATTTTTTATCCCGATAGTACGTACCCGTGGGATAATTTCCGACATGCACACGGGTGAAGCCGCTGGGAAAAGCAAGTAAAATTATAATTTCGATATTACTTACTTACGGGTTGATCATTTGTCTCATTCATAAATATACTTTTTATTGTATCTCTCAAAAATTCAAAAGGGTTTCATACGGAACTCCCTGGCTGCCAAAATTCTCGTCATGTATGTAATTTAATTCAGGGAGATTAAACGTTGATTGAGGCCGTCAATTTGGGGTCCCATGTTCAGCAGTTGGTTTTTACGAGCTGATTATAATATAACGTATCATGTGGGGTAGATTGCATTGACTTTTAATACCCTGAGTTTTCAAAATTGGACTCAGTTTGAAAAGTTACTTGGAACTTCATTCAATTCAAGTGATTGCCTCTTTGCATCTGATAATATATGTATATAAAATAACATATAATATTTATTTATATAAAACAGATGTACCATCGAAGAAGTTCATATCTAACCACCGTAAGGACTATTCTTCCTCGCAGCGCTCGGCAGCTATAGAACCGGGCCGGTAACAGATGTGGTCATCGTGTTCATGGGATTTTGTTTTGAAACTGGTTAGATATGAACTTCTTTGATGGTACATGTAACAGTTTTCAGAAAGTAGGTAGTATTAAATCTCTGGCAATCAAGTGGGTGAGGTGCTGTTCTCCTTGCTAGGCTATGAAATAGCCTGTTTAAGGAGGATAATGACCATCTATACATTATACAGACTCGTAGGCTTTTCTGCTATACATATTTTGCACCTTAGAAGGATGGAAGATTAATAAATGATACAGCGGTTTTTACTATAAAATAAATGCTAAGCGTGAACGAATTCATCGTCTGCCTAAGCTTTTCTCAACTCTTCCGGAGTCGACTTTCTGTCTAAATGGATGCATGCAGCTGCATCCATTTAGACACTAAGGGGTTAGTAACACTGGTTTTCAGTATATCGGGCTTTTGACTGCCCGTTATGACTGTCAAAGATCTACGAATGACAGCCGAAACGAACGGCTTAACGGGCTTTCCGAGGAACGTAGGGGTCACGGTCATACTCTTGGTATGCAATGCATGGTAACCTATCCTTGGACCGACCGTGGCAAGCGTAGCTTAAAGTATGATTCACTCATGCGGCCGTAATTAAGTAGCCACGAGCTCCTCAATCCTGCAGTAATTGTTAACTAACATTAATAGGGATGTTGACAAACAATTTTTTTTTCCTTCTGGTAGAAATAGTAAAAAATTATAGACACGTATTTTTTTCTTTTTCGTATCAGAAATGGCCGTATACAGGGTGGCAGGGACATCGAAGCGAAGCCGGTTACCATGGATTCAGTACATGATTCTGAGCCCCCCTGCGTTGAAATTTATCGCCAGTTATTAAAAAAAAAACAGCTGCTCCATACATTTTGACCGCGTATTGCACTTTTCTATGAAACAGCAGATTTTTTTTTAAATATCTGACGAAAAATTTCAACGCAGGGGCGTTCAGAATCATGTACTGACCCCATGGTAACCGGCTTCGCGTCGATGTCCCTGACACCCTGTATTAAATTCAACTTGATACGTCTACACTCATTCCTGAGAAAAAGGGTCCTGGCAGACTGACAGACAGACAGACGGACAACGAAGTGATCCTATAAGGGTTCCGTTTTTTCCTTTTCTGGTACGGAACCCTAAAAATGATTATATTCATCAGAGTGTATGGTTTCACTATACAAGCACATTGCAATGTTTAACTGATGATTTCTCCAGAATCTCTTTCGTTTACCAAATGATGAAGAAACTTATTTCTAAATTCACACTTTTACTAGCCATTTTCTAGGTATTTGAAACCAGATCCTGTCCTTGAAAAGAAAGGCCGAAAGAAACGAAGAGGTCAAGGTCTCTATTAAAATCCAGACGTCGTACGGAGTCGTGTTAGTGTAACAATGTTGCGTAATGTCTCGAATGACTACTTACCAAATAATAGGCTTTCCCTTTTAGTTGAGCGCTTTTAATTGACTGCAGGCTTTTATCAGTCATCGTCAATCTAGCTAGCTTCGTGAATTGTCATGCAACTAGATTACCGTCTCGATTTCTGCTGATTGGTAGTGGCCAATCATGATGAAATCGAGACGGTAATGAATGAACAAAGTGACATGAAGTGAAGTGACGTGAGTGTGTGTGCATTGTATGATGGCAACTGTGACAGCTTACAAAAGAAAATAGAGCTAACGAATCGGTAAATCATTATTGCGACCCGTACAACAATGGAGTATGGCATTTGTTTCCTCACATTTTACAGTCAATATTAACGGAAATTCACGAAACCGTGCAAACGTCACAAGCTGTCATACAATGCCGCTATTATCTACTACTGATTCTATTCACAATTATATACACGCTTACTTGTCTTATGTCCCTACACCTACATTGTACCATCGAAGAAGTTCATATCTAACCAGTTTGAAAACAAAATTAGCAGCGCACATTATTGAAAATATATGATAAGCTAGCGACCCACCCCTGCCTCGCATGGCTTTATACTACTTGAAAAAACATCGATATTTCTTGTAAGTATAATATTAATGTATTATACACATAAACCTTCAGGGAAAAAATAACTAAATGATGGTGAAAACCGCATCAACATCCGTTGCGTAGTTTAGCAGAAAAATGCGGTCACACAGACAGACACGGAATTTTTACAAAGTAGAGGTTATGTGTTTGATATTCAATAGTGTTTAAAAACATTTCATGAATTGATCAAATAAATGAACTATCTTGGTTAATAATATAAAACCATGCTAGTTAGATTATGAAAAAAAATAAAACAAAACAAGTATAAAATTATGAGTCAAAATTACGTTCTTCAAAATAACGAAAATAAAGAATGAAGCAACAAATGAAGCTGTTTTAAAAACGCAGTTACAATAATAAATATTCATTTGTATGTATAAACAGGTTTCCCGTAGTGAATACGAAGTGAACAACTGTTGGAGGGCGCCATGTTTTTTTTATAGTGGAACGGAACAAGTCTATAACGATGTCAAAAGTTTTCCAAGAACGGAGCGTTAATCTTGACTCCTTGCAACGAAGTAAACCAATCGAATTCTTTAAAAGCTACCTATTTTTTATAAAGCTCTCTCAGCAAAAGATGCAATAAATAAATATTAATAATTTAATCTGTAAGTTTTTCTGAGAGATGAATGCCTTAAGTAAGTTAGAACCGGTCAAGTAAGGTGAAATCCAGAATGTTCTGTTTCTTTATTTTTGCATTTCAAACGGAACCGTGCGCTTTTAGTAACGCCTATCTATCAATACCTATAGTTCCCTCACTATTTATAGATTACCTAAATACGTCAAAATTATGGAAATAGTATAGTATCTACACACATGAAAATCTATCATTAGAAAAGGATTGATCAAATTGGTTTGTACAAATCACCAAATACTGACCCGAATGAATTACTACACATATATTTGGGTTTTATTCGGCTGATGCCGATCAGCAAATTCCGTTCGACATCTATCCTTGTTCGGGTCGGCTCGGCACAGTTCGAGCGGCATTTTTCCGAACATAATATCTACATTTTACAGGGTGTCAGGGACATCGACGCGAACGCGACTGTTATCCATTTGTTATAGCTGTTAGTTCTCTTATCAATAAATAAATAAATAAATAAAACTATTACCATGGATTCAGTACATGATTCTGAACGCCCTTGCGTTGACATTTTTAGTCGGTTATTAAAATAAAAAAACAGCTGTTTCATAGAAAATTGCAATACCTACGCGGTCAAAAATGGAACAGCTGTTTTTCTTTCATGAATCATGTACTGAATCCATGGTAACAGGCTTCGCGTCGCTGTCCCTGCCACCTTGTATATTCGATTTTGCCGCCAGCAGTATCGATCGAATCATACCGAACCGAATATATAGCACTCCGGGACATACAAACAGACTGAGCTCAATCTAATAGACGCTTCTATTGCATCAACTCGCTAACTGTGATTTGAGCCAGTGTGTCCTAACTCTCGTGAATTTAGCATTCATTCCCATGAGCGCTGAATAATTGAGGATTATGTAAGTACCGCCATCATTGCCCTAATTTCATGTTGTTTGAGATTGCGTTTGGCATTATGCAATAGGGATGTAGCGAGGTTTTTATATTGGAAAAGTCCCGTGCAACAAAAATTACGAACAATAAAAAAAACAAAAGGTTTCATCCCAATTTAAACCCTTTAGGGGAACATTTTACAAAAACCCTTCCGCGGTGCTCACTTTCGCTATTTATTAACCTCATGTGCAAAATTTCATGTTTTCAGAGCGGATTAGCCTGTGCTTTGTCAGTCAGGGAATAAAGTTTAAGATTTAAGATTTTTATTAAGTAAGTAGACTGTATATTCAGGTTACCTGTACCTATGTGTAAGGCCACAACAGACTTCTCCAAAACTAATATTAAATTAATACATACGTAATTATGAATGATTTCATATGATATTTGTCATACATAACCTACCCGACTTTGGTTTTTGTGACATACAGTGTTTACTCGTTGTATCTGCCCATTGCAGCGTTACCAAAAATGACTTACAGGCGCATGTTGACCTACGACAGTGTAGGCAGGACGCCTCCTGCTCAATTAGGCAATTGCAATATTGTTTCGTCTCGATCAAAAGAGACTGGGCAAAAGTGGTTGGCCCATATCGATACGGTTAAGGCATACCTCATTTTTACTCAGTGCAAAGGGGCATCAAAATCTGGCTTACTACTGACCATCCTTACAAAGCCCAGTCTCCTTTCCGTGATTTATTATTATGTAAACATTTACATCCCAACAGAACATCACCTCTCTTGTACTATGTAATAGGGGGCGAGCATATTGCCGTCAACCAGCCACAAATCTAAACCCCACTGTTAGAAAATTTTCGTGATGGGAAACCCCAATACACTTTGCCCGACCTGATAATTGAATCCAGGACCAAAGTAAAGTAACGCTTGCGACCACCACACCAACGGGACAGTCATTAGGTTGATTGCTTCTCGGCTAATTAATAATTATGCTTAATTGAAATGGTATCCAGTGGTACCTACTCAATAGGGAGTTTAATATCAATTCTGTTGAACTAAGAGCCTGCAGCAGTGTTATTCTGTATTTCTCTTACATCACTTCGACAATCTGCTATGATTTAAAACGGGGATATAACTTTTAGATGATGATCGCCTCTTTTCCTCAATCACCATATTATTAATGGTTCAAAAAAAAAACATTTATTTTCACATAACCCATATGAGAAAACATCTTTAAGTAATTCAATAATTAATACAAAATCACACACAAATAAATACAATATAAATACAATATCAACAAACTAGACAAATCAAATTCATATTCAATCATAATTAGCTCTTATTTTTTAAATTATACCTCTTGGTCGCAATAACTAAGGTTGGGCACTACGACCAAATGGGTAAGGTTAGAATTGTGACCAACAACGCGACTTCCAAGTTGGTCCCAGTTACTAGGCTAAGGGTGGTTTCACAACTGTCCGGGAGAACCGTTTGTTCTCCGCTCCCGGAACGGAGACACACGTGAGGCGCTAGAACATTGTTTCGCAGCGACGCGAATTGGTCCGTACGCGACCCGCTCCGGGTAGACCCCTTACAACGTATCGTACTACTCTCTGATTTGAGAGCACTGCGGGCGCTACCCGTACGGCTCTCCCGTGTACGGATGGCTCGTACCGGTCTCCCGGACAGCTGTAAAACCAGCGTTAAGTAGCAAAAAAGACGATCAGTGAGTTTGAAAAGACGATGGATTTGTATTTTTCGTAACTGAAAATGAACATTATTGTGGGGATCGATTAATGCCATTTAAAACAAATGAGTTCGCTTTCAAATGCTGTGACAGTTTGAAGTGAATTCTACAGAATAGCCGCACACTACTACTGATTGAAATCAATACAGGACATCACTTTAGTAATTGATCTTTGCATCTGATAAGCTGATGGGTAATCTCTTAGGCCCGTATTACAGAAGCTATCAAGCCTCAAGCATTACTTAAAACTAGTTTCAAACAATCAAAAGGCTTTTAACGAGTTTTTAGTAATGCTTGAGTTGTGAGTGTGGTTCTGTAATACGGGCCTTAGTGTCAAGAAGTCCGATTGACAATAGCTGTATTATCTAGTGTCGTGTGATGATAGCGCTTTGTGTTGTGAGCCAGGAGAGATCTGTGTAATCTAGTTTGTCGTCGCTTTGTCTGATTGTAGATGTCGTGGTCCTATCGTAGAAATCGCCATATGGTAATCTGCCTGGCCATTTCACGATACGCCGCTATTTCATGATTTGGTTGGTTATATCACGATGCATCTAATCAAAAGTCGGGCGGATCGATGAAAGCAATCTATTTATCGATATTCTCAGCTGTCCACTGGGCATATTGCAAAGTAGTTGCATTTCACGCCGCTATTGGGACCCCGACCAAATGGATTAGGTTAGGTTAAAACTGTGACCAACCGCGCATCCAAGTTGGTCGCAGTTACTTGGATATGTAGGAATTGGTCGAATAGGAATTATTACCTGAATGCGCGGCAGCAAAGACAGAGTTATGTTTTTACGCGTACCTGGGTCGATATGCCCAAGCATCGCTGGGTAAATCATCGAACACTGAGCGTTGCACGATTTGGCGGATGTTAGATGGTCAGATCATGAAATGGCGGCGTATCGTAAAATGTCCAGGCAGACCATGTTATGACCATTTCTACGATTGGACTACGACATAGACAAGGTGTTAGCATGGATTCTACTACAATGTTAAAGTGATGTTGTGTTTACCTATAATGATTACCCACTGACAGAAAATTTAACGCTCACATACGTGTGCGTTGCATAGTGTCCCTGCATGTCCCTGCATGCGATATGCAAGTGCATCCAAGGACAACCGTTGGTGTAGGACTATCACTGGGCTAGGAATGGTAGACTGTTTGCCTAGAATTGTGGAAGGACTATGGCCCCTGGCTAACCAATGTTTTATATACACTGTGACATTTTAGTCGTCTTACAAAAGCAACCCTCTTCATGACAATGACTACTCAACATTATTTTTTTTTTAAATATTTTGTAACAATTTTTTTATTGCTCATAGAGGTATTGTATGTCGGGTACATTGAGACTGTGCATTGCTGTCACGGTGCATTCACTACACGGATGAAATGGCAGAGGAGACTTGCACACTCAATAATTATTTATTGTTATCATAATATTATATGAAGACTGCGACGGACATTCTATATATCAATTAGTCGATATTTGAATCATGAAGACACTTCAACAGGAACAGAAATAATCTATTTAAATATTTATAAATGTATTGTGTGATTATTAATTAATAGAATAGAAACGGTTCTAAAACCAATTTGGTTAGCATTCGGTCTTGTGTATATTTCTGCACACGGTCCCGGCGGTAACTAACTACTCGTATAGTCAGCCTCGTTAATTTCTTTACCACCCTCAGTTAAACATTCACTTGCGCGTCATAAAATATAGGATAGGTCTATTTGTGATTTAAGACCAATGTGATGGTCAGATAGTTTTAACCTTAGAAAACAAATAAAAGAAAAAATAATAAAAATAGGTTGGAACGAAGTTCTTTAACACGGTTTGCGGTAGGAGTTGACTGGTAGAAACCGTCACGTAAGGAAAAAGCGTTATGCTCCCTCTATGCGACTTTCTCTCTCTCTCTTTTTATTATATACAAAATTAAAACAAAATAGAATTATAATAACGTACAAAGAACAGAAATCTCGGTAGCTGAACGTCGTGACTGTGACAAGAAGGCTTCCACTCAGCTTCATGATGTGCTATGGGGGACCCACAGCACAGCGCGATTTTCAGAGATCACTCGAATTTGACGTACGTGTATTGATAATGACGTAGTTTTTCAATTTACTTGGAGTCAAAAGTGCTAAAGCTATTACGAAGTCGACTATACTTTGTGCAAAGTGACGAAACTGTCGGGCATTCGGAATTTAGTTTGGAACTACGCTTAGAGTACAATTTGTGTATACTTGTTTCAAGTTTTAATTTTCTATAGCTGTGTGCTGTTTACATTTTGATTCAATCACGCTGGTCATGTGGAATGTACTATAATTTGAAATGTCTTTTGTTTTAGCTATCTTCAGTTTTCTAAATGTTTCACATCATTAGGTATAAAATACAATAGACGACGTATATTTAGTAACTTAATCCGCGTAACTGTTCTTAAAGAGTCATAAAGAACCCTGTAAGAAATCGACACGTGTTTCACCTCTCAACGAGGCATCATCAGGAAGGATTACTGCCCCGCCCACCTCGGCTAGGATCGTTATCAGCGCTATATAAGTGGGGTTGGCGGGCGAAGTGGCTCACACACTGCGGTCGGCGCTTGACGTGTCCACACGTCGGGTCCGAGTTCGCAACAAGTCAATCGCCTTTCTGAGGATGCCTCGTTGAGAGGTGAAACACGTGTCAATTTCTCACAGGGTTCTTTATGACTCATTAAGAACAGTTACGCGGTTAAGTTACTAAATATACGTCGTCTATTGTATTTTATAATGGATTTCCGCAAAGTCACGCCTGAATCAATTAACTATTTATCATTAGGTATATTATTAATTAGCACCTTGCCAGCTCTTCGTTCACTCGTGCATGCCATAATATAAACCATGAGATTTTTTAAAAGGTCTCTGTGCAAAATTTCAGCTTTCTAGGTCCAAGGGTTTGAGCTAGGCATTGATAAATCGTTCACTGAGTGAATCAGGACATTTATCCCTTTGTCAGCTACTATTCCTTATACATGAAAACAAAAAAACATCGAATGCATTACCTCGTCCTTTTTTTGAAGTCGGTTAAAAATAACTCGGGAAGAAAAGAACATGACTTCACTAATTCACACAACACTAAACTGGTTCCACCAAACAGTAATTCTACTTAAAAAGTAAAAAGTCACTTTGTAGTACCGAACGTTAGGAGTTAAGCCCATAAATAGCTTTAAACTCTTTGCCTTTGTACCAAGTACCGAAGGCTTACGATGCATCGTACTAAAGCCTGGCATTATCATAATGTGGTGCCTTGGCACGAGTTTGAGAACTCATGCACTCACACTCGTACTGATATGGTCACCCATAAAGACCTATCAGATCCTACATCTTTGGCTGTGGTTTGAATAATATGATGTAAGCGGTTTTTGAAAATAGAATACATTTTGAAACTAGGAATTTAAAACGGTTGAAAATATTTTTATAGTCAGTGTGATTGGTAGCAAAAAAACCGGCAAAGAGGGAGTCGGACACGAGCGACGGTTGCATACAACCTTGAAACTTACTTCGTATGATCTATATCTTAACTATAATAAAAATAAATAAATATAATTATGTTTATTTATCTCTACAAATTATATTACAAATTATATTCATATACTAGTTATACATTATTATGTATAACTAGTATATGAATATAATTTGTAGAGATAAATAAACATAATTATATTTATTTATTTTTGGACAGACAGTGGACAGATATTTTGACAAAATTTTGTAATTTGTGGAAGATCTGAAGTCTAAACTAAGCCTAGGCCTGTATTTTAAAACTCCAGGTTCCCCATTGTATCACATAGTAAATATTGTCAACTTGATACATTTGCAAGTGGTTGATGGTGTCTAAGCGCTTGTTTGTTTGAGTGTGTGTGCGTATGTGCGTGTGTTTATGACTACATTTTATGTACATACAATGTTTCAAAAATATATCATATAATTAATTAATTATGTACATGTGCATAGAAAATTAAATATAAATATAACATTATACATAGATAGAAAAGAATATAAATATAATGAATTTTATAAATAAAATAAACAGTTATAAATATAATAACATCACTTTATTCAATTAACTAAGACCGACTCCAGAAATTAATAAAGAAGTTTACATATTTTTCAGTCTTAGAAAGCTAGACTAGTATCTCACAATAATGATATCGAGAAAATAATATAATTTTAGGCATACATAGATGTGATATAATTATTAAATTAGGCTATACATATATTATGTGAAAATGACGTTAAAGCACATGTTGCTTCATTCCGCCGAGGGTAATTAAACCTCGACCCTAATTTGAATTTATAATAGCTAACTTTCATATTTTTTACTTTTAGTATATCATTTATTCTTTCATGTTATGTGAAACAAAGTGAATATTGTATTTTTTGTAATTAGTATTGTCCCACTGCTGGGCAAAAACCTCTCTACTCTCCGTCCTCGTCTCTCGGTCCTGACGTGCCAAAGAACAATCTCTGTCTAAAAAAATGTGTACTTATAGCTTACTAGCTGCGCCCCGCGGTGTCACCCGCATAAGTCTCGATCCCGTGGGAATATCGGGATAAAAAGTATCCTATGTCCTAACCCAGGTCATGGTCTACCCATATGCCAAATTTCATCCAAATCAGTTCAGCCGTTCAACAAACAAACCAACAAATAAACAAACAAACTCATTTTCCCATTTAGGCGAGTTAGGATTACAAAAGTAGCACGAGAATATGCATCAATAACGATACAGCTTTAAACGTAAACACCTTTTTATTTCCTTTCTTTTCTGCTTCTTCATATATAACTAGTAAAAATGATGATGCCTTCACCGCTGATCACTCACAACATAGTTCAACCAGTTTTAGTAGCGGTCAATACCGAGAATCTACTGCCCACTTCACAAAGCAATGACGTTGATTGCATCACTTGCATCTGTCAGATATAATTTGCATAGTTATAGTATCATTTACCTACACTATCCATCTGACAGTCGAAACAACAACCTGTCGGGCGCACCTTGGTGAAACTAGCTCTGACGGGTTGCCTTGAACTTTAGATTACGTGGAAATATTTTGGGATAATTACTGTTCGTTTGTGTTTACATAATCAGCCTATAGAAATGTAAACTTTCCATGTCTTGGTATCAGGCCATGACGCGGGACACGTGCTAGACAATACTAAAATCTACCTAGAGAAACTATCTATTATTAAAAAACCATTGTATTTCAAATTTGTTGAGCCTACAACAAAATAATTATTTTTGCTTAGATAAAGGAATAAAAAAGCGGAAAGTGCGAGTCGGAGTCGCAAACGACGGGTTCTGTACCACCGTTCAATATTTAACACTACATATTTTTAAAACTTCAATAAAAATAACATGTTTAATAAAAAATAAAAATAAATTAACATATTTTAGCCGTTAGACTTATGTTTCCATCGTCCAGAAGGATCTCGTATAATAGCCGACGTTAAAAGATAAAGTAAAAAAAAAAACAATTGAATAATAATCATAATTTCAGTTGAAACCTGAGTTACTTAGTTAAGTTCTCAAATTTAATCCTTGAAAAATGTATGGTTAAATACCATTGAAAATACATCGATATTATTCAGATAAATGAAAAGACGCTAAAAAAAAAGCATAAACTTCACGCTGAAATAAGCAAAAGTTTTTGAATGTCAAAATAAATGACTGTTAATTTTGGGATTTCATTCCGTTCACGATTTAGTTTCCAAATATGTAAACACAGATCTGTATGAGAGATTAAAAAAAATTGAACTTCAGAATACAACTATCTTCCGAATCAAAAAAAAAAGTGATTTTTTAAATAGTATCTACTAGTCATTTTGAAATCAAGTTTTTACGGTAACACAAAATGGATATTCGTTTAAGTGGAAATAACATCAAAAGGAACAAAAACTTAAAAAAAAATACTTAAAAGAACTTAACATTATTTTATTGAATGCAACTGAAATTACCTGTCTGCCCAATTATCTGTTTTGCTAATAGTAAAGTAAAGCTAATTTCTATTGTAGATACTGTTTTTTTTTTGGGACTGGTTCCTCGCTGGTCAAGGCCTCCAGGGCATAAAACTTGCGTTGGCGTCCTTGGGGGGCGGATCAAGGCTGGATCGGATCAAAACCTCTATTGTACTGAAACTAGACCATGGTTACTTAAACTGATGTCACAAAGAAAGTAGACGTGTTTGTCTAGATCACACAAAGCGACAAACGTGTTAAGAATTTCTGCTACTGAACAATGTTAGTTAGATTAAGAACTTTATTCTTCGACTTTAGAGTTGATATTTCTTTGTTGAAGTGACAGAAGGCATGCTGTTTTAGTTATAATATTATGAATGTTAAGATCTAGGATCTTAAAAATGGAACGGTAATAAAAATAACAATTTCTATGAGTCTTTAATTCTGTGTAAAAATAATGATAAATTAAACTCTAAAATAGTCCAGTTTCAGTCAAATTAATAAACAATTCAATGGTCCACGTCATCTTTGTATATCTACACTAATCTACACTAATATTATAAAGAGGAAAGATTTGTGTGTATGTTTGTAATGAATAAACTCAAAAAATACTGCGCCGATTTCAAAAATTCTTTCACCATTAGAAAGCTACATTCACCCTGAGTAACATAGGCTATATTTATTGCTAGAAAAGATTAGGGATCCTTACTAAAACTTTAGTAACGTAACCCAAGGTGTATTTTTTTTTCCTCGGTCGACGATCGGTCGAACTTTTGTGTTCGGTGAACCTGAACGCGTGGTCGCGCCGACAGAGGGCGCTTTCCGGTTTTCCGAACAAAAAGTGTCATATACACGCGACCGATCGCGTATTCGAGCGGCAATCGCTTTTAAATAGTACGCGGCCTAACACAGATGCTCTACGAAATATGTCTATTTGATGAGGAACAGTATAATCTTCTTCTTTTCATGTGGTAAGTGTCTTGACTGGTGTCAGAGTTTTAATGCCGCCCATGGGCCTCTGACTTGGCTTCACATGCCGTCGAAAAATATCTCTCAGGCATGCCGGTTTCCTCACGATGTTTTCCTTCACCGTTTTTGAAGCAAGTGATAATTATACAATACGCACATGATTCTGAAAAGTCAGAGGTGCGTGCCTTGGGTTCGAACTTGAGAACTATGACTTGGCAGTCTGACGGTCACCACTAGGCTATCACTGCTAAACAACAGTAACAGTATAATAATATGTACGTACACGGATCGAGAGGGTTAATCATATAATAAATAATCTATATAAATAAAAAATTATCAATAAACGTGTTGCTAAGCGCAATACTCGAGAACGGCTGGACCAATTTAGCATTTTTTTTTAAATATTCCTTTATGTTCGAGAAAGGTTCTTATAAGTGAAAATTTGGAATAATTGCCCGGAAAAACGTAAAAACACCACTATTATTTTTCCAACACAAACTGTTCTAAAACCAAATCAAAGAAAAGACGTCTGTCGGGTCAGCTAGGTAGGTGTATATAGGTAGGTAGGTAGTTATGTAAGTAGGTAGGTATGTAGTTAGGGTGGGTAGGCAGGTATGTAGGTAGATAGGTAGGTTGGTATGTAGTTAGGGTGGGTAGGCAGGTAGGTAGGTAGATGTAGGTAGGGTAGGTAGATGTAGGTAGGGTAGGTAGATGTAGGTAGGGTAGGTAGATGTAGGTAGGGTAGGTAGGTAGATGTAGGTAGGTAGGTGTAGGTAGGGTAGGTAGGTAGGTGTAGGTAGGGTAGGTAGGTAGGTGTAGGTAGGTAGGTGTAGGTAGGGTAGGTAGGTGTAGGTAGGATAGGTAGGTGTAGGTAGGGTAGGTAGGTGTGGGTATGGTAGGTAGGTAGGTGCGCCGTAGATAAGTACTTAGTGCTACCCGTGCGAAGCCGGGGCGGGCAGCTAGTTGTGTATATGGCTGATAGTATTTCAACCAACCAATAGGTACCAACATTAAAATACATTTATTTGACAGCGGATTTGAATTAGCTTTTAACTTTGGACAAGTCTATTCTAAATCTAGATATCTCATTAAAGAATCAGAACATTAATCACAGTACTGGCCGAAACCTAAATAGCCATGATAAAGCATTCGTATCGATCGGGGGTTGGAGTGTCTCGCCTCCAGGGATTATCACAGAAAATAATTTAGGTAGTAAATCACTAAGTAGGGGAGAGAAGTAAATAAATATCACTGAAGGCAAGATGGGGACGACGGTCTTAACACTCCGCGAGTGTTGATAAGGGAACTTGATCTTTTTGATGGCTACCCCGATGGTTTCGTGGGACCGTTGAGTTGAGTCTTGAGTTCGGTACCCGTATGTACAGGGAAAGTGTTATTGGAATTTTTGAAACTTCCCAGTAGCAGCAGTAAGTATGTTCTCTCTCTGTTATGTAAGCGAAAAAATAAAGATTTGCGGTTTGATACTTTTTCATTAATTTCACTAGAATATTATTAGCTTAACAAGATATGAAGACTATTAATTTAAGACAATGTCCATCACTAACATAAACTAGCTGCATCCAGTAAGACTGGAAGCTGACCCCAACATAGTTGGGAAAAGGCTAGGCAGATGACAATGTACTTCACGGGGGCCGATCTTTGGCCGGCGGCAGACGTGATGAACGTACCTAATTATTATGCTTCGTCTAAAAATACATTTCAGAAATGGAAAAAATATCCGCGGAGTCTGTAATAATGTTGAACACGGCACTGTTATAAACTTTGCTGGTTTTTTTATTACTGAAAAATATGTTCGAGCTCAGGCATCCCGTAGTCACTCTGTCACGCTGGTCACACCCCTTTTTTTTCATTATGACTACGTCTTTGCTCACGTACCTGGGAGTGAGGATCCAGCAGATTTTAATAAAACCTCGTTTAAGCCACACATAGGATCTGTGTTGAAATTCAGGATTTTCCAATAGCTTCACCTATTCTTAGTCCGCTCTGCGTTCCAAAATTGGCACACTAGAAAATTTATTTTGTGTCGTCGTATTTACGAATGGATGAAAAACTTTAATAGGTATTTTGGGAACTATCTTATCTTAAACTATTAAACGAGTAATATTATTATTATTAGTGTATACATATATATATTTGTAATCACGTTCTCGAAAACGGCTGTAACGATTTCAATGAAAGTTGCAATAAAGAGGTTTACGGGGGCGAAAAATCGATTTAGCTGGGTCTCATAATTAGGAAAATGCGTTTTCTCCGTATTTTCACCCGAGAGGTCGGTCGCCCAAGGTTTAGAACAAGATAATGACACAGTATAAGGACATGGCAGCATGGAATTAGTCTGAACTTTCCTATAATATGAAATGAGCATTCTCTATTTTCACCAGAGCAGAGTTCGGTCGCCCAGATACTCAGTAGTGAACTGAGTTATCATTTTATCATGTATGTAGGAACATCTTGCACTACGAAAATCGTCCTTACTGCTCTAACATTAAGGTGCTGTCCATGTCACATTGTTCCCTCTGATGAAACCTTTAAATCTAAATTGCACCTTTAAAAGGAAACGCAAATGAATAAATTTCCACAATAAAGTGCAAAGTTGAGGGTGACATACTTTTGTAGTTTTCCACTTGGCCTTGGCCCCAATCCTTTTCTGAAGTAGTAATATTGTAAATTTTGCCACACGATCTCGTGTCAACAACAATGAACTTGCTAGAAGATAGGATGCCTGTGAACTGAAATAAATGCCACAGTGTTGTGTCGTAGTTAGAAGAATAATATTAAGCCAGTTGTCTTTATAGTTAATCATCATCATTATTCAGCCGAAAGACGTCCATTGCTGGACATACGCCTCCCCAAGCACCGCCACTTCGACCGGTTCTGTGCTTCCCGCATTCCAGCGGATTCCCGCGACCTTTACAAGGTCATCGGTACACCCTGTGGGTGGCCTTCCAACGCTACGAAGATTTTTCTAACGTTTTTTAGTTAATGAAGACGCATAATCGGGACCTTATTTATATAATCCCTGGAAAGAATGGATAAAATGAGGATGACATGCAACAGTGCTGCACAACAACGAGATTAGACTTATTAGAAGAGCTAGTAATCTAACGTTTTTATGACTGTTATGAAGATTTATCATTAAAACTCGATGCATATAATCCTGTTACTTTGAGTAAAATCAGCGGGGTACTTGCGTAACACACAAACAATGGCAATCAATCAATCAATCTGCCTAGCCTTTTCCCAACTATATTGGGGTCGGCTTCCAGTCTAACTGGATGCAGCTGAATACCAGTATTTTACATGGAGCGACTGTCTATCTGACCTCCACAAGCCAGGAATTGGGTAATATGATACCCCTTGGTAAGACTGGTTTTCACCTGACTGGTTGTGAGTTTCGGGCTTCTGACGACCCGTAACGACTGTCAAAGATCCACGAATGACAGCCGGGACCAACGACTTAATGTGCTTTCCGAGGCATGGAGGAGTGTCGGTATGTAAAAATGGTCACCCATCCACATACCAACCCCGGCAAGCATAACGTAACCTGACGGATCGGCCCGTGCGGCAGTTATTACTTAGCCACGAGCTCCTCACACACAAACAATGGTAAAGCCTTAATTATGACATTTCAACAACACTCATTGCGTTATTTACGTTGTTGAGCAGACGAATTTTTCAAACATTTGAGGCAATGGATTCCTTCAAAATCCTTCGAATTTTGATTAAAAGTGTGTTACACATTTGTGGTTCTGAATGAAGTGCCAAAAAAGTCGCTTCCGTACTCCATCAAGAGATGAATGAAGCGGTTTCCGAGCTTCCATTCACAAGTAGATTTTTGTTTATTAACCCCAATAAATAAAGTTTTTATGACCGTTTTACGATAAGCGTGTAATTAATTCGGAAACATTTCGTCGGAATCGGAAAATCTGGAAAACAAGAGCGAGAGATGTTTAATATTTTTGGATGATATCACCCTGATTTCATCCTAATTTATTTTGTTGAGTTGGCGCAGCATGATTTTAAGTAATGGCACATTGACTTTAAAAATAATCTTTTTTTAATCTAAAACCCACGCGGTCTGTCACCACAATGTCAACGCAGCGCTTACTGTGAGCGGTCCGAGTGGTCTGAGCGGTTCAAGCGGTCAGTGCGGTGAGATGACGCGCTGCATAAAGCGACAACTGTAATTAAATGGTTACACTCATTTATATTTTACTGGCCTTCACGGTTGTTATTTTTGACAGAGCTATGTTCCAACTTTGTATTAAAGTATAAATATATGAAACACCTATTCCCAATTATAGTAGGTAGGTAGTCCGTATCCAACCAATAATGAGTGTGTTCTTTGGTTTTAGAACAATCGGCGAATTGCTTTTGTTTTAGGATGATATTACCAAAATTTTGGTCTGTTTTTACTTTCTGAAGTCGTTTAATGCGTCGTGCAGACCGGCGCGACGCGGCTCTAACAAAACAATTTCTAAGAAAACTTCACGGTAGAACAATTACCGGTGTCGCGCTAGTCTGCACGACTCTTAAGTTATGAATGCCGATTTTTATTTACCGTACCTACCCATATACTTATATATTTTTAAACATTTTAGTGTTTCGTACAGTGCTTAGTTATCGACTTTAGTTTATTTTTTATAAAAGTTTCAGTACACCTATAGACTGAAAAACTTATTTCTGCATGTCGAGACGTTCCCTATTTGTAAAAGGAAGTTCTGAAGAAAGTGCCGAATTCAATACATTTGATTTTACTTCCGTATTTCGCTACAGGCTATAAATGTCGAGCAAAGCTCTCACCGGACATCGAACAATTTTGCAGACACATTTCGAACGATTTTCATCAACAGACAGATTGAGCGAAGTCTGGCGATGTTGAACGAAGTCGCACGATATCACTGTTGGTATTTATCACAGAACAGTATCTGTTCTGTGGTATTTATCGCGTGATGTGTATATTGCTACCAGGATATTTTGGTGCCTGAATGACATTAACAAGGGGGCGTTGTTGGTAAACATTTGTGCTATGATGCGCAGAGTGCATGGGAGCGTCAATGGCATTCTGAAAGTCCTCAGTGATAAGCCATGTAGCGCCATTGTGGCGCATTGGGTACATGTGCATGTACCCGGTGCGTCAGTTGAGTGCAACAGATACTCGTATATGAATAAAAATGTTGTATTACATTTGTTACTAACATAGCTCATAAGTAGTGTGTATTACTAACATCATACGGATCAAGGTCTGAATTAAAGTATTGTTTATATTTTTTTATTAATTGTCACTTGAAATGTATTCGAAAAACAAGATGGCGGGATTAGTTCCAATTTTGGCCACGTGCCAAAATAGCCTTGCAGTGTTGTACGAGGCTTTATTTCCTGTTTCGTTATATTACACCCGTTTACGTCAACACGTCACCACAGTGTTACTGAGGTGCTTACTACCCGTCAGCGCTGTGACGCTACATAGCGCTTGTTTTGTTCTTCAATTAATAATGTAAACGCTTCGGCTTTAAGCTTTGTTCAGACTAGCGCGACGCGACAGCGCGACGCGACACCAGTTATTGTTATACCGTGAAGTTTTCTTAGAAATTGTATTGTTCGAGTCGCGTCGCGCCGTCGCGTCGCGCTGGTCTGCACAAGCCTTTAAGCGTTTATATTATTAATTGAATTGCAATAGTGCCGATATTCACTAACGTCAAGTTAAGTAACTCTTAATTACATAATTTCTTATCCTTTTCATCATCATTTCAGCCGAAAGACATCCACTACGGGACATAGGCCTCCCCAATAGATAATGCGAAGGTAATGATAAATGAAAAGAAAAAGCCTAATATATCTGCCTAGCCTTTTCCCAACGATGTTGGGGTCGGCTTCCAGTCTAACTGGATCCAGCTGAATACCAGTATTTTACATGGAGCGACTGCCTATCTGACCTCCACAACCCAGTAACTGGGTAATACGATACCCCTTTGTAAGATTGGTTGTCAGACTTTCGAGCTTCTGACGACCCGTAACGACCGTCAAAGATCAAAATTCAAAATTCAAAATTCAAAAAAATTCAAAATTCAAAATATTTTTATTTCACATAAACCTACAAGGGCACTTATGAAACGTCAGAAGCTAGGTGCACGGTTCCAATTGGTCGTTTCCTATGGAGAAGAGCCGGCAAGAAACTCCACGGTTACTCTTTTAAAAGTAAATGGTTTTTACAATGATTCCAAGTTAGTGTTAAAAGGTATGAGAGGACAGTGTAGGCCCATCAACAAGTACCAGGTACTTAGCAAAAAATTAAATGGTCCACCGATCTACAGTCTGTTAAGTCTACAACGTTCTCTCATTCACAAAATTTAAAAGAAAATAAGCTATATAAAAGACAAATGAAATTCCTAATAAAAATAAAAACCTATTTAAACCAAATGATAATGGTTGCCATTACTGCTGTAACAAATCAAATTTAATATATTGTAAATATACAATGTCAAATAATACAAAGATTATGTCATTTGTAAATTAAAATAAAATAAAAAAGGAAATTAAAATAATTATCGTTATCCACGTATGACAGCCGGGACCAACGGCTTAACGTGCTTTCCGAGACACCGAGGAGTCTCGATATATAAAGATGGTCACCCATCCACAGACCAACCCCGGCAAGCGTAGCTTAACCTGATGGATCGACCCGTGTGGCTGTTATCGCTTAGCCACGAGCTCCTCCAAAGAAAAAACCTAAATTATTACATTATTTTTATTTACTAATAGACTACAATGATCCATAATGTTAGTTGGTTAGGTACAAAAAAATTTAAAGCTATGTTAATGTGTTACAATATAACTAAGTACTAAGACTAATGCAAAGAAAAACAATATTTACATACATTCACCGGATGTAAAGTATCACTCCTGCCTAACCAAAACCTGCATGAAGTGATTCCTTATCGGCGAGTTAAATTTCTGTTGTCCTCTAACATCTTCAGAATGCTATAAGCATTCTGAACATCTAACTTAAAAAGAAGAAAAAAATTAAGAAGAGTGAACTATTATTTTAGAATGTATTCCTAGATTCTCCCTCACAGCTTTTTTCAAAGAAACTTTAGTTCGCTTTGTTGGAAAATTTAAAGGAATTTTATACCGAAAACGTTAAAAGAAAACAAAGCTTTATCCAACAGTTGCTTCTGATAAAAATATAAACAAGTCAGAAATGCTGCTATCGACACCGGTAATACGTCGTTGTAATTTATGGTCGGGCAATAAACCCATAGACGTTTGTCTCTGTTTGTGATTATGAAGGAAAAGCACTGTTAAGAAGTACTAAAATACAAATATCTAGCTATTCTTGGTGGCATAATTTTTATTGACTTTTATAAATACCAGGCGGGTTTTAAGGCTGATTGTCTGCTGGAGCGGAGAGGAGAGGAGCGGAGCAGAGCTGTGCCAATATTAACCAATGGAATTGCGTAAAATCTCCGCTTTGCTTCAGTGGACAGGGATTTGCGAACTAGTCTAAAATTTCTTACAAATTAATAATGGCACAGCTCCGCTAAGCACCTGTCGAGCGGAGCGGAGCTGTGCCAATATTAACCAATGGAATTGCATAAAATCTCCGTTCTGCTTCAGTGGACAGGGATTTGCGAACTAGTTTAAAAATTCTTACAAAACCGAGAAGCGGAGCGAGGAAGCGGAACGGGGAAACGGAGCGGGGAAGCGGAAAGACCCGGCCACGGGGTATTGCAGCCCGCTCAAATTACTCGTCGCGTAAACTCGTCCTAGATCCGCACAGTCCGCAACTCCGCTCCGCACTACCTCGCCCCGCATCAATGGACAGACACAGTCCGCAACTCCACTCCGCATTACTACATCGCTCCGCTCCGCTGCCTCGCATCAATGGACAGGCAGCTTTAGCGTCCTAGTTACACGAATTTATCGACATTTCATTCACATCACTTAGACATCCATAGTCAAAACTGCTCTGCTATGGACTAGAATGGCCTGTGACTGAGTCCCATCCCTTGCATACATTAGCACCTATCACATCGGATGCCGGTGCAAGCCATTTCCCTCTTAACTGACGGTCACTTTGCTTTACAAAGCGAATGTTAATGAACTGATAATTAAACCGGCTTTAATAACGTTCTCTACTCGTGCGGGGCCGTTTGGTAAGTACTGAACCTTCCTCAATGTCTTTTTGTAAGAGATTTTAAAACATACAGAGAGAGAAGCTTTACAAAAAAAACATAAAATTATAATTAGTGCGTCGAATTTTGAAATTTCTGTTTTTAATAATTATAGCTCGAATTTATAGCACCGATTTTTTCCAAGTGGATACAATATTTAAATTTCAAAGAACAAATAGTTAAAACCATAAATGCAGGCAAATGACAACGCCAATCTAATCAACCAAATCCAACTAATATTTTAATATTCATACTTTTTAGGGTTCCGTAGTAAACGAGGACTCCTTATAGTTTCGCCATGTCCATCTATCTGTCTGTCCGCGGCTTAGCTCAGAGACGGTTAGTACTAGAAAGCTGTAATTTGGCATATGTATACATATTAATTATGCCGACAAAGTGGTAAAATAAAATCAAGTTTTTTTTTTAAGTTGATTTTCTTTTTTTTCATCTGAGGTATCGATAGAAAGGTCGTTCAAAAATTTGAGTTTGTGAAAACCATTTTTGGCTTCAGGGATCCGTATGCGAAATATTAAGCTTTTAACTGATTTTTTTTGTTAGAGTCAAGTGTCCCCCCGCCCCTGCCAGTTAAGTAGTTGTACTTGGATTTGTGAAAAAATTCACAGCAGTAGTATAAAAAACGAAATTAAAAAGAAAAATATCAGAGCTTAGTAGGCTGTACAGGTTAACGAGTAATAATCAACCAACTTAAATTTGCAGTTTGAAAAGATGATCTCCCATACATTCCGTATGGGAGAACATGTTTTTCAACTGCAATATTAAGTTTGTTCTTGGGATAAATTCATCCCAACTACGGAACCCTTAATTGTGCGTGGTCCGACACGCAATTGGCCGGTTTTTGTTTCTACATTTTCAAGTTTATTATTTAAATAATAAACTAGTACCTAGTAGATAGTTTTAATATTACATATTTAATATTTAATAAATATATATAATAAATGAATAATACACATATTCTGTAAATATATTGCAGTCGTACTTACCTAAACAAACACAATAAAGGCCGTTACTAAATCACGAAGTAGCAGTGTAGACAGACAAACAAAATTCACAGCTATAAACCAACTGTTTAGCCAACTCAGCCATGAAAACTTACTAGCTATCGCAACATATTTTTTTATCGGTCACTATGATTAAGAGTTACGACCAGTTAAAGGAAGCCGGCTATTTCCAGCTCTACTGGTCGTGCCGTAACTTCGGACAAGAGGCATTAAACGAGACTTTTGTTTCAAGAATCTGCAAATATGAGCGCCTAGCATGATAACATAAGGTCTATTTAAATCCTTGTTTCCAATTGATGTTATTTCTACTTAAACAAACATCAACAGTGTAGGTATATAAAGTTGATTTTAGACTGACTAGTACTGTTGAAAAGTCATAAAAAAATATCAAGTTGTAGCGCAAACTGAACCTTATGTGTAAGTAAGCATTACAGTTGTTTTTCGTAAAACTCGTGTATGTTTACATGTTTAGCAAATAAATTGCGAACGCAGTGTAGTTATGTCTTCGCTCGACAATGTTCTTCTAATCTGTAAAAGTGTCGCCGTGAAAACTTAGATGAAGTGAGCTGCCAATGGGTATGATGACAAAATTTTATTTTTGTCCGTAAGATAGATTATTAAAAAATATTGGACACGTATTTTTGCTTTTTTTATATAATCAAAAGATTAGGTTAATGTGGCGTAGTGTAGTGTCTGCCTACGCTTCATGGGAAGAAGCCGCGACTTTATGGATGTATGTATTGCATATTTTTTATATTTTTTATTTTGAATAGATCGCGGTTCTGCAATAACTATACGGACATATTCCTCCTTAGATGCTAAAGAAGGCAATAATTATAAATACAAATAATTATAACATAAAATTGAAATTTCTTATTGAACATAAGATAACTGCTGATATGTCGAGATATCTTCTTCTTTTTAATTCAATTTCATTTGAAACCAGTGAAGCAACTCGCTACCTTTGCGTTTTTACATTAAAACTAAGCTAGATTTTTTTCTACTGATATGTTAGAATTCTTCGTGTTCTTATTAGATTCATTTCAAGCTTATTTTTTACGAAAATATTGCAGAGAGCGATTTCCTGTATTAAAGATGATTCACGTAAAGCAAGGCGGTGCACCATAAGATAATTTTTCAAGACACAGCTGGACTTTGCTATGCACAGTCGAACACACGTGGTGTAACAAAGCCTCTTGTTCTATTGCAAACTATATTCTCTACGCTTGGTCAGCTCAAGTTCAAAGTGTTACCAGTTTACCACCGATGTTTGACAAGCGGTGGACTGTACAAGACAATAAGATCCCTGTAAATTCTTAGGTAAGTACCTACTGGCAAATTGTAAACTGTAACGTCAGTAAAGAAGGGTATCGTTATTCCGACGGCACACGAGTCGCGTGTTCTCTATTATCTCATCAGTACTAAATTCAGACATTGAAATAAATACGAGCCAAAAAAGGCCCGGTCTGACCTCGAAGAGACAATGTCGTCGTACTAAGGGTACGGGTACGCAGTAGGGTCAAAACAGCCCGGCCAACTACAACATTATCGGGCCTTTTGACCTTGAAAACATGTTAATATTTTCACGCAATCTTGCACCGTACAGACCCTGAATACGGCCGGCAGGGCGGTGTATCTTTAATGTTCATCTATATTAAGTGAGTTGAACAAAAATATCAGAGTTGGCGCTGTGCCAAGGTGTGAATGTTCCACCCTTGTAGCCAGTAAACCTTTCTGTCAAGGGCGCTATTGTAAACAGATTAAATTAAATTATATACTTCACACTTGGTTGTTGTGGAATAAAATTGTATTATAGTCACATTTTTTGCTTGGTATGTGAAGTTATTTTGTCAGGTTATGTCGCGAATTCGTCTGGTAAGTCTAACCATTGTACGTAGTCGTTCTGGGGTTCTGTTGTAATTATATTTCTACGCTTTTTATTCAGCAGTTACTAGGATATGCACTGCAGGAAGTGGGTCTTTACTATAATATCAACGTAGTTTACGTCGATCACTTTAACATGAACATAATGATCAATCATGTCATTATGACCCTTTTTAGTGTTCCGTTGTAAACAAGGAACCCTTATAGTTTCGCCATGTCCGTCTGTCTGTCCGCGGCTTTGCTCAGAGACGGTTAATATTAGAAAGCTGTAATTTGGCATGGGTATACATATTAATCACGCCGACAAAGTGGTAAAATTTTCTTGATTTTATCAAGAAAACATTTTTTTTTTAGAATACCTCCCGTACATTTAAAGTGGGTGGGTGGTTTTTTTTTTCTCGTCTATCCCATAGTGTGGGAATTGTTGGAAAGGTCGTTCAAAAATATGGAGGGTGTGGGCAAATATCTTTCCAATTCAGGTATCCGTTTGCGAAATATTAAGCTTTAAAGCGCAAATTTTTGTTAGAGTCAAGTGTCCCCCCCCTGTCAGCTAAATGGATTTGTGAAAAAAAATACAGCAGTAGTATATATAACGAAATTAAAAGGAAAACTATCACAGCTAAGTATTCTTTACAGGTTAACGAGTATATCCGACCAACTTAAATTTGCAGTTTGATAAACATGATCACATGACCATACATTCCGTATGGGAGAAAATGTTTTTCAACTACAATGTTAAGTTTGTTCTTGGCATAAATTCATCCCAACTACAGAACCCTTCATTGTGCGTGGTCCGACACGCACCTGGCCACTTTTTCCAATTTTACATCAATAATGAGATATTATTCAAAGTTCAAACTCAAAGCATTTATTCCAAATATACCTATTACAAGCACTTTTGAATTGTCCAGGAGTCAGTCGGAAAGATGACTAATAGGTCTTTTGTGCATTGTAAGTTACCTACGACAAATCGACGAAACTACGTCGCGTAATTTTATTGTAGACGTAACCACGCTTAATTTCAGCTGGAGTCTGTGTCTTCACTAATACGCGATAAACTCGAACGCGTAAACCAGAAAGTGGGAAGCATCATACGCTTCATGAAGCGAGTGCCACCACTCAGCGGAAAGCGCTGAAATCCCGCGCGTTCATTAGACGGTGTTAATGTAAAGCGATGTTAACGCCGGCTTCATTGTTTTGCAGCTGTCGGAAAGGAACTTCGTCACGAGTTAGGTACTTTTGTACGATTATGTAGTTAGAATACTTTTCCCGTTGTTCTTTTGTTTTTTTATTAATGAATAGAACTTTATGGCAATGTTTCGTTTTCCGTAAAGCGCATGCCACACTGAGAACGAAGTTAAGTTCATGTTCGCTATGTGAACCGAAGTATGCACACGTGGTAGCTACATGAGCGAACCTAAAGGAACTTAGCTTGGTTCCCAGTGTGGCCTGCACCTTAAATGGTTATAATGGAGAGTGAATAACAGCTTTTATATAATAAAGAAAATAAGAAGCTATTTTTTCAAAAATCTAATTAAGGGACAAGTGCGGAGTGTAATCTCGATCTAGCCTTTTTTTGAGGTTCACTCTCGTGGAAAGACAATCTCGTTCAAGATCTCGACCAATACGGAGGAGGTCTCAAACGAGATTACGAGACTGATCGCGCGCGACTTAGCACACCATGCACTGGCGAGATATTTTCAAAATAATAATTATTATAATATTGAAAATATCTATATTAATGGGTTTATAGTGAGCGTGATGTGTGTGCTGATTTGTTATTTTACGTTTTTATAGTTACAAAATATAATACGATTATCCTAAGTAGAAGAGTTTTTGATTAAAATAAAACGCATTAGGTCTAAAACTATGCCAAATCTCGGTCTCGAAACTCTCATAATCTCGAAAGAGAGATCTTGCTTGTTTGCCAGGCAAGATCTCGAATAGCCAGTGTCGACAGCAGACTTAGCACGTGAAATCTCGCGTTGCCAATCTCGACTCAAGATTGCATTCCCTACTAGTGAGATGATTTTCAAAACTAAAACCACTAAGCACCAATTTTTCGCCTGTTATGATCGCTTGACTATTAAACAATATAAGCGCGCCTTACAAGAAACTTTATGGGGTATACCAATTTTACCCCTTGATGTACGCCACTCTATTCGTACTGGGCATGGTGGGGTACAATCAACTCGGGTGCGACGGGAAGATGCGCTGGTGTCGTCTATGGTGAAACTGCTCCGAGGCATAGAGCACAACTCGAGAGTGCTGCAGCGGTTGCACTTGTACGTACCCGACCGTTATGTGTGGAGGCGACGGCCACCGCCACTGCTGGTCGTACCATCAGCCAGGACCAACTTGCTCACCGAAACCCCTTTACCTCGAGCAATTTGCACAATCAATTATATGCAAGTTGATATTGATATATTTACATGTCAGTGTGGTGATTCGCAAAAGTACTTTTGTTTACATTATGTTATAAACAATGATATTCTTTATGACTTAAGGTTCTTGTGTTTTAATTTTAATTTGGTGTGTGTGACTGTTTGGTGTTTTGACATTAGGCAAAGACCTGTAATGGTTTCCTGTCAGTTTTAAGGCATTTAAATAAATAAATAAGATTTGTTAAGAGATAACATTGAAACGGGCATTCGGGAACCGGGAGATGGCTACCCAAAGGGTCGGCAGCTATTACAAACTAACGGTGATGTGGCTAAACTTCCGTGTAACATCAAACTTACCTGTTGATATACCATTAACCATCAGTCTTCATTTATATAGCAAATAGCCTAAGATATTACTCTTATAAAGTCAGGCAAATTAAATGTTTAGCAAATTGATCGTATATTTAAATTGCTCGTATACTGAAATCACAAGTGTCATAATATATGGCTTTAACAAATAGATGTAGAGTGTCAATTTGATAAACAAATGAAATTCCCTGTCTGATCAAAATGAAATACGAATAATTTTTTTAAACTTTTTATTCCTTAGCTACTGGTTCACCTTTTTACCCGACTGCCAAGGAAGGATTTATGTTTTTCGCGCGTAACATGTATGTACATATGTATATTTATAAATTTCTGTATTACGTCGTATCTTCCAAATGGCTGGATGAATTTCTTCGACAGTTAAGGTATCTACGACTTAAAAAACAAGTGTCCTTAGAGAAGTGTTTAAAAAAAGAACAAAATGGCGCGAAAAAGTAATACCAAACCTATCGAGTGAGGTATCAAAATAAAGTAATTTAAAAGGGGATTACAAAAATATATAGCTTTTTGATACGGTAAAAATAGACCATGTTTTTGTCGGCCCAACTTTTGTTCATATAAGAGTGTGCTGGGGACACTAAAAAGCCTAAAATAAAATTAACAATTAAAAAACAAAAACCCGACTGCAAAATCACATAACTGCAAAGAGAAAAACAAGCATTATAATCTATAAAATTGTGTGGTATTGCAGGTGGGGTCAAACCAATAACCTGAAAATATGGTATAGCTTTTGTTTGTCCTCGTAGAATTGCAGTCGGGGCCTGCACTAGGACATCACCACATTTTCATCAATAAAGCAATTTACAACATAATTATCAATCTTAGTATAATCCAGTGGGATTAATAATTCAATTACACCTGAGTGCAATGTGTAATGGAAATGTGTAATAGTGCATGAGGTATTATGATAATATGGCTTAGAAGGCTCGGCAGCTCATGAGGTATAATATATATTTTCCAAAAATTTCGCATCGAAAGCGATTAGAAAATTTCATATTCGTTTGAGCAGGGCCTTTCGGTAAACTCACAAACAGGGATCACCAGCCGTTTTGCCAATGACATCTCAAAATATCAATCATGACGATTTTCCATAAAATGCGCGTTACTCTTTCATTCATTGTTTATTCATTCATTCTATCACTTCGATGGGCCTCTACCAAACTGGTTGCCTAATCGAAAGGTATTCAACAAGTAAGATAACAATGATGGATAGGATAGTTAACTTCGAGCTTCGTGCCTCTGCAAATAATGGGCTACCCTTTTCCTTAAAAGGTGACTGAGGGATAACAGGTGGATAGGCTTGTGGGAGCTGGGGGATACGACTTTGTTTTCAACGGGGTGAAACAGTAACCTGCTGTCAATTGCGTTAGGGTGTATTCACGTTATAGAAAGCTGGTAACCAGCGCTTGTTGGCTCCGCAGGCGCTGGTTGGCGGCTGCAGTGTTCATACTTTTTGCAAAAATCAGCGCGAACCGTCGCTGATAGGCGCTGACAAGTTCCTATCTGAATTAGTTGGCGCCGCTGGTTCGCACTGGTTCGCGTTGAATTGGGTAAAAGTATAAAAACTGCCTGCGCCGACCAGCGCTTGTCAGCAGTGACAAACGCTGGCATATTGGCACCGGTTACCAGCTTTCTACGTGAATACAAAAATAATAAATAAAAGAAAGTGTGTTAGGGTTAACAAACTTTCTTTTACAATCCGAAGGATATTGAAAGAAATTCCTAATCCATTTTTTCATATGTTTGATAAAAATTCGTCTGCTCGACAGCGTACTTACACAGCGAAATATCTTTTTTTTTTAAGTAACGGTTTCGATGTCGGGAGTTTTTACTTCGCTCGCCAGAACTTTCTCGTCTACCGTGCTTTTTCTATGCATTTTTATAAATTAGTTCTCCTCCATTTTAAAATCCTTTTAGCGACTTCAATTTTAACCCTTCGCTGACGTTTCGAATATGAAAATTTAAAAGCAAAGTCGAGTTGTTTGAAACCGGCACCGAGCACGGGACTTGTTATTTCTAGAATGTCACAGTAATAATAAAATTTCCAGACCTTTCAAACTGTCCAAATTGAATAAGTTTTAAATATAAAAGCTGCACACAGCTTGACCAGTGCCTTCCCGTTTTAAATCAGGCTTTACATGGAACGCAAATTTTAAAGCTATTAGCAGTTGGTTGGATTTAGAATCCACTAAAATATTGACTTACCTTTTTATGCTTAGTAATAAATTCTGGGTGAGAATGTAATAGAACTAGGGACTTGGAACAATTAAAATCCTATAAACTACGTATAACCCTGTTTATGCATAAAGCAATAATGAGATCGAAACAATGTCAAACAAAAGCCTCATAGGCAATTATTTTCTTCGGTTCTGAAGTTAGCTGATGACGATTATGATTACTAATAATTATTATTAACAAGAGGAGGGGGCGCCCTAGAAGGACATTGTAGTGACCATTGGTGATGATCTTCAAAAAGAAAGAAAGAATGAAAGAAAAATGCGTTTATTGGCATTACAGCAGAAAAATACACCTTATAACTAAAAAAAAAAAAACAGAATAACTACAAAGATGACAAAAAGTCAGGTGCGTCGTACTCGCAACCAGCGTACGTGTATGACCAGCTATCTAACCGCGGAACACATTTTCGTAAACGATTAAGCCTAATCTGTTTCATTTTGACAGGTCAGCAACATTCATTGCATTATTTATGTTGTTGAGCAGATTATTTTTTCGAAATTATGAAGCAATGGATTAGCAATCTCTTCCAAAATGATCCAGATTGTGATTGATCGTGTATTATGCAATTAGGGTGCTGATGTATGAATGTAACCGAAACTAAAGGAGTCTGTAAGAGTCGTAGCAGGTGGAGTTCTGTAGTTTTTGCTTACCTCCATGGGAAGAAGGCGTTAGTTGATTTATGTCTGACTATTAAGAGGGAGCAGGGCCTGCGAGGAATTTATGTATGACTATTAAGAGGGAACAGGGGATGCGAGGAATTTATGTATGACTATAAAGAGGGAACAGGGCCTGCGAGGAATTTATGTATGACTATTAAGAGAGAACGGGGCACAGGGAATTTGAAAAATAGGTATTTGAATAAACTATTGTCGTCGTCATACCTCAAGTCTGCCCCCGTAGAGTGCGATAGGGACAGTTGCAGCTCAGACCGATAATACCACAAAAAAAATTGACGCCGTCGACGTTTCGTATTCACTTTTTTTCTCCTCGAAAACTGAGCCGATTCAATTATATTTTACATTAAAATTTTAAGAAAGAGTGTGTCTAGGTTCCTATCATTTTCTTTAAAGTTAATAGCTTTTCGAATTTATATCTGGTCCACTAATCACGGCGGCAAAAATGGGGCACTTTTTTAATTTTTCGAGGGTCATATTTTCTTTACCAATAAGGTGCTGAAAAAAAGGAAATAATAACATGGACGTGTTTATAGCAAATCTTGGTTTTATGAAAAAAAAAATGATTACTATAGAGGCATTATTCAGGAAAAAAAGGGGAATGTATTTGTATGGAGAATCGCAGACCCTGTTCCCTCTTAGGATACACCATAGGAGTAATACACATTCAGATTTTAATGCTATGCAAAATTATGATTATAGTTTCATCATTTGCCGATATCCGGCGTGCAAATGTTAATAGGTACTTAATTGACATGAATAAATTATATTTAGGTAATGCTCAAGGATACAACATCAATTAAGTATTAACGATAAATAAATTAATACGAACATGATGACCATATAATTAATTGTTTCCGCACTGGTCCCGAAAGGTGTATTACAGCCCACTCCCTCTCACAGAGAGGAGGCCTGTGTCCCAGCAGTGGGAACATTATTGGCTGATTTTGCTTATACTTATGCTATACATTATTTGACGTGGTCCGTCTTAAACAGTAGACGTTAAACTTTTGTAGATTTAAGTGTAAACTTTAAAGAAACTTACAATCTTCAGAAATAAGGCCTGAAACACTGAAGTTACGGACTTACGATACTGCTTACAGGACGGATAAGCCTGAATTAACATAAAAAGGAAAGAGGCTTGAACGCAGGCCTGAAGAGAATTTTTTTATAGGTGTTGCCATCTAAAATATTTGGAGACTGCCGCAAATCTGTTGGAAGTTATAAGAGTGAATTATTTTGAAACTGAACAATTTACGGAGAAGAATACGAACATAATGTTATATTGCTCATCATAGCAAATAGCGTGATAGTTTATACCCTACAGTTTGACCAGACCTATAGGGAATATCTATACATGCAACAGAATCTATCAGGTAGAATTTGCGTTATGTTGGAACATATATTCAGACAAACAGACAAAAATTCTAAAAACTATATTTTCGGCATTAGAATAGATCCCAAACCTCGTAGCAATTCCTTTTTCCCAAAATTATTCAATTTTCTGTTTTGACTTCGCTATGATTTTATAACCTATATTTATAGATAGTGCCCAAAAGTCGTGAATAGGATAATAGAAGGACCGATCTTGGGCAAACAGATGGACAATTAATATAATACATGACGTAATGCCAGAACAGGAATCATTAGGTACTTTAAGGCACCAGAAATCTGTTAACACGTTTAGTGTTATACGAATTTAACAAGTCGTTTTGTTCCAGTCAATCGTTTAAGGATTATAGAGACAGAATGATGTTCTAAATATTATGTTAAGCGTTAAACTTATTATGTGATTTGGGGTGTAAGTGTCCCTCCATTAAATGTCGATTACAAATGTTTTAAATGAGTTCTGTTATAAGCTCTAGTACAAAATTCAATTTATATAGACGATACATATTTTTACTAAATAAAAGTTTCTCCGAGATGGTACAGCAATAAGCACTAAATGCTTATTGGTTGTTCACGTAAGAGGATCGGGAGGCAACATTACCTAGCGCAGAGAGCCGCTTCAAAGAAAACGGGATCGCGAAACTAGGCTTCGTAAACTTGTTCGAAAAACCTCGGGTTTCCGAAATCCTATTTTTTCAGTCATTCATAAACTTATAATAAGATAAGATTTAGAAAGTTCTTTAAATCAAGATGGACAAGACACGACTTTTATCTCAAAATGGTTACGATGAAAAAAATCTTTTGTTGGAAAGGTCTTAGGCTGGTTTCACAGCAGACCCGTACGGGCTCCCGAGACGGAGTCACACGTAAGGCGCAAGAAAATTGTTTCATTGCTACACGGAATGGTCCGTACGCGGCCCGCTCCGGGTAGAGCCCGTACAACGTATCGTACTACTCCCTCCTTTTTGGGGGGCCTACACTCTAAGCTAAATCCGTAGTATCAGCCGTTGTTACGGGCGCTTCGCACTCCTTCTCACTAACAGTATGCCTGTACGTGAGACGGAGAACGAAGCGCCCGTAACGATGGCCGACCCTACGGATTTCGCTTAGGGAGTTGGCCCCCAGAGCACTACGGGCGCTACCCGTACGGGTCTACCGTGTACGGGCGGCACGAACGGGTTTCCCGGACAGTTGTGAAACCAATCAATTATGGTCAAATAAGTGAGCGTTTACCGCCAAGCTTTTGTCAATTTTGATCCAGCCTGTCCCTCTTGCTGTCCTCCCCTCAGCGAACGCCCTAAGCCGAGGTTCGTACCCCACAGGGGGTGCCCTTAGCGAGCGTTCGCCTAGCTTTAATTTAGAATAGTTTTATTGCCCCTGGCTGGAGGCTTTGAGTGTAGAAGCTTAAGGCAGCCACAGGAAAGCCCGGTTAAGCAGCTACGACCTTAGTGGTCACCTGCGAGATGCCCTAGATCAAAAAAAAAAAAAAAAAAAAAGCTTTTGCCCGCAGCTTCGCCTGTGTGTTTGTCGGATATTATCTCACGGCATCGCCCCTTTGGGTTACCGTTCTATCTGACAATTTTTTTCTTTGGTCGGCTCCTAAGGGTCGTAGGGTGATATTAAATAACCTTTTTCAAGAATTGGGCTATCCAAAACAATACAATTTTTCAAATCCGTCTGATTGTTTCAGAGATTAGCGCGTCCATACAAATATACAAACCGGCTTTATCAGCTTTATTATATTAATACATTGACGAGCAATATAAAAAAGCCACTAACTTATCATGAAATATTTCCGAAACCACGCAAGATAGCCTCTTGAAGTAAAAAGCAAGATTCAAGTGTATTTAATAGCGCATAAAAAAACCTATAAAACTGTTTGCAAGATTTTTTTTAGCTAACTTGTGTGGTTTAGAAGATATTTAGATTTTTGTTGGAACTTTGCAAGTGGCTTTTTATGTTACTCGTCAGTATAGTATAGATACGTACCAACGATTATTGTTTAGAGCCAGCCAGTCAATGCCATATGAGGTGCCAAAGAAGTTAAAATATATGTAGTTAGTTTATATTATATTTATATAAACATTTAGGACTAAGTATTGTATTTATTTTAGATTTCTTATTTTGTTATTTCAATATATGCTGCACTGGTTGACGTCATCACGTCAACGCCGGCTGTTACTGAAAACCAGCGCTGGGGCTCTGTCTTACATAGGGTTGCAGCATTATGCTGAGCGATGGCCATTTTGCGTGGATGTGACGCATATTTTCCCCTAAATTGTAATTTTCGTGTTTTGGTCTTTCTTTGCGTCATGTTTACCGCAAATAAACGTATTTTCTTTATTTATTTTTTCTTTAACATGAAACGTCGCTGAAAGTCAGTCTCAAGTTTTTATTTAAACTTCCTATTGAAACTTGAATGGGGGTCCAAAGTACCTACTCCTGACTCCTTACGGGACTTAATTCACTCGTACGCTTTTTATTTCTCGTTCACGTTAGTAATGGAAAATAAATTGAGCTAGTAGCTACTCAGAAATGTCTTAAATATCTATGCGCTTTCTTCAAGCTTTTTACTATGACTAAAGACTAGAAAATTTAATACTTCGTACAAGACGCAGGCAGTTTTTAAAAATGTTATTGGTTTCCAATTTGTCTTTAAAGTTCTCGATTCTGCAATAAAAGGTATTTGCTTTAGCTTTTGCGACTTATTCTTTATTGGTTTATGGTATTAAAAAGCGCATTTATTCATTTTCGAGGGTCTTAGATCAGTCTTTCTTAAGGCGCTGACGAGATCCATATTCTTATTCTCCAAAAAGAATTTAGTTCTCGACAGCATCTTATAATTGTTTTGCTTTTAGTTTGTGGCAGCGGAAAAGTATAAGTTAATCTTGAACATATTTCCGAGAACTTGGTTCCAAAACACGTTTTTCAAAATAGTTCTCGGTACAAATAAAACCCAAAAACCTCGAATAAACTAAACTTATCTTACCTTCAATCCAAAATATCTGTATGACTTATCAGCCTAAGTTGGTAAAATTAATAACAATAACGTATCATATTTGAATGCAACACTTCGTTTTTAGTTTCGATTACTTAATCATCTCATTTATATTTACGAAAATAGATAATTGTTTCATATTTTGCAATAAATTACAAGCGTTGTTGACACAACGCTTGTAATTTATTATTTATTCGCGCATCTCTGTCTTTTCTATGCAGTCCGACAGTGACCATGCTTTAACTTTTGTTGGCGTCTCAAGGTTTAAAGTAAAGTTGCAGGATTACCTTGAAGCACCAGAAATTTATAATGCACCACTTTGATTCTAAGGAATTTTAATTATAAAACTACATATCTGTGCCAGCAGCTCTGAATTCATTAACTAATATGTACTGATTGATACCTAGCCTGATAAAAAATTTGAATCAAAAGTTTTACATGTAAATATATTTATGTTTATTCAGAATTAAAATGAAATGTACGTAAACAACAACTTATACCTAATTAATTAATGAAAATAACGATAAAGTATATAAACTAATATGTACTGATTGATACCTAGCCTGATAAAAAATTTGAATCAAAAGTTTTACATGTAAATATATTTATGTTTATTCAGAATTAAAATGAAATGTACGTAAACAACAACTTATACCTAATTAATTAATTAATGAAAATAACGATAAAGTATCCTAATTTAATTGAAACTATTGAAATTAAATAATTGGAAAACCACAAAAATGTAAATTGAATTATTAGTTTCCATAAAACAGCGCACACAGTGAGAGTCGTGGCGTTTTATTTACGCAAAGATAATTAGACATTTTAATAAAATTAATGTCTTTTCAAATGACAATGCAAATATGACAACAAAGGCTACTTAAATTCGGCTTTCGTGGTTGTTATTTTAGTGTACCGTACCTACTTGTAAAAAGTTGGGGGTTAGGCAGGCGCTACATAATGCCACCTGCAACGATCCTTACATACCTAAACTGCGTTTGAAAATTAGTTTCTCAACATTTAAACAGCTATGTGTTTTTATAACTTTAATCCCTTCACTCAAAGTTTAGCTCCACCACCACTTAATTTTTTAAAATGATTTTGCAATAGGACACAATTTTCGCTATCAGTCATTCTGAAAGCAACTTAATTAACTTGTACATAAAGTTAAGAATAGTTTAAGTGGAATCAACATCAATTGGAAACAACGACTTTGATCCCTACGCTTCGTTCAATAACATACATTGATTTGTCTGGTCAATTTTTAGAAATTATTATGAGCTTCAGAGCCACGTAGCTTTAATCAACATCAGCTTCTTCTACAGGCGTCTTAATAAACTCAAAAATTCCAAGTAAAAATGGATCGCATTATCATTTATAATGTTAAACGTGGAACAACTTTGCACCCACAGAGGACGTTCAGAGAATAATAATCTTGTTAAGGGTATGCGCTACGGTAGGTAGTCCGCGAAATTAAAATTTTCTTATGTTTGTTGCAATTTGCAGCTCAGTATCAGCATATGGTAATACCTTTATGCCTATACGAAAAGCAATCAAATGACTGCGGACCCAAGTAGGCCGCTGCAAGCACATTCTAGCAAAATGGGGGATAATAGATCCCACAGATACCCAGTGCGAACGCGGTGGTGATCAAACCATGTCCACACACCTGCACTTCGGAGGACCTAAAAAATGTCACTAATGCCGTGATTTGCGTGACAACGTACTGGGCCCAACTCGTTTAACACAATATATCATTTACCATCGACTCGAAAAGAAGAACGAAAATTATTCTTACGCACTCACAACAAAATGTATATTAACAGAATTATAATCATTAGAATCATAATTGGCCTTAAATGACATGACTTCATGAAAATAATCAATGGCAGTTTGAACTTCTAGAGAGTTCTATTGATGATAAGAATGATTATACTTTGGTAAAATACCTATTATTTTTCGCGATCGCGTAGGTATAACTTTTTGTTACTGGACCATACAACCTACAACTGAGCTGAAAATTGCAATATTAAAAAAATTGATTTACGCGAGCTACCCTGGCGCTTTTCAAGTAATAAAAGTATCTAGGCAAACGTAGCTACGGTTGTCATTTCAGGCTGAAAAATTGGCTTTATAGATTTTATAGTCGGTTAATTACTACTTTTGAAACTAGAGAGTTGAAGCTGGAAGCTTTATGGATTGCTAAAAGGTTTGCAAACATAGATGTATTGCTTGCCTCCCCGTGTCCTAATTAATGCGGTCGCCACGTTCAATTGTCACTTTGTTCGGAGAATCCGAACGCGCCCTTTGTCGGTACGACCACGCGTGCAGGTTCGTCGCAACAAATGAACGAGACGACCGCGCATTCGCGTGACGATCGCTTATATTAGGTCACGAGACGGCAATAAAAATGAAAGTTTGATGAAACGCTTTCTCTGCGTAAAATAAGTATATTATAAAAAAAATATGTATTTATATATATATCATATAAATTTATAAAGGGGAAGGGTGTCTCTCTCGTTATTATCAGCCATATTTTAACTACTGTGGGCGTACTATGGGTAATGTTCGCTATTGCGCAATCGAAAAATCGTTTGCAGTTCAGATCAAATTATTCACACTAGTAGTTATACACACATTGTAGGTACAAACTAGTGTACAATAAAGTATTTTATTTTAAATAGACCGAGCCAACTATAGAAATGTAAATATATCTATGGTGCTAACACACCACGTATAAACTGCGCCGTAGAAAAAACGTGTCTGGCAACAAGCTTCCATAGTGATCCATACAACACTGACAACCGTGCCTCCACACGGCGAATAAACCGTATGTTTTCACGGCAAGAAAAATGTGTATGTACAAAGGGCCTTACTGTTAGTGGATTATTTTCTTATGAATGTACCTACTAAGCATGACTTCACGTTCCCATTAATTTATAATGGCATGTATTTAATAATACCTCTAATAATTCAAGTTTTACGCTCTTAATAAAATATTGAACTCTAATTTTGAATCTGATTGCGCCTCTTTTTGTGAACCCCAAATAATTTAATAAACTGCTACCAATTCGGCTCGCGCGTATTTAGTAACAGTTACAACCTAACCTTACCGGTTTGGTCCGGGTATCCTAGCTTTTTTACTGCGACAAACTGAGAGAAAAAACCAGAAAGTTAAGAAGAAGTTCAATTATTTTAAAAAAGTGTGTGTGGTTCATAATTTTTTTAAAGTGGCTATCATTCGATGGTCAATTTTTACAGAATCAGTAAAATATTTCCCATTTATTCTACTTAATGCCAAAAGGATACTCAGTCATGTGAGCCATAAGCCGCGGGCACAGCATCTTGAAATAAGACATTGGAATCAACCTCATTGTTTATCTATAATAATATCAAAGAGTTAAAAGACATATTATTAATGGCCGCAATAGGTTTACTAGTCATGTAAGACCGCGAGCCCCTCAGGCGAGGCGTAATTCAAAAAGCTTGGCTGGGTTACTGCGTCTATTCTGAAATATCGTTCAATAAATGCTACCCATTTTTGAACAGGGTCTCCATACAGGGAATTACTTGGTATAACTCTATTTTGTAACGTAATTATGACATCTAACTTTAGTCAACGTTCAGGGGTGTTATATGTACCTATATTGATCGTTCGGGTCGGCAAATTCGATTCAGCAGTAAGTACTTGTTGAACAACAGAGCCCACCCGAGACGATCAAATTACTATACATATTTGACTTTCATTCGGCTTGTGCAAATCGGCAAACTCCGTTCGGCATGTAGACTAGCTAAATGAAGTTCGGCACAATAAATATACATAAATATTCAGTTTTGTCGTCCAGCTGTACCGCATCATACCAAGTCAATTCATTCCCGGGTCGGCCAAAGTTTTATTGGGTTCGTCCATCTGGAATTTCTCAGTAGCAGCGCGTTGTCTAGATTTGTGCCCGGTTGATGGCAATAGGCACACCCAATATCACATGGGACTTAAACAGAACTGGCGAAATTTGGGTGTACTATAGGTACACCTCTTTTTACCCCTTCGGGGAATACAGGCGTGATGTTATGTTATGTAAAACTATACCAGTCGGTCGATTCTGTAAAAAGATCAACGTGAAACTTAGGTGAAGTGAGTGTGAAGTGAGCTGTCACTGTCACAAATCGACCGGCAGGATGCTAAGGATTAACACTATTGACAGCTCACTTCACCTACGTTTCACGGTGATATTTTTACAGAATCGATCGGCTGGACCAAATAAAGAATATGAATAAAAATAATAAACGGTATAATGTACTACACATTGCAGTTGCACACAATGAAACAGAATTCTATTTGTGTTTCCTGTAGTTTTCACTAGAATAAAACGCGGCTTCAAAGTTCAACCGTTCATGTGAAGTGCTTCTTACCTGGAAATAAACTACGCTTGCTTTTCTTACTACACCGTGCAAACGTTTCATGTGAAAATAATAACTTGTACCTACTTTATAAAAATTGTCAGTTTCAAAGATATTAACATTGAGTGAAACACAGAAAGCGTGCATTAATTAGCATACGGATCCTTAACACAAATATTTAGTAAACTATTTCAGTAATAGGTATTGCTTTTCAGAAATATTTCTGACGATATAATGTAACGTATTTCTCAATGTTCAGAACATTTTTAGAACTTAAAATACAGTATTATAAAAACTTTGACACGCAAACTAAGTCCGTATCTATTGCTTTTTTTTTTTTTTACTGACAGCTTACAACTTAGATTTAAATATTTTTATTTGCTTTGTTAGTTTGCACATTACAGTGCAAGATAAAATTACCCTTGCACAATTCGAATTACTTTTTCATCCAGGTAAGCGTTCGTTGTCCTTGTAGACAGGAAAAACATAAGTTTGATAACCGAGTTAACTTTAACCGACAGTTAATATTTATTTCTGAGGTCTCTAGCTTCGTCTTAAATACAGATGTGCAGTGGCTTCTAACGCAGGACCTAACCTAAAAAAAAAGCCGAACAATCCATATATTTATATATTTCTAATATTATAAAAATAAAACGAAAAAAAAAATCGACTTACAAAATCAATCAGGATTTAGAGTCGATCTTTATGCCAGGATAACAAAAGAACGTAAAGTGACCTTATTGGTGATGTTCTTCAGAAACTTCAGGTGCGTAGTTCTCGCAACCGGCGTGCTTGCTATGAACGTAAACGAAACAAAAGGATTATGTAACGATCGCAGTAGCTGGCGTACTGTAGTTTCTACCTACCCCCAAGGAAAGAAGGCGTGAAGGCGTATTAAAAAAATAAAAACTTTCTAATAAATTTTGGGGTTTCTAAATTGGGGTGTAACGAGTATATTCGAGCGCGTGAGTTAATCCCTGCTTGACGACAACCATTAACTAGTTTGTAGGTTATTGACAGAAACAATTTGTGCCAAGTGTTAGGGAAACCTGTGGTTCATGTAGGGCTTCGTTGTTACCGCAAGTGTCTTTAGAGGTTTGAGTGCCGGCTTAAGGGTTATGGGAGGGTTAAGCGTAGTCTTTGTTTTACAACAATGTACTGGTAATGCAAATTATTGGTGAAGGAATATTGTGACAACCCTAGGGAACTTTTTACTCCACAAAGAGAACTATTCATTTTTGCAGTCATCAGATTTCTGATAGGTACCATCGTAAATTCGATTTCAAATAAAATAATGCATTTCCTGAAAGAATGAAATATTGCAAACCAATATAGGAAAGCTCGTATTATTTCTGCTTGATGTCCTAAAGGACAATAAAAAACAGTAAATCGTGCAGAGAAAATGAAATCCGAAGTTCGGTGCCGGATAATATTACTCGCACTGAAATCTGACAGCAATTATAGTTGATTGTAATGATTCGAAATTCTGAACGCTTATGAACAAACCAAAAACAGCGCAAATTTGGCAGAGCGCTTCAATTTTATGACGGTCTAAAAACTGATCCTTAAAAATTATCACACATCTGACAATTATAAAACCATGAGTGCGCAGAAAAACTCTTGATAATTAGGTATCTAGTTCAATGAAATATTCATTTAATACCTGAGCAGAATGCAGGCTTCAACAATTCCATTCTATGAATTTCGGAACTATCGGAAACCGATAGAAAAACAGAATATTGTGAATTAGAACTAGGTATGCGGAAAATCTCTGGAAATGAAATTCCAATAAATATATATATATATATTTGATCTATTGCAATTTCAGTTTTAACTAAATTACAAAAAAAAAACATGAGCTGTTCTTCTAGTGCCCTTAGCGTTCTACGAATTGGCTTCATCTGATTAGAAGTGGGTAGGTATTATCGGAAATCATACAATGTAGCAATAAGCAAGAATTCAGAACATCTTTTGAAATTAAATTCATTTTTATTAATTACTAGCTTCCGCCAGCGGCTCCGCCCGCGTTATATTTTTATAAATTAAAGCCTATATTACTCAGTAATAATACCTATAGCATTTACTTGTGAAATAATTATTTAAATCGGTCCGTTAAAGTTTGAGTTTATTAATTACGTACAAACAAAAATTCTCATGTCCTATTATTTTCTTCTTTTTCATTGTAATATTAGTGTAGATCTGAGCAACCAGGCAACCACATTCCACTAATTACTCTTAGTCTGATTATTGAAATAAATCATGAAGAAACATAAAAAAAAAACAAATGAACATTTCGTGGAAAATCTCTTCAAAACTTTTTGCGTATGAGGTAAAATATTTAAAATAAATATATGACTAAGGGGTTTATTCATAAATGATTATTTGGACTGTTTGTATACAGTGTGAAATTTAATTCGTTTGCTTCCTCTTAAGGGGTCATTGTACTCATCATTATGAACAACTTTCACTATGGGACCAACCCTGAAATCGCGAAAAATTATCAGCTGTTTCCTACATTATAACGAGCTAAGCGAACATAAATGTATGGAACAGCTTATTTTTTTTCGCGATTTCAGGGTTGGCCCCATAGTGAAAGTTGTTGATAATGATGATTACAATGACCCCTTAAGAGGATGCAAACGAATTAAATTTCACATTGTATAAATCGCTGCTGCAAGCTTTCCAAATTGGTGTTGAGCGTGTAGCAGGGATTCGTTTAGTGTGTAGGTTAAGTTTCCTTACATAGTTGTTAAGAAGTATTGTTACTAACATATTGAGTCTAAACTTTTATTTATTTATTTTTGATTATCAAGTAAATCAAAAATCAAAAATAAATAAATAAAAGTTTAGAGACGTTAAAACGACATACATGTATGGTTAAATCATTACTTAACTAGTAACGTTTATGAATAAAGGGGTAAATTAATAACTCTGGCAGGAATGAGGCAATGTTTAGTAGATATTCGCACCAAAATGAGGCTTCATTTATAAAACTCTACGAATTGGAGTAAAAAGGACCAATACAAAAATCATGCAGTGAAATGTGGGTGTATTATAGCTCTGTCAAAGCCTTCGAGGACTAAAGACCTGATGTTTAGCTATGTGTGGACCAATATAACATTAAGAATAGTCCTGATCTGGCTCCAAACTCCTCGTATGAAGCGGCTGTTACTGACGTGTAGCAAGCGAATAAATTGAAGTGAAAAATATGAGACATACCTAGCTGCTGTCAATACCTATGCTGCATATTGCGCGCAACCCAATTTCTACCTTATTTTTGTTTCGGAATTCCATGTCCTGTTGTATTTAGTATCAGTTCGTTTGCTGTGTGATTTTCAACAGAATTATACCACTAGTAGGGTTCATGGACAAAAACAAGTTTGCCAGGGACAAAAGGGAGCTCCTAACTGTTTCAAATAATAGTACATTTTATGTACATACTTATTAACTATGTTCCCCTAGTGGCTAGGCAGACACATTTCGCTCGTTATATTTAAGCTCAATTAACAATGGTCGACATATTACTTAACTTTTTATTTATTTTATTAACATTTTGTAAAAAATATCCTTTATACCATTCCCCCTCTAAAAAGCTTATTTTATTCACTGAAAACAGTGAATAAAAAGCTCTTTTAATCACTGTTTTGGTGTTTGAATTTAGAACACATCTATATATGCGACCTCCATCTCAATGCTATACAACCTCCTTGCGAAAACATACTCTATACACAGGAAATAAATATCGTTTCACAAGTTGATTGTTATTAGTAATAATAAGAAAATTACTTTTGATTTTAGTAATTGTTCCAATTTTAATGTGCATTTTAATTAAAGCCCCTTGCAGAGTAGCGCGACGCGACAGCGCGACGACACCGGTCATTGTTATACCGTGAAGTTTTCTTTGAAATTGTTTTGTTAGAATCGCGTCGCGCTGTCGCGTCGCACCAGTCTGCACGAAGCTTAATTCAACCTTCCTTTTTTCTTCAATAAATGTCTATTTTCGCTTAAATCTTTCTTTTTCTCGTAGTCATGGTATAAAGTATAGTATGCAACTCTTGAATAAAACGGATTTATATCGAGGGCCATGAATTACTCGCGTCGCTCAGGATTCTAAAACTTGAATCACTCGCTACGCTCGTGATTCAATCGTCATGAATCACTCCCTACGGTCGTGATTCAGTCGTTAGAATCCTTCACTTGCTCGTGATTCATCTATGGCCCTCGCTTTAAATCCGTCTTTTATTCACTAATTGCATAATATACTATACTACCTTAACTGATATGTATAAATATTATTATAAATGCGAACATGACTTTGTTTGCTTATTTTTTTGTTTGCTACGTTTCACGTTATAACGGCTGAACTAGTTTTGATGAAATTTGGCACATGACTAGACCATGACCTAGGTTATTACAAAAAATACTTTTTGTACCAATATTCCCACGGGATCGAGACCTATGCGGGTGAAACCGCGGGGCGCAGCTAGTTATTAAATAATTTCTTTATGATATAAAATGCGAAGTAGGTACGAAGTTTGGAACGCTTCAGTAGTTTTACTTTGACTCTCTACAATGCAAAACTTTCTACTTAATATTTATTTATTTATTTATTAAAACTTCATGCACAAGTAAAAAAATACTGTATAAAGGCGGACTTAATGCCTGAGGCATTTTCTACCAGTCAACCTTAGGGTGATGCAGAGACAAAACATGGCAGGTGCAACATAAGGGATAGATAACTTGAAAATTAATACATACTAATACATAGATACATACATATAAACCGAATAAACTTTGTCAGGAGCAATAACGATAGGTAGAGGAGAAAACAAATACAGCAAATCAGCGCTGCAATGATTCTGCCAATTTTTAATAAACAGGGTAAACAAAACTTCTGACAGAAAAAAGTTTGCAATCGTGTCTCTGGTAAATACCAGAGACACGATTGCATACTTTTTTCTTGATCTATCGAAATGCTATGTGTTCATTTACCTGTGCCTGTAGTATCCAGTTAGCCAGAGTTGTACTTGTAGTTCATCCACATTCAGTTATGTTTTAGTCCCACGTAATAGGGGGTGAACCTATTGCCATAAACCGGGGACAAATCTATACTCCGGGCTGCTACTTATTCCAGGTGGAAAAGCCCGTAACAATATAATTCTGTAACAAAATATTTGTTACGGACGCGTATATTTTTTATTACTATACAACCTGAGGGGCTCATCGCAATATAATAACAGCCGCATGGGTCACTTGCCGCGGTCGTGGGTGGGTGACCATGCATTACATGTCGAGAACCCGGAAAGCACGTAAAGCACTTGGTCCCGGCTGTCAATCGTGGATCTTTGACAGTCATGACGGGTGGTCTAAAGCCCAATGTCTGACAATCAGTCTTACCAAGGGATATTGTGTTACTCAGTCAGTCGCTCCATGTAAAATACCGGTATTAAGCTGCATCCGATTAGACTGGAAGCCAACCGGCAGATTGATTTATTTGACAACCTGATACTGACCTGCAAATTGCAAAATACGAAAGAAAATTCTGGATTTGGCGGGCTACCTTAGTCCATAGTTATAGCCTCTTCCTTATTGAAAATCGATACAAAATGTTGATCTTCCCGGCATTGTTTTCTCAATAGCATGACATCGCGACGCATACCAAGAACGCTTACTAGCATGATCCTGCAATCGCTTTATTAACTCCACATGCCTCTACACATTGTTCAATGACGCGTGAGTTTGAAGTTAGCTCGTCATTTTTAACCCCCGACAAAAAATGGGGTGGTGTGCGTTATAAAGCCTTAGTACCTATGCCTGTAAGTATGAAATTTTTACTCAATTTAAAACTTTTTGTCTCATCGGAAGTTAGCAATAAAGGTAGATTTGAATAGTTTACCAAATAATCGAGATTTTTTAGAAACGAAAAATGTTTTTAAGAAATTGAATTGAATCAATACAACTTAACTAAGTTTGTTTTAACTATTTATAAAGATTTATAATTTCCACCAGACATAACTGGATTGAACTATAGGTACCCCCCTGCCCCACCCTTCGGGAAATACAAGCGTAATATTACCTAAGGTCTATTTATAATCTTAATTCCAATTGATGTTATTTCCTCCTAAACAAACATCAACTTTATGCTAGTGTAAATAAAGTTGATTTTAGACCTACTTTTAGACTACTACTGTTAAAAAGTCATATAAAAATATGAAGTTGTAGCACAAACTGAACCTTATGTGTTTGTTTACATGTCTGGCAAATAAATTGCGAACGCAGATTAAGTTATAATTTCTAACATGTTGTGTTATTTGTCGCATAGGTATTATCAGTGGTTGCTTTAGAATTCAATAACTCAAACAATAACTCTATAAATACATACTTAAACATAGATTCGGAAAACAATGCACTCATGAAACAATACAACATTCACAACAGTTGCGCGATAAACAGTTTTAACACATTACACGAAATCATTAAATTTATTCCTAGGGAACAAAATGAATACCTCACAAGGCTTTGAATAGTCGAGCTCACTATGCAAATAATAACAAAGTTAACATAATTATGTATTATGAAACATTCGGCAAAACTCTTCCCGAAACTTTCATAAAATTGTAGGTAACTAATGTTGAATTTAATACGCTTTTGATATGTCTAAAGTCAAAAAAAAAAAAAAAAACATAAACCTAGGTACATGGGCATTTATAAAACGTCAGAAACTAGGTGCACGGTTCCAATTGGTCGTTTCCTATGGAGAAGAGCCGGCAAAAAACTTAACGGCATAAGCGTAGCGACACACCTGCCGAAAATTAGGCGTTTTCGTGTAGCGGCTGTCAATAGGTACGTTTGTTGTGAATGCGGTCTAAGAGAATACGCGACGTGATATCAACATACTTGTTTCTATTGTCTTTGAATGTAACCGCTAATCTTCAAACGTAGTGTCCCTCAGTCTCAACGTAGTTTTGATTTGAATGATATAATATCATAATTTCAGCCGAAAGACGTCCACTGCTGGACATAGGCCTCTCCCCCAAAGGCACACTATATTGCCCTAAGCATTTTCGGTATTTGAAAGGAAATTACAACAGGATCTTTTTAGTAAGTATTCTACGAACGAATGCACCACAAAATCCAAAATTAACGAGAACTATTTGGAGTTGAAATTTTGAGCTGTTACTCAACTACTCGGGAGCAAACATTTATGAAAATATATTAACTCGTTAGGGAAGGGAACTAAGGCAATTAGTACAGCTTAGTACTAGAAATTCGTAGTATTAAAATATGGAGTATTTCCTCACTCATATTTGGGAATGTTCATACCCAAACGTAACCTACTACCTCACTATATTGGGGTCTGATTTATAGTAAGGTACATAAATACGAACTTTACTGTTTCAATCCTAACTAATATTATAAATGCGAAAATGAGTTTGTTTGTTTGTTAAGCTTTCACCTGTAGTATCTGTAGTAGTACACCGGTAGACCTGGGTTAGGACATAGGATTCTTTTTATCCCGATATTCCCACGGGATCAAGAAATATGTGGGTGAAACCAAGGGGCGCAACTAGTAAGGTCTATTTTCGTAATTTAAGTACTACTGTCTTTTATGGGTAGAATCAGTATTAAAGCAGCTTTCCATATAGTTTCCTCATGGCTCCGGATCCGCTTCTCGAACATGAGATTCTGGGTAAACAAAAACATCGTGAGGAAACCCGGTCAGTAAGCCCATGTCTTCGCCCATCAGTTATCAAAGTTCAAAGTTTTATTAATGCGATTTTTGGTGATACAACAGGGTCTTAAAAACATTTTATAGTAGCTCAAAAATCTACCTTATAAGGCATGCATTGTTAAATTACAATATTAGAGATTAAGTTATACATTACATGCAACATAAAGAAATAATTAATGTCTATAGAAATTACAATTCAAGATTTTATCAATTATTACATTAAAACATAAATACAAAAAATGGTCAGTCACATGAAATTTTGTCAACTAGGAATTCGTCAATGGTATAGTAGCACTTGTCTATTAAAAAAATATTTAGTTTACGTTTAAATTGTGTCAAGTTTAAGTCTTTTATGTCATTTGGTAGCTTATAAAAAATTTTTGGAGCCATGCAAAGTATGCTCTTGTGCATAAGAGCGGTTTTTGAACTTGTCAGGCATAATTCATGTCGATATGTTGGTCTTATGGATCGATACCTTTGTTCCGAAGTTTTTTTAAATAAATCACCGTTTTTCTTTACGAACAAAGCAGTCTCGTATATGTAATGTAAGACAAGGTACTTAATGTTAGTATTTTTAAGATGATAAAATGCGGTTTGCAACTTTCTGTTGATTTAAGATTGCATATGGATCTAATGCACCTCTTTTGTGCTTTAAAAATGTCAAGTTTTTTACAGGAATTTGCCCAGAAAATTACTCCATAACGTAATATGGAATCTACGTAGCCATAATACGCGGTCACGACAGCCGCCTGATTTACTATTTTGCTGAGTTTATAAAGAGCAAAGGCAAGCAGTAAGCAGGTAAGCAGTAAGACATCTTCTGCTGGGCATAGTCTCCCCAAAGCATCGCCACTTCGACCGGTTATGTGCTCGCATCCAGCGGATTCCAGCGGCCTTCACAAGGTCATTAGTCCACCTTGTTGGAGGCCTTCCAACGTTACATCTTCCGGCCCAACAGTATTGTCACCAAACTATGTCCTGCCAGTGAGAATGGTATAGGCTGAATATGCTTTTAACTTTTATGAAAGGAATATTTTTGATTTTATTTTCATTTGTACATATTATTTTTAATAGAATTTATGAATTCAAACTGAAGAATATGTTTCCATTGGACTAAAAGAATAATGATTTTGTGTTTAGATAATTTCTTGTTTCCAACTAGAATATGACGTACAATAGATACTTCAAAATTCAAATTATGGTTAAGTACTTAAATCTATAATCTAAACTAATTTCATGAATTATATTAATGGTTGTAACGGTACCTATTAATTAATTAATTAGTTATAAGTTGTTTGTACCCACATGTAAATAGGTAAATTTTGATTAAAAATATCCAATTTATTTTTATCATGTAAAAAAAAAAAAAACGCCTACAATTGTTTATTTGTAAAATCAAAGTCATTCACTGATAGAACATAACATAGCATCACGCCTGTATTTCCCCCAAGGGTAAGGCAGAGATGTACCCATTTTTATTACACCCCCATTTCACCAGTTATTTTTAAGTCCCATATAATAGGGGGCGAGCCTATTACCACACTAATAGAAAGCTACAATATTGCCGAGTTTCATGAGTATATTTTATGTTAAAACAAAAGCTAGTTAGTGGATATAACTTTAAGGTTTCTGCCGCAATGTAAGTCGTTTGTGGTTGAGTATAACTTATTTACAACCGACTTCTCGTGAAAGGCAAACAACGTGACGGAATCCCCTGTCAGCAATGAACTTTGAAGTCAGTTAAAACAACGCCATCTGGTGCAAGAAGATAATATTGTAGAAGGGATAGTAAGTAGGTGTTAGGTAACCGCAGAAAGGCAGGCTTTCACTGTTTCAGGAATGTAAACGTCAAAGAACGAATCTATCTTTGTCATTCAACTGACCATTGACTTACTATTAACTGATAGTTTTCTGATATAGGAACGCTGTATTTAAGTAACTCAACGACAAAGTTAACAAGCAAAAACCTCAGCTATCTAGCAATAAAACGACCCAACACTTCGACAATATCCCTCATTAAGAAAGAAATGCAAAGCTAATAGTGAAAAAGAAACTGGAGAACGCAGTCGCAGGCTGCTTGGTAATGCAATTTGTTGAACCGGAGTAATCCTGTTACATAACGGGCCAAGGGCGGTCGAGCTGCATCGATACACGAGACGAAGGAAATCTTCTAAGCCCAAATAGGTTGAGAATGCATAATGTGCAAAAGACATCTTGAGTTTATAGTTATGTGCAAAAGAAAAAAATCGAAATCGAAGTTAATTGAAATTGAAATCGTGTTAATAGCATTGATATTTTGATTTTTAATTTAAATTTTTTAACCCTCATATTTGCGATGCCTGTAAAAGGCCGCTAGGTTTGTAAGTACCTACAATATAGAATAACACCAGAATTTACAATTAGTATGCAAATAAATCTTTGACTTTGAAAAATGGCATGTCAGTTTTGAAAAGAACAGTATCGCCGATGATCTTAACTCAATTTCAAACTCAAAATATTTTATTTCACCATAGGCACATTTGAATCGTCAGAAGCTATCGTGCACGGTTCCAATTGGTAGTTTCCTATGGAGAAGAGCCGGCAAGAAACTTCACGGCATAAGCGTAGCGACACGCCTGCCGAAAATTAGGCGTTTTCGTGTGGCGGCTGTCAATACGTTTGGTGTGAATGCGGTCTAAAAGAATACGCGACGTGATATCAACATACTTGTTGCTATTGTCTTTGAATGTAACCGCTAATTTTCAAACGTAGTGTCCCTCATATACGTAGTTTCGATTTGAATGATATAATATCATAATTTCAGCCGAAAGACATCCAGTGCTGGACATAGGCCTACCCCAAATGGGGTTTGCCATAATCGCCACGCTTGGCAGGCGGGTTGGTGATCACAGTATGGTGTTAAAATACATAGAGGACGCTGCTGCCTATTCTCTAGTAAGTCCCTTAGTCGCCTTTTACGACACCCACGGGAAGAAAAGTAGTACTATTCTTTACGTCCGGCACCAAACGGACTAAATGATATAATATAATAGTATTTAAATGATACACAACAGAAAGTTACACCTACGTAACTCTACACTTTACGTTAATATGTGCCCTTTAATGTTCTTTCCCCCTTATTCATAAACGTTGCAAGTATACATCAAAATCAAAAAACATATTCAAATTAGGCTGACAATCAGCACTTTTTGAACGCCAAAATAACATGAGACAGCCCCCCAAAACGGCCGCCACTTAATAAACGCGTGGCGTAATAAACTCCCCAGCAGCTTACTAATGTTTACGTAAATATATTTTTTGACGTTTATCGTCTCTTAACTTTAAGCTCACCTAAATAAATAACCTACAAGCGTTTAGACGTTACCAGGGTCATAGAAAACTTCTGCATAAATATGGACTCATTGTCATGACAATGACGGTTTGCTAGTCAGAAGAGGTAGCTGCTAATTATATATTCTTCTACACCGCTAAAGCTCTGGTTTCCTAGGAAAGCGGTTCCGTCATGCTATGACGGCCGTCATTTAAATCAGAAATTTTCACCAGTATCTAACATTAGGTGTCACAAAACGCTCTTTATTTGGGCAACCGTTACTGTGTGACTATTCACTGCTTTCTTAGGAAGCCACAGGATAACTGGGAACCCTCCACGTTGTTTTAATTATGTGTTTTGCACCTAGCCAGTAACTTGAGCATGTCATTGTGTAAAGGCAACACATGCGGGCTCCTAAGTGTCATCATTACCTTGCTCTTTTCCAAATCCATTCGTGGTCGGTGCAACATGTCTCTTTCTCCCATACTTCTCTATTAGTCGTCATCTCGGTAGTCACCCCCTTTATAGCCATATCATCTTTATAGCCATATCATCTTTATAGCCATATCATCTTTATAGCCATATCATCTTTCACACAGTCCATCCATCGTTTCTTTGTTTCGTTTATCCCAAGCATGTTCCTAATTATGACTAAACCAGAAACTTCTAATAACAGTTACTACAGTACAAATTACAATGCAGTAGGTACCTACATATATATCTATTAAGCACCAGTGAGACTTAAACCAATCCGATTATTTCACGCATCAAAGGAAGATAGAAATCTTAATGTAACTTACTTAACTAATTTAAAAATTTACTCAACTTTGCTACAAATGATGTTCAAATTAAAACTTCCATTCACAAAACATATACAACCCGTTGCCTTTGTCGCGGCATCTACATCGCCATATACGAAACTCCACGCGAAATTCTGCATCGCGCAAGCAGCGTTTACCAGGCGATCAGCATATACTAACTTCCACCAGCGGCTATACCCGCGTGATATCTTTATAAATTATAGCCTATGTTACTCAATGATAATATAACAAACTACTGGTGAAATATTTTTTTTAATCGGTCCAGTAGTTTTTAAGTTCATTCATTATAAACAAACAAAAAATCCTCATCATTTTTCTTTATAGTATTAGTTTAAATTAGATAACTTCTCGACATCAATCATTGTGCAGTTGCCCACCAGACCCAACACCCGTCTGGTCGGAGGATCCTCCCTTTTCCATATAGGATGAGTGAACTTTACAACCTGTTCCTCAAACCTCTACACTTTAATATAAAACGTAGGTATCACAATGTTTCTATTAATAAAGAGGTACCAAGAGCGACAGCTAAAGTTAATTGAAACAAAGAACTGCCATGTATTCTAGGAAAGAGGCATACTTACCCAGTTCAGTAGGTCAGTATCGCCTGTTAGCGATATTACTATCAGTAGTTCTATAACGCTCATTAGCCTAGATATGACAGTTTTACTTGAAGTGGTTAAATCGTAAAGAAATATTTTATATAACGTTTATAGCGAAACTTCTAACAATTCAGTACAGAAGGTCGATCGTCAGAATGCTGACTCATCAGGTGGATTAGTAAGCGCCGAAAGTTAGTGCGTCTACAAAAGAAAGCCGTTGTAAATTTTCTTGAAATGAAACCGTCGTAATTTTTATAAATAATACCTTCCAAAAGACAATATACTGCAATATGCCCCTTTGTTGACTGGTAAGAAATGCCAAGAGCATAAAGTATTTAAATAAAGGAATATTAGTGCATCACTGCCTAAGCTTTCAGAGACTGGCGTGAAGTTATTTTATTATGTACAAAGAGTCGCTCGTATCCCGGAAGCCTTAGGATTTACAACAATATGCAACAACACCGAGGATTATTTAAACTTACTAAAAGAGAAAGTCACTCGTCGATTGTCGAGATTGGAATCCCTCGATCCCCCTTCACATTTGCTTGAGCAATCGCTCGACTGAAAATTAGCAACCACAAATCCCAACCCTGATTGGAAAAGTTTTTGTTAAAGTCGCGAGTAAATACCCTTCGCAGCGACACCTGCCGGGAGGTCAGGGAAACGTAAGTATGTAAGTGGCTCAAGGCCAACGAAGGCCACGGAAGGCCAGGCCGGTAAAAGGGAAAATCTGAGACTTGGGCCACTGCCAAAAAGCAGTAATAACATAGTAGAAAGCGTTATCTCGGTAGCTTAAATAATATATTATTTGTTTGCCGTGCCGTAAAGCCAAATTATTTATTTTCAAAGAAGTTCAACTTGATAGAATTCGCGTCGTCACCGGGCGTAGGGTCAATGGAATATTGCAAGTAGATCAAGGCCACTCAAGGCCAAGCCAGGCCGGTAAAGCGGAAAATCGGTGAAGATTTGGGCCTTTGCCAAAACAGCTGTAATGAGCTTTGAAGTCAGCCGAAAAGATGCTGCGAAGCTTACTGAAATAGAGCAGTAAATTAAATGATCCGTGAAATCAAAATGAGACACTTCGCATGAAGTTATAACAACATGTCAGTTTCTCTTTTCTTGGTAATCCGTTTATTCGAGTTGATTTATGTATGTATTAGTCATAGTTTATGAAATAAACCAAATGTTCTATTTGTTATTTCTTGTTAATAATATCTTGTATACCTACTTGAAGAAATAAAAATATAATTTATCATTACAGGCTTACCATTGGAAAGTTATAAAAGTTAAGACAGAGCTCAAGTTTTCAAAGTCGATTTGTATATCTGCGTAACTAGTAGCGCCATCTATCCTTAAAGAAGTGAACTAATACAACACACCCTTACTTCGTTACACTACCTCACTAAACCTGAGGGTGGCACCACTAATCACTACGCTATAATAATCAACTTTAAGTAACAACAAATAGGGATGTATTTTAAATGCTTGTCTGTTTTTGAATTTGATTTGAGTAGGCAGTTCAAGGGGTTTTAGACAAAGTTTCACATAGCTTTGTCTTATACGGGCAAAAACAAGAATTGTTTGTATGCTGCTTTTAACAATTGCGTAGTAAAGTGTACTTTTTTACATTGTTACTCTTTCGTTTTAGTTCTTAGTAAGGAGCTATTATGAGACTAGTATAAGTTGTTTTACCTTGTGCGTGTTGCACCCATATTTTATTCTTTTTTTATGAATTAGCCTGAAAAAACTATCTTTACTCACTTTGATTTTTGTTTTTATTTGTTCCCTGGACCTGCTCACAGTAGTTTATGATTCTTACATAAGATATTTAAAATTATTGTACCTACTAATTCTTATTTTCTTTTCTTTGCAGGTAAGTCATCAACTAACCTAACCTAACCTAATACCTATAACAATCCCTGTATTACTTATATTAATCTTGTCCCATCTCTACATAAAGGTAAGTTTAGAATACTCTTAGTAAATATTCGATTAATTTAGGAATTTGCTGAGAAAAATACTCGAAAAACGAAGAAAGCTGGACATGAATCATATTTGTACATGTTTTGTTAATGTCTAGTATTTGTTGAATGTTATTGATTATTTTGATCCTAACTCCGCTCGTTACTAGAAATGGCTAAATTTCAATTAACTATAATGACCGATTCCAATAATTTACGGAGCTTTATTGGTTAACATTATGACTATTCTATCTATATCAATAATGAAGCAAATACCTCGTAGCTTTGCATACCTAGTAGATCCTCCCAAATGAAAATAACTATGACAGTTAAAATTGGCTTAGGAAAATATTTATATGCCGAGTTTGGAAATACAAAAAAACTGCCATTGGTAAGTAAAACGATTTGTTTATGTTTATAGGAAACTAGCATAAAACTGTTCGTAATATCAATTCAACCACTTTAATAGGTACTATTGCTAGATTCTGTACTTATTGTTAACTAGCTTTTGACCGCGGCTTCGCCCGCATGGATGTCGGAAAATATCCCACGGGAAGTTACTACTGGGATAACATAACTAATAGCCGAGGAAAAGGTCATTGACTCCTACTGCAGCGCCCGCGTAGCCGTCAACCATAATTATTACGAGTATGTTACGCGTAATTTTGAATCTGTGATAATTTTTTAAACTATTCATTTTAATGTTATGATGTCAAGGCTAAAATATACTAATATTTAAATCTAAATTAAATGCCCAATTTAAATAACATATTTTATTGGATAAGGATTAATATAATACCGGTCAAAATAGCTTTGGAAATAACAATGAAATTCTTATCAAATTCTGAAAGATAAAAATGTTTACTGTGGGCCATCCTTAGAAGATAGACATATGCCATCGCGGACTTTTTTGTTGAATTTTTTAAGATGAACCATTCTGTAAAACATATTTTTTATGTATATTTTACGGTTTACGTGGCGCACGTCGGCGCCGTTTTTTCCAATTCTGCTTCCATACAGGGCTAGATAATGACAAAAAAAGTTATATAGTTTTTAGTTTTGAATGTACACCGTCAAACAGACGACTAATCACCATACTTGTATGAAATAATGACTAACTAGCGTACCCTTAAGGCCGTATTTTCGGCGGCGGCAGTCAGCCTGGCGGCGGCGACAGCGGCGCATTCACATGCATAGTTTTATATGGACCTGTTGTCGCTACCCGCGCCGCTGCCATCGAGGATAGGGCCTTATAGATGTCGACATAATTATGACATTGGCTCAATTAACGTTCTGTAGTTGGTCATAACTTTCGATGTGGTCGATTGCCATAGGAATCAAATTATTTGATTCGTTGTACCTATAGCTTTGGTGTAGGTTGTAGCATCATCATTATCTTGCCCTTGTTTTCTGTTGTGTACCATCTTCCCTCTCGCTCTCCTGCAATCTGTGGGAGTGATTTCGTGAACAGGGATGGAAGTATGTAACAGGAAGCGGGGAAGCGCTATTTGATTTGAGAAATGCGCGCGGTGCTAGAGTTGGCCTTCACAAACGACCTTGCCGAGGCCTGCCCCTTTAATGTTGCTTATTAGCAAGTTCAGATGTCAGATGTTATACATCATGTGCTACTTCTGTAAGGCCCGCTCGTTTTTTTAAAATATGCTTGCCGTTATCATCAGGTGTACTAAGGTTGTACTGACACAAAATATAACAATGATGAAGAGGAAAGTTTACTTCACAAAAGATTCATATAAGAATGAATACACCATTCTAAAAAAAGGAGTCAAAAATAGTAACACGGAAAAACGACTCAAAAATCGTCTCGTGTCACGGGAGACCCGACCCGTGCCCGCGCGTCATCAAACAGAATTAGTTGATCCCACCTTATCTGTGTATATTAAAACATACATACCAACATAAATTCACGCCATGGGGGCAGCCAGAAACTACAGACCGCCATTACGATCACACACCCTTTTACACAATACAATAAACGACGTATATTTAGTAACCTGATCCGCTTAACTGTTCTTAAAGAGTCATATAGAACCCTGTAAGAAATCGACACGTGTTTCACCTCGCGACGAGGCATCCTCAGAATGACGATTGACCTGTTGCGAACCCGGACACGACGTGTTGCCACGCCAAGCGCCGAACGCACGACGCACGTTTCGATTCCGGAATACCCTTTTACACCTTCATATCATTGGTAATATCAGGGAAGGTAATAGATAAGCAAATTGATTACCAAATTAAATTGTCATAATATTCAAATCACAACAGTCATTCTTTGACAGTTCTATGAAATGGCTACACGGCAAATTAACGTAGGGTGTCAATTTGCTTAACAGTTAATTTCCCTGACTGTATATAAACTCACGCCTTTTCCCATGAGGTTTGCCAGGCTGCCACCTCCTACGACTACACACTCTTTTTCACCTTCATAGTATCGTTGGTACAAACAATATCACTAAACAGAAAAGTGTCGAATCCTGTTTTGTTATTATTACTAGCCCGCATAGGATCTAGACCGCATTGCGGAGCAATATGGCCGACCTTGACACTAAGAAAATAAGGATCTATCCCAAATACTGTGTCAACATTATTTTTGTCTTCCAAATATACGTCTAGTTGGGTGTATTATTGAGTCTCTTCTTTTCTTTTCGTGTGGTTAGTGACTAACCTGTTGTCAGAGTTATAAAGCCGCGCATGGGCCTCTGACTTGGCTCCACATGCCGTCGAGAAATATCTCTCGAGCATGCCGGTCTCCCCACTTCACCGTGTTTGAAGTAAGTGATAATTATAAAATACGCACATGAATCCGAAAAGTCAGAGGTGTGTGCGGTGCGTATTATTGAGTACTACGGTTATACATAAACATCACGTCTGTAATTTTATAAAGAGATAGGCACATTTTGCCACATAAGTTTAAGTCCCATGTAAAGCTTCGTGCAGACCAGCGCGACGCGACAGCGCGACGCGACACCGGCTATTGTTATACCGTCAAGTTTTCTTAGAAATTGTATTGTTCGAGTCGCGTCGCGGCGTCGCGTCGCGCTGGTCTGCACAAAGCTTAATAGGGGTAAGCCTATTGCCATCAACCGGGCACAAATCCAGATTCCGGGACTACTGAAAAATTAACGGTGAAAGAGCAGCGTAGTAAATAAGTCCATGTCTACAGTAACGTAGAAATTGTCTGCACTTCGGTCAAAATGTGCCCCGCAATGAAAAAGGGATTTTTGAAAGGCACGTGTGGAATAAAAACCTGGACACTACTGTCTAACCCTTCGAGACACAGGCTTGATGTTATGTGTTTTCTTTTGTGAAATACTAGCTATTGCCCGCGTTTTCGCCCGCGTTTTCGCCCGCGTGGATGTCGGAAATTATCCGACGGGAACTTATTACCGAGATAAAAATGATCCTATGTCCTAACCCAGGTCATGGTCTACCTATGTGCCACATTTTATCTAAATCTGTTCAGCCGTTTTAGCGTGAAAGCGTAACAAACAAACATACTCACTGTCGGATTTCTTATTTTAGTTAGGATGTTGAAATAAGCGAGACATATTGATTTCTTTTTAAATACTGTTGAATTTTAAAGTGAATGATTTCTCCCTTTCTCAAACTGAAACGACACACCGCTATCACAGTTCACCGCTGGGCAGTGGGCAAAACCGTCCCCAAAATTGCATCACTATATTCACCAGCTTACGTATCCAGAATGCCGTTGTCGTCGCCTTCTCAGAAAAGTCGACCCTTCTATCTACCATGCTACATGTTCCGATTCGCAGACTACATTTAAGAACTCGTCTAGTTACTACCTACTACAACATAACATCACGCATCCCTCAAGGGTCCGGCAGAGGTGTACTATAGTACAATGTACACCCGAATTTCGCCAGTTATGTTTAATTCCCATGTAATCGGGGTCGAGCCTATTGCCATCAACAGGGCCCAAATCTGGACTCCGGGCGGGGAAATTCCTGATGGAAAAGCCCAATAACACGAATTCGCCCGACCGTAATCGAACCCAGGACCTCATGTGAAACAGTTTAATACGTACTGCACCCACAGTAGGTGTGTGGCGGCATCTACATCGCCACATGCGAACTACGCATCAAAGACCTGACGTCACACAACATCCTGACGTCACACAAGTCCTGCAATTAGAGTTTACCGCGCGATGGACATATATACAAGCTCCCGATATTAACCTCTGGACAGTTGCCCGCCAGACATGACACCCGTCTGGTCGGAGGATCCTCCCTTTTCTATGGTGGATGCGTGAACTTTACACCCTGTTCCTCATGCCCCTAAAAGTGAAAAGAAAATAGCAAAATGGTGCATTATGAACATTACTGGAAACATTCAATTTCTTCTCCTCGGGAACCAGTTTGGTCTTAGTATAACCGAAACTTCTATCTAACGAAGTCAGCAAGGATCTTAGGTCCAATTAGTATGGTATTATAAAGGCAGCCTTATTGCCATGAACTAGTTACTTACTTGAAGTATTTTCTCCTATTAATTCTGCCTGTCTTGTCTAAGGCAAAATTGAAACTCTTCAATACGTAAACACAATCTCTGCAATTTTTCACAATGCTCAAGAATGATACTGTTTTACTTAGAAGGTAGGTAGGTACGGGAGCCTAAAAACTACCAATAGAGATTGGTTTTTCAAAACATTGCGATTCCAACACACAGGAAACCAATCAGAAATATTGAAATCACACCCTGTGCACCGGTGCAATTAGTTGATGGAGTTCGAAACCTCATTCTGTGTATCAAATGGATATGTCGCAGGCAATTTGTATGATTCCGCTTTTTACAAACGGTATATAGTTCGTTCAAAAACGCTCGCAGTTATGAAATATGCTGAAGGCAAAATGTAAATTGCCTTATCACTTTATAATATGCTACAACATTAAGGTTTCAAAATATTATTCTTCCTTTTTTTTACCGATTTTCAAAAAGGAACAGAGGTTCAGAGTGTATTTTTTTGGAAGTCGGTACTTGTTTTTTTGTGGAAAAAACGTTTTATTTTTGTCTCTTATATTGTGGTACCTACCATCATAGCTGGTTGTTTGTTTTATTCAGTCAGTACCAAGAGGCATGATTCGCTTTACTAGAAATTTAATTTTATAAACTTTTAAAACAAAGCCATAACCTACAATACTAATTTTAGTTTGAAAAAAGAGGTTTTTAAAAATATAGTAAATGTTTACCAATATTTTAATTAATCTTAACCAATATTTTATGAAAAGGAACTGTTTGGTTTTGACGTACCCAAATAACAAGTTGAAAGCTTTTACGGCCTTTTTGCAGCTTTAAAAGCTTTTATGAAGCTTCAAAAAGGATGCTATTTATTTGTTTTTTTTAAACTGACTGCTAAATATGTTACAGCCACAAAATCATTTTACCAATTTCAGGTATCTTTCGTGGAATAAAATTGAAGTCTGACTGTTTTTATATGAAAACCCTGTGTAAAATTCCAAATTTATTCACAGGATAAAACTTTTACTAGGTAAAAAGTTTGGTGGAATTCGCCTTCCTAAGTCTACAAACAACAAAGTTTACGTCATGATGCTTCTATGCGTAGCGTTTGCTACGAAATCGTAGCATTCGTAGCACATGTAGCAAGTATGCGTGCTACGACGTGCTAGCCTCTTTCAAAATTATTTATTTATTCATTGAGTGTGTTTAGAATTTATGTAGTAGATTTGGCACTATCTAATTGTGTAAGTTTAATGCGGACCAAAGATTTATCATACTTACAAAATACAGAATTAATTCCAAGTCTTATGCTGGTGAAAAAGAAGACCAAATTACCTCTCTGTACCGTAGCTAGCAACGTCACTGAAAGCTATCGAACAATAGGCAGCTTACAATCTATTGTTCAAAGACTCTTGTAAACATTTCACTGCTGCATTCTTTTGTCTGAGGGAAATTGGAGCTAATTCACAGACCGGGAGGTACCGTAGTCGACATATATTATTTTTACTATTTGTAGAATCTTTGTTCGAACAGAATCCTTTGACATCACTTCTGATATTGGTAGGTATGACACAGACAGGCTTTGACATCAACGAAAAACAAAGAAATATTGGCATGCTCGACGCTACAGAGCGTCGAGTATGACACATTCACACTCGTTCGTTATACGTTACGTCGTAACGTATAACGAACGAAAAACTTTTTCAGTTCCAATTTATTTCGTAACGGTTACGAAAAAAAATTTAACTGAAGGAGTTTTGGAAATCTATTTTTGGTGACTTTGTCACGTCCTGTGCGGGCGAGCTGACTGCGTTTCACGGGATTCATACCGAAGTTGTAATCGTAAAAGAGAATGTCATGACAACAAACTCTCTAATAGATTGGTTTGGGATTGGAAAAGTAGATACTCCCGCGGGACAAAGGGTTTAATCATTATTAAATGCATTCTGCCCAGCATCACAGACATGGAACTGTTTTGGACTGTTATTTTACTTTCATAGCGATTCCTGTACGTCGCTTTAAAATAAATTTTAACTTTAATATAATAAATTACTCATGTCCAAAGGTCTAAAGGTAATCAACCTTTTTATTCTACGACAGCACATCAACAGCTGCATCAACAATACACCACACAAATAGTACTCAATATGCGGTTTCCGATCCCTCAATGTGCGAATTTGGCTTCATACAGAAAACTAAACGTAGTAAGAACACCTTTATCGTGAACAGTGTGCCACTGCCAGTTGGGTTCGTGCCCACAAGTCTGGCACACTCGCGCGATGGGAATGCCAATCCTTCTGGCCAAGTATCGCCATCTGGCTCGCTATCTTTCCAGACTGCTTTAATGGACAAGGAGTTGTCTATCAAATATTGGTATTGTTACTAAATTCATTTAATTTTATATATTTAACATTCCTGGCAGGTACTTAATTTACAAATTCATGAATTCGATGATTGATACTTTACTACAGCGCCTGCATGGTAGTGACAACAGCATTCTGAAAATGATCGCTGCCAGACCGGACTGTCCCTTTCAGGGACACTGGTTGTCACAGTCTTCATAAACCAATTATAATTTGTGAAAACTAACAATAATAACAAAATTATGGACCTTAGTCTGAAATAAAGTTTTATTTAATTTAAGGTCGAAACGAGCATAAAACCAATAAATATTACGTTTAGTAAATCGTTTTGCAAGATCCAGTGGTTATCTCAACCAAGATGATAATTAATTTTAGGAGCTATTCGTCGTAGTATCGATGATTCCACATGTCTATATAAGTTTCGACCCGAATTTAGCACCGGTGACAGCGTTAGCATTAGCCTCGCAAAGGTATTGCATAGTGTCGGTATTTTTACACAGAGAGCACAATCGGAGGTGCGGCATTGTTTGATGTTTCACTGCTGAACAAAGGCTACTCTTTTGCAAAACATCTACCACGATCGTTTGATAGGTGCATTCAGGTGCAGTGAGTTATGAATTATTTATCATCAACACTGGAAACTTACAAGAATATTATTAGAATTTCATTCGTCTAAAAAATTCCATATTTTAATACTTGTAGTTACCCAGAACATGTTAACTTTTGATTAGCTTCAGTCTTAAACTTGATACTGCCTAATGCACATGGACTGAATAAGAATATAACAAGGTAGTCGTGAATTCAGGTTTCAAACCGCAGTGGTGCAGCGAACTTGAGCCTCACGATCTGCGACGAGAAAAATTTGAAATAGACCTAATTCCAAGACAAGGAGCAGGAAAATATGTTCAAACTATTTATAAAGCAAAGTAAGATGCGATGCCATAAGGTAGCCCGCGAACTAAGGTGTTTGAATTGGCTCAGTATCAGCAAGTTAATAAAATAGTTAGATGCAACGGAAACAATTATGGATTTACAAGATCATAATCATTAAAATCATAGCTCTGTTATCTTAAATTACGCCATTGATTGACATTTTCGTGAATACTTGACATTTGAGGTCAATTGAGAGTTGTATTGATGATTTAATGATGTTGTGGGTACACCTCTGCCTAGCCCTTCGGTAAAAACAGGTATGCCTGTTATTTTTTACGTTATTCTGTAGATACATATTTGTTGTTGTCACAGCTAATGCTTTTATTACCATACAACCTGAAACTGAGCTGCTAATTGTAAAAACCCTAATAACATTTAAAAATAAATTCGATCTTTGTGAGGAGGTTGCCTGGAAGAGATCGCAGTAAGCGATAAGGCCGCCCATTGTATATTTTATAGTGTATTACTTTTTCTTTATGTAATGTATAATCTGGTGTACAATAAAGTATATATAAATAAATAAATAAATAAATGTTAAGCTTAAGAAGACCTAACTGTCACTAAACAATGGAAGTTAGTGGCAGGGCAATGATTTGCATGGTAAATACTTAATTTCTAACAAATAACCCTTCATAAGAAAATTATAAGCTTACTATGGTTTAAGTGCGAAACTTATATTAGAACTTAACTTATTAAACTAAGTGAAGGTAAACTTGGGATCAAATAAAAATAATTTTATGGAGAAATTCATCAAAAAAACTGACGTTTGAAATATTTGACGGGTTAAACTGTAACTTAGTCGTAACTTGAGCGTTAGTTGAGTTTAGTTCATTGTTAGTTATGGCTAGGCAAATTGATTAGTTAAGTAGTATGCTCACCGTTCAAACTATGTGACGAGTATTGCATTAGTTACATAAACTCAGGAGCTGCACGGGGCTTATGGGACATACTTGCTTATTATATGACTTTAATAGTTTCATGTCATCGTTTCTGAGCTGAAATACTTTTATTGGATGTGTAATGCTTTGGTAGGAGAAGTATTAACATGGCGATGGCCACTGTTTTCTAGAAATGTGCTTAATAATTAATTTCCTTGACCTTACATTTTACGACGTTTAAGAGTCTACACTACTAAATCAATAAATCCCAACATTGTTAACTGTCATTTTGTAGCTTCCAATGAAATCGTTTAACATGTATTCTACGAAGCTGTCTGACCTAATTTAATTCTTAGTTCATGCCTAATTGTGTACCTTGAATACCTATTTTATTATTAACTACGCTTCGGAAGTGTTTACAACTACAAAGAAACAGCTTAGTTTAATGGTTATTAAGCAAACGCTTGACTTGTAGGATTATTTTAAGATGAATGCACTATTAAGAACTAGTTCCTTTTAAAGATTACTTGTAACAAGTCTACAAGCTAAAGATTATAATTAGGTTATATAAGATTATATTTATATTAGATATTATACTGGTAATGGCGGCTGAGAGTACGTCATGCTCATTCAAATGTCTATGGAATGGTGCGTGTGCTAAATCATTAAGTTCCCTTCAAAATGATTGAGCTGAATGGTGCTGATCCATGCATCATGTTCGTGAACGGGCGCCGTCAGTTGGGACTGGTCATCATTTAGCTGCCACGGCTTATTTCAATCATTTTATTTTTGTATTGTTTTTTTCTGGACACTTCTAATGTGTACGTCTTTTTAAATCGTACTCACATATAAATATAAATTGAACATGAATGATGTAACAATATAATTTAAAAGGCCGTTTTAGTCCACGGTGTTTCTTGCCTGTTCTTTTTCAGGCACCTGAAACGGAAGTTTACGGGAGTGGTTGGTTAGAAAACTGCTTTCTTTTGGTATACCTATGTTAAGTTATCGTTTCATAGAAGTGCGGTGGCCGCCATATAGCGTCTGCAATTTACCGGCGAATGACGTCCCTAAAACGTTATTTATAAAAGTAAGTTGGTGTGTTTTCCTAGAGAGCGTTTGTGACACCGTAAACCCAAACCCCGCTGCCCAAAGATTTAAATCGCTAAATTTGCTCTCATCGTACGTAGTGACGCAAAAAAGTATCCTACTGAGAAAAGTGAGCTCACACAGTCATCATTAAATAGCGTTTCCATGACAATAAAGTCAAGTCACTGTGTCAGAAGTGTCAAAATGAAACAAAAACACGACTATCTTTTAACACGGTAGGGCGAATCTAACGATTTAAATCTTTGCCGCTGCCATATATCATGACAGCCGTCACTGTGGCCGTTATGTGGTGGCCACCACTTTCTAGCTAGAAACCGTAGCTTAACTAGAAGTTGTTTTGCTTGAAATCGGTCAAAACGGGCATGATAAAATTCAAATTCGTAATTATGCGCTTGGTGTACGCCAGCTTGCTGCTATTGATATGACGTCACTACTTTTATAATTTTGCCCGCCGGGGTTTGTAACTTTTTTATTACTTGTGCCTCCGCGGATACTCTGAGCGCTTTACACACAATTCCGTCCTTTTCCTGTAACAAAATCTTTTGATCAACTTTTCCATCCGTTTGTAATCAAGCTGTTTTTGCTCTCATTTTTTTTGTGATGCTGCATCGTCATAGTCTTGTATCTGGGTGCAGTGCACTATGGGAAATGGGATTTACCTTCTAATGTTGACTTATTGAAAATGTTGATGTTCTTTAATCTCGTTTATAGTGCAATCTTTGTATAGTCGGCCCTACTGAACCTAGTTTCTTACCACCTTAGGTTAAATGTCGCTTGCACGTTAGGTATAGTATTAAAAGCGTCTATTTGACCTTGTGACAGTTAGTTTCAGCGTTAGTAAAGTTTCAATTAATACTAGGAATTGTTGTCAAAAGTGGTAATAAATACCTATGGCATTGAGTCCGCCTCTGTACAGTTGTGTGTGTTTAAAGTTACTACTAATTATTATAAAATAAAGTCCGCCCGCCACGTCTGGCTGTCTTCACCAATGGATGGAGTGATTCATGATGAAGGTCTAGGTCTATAATCATTAAGGTTTTCTGTTTTATCAAGTGCTAAAAACTTTGCGAAGCAGGTGGGTCACTAGTGTTAAACCGTACGAAGCACGTGGGTCGTTAGTGTTAAACCGTGCGAAGCAGGTGGGTCGCTAGTGTTAAACCATACGAAGCAGGTGGGTCGCTAGTGTTAAACCGTACGAAGCAGGTGGGTCGCTAGTGTTAAACCGTGCGAAGCAGGCGGGTCGCTAGTGTTAAATCTACACTAATATTATCAAGAAAAAAGATTTGTATATTTGTTTGTAATGAATAATTTAAAAAACTACAGGAACGATTTATAAAAATATTTCACCAGTAGAATGCTATATTATCACTGAGTAACAGTAGAATGCTATATTATCACTGAGTAATAGCCTATATAATTTATAAAGAAATCACGCGGGCGAAGCCGCAGGCGGAAGCTAGTATATAAATAAAGCAATTACGAGGTCGACTATATCTAAAGTTTATGAGTTGCGTTTTTACATGAAATTTAATTCTCCCTCTTAACAAAGGTATCTAAGGACTCTTCTGTTCCTCGAACCCGATTCTCAGTGTAAAGCAGAATGGAAAATTAAAAAGTTCCTTCAGTGAGTTTTTCAAAGGCTGCAACAACAATCTGGTTTCCTATTCACTTGATAATTCGTATGCTTTTAAGAGCAGTCATTCTTTCGTCGGCGAAAAGGCGGCTCAACAATGGTTGGTCTTAATAAATTCAACAGTTTTTAGTACAAACTGCAATTCTGGAACTCGTTTTTATTGTGAACTTCCTAAGATTTTTCCGTGAGAATAAATATTAAAAGAACGCTTAGACTTCGTCTTTGTTACTTCACAATAGCATTGTTGTGAAACACTAAATAATGAAAAGTAAACAAAAATAATTGAAGTGTATAAAGTTCCCGATGCAATTCAAACTGTGGGCAATAGCAGTTTATGAAACTGTTGCATAAAGAGGGGTATTAAAATACGAGTGTGTTTTTTAATAGAACAATTTATACAAGAGTGTTTAAATACCTAGTTATGTGCAGTTTCATACACTACTTTATCTACTCTCATACATTGGGATTGAACCTACTAAACAAAAGATCAAGAATAAAAAAAACCCACGAAATTCAGTACAACTTCACGTATGAATGGCGCCTGCACCCAGCACATCACCGCGCATGTGCTAGACCGGTGCTGCTGCCCCCGCTAACGTTCCATTACAAAAGCTGATGGAAACTCCTTCGTGATATTAACTTCTTGGATTTGCCCTGTATCTTAATAGAAAAAAATTGTTTTATAACATTATTTTGTTAGAGAAAAAGTGTTATAGTAAGATTCTATTTTTTACTTTCGGTATTGTGTTTATAAAGTATGTCAATATAAACTCGTTCAGAAGTTTATAATTCGAATATTACGATATGAGAGTAGATAAATAAAGTAAAGACATAGTTTAAAAAAAAATTTTTTGTTCGCACCTAAGAGTGTCATGCCCCTAACTTAATGCAGTAAATAATACCAGCCTGTTATTGTCCCACTGCTGTGCAACGGCCTCTTCTCAAAGGCTCGTGCCTTTGACCGAGGCCGAGGCTTCGAGGCCGTTGACAATTTCAGACTTATATATTATGTAGTTTTAGTTTTTTAGTTTTTTCAGACTTATTACTAGTTTCTGCACGCAACTTCATCAGCGTTTACCGTAATAAAAAGTATCCTATCTCCTAACCCAGGTCATGGTCTACAAATGTGTCAAATTTCATCGAAATCCGTTTAGCCGTTTTAGCAGGAAAGCGTAGCAAACAAATAAACAAATTCACTTTCGCATTTGTAATTATTTAGGACTAGCTGCCCCCGCGGAATTAATCCAAATCCGTTTTGACGTTTTAGCGTGAAAGCGTAACGAACAAACAAACACTTCCGCTTTTATAATATTAGTTAGGATTAGGATAAGTCCAGTACCCTAATTGCGTAACACAATCTCAATCACAATCGAGGGTTTTGAAGGAAATTGATCATCTTTCGTAGGTTAGAAAAATACGTTTGCTTAACACCGTTAATCACGCAATGGACTTGGCTGAGTTGTTAAAATGAAAGGAATTGCGATCAATTGACATTCTACCACGCAGGTTTCCCCAGGTTGCTTTTCTTCACCGACGTCAGTGATGTCCAAGATAAACTTAAAAAGTTCATATAAACTGACAAGCGAAATTACATTTAAAAACCCCGGACACAAACATTTCCTCATTTCTCTTTCCTACTCCATCACAAGACTCTATCAATGAGCCCAAACACGATACCTGTGCTGGAAGTTGGTAAGGCAGTTGGGTATCCTGTAAATTCCAGGTGATGCTGCAGCATCAGTAGTAGTAACTATGTTCTTCTAATATCATTTTTAGAAGAACATAGTAACCTTGAACTCAAAATTCAAATTCAAAATTCAAAAGTCATTTATTCAAACTAGGCTGATAATCAGCACTTTTCGAACGTCAAAATTACATAAGACAAACTGATGCTGCAGCATCATTAAGTAACAGAATACCAAATTTCAAATCGATCAGACCTGTGGAAAACGCTTACATCCATTCATCAACTAGAAAAGAGCTTTTAATCTTCACACAACTGAACCGATTATGATAAAATATGTCTAAGAACCATCGCTAGAAAATCAACTTTCAAATAAAAAAGCCGCATTCAAATCGGTTCACCCGTTTAAGAGCTAAGGTGCCACAGACAGACACACACATAGCGGACAAACTTATAACAACCCTCTTTTTGCGTCGGGGGTTAAAAAGTCATATTGGTAGGTACATGCCTGGTTTCGAACCTCATGCATAAGTGGACTGGGCCATCACGACAGCTTCTGCATAAAGTAATTGAAACAAATTTTCATTAGGTACGTGTTAAATAAACTTTGTGTAAAACAGTAATCTTTATTTCAAATTAATGAAGGATCGAGTGACGTCACCAACCGTCAGCACGACAGACGTCGTAACCCGGTGGCCAGTTTATATCAGTACGTGATTGGAGAAATGTGATATTAATTTTACATTTTCTGAAACCACAGTGAATATTAATTAAGTTAACAATGTGAGTATTGTGGTAGTAAATATTCAACAGATGCAAAGTTTATTTAATCATGCTATACCTCTGCATCAAATTATATTAATAGGAACACCTCACGTGTCTTTCGATGGCAAGTTTTCACAAAACTCAAGTTTACGTTTTAGTCGGTACCTTTTCAGTTTCGAATAGGCAGTTACCATTCGATTTACAAATTCATTGACTGTGATAAGTTATCGTCCACCATCAACAAATGAAGAGGGATATTCACCAATAATTACTACGGTGAGGTGCATATATTATAGTTAGAAATACCACGAAAACGGATGTAGTGCAAATTCGTTTTATACGTGAACATATTGAATCAGAATTCGTGATACGATAAGTAGCATCACACATCTCTCTCTCTCGTGGAACACTAGAACAACACAACTTTGTTACTTTATGATAAAAGTTCGCTGCAAGCTCACCTCAGCTGTCAGTTCAAATGACCCTTGTTTCACAAATAACTAACTTTGTATGCCTTTTTCTCTTGAAATCGAGGCGTCCTTGCTCACCCACAACAGTAAGGACGTCTCGCTATCAACTTAGTAAGCCACTGCAGAGCTACAAATGGTTTATATAGCTCAACTTAGTAAGGTATTGCAGATCTGGGTTTATATAACCCTGCAGTATCATGTACGTATGGCTGGTAGCTAATATAACGCCTAGTTAAGTCCCGCGGGTACCATAAAAGCCACAAGTAGTTATCCGATGCGTTCAACGGCCTGACTTAGAATAAACGAAGCGTTTCGGTTTCTTTAACAAACAAGATATGTACACCTATTCTGGGATAACCACATTTACACACACAACACATTTTTTTTTTTTTTTTTGCTTGTGAACAAGCAACACGCTAGCTTGTAGCCAGTTTCCTAGCTTCTGCAACATTGAGCAATTTTTTTAATTTTTTTTAAAGGTATATCCTGAATAAAAGTTATTTCTAGACAATATCAATCTGCCTAGCCAATTACCAACTATGTTGGGGTCGGCTTCCAGTCTAACCGGATGCAGCTGAATACCAGTATTTTACATGGAGCGACTACCTATCTGACCTCCACAACCAACAAGTTACTGGGCAACACGATACCCCTTGGTAAAATAAGCTGGTTGTCAGACTTTTGGTCATCTGACTACCTGTCCGTAGCGACTCTCAAAGATCTACGAATGACAGCCGGGACCAACGGCTTAACGTGCTTGCCGTGACACGGAAGGATCTCCGACATGTAATGGTACCCTTTACAAATGATAAAGATCCGATACTCTAAAGTGTTTACAATAATATCAGGTATTCCTCATCACAAACCTTTTTGTGAAATATTTCAACGGTTATTAAAAAAAAAAAAAAATGATGTACTGAATCCATGTTAACAGTTTTCGTGTCGATGTCCTTGACACCCTGTATATCATGGCAGGGAAAAGAGATTTTGTGACTCAAGTAAAATTTTGATGCAGTAATTGACTCACTAAAATTAAAGGAGCTCTAAAACTAGAGGAGCTCGTGGCTGAGTAATAATTGCCGCACGGGTCGATCCATCAGGTTAAGCTGCGCTTGCCAGGGTTGTAAGAGATAGGGGGTGCGTTTGTATTTTTTTTTTTAATAGAATTAGTTAGAGCCCTTTTCCTGATTGTGATTACAAATAATTATATCCAGGGTTATTGGTATAAAACAAACAACCTCTTAAGGGGTCATTGTACTCATCGTTATGAACAATTTTTAGTAAGGGACAAAACCAGAAAGCATGAATCAAAAATCAGGTGTTCCCTACATTTTGACGAGATAAGCGAACATAAATTAATTTAACAGGTGTCCCATAGTAAAAGTTATTCATAATGATGAGTACAAAGATCCCTTAAGTGGTTGTTAGTGTTTTACCGATAACCGTGGATATTCAAATATTGCTAGGATATTGCCTTCAAGCCGAACTTATTAGTCATCATCCGTGATAAGATGCCAGATGCCAGAGTAGCTTGATGATCATCTATCTTATATTCTACATCTAGCATCCAAGACAATGAACCCAATAAATTTTAGTGCTCTATACAAGAACCAAACTGCGGAGCATTTCAAATTTTCAATCTCACCTGTCAGGTACAGGTTAAAATCCAATTTTTCGATATAACTCCGCTCTGTGAATAGCATGGCCGATGCGACGTTGAGAAGAGAAATACTTGAGAGTTATTGATCATATTATTTATTTGAAACACAATTTTTATTGCTGACATTTCCGTTCAGTTATGTAGAATCTAGCTGCGTTATCGATAGCTTGGTTATTTGCAGGTGATTGTAGGAATATCGCTGGATGGGATATGTTAGTACATCTGGGAAGTGAGTTTTTTTTCTTTCTTATAAAAAAACGTTGGTCCACGCCAGGAATATCTCTTGTGTCTTTGATTATCATCATCATCTGCCTAGCCTTTTCTCAGCTATGTTGAGGTCGACTTCCAGTCTAACTGGATGCAGCTAAATACCAGTATTTTAACATTCAAACTCAAACTCAAAGCATTTATTTCCAATTAACCATTTACAGGCATTTTTGAATTTCCAAGGGGTCGTACAGTCAGAAAAATGAAGATAGTTGCCCATCCCAAAGCGTAGTAGGTTCCTATGGAGAAGAACGGGCAAGAAACTCCACGGACACTCTTTTAAATTAAAATATTGTTACAAAATATTGGTTACATCTTTCATGTTGAAATGATACATGTGAGAACAATGTAGAAAGACGTACATGTTAAAAGCCGTTATAAAAGATATTAACAAAAAACAATTCAAATATTTTAATTAAAATAACCTTTTCACGGAACGACTGTCTATTTGACTGCCACATCCCAGTTCCCCAGTCTTTGACGTATATATATTGAGAAACAGCCAGACCAAGGAGAACCATCATAGGTCATGCAAATGGTTGTACCGTGACGTAATGAACCCCGCGACAACTACCACCGCAGCCAATAGCTCAGCTACTGCGCCACACGGTATAATATAAGTTATATTTATGATTTGATGTAACCTTTAATGTTAGTTGCATGTTTGTAGGCTCTTTTTTTGCGTGGCGAAATCTTCATGGGTACCCTCCATCTTGAGGGAACGGAGGGCTATGTCCCGATTAAAACCCCACTGTTCCTATTAATACCATGAGTCTGGGGTCCGGGAGATACTTGTACATTCGCCCCACCCTGACTGTTATCAGCCCACCATGCCTGGCGCGCCCCATCACCAAGTGCGGCCAATCCTAAGACCACACGTCCTCCTATACTTTAATTAAAAGTGAAGTTTTGAATGAACTGTTTAACATTTTAAAACAAGCTTGCTTAAATATTATTCAAGTCTGACACGTTGGTCTAGTGGTTGTAAGCGCTACTGTTGAGCCTGAGGTCCTGGGTTCGATTCCTAGGTCGGCCAAAGTGTTATTGGGTTTTTCCATTAGGAATTTCGCAGTAGCAGCCCGGAGTCTAGATTTGTGCCAGGTTGATGGCAATTGGCTCGCCCCATGTTACATGGGATTTAAACATAACTTGCTAAATGTGGGTGTACATACTATGGGTACAACTCTGCTTAGCCCTTCGGGGATAAAAAAGCGTAAGTGTTTGGATCACTGTAGTATGGCTGGTATTATTAGATACCTTACCTATCCTAATTAATATAATAAATGAGAAAATGAGTTAGTATGTTACGCTTTCACGCTAAAACGGCTTAACGGGTTTAGCACGTGGGTAGACCCTGGAACATAATATACTTTTTATCCCGATTCCCGCGGGATCGAGACTTATGCGGGTGAAACCGCGGGACACAGCTCGTAATATCCTTTCATACAATAGTGTCCATATCTTAGTACCCTTCCGCCCTCTATCACAAAGTAATGTTTCCATGGCGACTTTCACATCCTCATAATTATCTTGTTCGGGAAGGGAACTGTGTCCTTGTACGGTCAACCTCAAGTCAGGAGACAAATGAACTACGAAAACCGCACTTCAAGCATAGCATAATCAGCCTCTAATGTTCCCACTGCTGGGACACAAGCCTCCTCTCGAGAGAGTGAGAGGAAGTGAGCTGTAATCCACCACGCGGGGCCAGTTCAGGTAGATGTCACATGTCTTCTTATTTTTTTTGGTTCTAGTACATGCCGGTTTCCTCAACATGTTTTCCTTCACCGTTTTGAGAGCAGTGGTGATGAAATAATTTTACCTACACAAAGTAAAGCGCCTGCCTGGGTTCGAACTTACGACTTACTATTCGTAAGTCGCGGCTGTTACCACTGGGCCACCACTGCCTCTTACTGGAACGAAATAAAGGCGTTGACGTAGGCAAATTGATGGAAGTGTGATTTAATGTACAGCCAGAGAAATTAATTGTTAAGCAAATTGCCACGTGAATTTTCCGCCTTATAACCATTGCGTAAAACTGTCAAAGACTGACAGTTGCGATTTGAATATACAAACAATTTAAGTCAGTAGTCACTTTGCTTGTACAACGGGTGAGATGACAGTGTATTGCAAGATTAGAAGGCACGGAATAAAGGTTTTTGAATAGAAACTCGTTCCGGACAAAGTGTAAAGTACTGGTTTCTTGCCTCGTTTCGTGACCAGTAAGAAGGAAGTCAATCGATACCAAAACTTATCAACACTTTGCCCGACTTTTTACGAATGCCTGAATTATTACATGTCACAATATTATATTTCGTTAATATTAACGTTTCCTGTTTAAATGAAAGTAAGGACCTACTGACTCTTTTTAGGTGTTTGGAAGCGGTATTTTTAGAGTAGTGGGGGCTCTGTGGTAAAGGTAAATGGTAAAGTTTTTGCGTAGATGTCCCTGCCACCCTGTATATTATCCTGGTACGGTCAAGGAGCACTAACGTGTTTATTTCCCACATATCAGGTGTACATTGTCACCTTTTCGAATTGCTATTTTCATTCAAAAACCCAGGCCGTCAGACGTTGTCCTGTGAAATTTTCGATTTAGATTTTTCGGCTGTTCTTTTGTGTCATTCCAATTTTTTTTTTTTACAGGATTCAGGAAAAAAAAAAAAAAAAAAAATTAAGCGTTCGAGCCATTTTTGTGTTTTTGCGAGACTAATGCACGGCTATTGATTTATATATCGCACCTTTGGTAGAACAAGGGCATAATTGTCAAAAATTGCCAAACGAATGTTTTTGTCCCTCCAGTTCAAAGGGCCTTTTTAAAGCATTTCTGCATATTTAAGTCATTTTGGCAATTTATGACAATTATGCCCTTGTTCTACCAAAGGTGCGATATATATATATAGAGAAGATAGATAAAGAAGAGAGCAGATATTGGCAATGACGTCGTAGGAAAAATTATAAGTTGTAAGTAAGAATTAACATTAAGATGTACACATTTACACATACATTTTTGACATATTTATTTCCTGACTGAACATTAACATAAATAAGGCTTCAAATTACTTTCACCTAATTCAGTAATACGTTGTATACAGATCCCGAATCCAGGAACCATCTGTAGTTTTGAAATCGGGTAAACTTGTGCAATACGTCTTTTCTTCTAGCGATCTCAACAATAACCAGTCCAAACTGTGATTGGCGTCATACAATTCAGTTTAATACCTACATCGAAAACCAGTACATAATGATGCTATCGTCCCCCATTACACTGGGACAATGGAAACGTTATGGGGACCGACGACCCCTAAGGTCATCGGTCTTTTTTTTTTTTTAACAGCACTATTTCTATAAACTATTGCAATAGACTAATACTACATTACTAAACGTTATGGGGACCGACGACCTAAGATCGTCGGTCCCCATAACGTTTCCATTGTCCGTTTGACGAAAAGGCGGTTCGTATAATTTGGCAGAGTAATGTAGTATTAGTCTATTGCAATAGTTTATAGAACTAGTGCTGTTAAAAAAAAAAAAAAACCTGACGGTAACTAAAGATTTCAAAGCAAGATCACTTTTCAAGAAGTCTGATGCAGTTAGTGGCAGTTAATTTAGTGCATCAGACTGCTTTAAAATGTATTATCAAGTATAAAAATCCATAAAGCCGTCAGGATGCTACGAGGGTATACAGAATCTCGCATAAATAGATACGCGTGAAAAAGAATATAACCCTGCCTCTGCCGACGCGCAGCCGGGTCAAAATAGGTGATTTGTGGATGGACGTGTAATTGTATTATCTTAGAAAGGTTATCAAAGGTGTATTAGATGTAGCACCTATTTAATTAAACCTTTTATTATGTTATACAACGTGTTCCTTTTGATATCGCATAACTCTAGGGTATTAATGAGATCATATCAACTGGCATATGATTTAACTTAAATTTTTTATTATATATTCTTACAAAATAATTCGACAAATTCACGATTATTTACGCAAAATACCCTTACGTGAAATATATTTAAAAAAAAACATCTAATTCAGAAAAATATTGGCCATTAAAAAAAATATGACAACGTCGTGTTTCCTTACCTTTAAATATGAATGATAGGTTTGAATGAAAATGATTTATGCGTATTTATCAATGCAACTTAGATACACACATTGAGAGTCTAGTGATGTGACGTTATCTTAGAAACTATAACATGTATTTTTGGAACACTTGTTCTAGGACTTTTTGTATTATTTTAACATATAGCATAAATCCTTAGGGACATAAATTGGTTCGTTGTATAGTCTGTGAAACCTCACTAGGTTTCATAGACTCACAGTGGGTACCTCAAATACGTTCTCTCTCTCTCTCTCTCTCTGTTGCCTCTCCTACCTCATCATATTCCCAATCAATGAAAAAGTTCTAAGCTATCAATTAGAAGTTCGATACAAATTGTTTTCGCAGCCATTTCATCAGAAGTTGGTGCTCCAATGAACTAGTTTTAGACTAAAACGGAGCACCTATTCATGAGGTCGTGCTCGAATCGAAACACGAATCCGCTTGTGCATAGTCGGGTAATGTTTGGACGTATTTAAAATAGTGAAGAATTGTATGTTACGAAAGTAAAAATATCGGAAGAAAAACCGACCAAGTGCGTGTTGAACCACGCACAATTAAGGGTTCCGTAGTTGGGATGATTTTATCCCAGAACATTGTAGTTAAAAAACATGTTCCCCCATACATTCCAACTGCAAATGTATGTTTGTTCGCACAATATTTAATTTACCAAGTTATTTTAAGACCTTAGACTTCATATAGGTTTTCCTGTAATCTGTGTACTCATAGATTACAGGAAAAGAACCATTCTCTGTATTTAATAAAAATATTTTTTTAAGATCTTCACAACAAGCTCTTTCATTTGATATGTCACACGATACAGTTTGCAAAACGGTTTTTTTTTTCTTTTTTGTTAGTCACCCTACAATATCAATCAACGTCGAAATTATAACAATTGAACGAATTGCCATTTTGTCTTAGGCATTTTACAAAACCGCCAGCGTTTGTAAGTGGACGGCGCCGTTTGTAAAATGACGAATCACAATCGATACAATCTGTCTGCGACATATATAATACTTAGTTGTATATAAATAGTTTATATAATTTATTCAAATTGAATAATAAAAGATTCTTTACAAAAATGTAAAAAAAAAATTTTTTTTTTTTACTCGTCTGAGAACGTGTAATTTATACATTGCAAGATGTTGAGAGAATGTTCGGTTCATTCAACAATCAACGGTCTAATGATGGTGAAAACTGCGTCAAAATCCATTGTGTAGTTCAGAAGATCTTCTTTGTCGACTATAATTATGTAGATATAGATGACCGGACTGCCAAAATAGATTCTATTTCACACAGTGGCAAAACTGTGTCGATCGATCAAAACGTAACTAAGTGCCAATCGCTTACTTATAACGAGTAATTAACTCGGCATTGGCCATATCCACGGGGTATAGAAAATGTAAAACATGATAATATTATTATGGCATGCTCGCAGCACTTTATATAATTGCATGTGCGGTGTTATAGTCAGTTATGAGCATAGCAACATTTTCATAACTATTAGAAAGCAGCGTATTAATAACATTAAATCTTTTATATAAATAATGATCATAATTATTGAGATCATCGGAACAGCACCCTTATTGCGTATTACACTTTCAATCATAATCTGAAAGATATTGCTAATCCATTGCTTCTTAATGTTTGAAAAATTTGTCTGCTCAACAACGTAAATAACGCAATGAATGTTGTTGAACTGTCAAAATGGACGCCATTGCTACTGTAAGTTTGTCACGCAATTACCCCGCTGCAGCGCTGGTCTTATCGAGATCTATCTAAGCTTTTGTTTAGTTTTGGATTGGTCACATGTTTTGATCTTGTTTCTAAAAATAGATAATAATAGTACCAGCCTTTATGTATGTAGCCGTCGGAGCCTCGGTAAGCACGTTAAGCCGTTGGTCCCGGCTGTCATTCGTATATCTTTGACAGTCGTTACGGGTAGTCAGAAGCTCGAAAGTCTGACAACCACTCTTATCAAGGGGTATCGTGTTACCCAGCAACTACATTGTGAAGGTAGATGGGCAGTCACTCAATGTAAAATACTGGTATTCAGCTGCATCCAGTTAGACTGGAAGCCGACCCCAACAACAGTTGGGAAAAGGCTAATCAGATGACAATGTGTTCCTCGCCAGGGCCAAATGCTTCTTCTCATTAGGAGAAGGCACAATAACTCATTATGGCCACGCTCCCAGAATGCGGGTTGGCGATTTTAGATGACTATAAGTCCTCCTTCACTGCCAGTCTCGGTAACAGACGATCATTGGTCTACATCAGCCCTTGATTACAATAACTGGAAGTCATGAAGAGAGACCCTTTCTTCTGCATTGGGATGATACAGGCTGACAGTAACCAGTAACCAGTACCCTACTGGGAGATAATACAGGGTCCCTACAGGGACAGTAACCAGTAAACTACTGGACTTTACCCAGCAGTGGGATGATACAGGCTGACATAAAACAGTAACCAGTACCCTACTGGCCTTTACCCAGCAGTGATATAATACAGGGTGACACTACCTAGTAAACTACTGGACTTTACCCGGCAGTGGGTTGATACAGGCTCACAGTAACTAGTAACTTCCCTGATGACACTTATATCACCACAAACAGACGATTCGTCTCATAAAACGGAATGTGGTAGTTAGTTGCCAATCAACTCAGCCTATCGCAGTCCACTACTCCCAAGCTGCGCCAAAACACTCTATCCTCCACCTCCCACATCTATTCAGTCCCAGCCTTTGTAAGGTCGTCGGTCCACCTAGCTGACCTAGGCAACGGTTGCCAACACACGCTCACCACTCTAGGACTCGACGTCTGTTCCACCATCTATTGACCCTTTGACAAACATGCCTCATTTACTGCCACTTCGGCTTGGTAACCCTGCAAGCCATATCGGTAACTCCCGTTCTTTTCCGGATAATCCTATTTATATCCTTCAAAGGAACCCAGACATATTTCATTCCACGCGCGCAGCGACCTTGAGTTTGTGGAACAACACGACTGTCAGTGTCCACGTTTCGGCAACGTCTACAGTATAATGAGCAGGACGAAATGGTTTTAGTCCTTATCTTAGTCTTATTTGTATGCGTATTAAAATTAAAAACAAAATAATACGCGTGAGGTAGTCAAAGTACGTCACCTTGGTGACATTTTGGTGAATCAGCCTAACAAGCCACAAAAGGAGAGTTGAAGAACATTTAATTATGTATTAAAATACATTATTTAGCAATATTTTGTACTAAAAACTAAAAACAAGCTGAAAAATCCTTTGGAAATATGAAAATAAAAATTCTTTAGCGAATACTTATTTTGTTGATTTTTATTGAATATTTAGAAAGAAATGGCTTGTTATAAATACAACACAATTATTACAGCTAAACAGAAGGTCAGTATGGTCAAATTATTAATTAAAACACCAGTTTCGTCACTAAATATCATATGGGAGTCTTAATACGCATGCGCCGGCTAACTTCGTTCTTGCCTCACATACATAGGGAAGACAGTAAACAAATAGGTGCGGCTTAGACCGGTCGTCTATTTGCCCGCCAGGTTTCGCGCGCAAAATGTCGCCGTACCTATAATTTACCAATTCTTTACTATCGTAGTCACGTCAGTTTCGAAAACCATGCGGTTTTCTCCACAGTTTCTTAGAATCCAGTTGTCGTGTGTGGTGGCATTTTTTTATATTTATCACGTACTTTATTGTATTAATTTATGTAATAAAAAACTTCAGTGAAAGTTTTCCTCGGAAAAGTTAAGTATCTTCTTCAGTGGTGCCTTCGTCATTTCGGTCAATGTAGATGGATGTTCTGGTAAACTTCTAAATTGTTCTATATTTTCGTTAATTTAAAAATACTTGCTTCAACAAAATATTATTTTGTAAGTTCTCGAAAGGCTGAGTCATCGTTAAGTACATCTTATACCATATTAATGTAGTTATATATTGTAATTTAGGCACAAGAACAACATTTATTTTTGTTATAAATGCGAAGCAGCTTCAATAAAATATTTGTTATTACGAATCAGAAAAGAGAGGACAAAACACCTCACCTATCTCCACATTCAGAGACGAATAAGTTATTCTGTCAAAAGGTTAAGTAGAAGCGTCCTCTGTGATAAAAACAAGATACTGCGCATCCATCTGACGGTAGCTGCGCAGTCTGTTGTTTGTTATTATATACCTACCTACTAGCTATAATTCAGAGGCCCAAGTTCAACAATTCAATGATTATAAGCTGATCAAAATAATAGGACTATAACGGAGGTTTTGTCCAAAGTCATTACGGTCAAGACTTGAAGTGTTGTGTCAGTAACGGGAAAACCTTAGCTTGCATACTTATGTAGGTATGCAAGCAAACTTTTTTGTAGTAAGATCTTTTTTAACGTAGATTTCGTGTGCTAAACTCCGATTGTCCGTGGCAAGCGCATCCGGTCCCTTAATGTTCCGGAGGGTGCTCTTATGTGTACGGACACTGAGTCCGGAACAACCGGATCCCGGAAGAGCCTGACCGGCGGGAAGGCAATAAAGATGCAACCAATTGACCACTGAGTGCTGCTTTAAATCTCTTGTTAGCAGTTTATACAAAAATAGTTCATGCCGTGATGAAAATATTCTAGTCATTTTAAAGGTTGGGTAAGATTTTGATAGCCCAGGATAATCTGAACTTATGTATCTTTCTCTAGAATATAAATAAAAGGAAAGAAAATGATTTTGTATTGTATATTCGTCTGGTGTCCCACAACTCCAGCTCTAAGCGCGTATGTTGCGATTATTGGCACATTCAAAAATAAAATATAACTGAATATTAATATAATATGAAGACATAATTGACTGAAGACTTTACTGCTCTTAGCAAAATACAATAAACGACGTATATTTAGTAACCTAATCGCGTAACTGTTCTTAAAGAGTCATAAAGAACCCTGTATGAAATCGACACTTCTCAACGAGGCATCCTCAGGATGGCGATTGACTTGTTGCGAACCCGGACCCGACGTGTGGACACGTCAAGCGTCGAAAGCAGTGTCAGTGTGGTACTGTTTTGTAATTTATAGTGGATTTCCGCAAAGTCACGCCTGAATCAAATAACTTTCTTAAATTTGCTCTATGCAATGCATCAGCATGTGAGTGGAACATTGTTCTTGTATTATTAAAGCTTCGGGAACTTTTTGATTTGGCAATAACCACCGAAAAGTTGCGTAACGGCACGAGCTTGACTTTGTGGCGTGGCAAATGAGTAATAAGTACAGCAAGGCTTTGTAGCAATAATGAAAACACGGTAAAGAGAGATGTTTGTTCATCCTATCCTATCAGCACAAACTACATAAGAACATCTCATACCGCAGAAAAAATAAGCCAAGTCAGCAAGCCGTAAGTGACACTGACTACATATAGTGACGTCATTCGTGGTGGTTATATTAATGTACCCGTGATGCCAAAGGTGCTCTTTCAAATTTGCTCTTTTTGGTACCCTGTGGAACTTGCTAGTTTTGGAGCACAAGCATATTAATCAGCCTACATCTTGCCCAATTCTGGAACACAGGCCTACTCTCTGTGAGAGGGAGAGGGCTATAATCCTCCCCGCGGGCCAATGCGTGTTGGTATACGTCACATGACATGTCTTGAATTTTTGGTTGGTGGTTTGATTGACGGCTTGCATGATAGGGACCACCATGCAAACCAACAATAATATGAACCGAGGGTTGTGAGTCTCGACCCGTGATTCATAGCTATTCAAAGGTTTGAGATAGGTCAATTCTCTTTTACGGCCGATTATTTAAGCAAAAGACGTTAAAAGGATGAGTAATCTAATAAACAGGAAAGCAAAACACCACTCACTTCACATTGGTCGTCTCAAACACATTAATAAACAGCACTCAATGATAAACAAATACCGTTCTGAGTTCGACTTCTTCAGTTTATCTTACTGGCAACTGCAGCCGGTAACTCGTACTAATTTTAGTTTTGGCAAGTGCAAAACTTCCTTAGTTTTCGAGTAAAGGTGGATGCTTGGAATATTTTTTGCTATCAAAACATTATTATATTATACTAAGGGAACACCGATTGATCCTCGAGATTGATATTTACCTTCCCGTAAAACAGCCTTTCATAAATTATATTTTTACAAAATATTTGTTAAATCATTCATGTTGAATTTATAGTTATACGTGAGAAGACGTACACGTTAAAAACGATCGGCGCAGAAAAAAAAAAAAAACAACAAAAACACAATTAAAAATAATATAATTTAAATAAGCCGTGGCAGCTAAGACATTACCAGTCCCAACTAACGGCTCCCCGTTTACGAACATGTCCCATGGATCGGCACCATTCAGCTCAACCATTTTGAAGGGACCTAAATGATCTAACATACCTGCCACCATGAGCGAGACATTTGAGTGAGCATTACAAACTCTCAGCTACCTGGGCGCATTCAAGTCCATGAAAGACATATTACCCAGTAAGTGGTAGGTTTATAGTACATAGGACTCACACCTGTGCTGTGCAATTTTATAATGCAAAGGAGATTGAGTTTGTAAAGTACAAAGATAGTCTCATAGTCGTCAGCGGCTTGAACGATATTTTCAAATGCTAATCAATTAGTTGTGGTTGTGGAGCTAGACCAGCATTGAGCAAGCAGCAGAAACGAATCAATTATATTAGCAATATAATGCCCCAATAGCATAGTGTGCGTTTTATAAAAGATTTAAATTTCGTCCCATCAGTAGAAGTATGCGGAGGGGTATTTTATATAGTTACGTTGTACAGTTTAAACAGTACCCCATGAACATTGAGTCTACTGCAGCCAGTCTGAAACCTAGTTGAACTAATCGGTCCCTATTTCTAGTATTATAATGATGTCTTTCAACTCTTTTGCTATAGATTTCTCCTTACGTATCTACATGATGTTTTCAGCGTCGTGATGTTAATATCCTTAAACAGTCTTCTAAGAAAATCGCGCCTGCGGAGACTATAAGGCTCTGATAGCTATTTTCAGCAGAATAAAAATAGACTCAATATCTGCAGCCCGTATCCAAAGTAAAGTTCAAACCACCGACCCAGTTTTGAATTAAGAACACAACACTGTGTTAAAGAAATGCAGTTCTTTATATAAAATTGACAACTTAGTCCGATGCTAAGTTATCATTTTTATTTAGAACTTTACCGTAGTCGACATAAAGTTTGAAATGTCTAATGTTTGTGTTTTGCAATACCCTGACATGGTTAACGTACAAAAACCGACAGTGATCAATTGTGAAATGTGTGATGTACATACTTGAGAGCAAATAAATAAATAATTTAATTCCAAACACTTGCTCAAAAGTTAAGAAGACTGGGACTAAAGCTATATCTCATTTTGTAAATACACGGAAAGAGTTGAGACTTTGCATGTTGTTTGTTCCGATCCCAATTCTAAGTATACTTGCTCTGATGATGGAAACAAAGGATGATCCGTTAGTGCAAACTTACATAAAAGTTAAAGCGTTTAACCTACAAACCTTTTGGCGAGAACTTCTCTACTTACTTAGCTAATCAAATAAGAGATTTCACCTCATTCATTTGAGTCAGACTTCTTCTTCGTTGAGAATTTAATAATATTTATAACAGTTGCAAACGCTTAGCTAAATTAAACTTAATTCGGAATTTTCTTCGTGACATTTTTTTCTGTTTTGACACGAGAACTTGTTAACGAATGAATAGTGTTAATTTTTTGCATCTTCTTGAGTAATTACTTAGCGGCTCTCCCAGTGCAGTTTTCAGTGTATTACTTACTCAAATTCAAAAACAAAACATTTATTTCAATTAAACCATTTACGTCCCTGAAAATGGTTTAATTGAAATAAATGTTTGTTTTTTAATTTTTATGTAATCGTTCAGTTAGAAAAAGAAGCTAGTTGAAGGACAAACTAAGATTTTAAGATAAATGTTTCTTTAGATTTTGAAAGGATATTTAAAAATTAATATTTGAATTATTTTGTCATCAAATTCAATTTTTTCTGGAGATTATGAAGATGATTGAACATTTTTTAAGAGAAAACCAATTTTAATGATATTTGACAAAAAAATTACTAGTTATGGGCTAGATTGGTAAAAAAACAACTCGTTGCAGAGACAACATATTTCTTGATAAACGTTTCTGCTATTTGTTGCACCGTTATTTAGCTAATGTACTAATACGTCTTTGCCTTTTGAAATAAATCGAAAACCATTGCGAAGTTTTTATTTACCTTTTCAACATTGTGAAAAGACTGAACAAAAACGAACCTAACTTCATGTAGTTTGCACTTTGTACACCACAGTCACGCCCGATAACGTACCCGTTAGCAGAACAACAAACCTCTATGTCATAGAGAAAATTGCAAAAATATTCTCCTAAACAATACATTTCAGCCCCACAAGCTAACATAGTTTTTTATGGCATCGCAGAAAAAAGTTCGCATTGAATCCTATACCATTTAACGAGCACGGATGCGGGTCCAAAAATGATGCGGAGTTCCGGACGTCCACAGGAGAATGCGTAACAGATGTCGGCAACAACTAAGCTTCCGTAAACCCACCAATATTATCTTCCCTTTGAACATTCCATTTGTAAAATAAATGTACTCACATTTTGCTCTCCGCTTGAGACAACAAAAGACAGCGCTGACTGAAGAAGAGTGAACGATAGGGTCGTCCTGTCGTACACTCTTCAATCTAACATTACGACGAAAATATAATAATATATTCCGGAGGAAACGTCATTCGTTTGACATTTATGTCAATTGAGTCTGACAAAATCAGGTCAATAAAGGGTTTATAAGTGCATTACGAGACGAGTCAGACCGCCTGTAGACGAGTAGACGGGTAAGTCAAATTATTCCGTCTTTGAGAGCGACCAACGCCGATGGGCGACGTGGTTCATGTACAAGTCCCTCGAGCACAAATTAAGGACATCTCGTTAAAAGATGACGATGGCAGCTGTGTGAACGGTTTGCGAGAGACTTAGTAATTGCTGCAGCTTTTAAAAAGCATATTTTATTGCCTTAAAAGTTTCATGTATGATAATTATATATCAAGTTGCTTCGAACAGAATGTGTGGCTGCTTCTCTTAATTAAAAGTGCGACATGGTTCCATCTGTTAAAGTTATTCAGGTCAGTGAAAATTAATGCAGTCAGTCAACAGTTGTATCGGCAGTTTTTTCAGAGAATAATTATTTCATCCAACAAATGATTATTGACTCGCACTATTTCACAGTACCTATTGGAATCATCAGCATTTTTGACAATCGATGCGGTTCATTTCTGAGCTAAGTTCTATCGAATTACTACTAGATTTTTGTCACCTTGTCACAAATTAATGGCAATGTTTAAAATTCCCTCTCGGATCGCCAGAAATTCTTTAGCAGCAGCGCCACACGCCACAATTCAGACAATGTACGGTAACACTTTTGATTTTGACAGTTGTCAACATTCTGTGTACGTTGCTCTTAAGAATGTTGTGACCTGATCTAAAATTCTATAGAAACCCTGCACTAAAATTTTCTCGATAAATATTTGCTTGAGAAATTTCAAGGTGTCTTCAGAAAATAGAAATCTTGGTATTTTGTCTTTAAGCGTATCAGCATAACTGCAACATTGCGGAGTACGCAAATGTCCCGCTTTCAGAAATCTTGTAAAGATTTATATTAAAGTTATCATGCCGTCGCCAGGGTGCCGTTCTTACTTTGCTTCTCATTCGCGTTGCTGTGCATAGCTTTATGAGTTGGAATCCTTCATGCCTGAAGTATTTCATTTGGTTGAAAAAGAAGTACTTCTTTCATCACTGTAACTGTAGTGAATGAAATATCAAATCTTATGATAAACCCCAAGTACATAGTATGTACAGATTTAATACCATTTGGACGAAGGCTTTTTACAGATCCTGTGGACGTTAATATGTGAAGACTAATAAATAACATGTCTAGAGAAAGATTATTGGAAATTTCAATGTTGTTCTTTGTTTTGGATAAAAAAATAATCCATTTCCACCACCAGCACTGCACAAGTGCACTGTGCTATCTGAGTGGATCCTTAGGATTACGCACGAATAAAGAAAGAAATATCATATTATTAAAAGCTCCTTAAACCTAACAATCTCTAAAACTCAGGTAATATTCATGTATTCCGAGAAACTATAAACTAAACTTAACACCTCCACCTCCACCACACCATAAGATATCATATCACCCAGTTTAACAAAAAAGAATCACAGACGCCAAACCAGACAAATCTTCATCCCAATAAACTCTATTTCCAAACTAATAAAATCAAAGACACTATACTAAATCACTGGCGAATTTCATCCAAGTTCATTGACTTTATTTTCCGATCATTCATCCAGAGCTATTGGTTCAAATAGGGCCCAATCACAGACACTAGGAGCGTACCATAAAATCAACATAATGTGTTTGGACACTTGCCATTCCGTCGCATAGAGACGACGTCTGAATATTTCGCCATATGAATCTTGTAGGAGTCTCATAGCTGGATTAGCATAGCAGTTTAAACCGAGACATCTGCCAAAAGTTTAATGAAACGGTTTTGCTGTAATTATCTAAAGAAATTACCTTTTTGACTCTGGAGGAACAGAGATATTACAAAAGCCACGTAGATCCGGCTTGTTCAAACACTGGTTTTTCCTATGTTCCTTTACGCTGCCAAGACGTGGACGCTGCGTGAAATCGTGAAGAAGAAGATAAACGTTCTGCAAATGTGGTGCTTCAGAAGAATGCTTGGGTTATCGTGGATGGAGTTTCGCACAAACTCCTCTATACGCCAAGAACTCGGCATCAAAAATAGTCTTTCTGTTCTGGTCCAAACGCGCATCCACAAATACTTCGGATACGTCTCGAGGCGTGAGGGTGGCTCTATAGAGCGCCTTTTCGTGCAGGGCAGAGTGGAGGGCACTAGACCACGTGGACGCTCATCCGTGAGATGGACTGACCAAATCAAATCCGCAGTGGGCGAACCCGTGTATGAGTGCACTAAAAGCACCAAAAATCGGAGTAGATGGCGAGAAATCGTGAGGCTAATCACATCAGCCCCTGGCCAAGAAACTACATATAGACCACGACCCCTCTGTCAAGAGTGCTACGAATAAGAAGAGGAAGATTAGTTTAGAAATTTGAACAAATATTTTTGGTGGTTCTTTATATATAATTCAGACCTCATTTTAAGAGTGTCGATTAAACACAAAGCAATACTTTTTAAGCTATTGCATAGCTTTTATCGGAGACTCTGAGCGCGGCGACCGAATGTAGAAATTCCGTAACGAAAAAAACCTGACGCGAAAGTTTGTGAGGATGGATGTTTGTTACTCTTTCACGCAAAAACTACCGAACGGATTTTAATGAAACTTTACAGTAATGTGGCTTATATATCAGAATAACACATAGGCTACAATTTATAAAGATTTTATGTGATTTAGCCATAATATAACGATAAGTATCCAGTAAGTCGGAAAAAATCCTGCCCTCTGAGATCTATCTTTGCGTGCGCTGCCTAAACCGCTGGAGTTACATGAAAAGAATGTATTGTGGGGTTGTTTGTCTTAAAGAGTTCTAAATAAAAGTCCGCGACAGCATATATCTACCTTTTATGTGGAAGCCATTATAGCCAAAATAGTGAGCTATAAATACATTTAAATTGAATACTTTTTTTAAGTTGCATATTTTAGAGTATTTAGTTAATTCGTATCAAAATAAATACCTTCATCGCTTTCGGTATTTAATGTAGATAAAATTTGTCTTTTACACTAAGTAGTTTGGACTAATATTTTAAAAGTTAGAACGATAAGAATGACCTGCGATGAGTCGACGGCGGGCGCGCAGAACGAGGGTGGAGGGGCGGGTTAGGCAATGACGCGCGATCGCCGAGTGCGCGACCCGAACGCGGGCAGACGCGTGAGGGCAGACGTCATTGACGGTTGTGTAAATTCTGCGATTTAGGGGGGGGGTATAGGGGTATTTTTTAAAAAAAATATTTTAAATCAACAATATTATCTTCTTATTTTTGAATATATGCTATGCAATAGCTTTACCGCGGCAGTCCTCGAGTGCCACACGTATTTTTTTTTTTACGAAAAGCCTACTATTATCATTTGCCACTTGTCAGCGCCATAAATAAGTGCCTGTTTTAGGTACTCTTTCTTGTGTCAGTACTTAGAATGATGATGCTGCGCATGTCCTAATCTTTGTTAGTGGGGTCTAGCCTATTTATCTTGGTCATCATCATCATTGGAAGTCTTGTTCCACTCACTGCTGGGTCCTCGCTTTTGTGCAATACTTCCTTGTTCTGCGCGAGTCTCATCCAGTCTTCACGTTGATGCTAAACAGTAATTGGTGGGATGGTGATTCTAGAGACATGATGATGTAAAAATTGATTTCTATCATTGCTGATGACTTTATAGGTAATAGCCGACCTATCGACGTCAAGAACTATGTCCATTGACTCTATATGAATCCGAATTTACCATCGATTTTATTAGTTCTGGTAACCACAACAACACTTTGTCGGCGATGTGTTGTAACTGCTATTAATTTTCACCAAATACCAATTGCAGTTGACATTTTGATTTGTTCCATTTAACTTCGAAAATTAATCCCAGTTATTCCTTGCACGAATTACAAAGTCGTAAATACTTCAAATTATTTATTTAATACTTCAAGCACACAAATGTACAGAGGCGGACTTAATGCTGTGGGCATTTTGTACCAGACAACCTTCGGTTGATGCAGAGACAAACAGTGGTAGGTGCAATAGCGAGAATTGAGGAATAATCATTTATTTAAATTGACCTTTCAATTTTGGTGAAACCGCAGCTGGTTTGGTCAGCCATTATAATTATTTATTTTTCTTTATCCGTTGCGCTACAGGTGTATAATATTGTTCGTGGGTTCTGTTCAATCAAATTCAAAGGACCCGTCGCACCACACAACTCTGTTTTAATTGAATACAGTGAGATGCAGGTCAAGAGCTTCCCAATTTTGAATAAAAAAAAGGTCTGTTTGTATGTCATACAAACAGACCGTGCGAACAGGCAGTACTGGTTTTTCTAGTTTTTCATCGCTTGTAAAAAGGCCTTGTCCCACTGTATCATAGTTGCAAGCAAATATAATGAAAGAAAAAAAAAATACGACGTTTTACATTCTATGGATAGTTTTTTTCGAGTATAAAGTAAATTACGGCGATTTAATGCAATCAGTAAAAGTTCTCATCGTTCATTCCAAATAGCAAAACGTTTACTTCAAAGTTTGTATGGAATTATATAACTAATAATTCATGGAACTGAAGAAGATAATGTCGGCGATCGGCTTAAGATTACACCTTCAATTGAAAGTGTACTCACTGTATTCAGTGTACAATTTGATCTAAGTCTACGTTCGCCCAGGCGGTTTCTATCGTAACGTATCTCCCGCGCTCTGTAATATGTATATAATTATAATCTTACAGAGCGCGATGAATAAATCCCAAGCGCGTAAATGAATTTTAAATACCAAGATCGAGCCGAGCGGTAAAAAAAATATAAGAAGGCGCAGTTCGAGACCGCGCCTTTCGTTTACGGCCAATGTGAGAGGACATCTGAAATTATTTTGCTGTTGTCAACTTAAGCGTTTTAGCCAATTTCGGTGAATATTTCTTTTGTTTCTCATTAGGTGACAACGATGCCAAAATCACTGTTCGTTCGACATCGTTCTAATTAAACACGTTTTTGCGCTACATGAATTGGAATTTCGACACTTGAAAAATAGAGGGCCGCGCGCATGCGGTTGCACTCGCGATGTGACGTCATAGGCAAATTATATCCTGTTTCAAAATTGGTGCAAATATCTAACCTATCTTTTGAATGATCAACTATTACTTTAGCATTAAAAGTCTCGTAGTAATTAGCGGTTGAAATCCTACATGTTTTTTTCGGTGAGAAATATTGTACGTTCAATATTTTTCACCGAAACAACATGTAGGATGTCATCATCACAACAAGCGAAAAGCGCACGAGCATGCGCAGGGCTTAACAGTACAACCTTTGCACATAATTGAAGTGATTCTACGTTCGAAGGTATAGAGTTACAGAATTAAATATTCACGTTGATTGCAGAAGAAAATTGCAGAAGAAATAAATTAGGTACTAAATTCAATAAATAACTAAATATACAAATAAATACAATAATAAATCTCACTGTGTTATAAGGTATTGCTACTGTTCCTAGAAAATGAAAAAACTTAGAAAAAAAAATGGAGTTCACAGGTGGTATTCTATCTTAAGGGTATTACATTGCCCGATGACTTTGAAGATTTGACCTCTGTACTAGTACTTGTTAGTTTGGCGCCATCTACCGGATAAACGACCATACTATAATAAAACGAACTGAAGATTATGCAACAACACAGATGTGTCGCAGAGTTGTCAACGTTTTCGCCTATTTTATTCGCTCTCTGAGAGATCTAATACATTGTGTTCCTCTCGGAGTCTTGTACAAAGTACCTACCTACATTATAATTATTTATTTGATATAAATGATGCATTTTGCCTGCTGACCTAGCTTTCAAATGTTATCTGATTGAGCACGGGTGCTACAACATGATACAATCTGAAGGTCTGATGATGACCAGGTAAATGCTTATCGGTTCTCAGTAACGGAAAGAGTTAGGATGACCTACCTTTCAACATTAATCTAATTGAACACGGGTGCTACTACATGATACAATCTGAAGGTCTGATGATGACCAGGTAAATTCTTAACAGTTCTCAGTAACAGAAATAGTTAAGATGACCTAGCTTTCAATATTTATCTAATTGAGCACGGGTGCTACTACATGATACATTCTGAAGGTATGTTTTGGTACCTTTATTTTTATGTGAGCAATAAATACAGTCTAATTCGTAAACAAAATATTTAAAAAAATCACAGCTGTTCCATACAAAAGTGCAATAGGTACTCGATCAAAATATATGTAAATAGCTGTTTTTAACACGCTTTTATTAGGTCGACCTGTATGTATGTAACTATGTAATCAAATCTAAGAAAACTAATTTAACCATCTTCTAAAGATCGTAGCGTTATGAAAATTGGCAGTTGTATGTGATTTTGATGACAATACAATAACATGGTACTGTCGAGCTGATCTGATGATGGAGCCGGAAGATATGAACTGGAACTTCATGATGGATGATCGTATCATAGCCGTGTTTGGACTTGTTAGAAAGGTCTTGTAATGAACGTTGACCATGATTAGGTTTCAAGGTCTGATGATGAAGCCGGAAGATAGGCACTAGTATTCCATGAAGAAATATCGTATCATAGCCGTGTTTGGACTTGTTAGAAAGGTCTTGTAATGAACTTTGACCACGATTAGGTTTCAAGGTCTGAATACAATAGCGTGTTTTTTAGTGTTTTTAAACTATTAATTTTTATTTTAGTATTTCAGTTTGTCCCATCCATAGTAAAAATTGCTCTTATTCATGAATAGGTACTGTGTATTACAAAAAATTGTCCAGGTATTTTGATTACACCTTATACACAAGTTCAAATTAAATTAGCTGGCGAAACTTCACATACGTAATGGTATCGCCAGCTCATTTAATTTGACCATGTACGTACCTCCTTCTAGTAATCAAGTTGGATGTCTGGAATAAATAAAATAAAATAAATTGTTTTGGTTTATTATGTCAACAATAAATAAAATGAACATAAATTAACTTATAAAGTTATATACTTAAAGTAAACAATTATATAAACTTATATAACCTGTTAGTAGGTAAGTTAATTCTGGAGAAAGAACATAAACATTGTCTGAGTTAATCACAGCGACCAACTATTCTTATCATTTAAGTAGTCGTTAATAGAATAGTATGCCTTTGAACAAAGGTTGGATTTTACTTTAGTTTTAAACGCATTAAAAGGTAAGTCTAGCAAAAAAGAGGGTAGCTTATTATAAACGGTTATACCAAGCCCAGCAAATGAGTTATGAACCTTATGAAGAACCGGTGAAAGGGAGCTCGAATTTTGTCCTTATTTCTAGTGTTAACATTGTGAATATCACTGTTTTTAGTGTATAAGTGTATATTTTGCCTAATATATAAGATGTTGGTGAGAATGAATTGAGATGCCACTGTAAGGATACCAATATCTTTATAAAAATCTTTCAGAGAAACTGGCACCTAGCTGGTAAATTGTTTTGTTTTAATGTTGCTTCGTTATGTACAAAATGTTACCATTTACAAAATCTAAAATTAATTCCCGTTAAAAGTCATTGAAGTCTAAATAACGTGAACAGGTCGGTTGGTCATGTATTGGGATTTGTTTTGGTGGTGATGGTACATGTAAGCTTTCTTGAAGTACGCACATATTTTCGTCTTCTGATTTTTGTAGGCTATGCACCTTTTTCCGGTTTTCCTTGCTCTTTATTGCCTGTAAAATATATGGCGGATTTCTAATTTCCATATTTCGACTATGCCGCGGATCCAAAAGTTCCGGCAAAATACAATTTAAATAAAATTGACATAATTTGAATCTCATTTTATTTTCAAAAAAATCATCGTCTCTGATAATGCTTTCTATTTTCAAAGGCTTTGTCTCATCGAACCATACTCCAAATAAACATTTTTCTTTTCGAGTCACATGTAATTGCCCTTGTACTTGGTAGTACCAATTGTGGGTTTTGTTAACCTGCAAAACGCCCGAATTACCTTGAACCCAAAAATTTACTTTTTTCTGAGCTATGGCTTCGTCTAATCCTATCTTGTGCGCCGAGATTGGACATTTCACCTCTACTATTGCTTCTTCTCCAATAAGCCCATCTGGTGTAGCTCCTAAAAATGGTATATCGGGATCAATAAAAAGGCCGCATGGCGTAATTTCAATGTCTTCTTGCCTAGACAGCTGATCTAGTGCTTTTTGTTCGTGTTCTCTTCCGTGCCGTACAGGCTCAGCATCTATGTTTATTTTATAGAGCAGTTGCTTAACTATGCTGGCACAACTAGTATCAGGCCTCATTTTAATAACTCTTCCAAAGTTTGAGGCTGTCAATAAGGAGCGCCGGAGTTCGAGCCATTCGCTCGACTCGCTCTGCAAAACTGTTTCCCTTTCAATTTTTCTTCTTTCTTCCTCACTTTTACCCAAGTTGGAGACAAAATTTTCCTTCATTTGTTCTAGCATCGCATCGCTCACATCGGGTTTGAGGCTTTGCTCTCCATAATCTTTATTTACGTTGCCATCAGTGCCATGTGTCTGTTGCTTTTTATAATGCGTACGTTTTAACGCATTTCTCTTTTTGCGATACTTGATATCTAAGGTGCTCATTTTGCCCTTAGGACTTTGCCCAACAATTGTTTTATATAATATGGAAACAGGTTTCCTTTTAGTGTTAAAGTTAACTGCAGACGCTGAACATCGAGTTTGGTATCCACGCCGGCACGAGTAATTCACTCTTTTACCACCCACAAATTTGGCTACCACGCTATGAAAACTTTCCACGATGTTACTGTCAACATCATGAACGAGACTTCTAGAATGTCCTGCAATTGTATTTATAAAAAAACATATTTTCTGCCATAAGGAACTTGTAAAAAATGTTTGCGGCAAGATTTCAACATTCTGTGGACTGTTACAGAAATGGCTTTTACATTTGGTATGGTTACCAAAGGCATGTAAATGTACAGTCTGGATATCCTCAAAAAGTTTTTGAGTGCTAAAATCTATATTTTCTAACGAGTCTTGGTATTTTTTGCTACATTTTCGTATAGCTGACCTTATGCTCATGATGCGTTTTTTTGTTAATAATTTTCTGAGACTCAGAGGATATTTCGTATCAGTGCTCAGGTTTTCTATTTTGTTGCACAAGTTTCTTAGAAGGTGGTTCCTGCATTCTACCTTTTCAACAGTAAATTGAGGATAAGGTCTTGCTTCCAAAATTTTCGCATACGTGCTAGAGTCCCCGTCAGAAATGAGGCGACCATAAATCAGACCATACATTTCGACAGATGCTTTAAAGCCTTCCACAATTATTGTTGACTCCATGGCAGTTGATGATCCCGTATAATTTTTAAAGCACTGATGAGTTCTTTGATTTTTATTAAAGTCCTGTGCACATATGCTACAGTATTTATTTTTAATGCCAAGAAACAAAATTTTTTTTGTGTGTCTTCCAATTATGGCAGCAGCTCCTGACAGTGCTGAGTAGTTTTTTTTGTAAGACCTTTTACTCCAGCATCCGTCTACAACCACATCTATAATAGGTATTCCATCTTTGCTAACGCGACCTTTTTCTAAAGCAATTCTTTTTTCTTCTTCAGCAGCTTCATTCATGGATTTACTTAGTGCTTTATCCCAGGTGTTGGAAACAATGTCGTGCCGTTTTTGGTATACAGGCTCAGTCATCACGGGCAAGTCAAGTGCTGATAACAGTTCCTCTAACTGCGAATACCCTATACCAACTGAAACTGCACCCGCGACCGCTGCTGTATTAATATCTAAGTCACCAGTAACATTACAAAGAGAAAACTTCTCTTTACACATCATACATTCTACTGTAAACTTAGATGCAAGTCCAATACGTTTCTCTCCTATAAGTTTCAAACTTTGTATACCACAGTTAAAAGTACCATGACCACCTATCTCTTGTATTTTGGTAAAAAAGTAAGCTATATCAATAACTCGTCTTCCACATATATTGTTTGTTTCTGCTTGTGATTGCGTTTCTTCAATAATCAAATCTGGTAAATCTTCTTCATCTTGTTCAAGCTAAAACAAACATTTTAATAATATACAAGATAATTTTCAAGTGGTTCTGGAGCCTAAGTGCAATAACGTATACCAATTGAAGAAACAGTTTCTACATTGTAAGCAAACAGAATAAGTTACCGGCATAATTTGCACTGCCTCCTCATCAACTGCCATACTAGACAGATCGACGGTTTCTGTTAACGGCTGGAGTTCCTGACTTTGTAATACTGAGGAATGCTGCTTTCTTAATTGCCTGAAAATAACATCTTAAGTGAGATAAGGTACCATTTTTGCTATTACAGTCTGGTAATAAGCCACACACCACAAAAACCTAAAAAATATTTTAACAAAGTATAGGTCTAAAAATCAAAACTGACATTAGCATAGTCACCTTAGTCTCCGTGTGCCCTTTCAAATAAGTCCACACACGATGGTGCTACGTAATGCCGTCACTGAGTTCCTATACCCACCTTCGAAGTCCACCATCAGGTAGATGACATCATCAGTCACCAAGGTCTCCATGAGCTCTTTCAGATGAGTCCAAACACGATGGTTCTACGTAGTGCCGTCACTGAGCTCCTATACCCACCTTCGAAGTCCACCATCGGGTAGATGACATCATCAGTCACCAAGGTCTCCATGAGCTCTTTCAAATGAGTCCAAACACGATGGTTCTACGTAGTGCCGTCACTGAGCTCCTATACCCACCTTCGAAGTCCACCATCAGGTAGGTGACGACATCATGATTCACAATGATCTCCTTGAGCTCTTTCAAATGATTCCAAACACGACGGTGCTATGTAGTGCCGTTACTGAGATCCTATACCCACCTTCGGAGTCCACCATCAGGTAGATGACATCATCAGTCACCAAGGTCTCCATGAGCTCTTTCAAATGAGTCCAAACACGATGGTTCTACGTAGTGCCGTCACTGAGCTCCTATACCCACCTTCGAAGTCCACCATCGGGTAGATGACATCATCAGTCACCAAGGTCTCCATGAGCTCTTTCAAATGAGTCCAAACACGATGGTTCTACGTAGTGCCGTCACTGAGCTCCTATACCCACCTTCGAAGTCCACCATCAGGTAGGTGACGACATCATGATTCACAATGATCTCCTTGAGCTCTTTCAAATGATTCCAAACACGACGGTGCTATGTAGTGCCGTTACTGAGATCCTATACCCACCTTCGGAGTCCACCATCAGGTAGGTGAAATCATCAGTCACCAAGGTCTTCATGAGCTCTGTCAAATGAGTGCAAACACGATGGTTCTACGTAGTGCCGTCACTAAGATCCTATACCCACCTTCGGAGTCCACCATCAGGTAGATGACATCATGATTCACAATGATCTCCTTGAGCTCTTTCAAATGAGTCCAAACACGATGGTTCTACGTAGTGCCGTCACTGAGCTCCTATACCCACCTTCGAAGTCCACCATCAGGTAGATGACATCATCAGTCACCAAGGTCTCCATGAGCTCTTTCAAATGAGTCCAAACACGATGGTTCTACGTAGTGCCGTCACTGAGCTCCTATACCCACCTTCGAAGTCCACCATCAGGTAGATGACATCATCAGTCACCAAGGTCTCCATGAGCTCTTTCAAATGAGTCCAAACACGATGGTTCTACGTAGTGCCGTCACTGAGCTCCTATACCCACCTTCGAAGTCCACCATCGGGTAGATGACATCATCAGTCACCAAGGTCTCCATGAGCTCTTTCAAATGAGTCCAAACACGATGGTTCTACGTAGTGCCGTCACTGAGCTCCTATACCCACCTTCGAAGTCCACCATCAGGTATATGACATCATCCATCAGTCACCTAGGTTTCCATCCTCCGTCAAACGAAATTCTCAAGATATATATATAGCTATAGCAAAAACGATAAAAAATGAACACCGTAGAAATAATGTCTGTATTTAATAAGTGGATAGGTACTTACAAATAGTTTTGGAGAGCTCGGCCACGCTTCACTTTACATTTATTCTTATATTTAGGCATAGTCAGGCTTACTCTATGATAGGTTCAAAAAACAAAATGAAATTACAATCTACTTTATATATATTTACAACCTTAATTCCTATTCTTATTTTACGAAATATTTATATTTGTACTATTTACAATATGATTTAATTCAAAAATCATTCAAAAGGTGAACTTTTTGGGTTTTATTTGAAAAAAATAACACGCGTATAGTCCACCCGTCACAAGAGTCATCGACACACTGATGTGTCGCGTCCCGAGTACGCATCACAGGCCTTGCGGGGGTGCTTCTCGCGGGGTACTGGTGGTATTTTAGGTTTTTATTTATTATTAAAAAATTGTAAAAGAAATGAGAAAAAAAAAACAATACAAATTGTTAAATACGTCATTACATATTTTTTGGTACAAAATTCATGCCAAACTATTCTGCCGTTACAGAGAAAATTTACAATTTAGGTTGAAAAAGGACCTTTTTAATACGATTTTTTTCCAAAATTTGGGAAAATTTATTACAATTTTAAACAATACAATGTATTTGTGATGAACTAAAGTATACCATATATTATTTATATGAAAATCGCACAAAAGGATTCATCTACAAACTTCTTTAAATATACGGTGTTTTTGGGGTTTGAGCGATGTAATCCCCTTAATGCGCCCGTGCTGTCAATCAACTGTCACGTTGAATATCAACGTTCAACTAAAACGTTTCGAATTAATTAAAACTAATTTTTTATTTTCAAGTGATTTTGTATTGTAAAGAAGCATATGCGTATTTTATAATTGTAATTGACCATTCCCCCACCTTATCTCCGAAAGTACTGAGTAGTTTTGAAAAAATACAGAAACTAGTTCAATACTTATACATTACAGGAAAACCTATAAGAAGTCTATGGGCTTAAAATAACTTGGTAAATCTCTCAATATTATGCGTAAAAACTTACATTTACAGTTGGAATGTATGAGAGAACATGTTTTTCAACAACAATATTAAGTTTATTCTTGAGATAAATTAATCCCACTTCGGCACCCTTCATTGTGGGTGGTCCGACACGCACTAGGTCGGTTTTTAATACGCTTTTATTAGGTCGACCTGTATGTATGTAACTATGTAATCAAATCTAAGAAAACGAATTTAACCATCTTCTAAAGATCGTAGCGTTATGAAAATTGGCAGTTGTATGTGATTTCGATGACAATACAATAACATGGTACTGTCGAGCTGATCTGATGATGGAGCCGGAAGATATGAACTGGAACTTCATGATGGATGATCGTATCATAGCCGTGTTTGAACTTGTTAGAAAGGTCTTGTAATGAACGTTGACCATGATTAGGTTTCAAGGTCTGATGATGCAGCCGGAAGATAGGCACTAGCATTCCATGATGAAATATCGTATCATAGCCGTGTTTGGACTTGTTAGAAAGGTCTTGTAATGAACTTTGACCACGATTAGGTTTCAAGGTCTGAATACAATAATATGGTACTGTCGAGCTGATCTGATGATGGAGCCGGAAGATATGAACTGGAAAGCGTGTTTTTTAGTGTTTTGAAACTATTTTTTTTTTTTATAAACAAGTCGTCAAAGCTTTCCAATGCTCATTTGTTTTAAACCTGAAATTAACACCCTCTAAAACTGTAGACAATTCCTCACAGATGGAAGTAATTTTCAATAAAAAAATCTTCATTTCACCGCGCACTTGTTTCGTCAGTGAACAGAGCGTTTCATAGTGCTCATACCTCTACTTTTTACTTTTTTCGGAGCTGAATTCGAAATTTAAACGTTCGACATTTCGCGCCATCGATAGAGTGCTCCGGGTTTTTTTGGAGTGACGTTTCGGTATGTGTACAATCTACGTCCTTTCACAGTTATTTTACGTCTGATTTTGCAACACTGTCAAAACCACTTTGTTCTTTATTCTCATTGTTATATGGTTGCTTGTGGGTTGTTGCGTGGATGGCTGTCAGAGTCTGACGGGTTGAGCTTGAAACTATACACATACTTCATCCGGTTTCTTATTGCGAACCTTGATTTATAACTTCATCGGTCACGCATCACAAAAAAAAAGATAATATAGGACTTAAAAAAAAAACTTATGGGGTATTCATATTTGAAGTTGAGTTTAATATTCAAGCTTCAGTTTAAGAGTTTTTGTGGTTTTTTCACGAAATAATTGTTATTTTTTTAATTTATCCTTGATTATAAGAACCAGGTTCTTAATAATTATTTCCAATCTAGAACTAATAAGCAATTTTAATCTAACTTAATTTTTTACGTGAAAATTATTTTAAAACGTAGAATAGTGCTGATTGTATTTCACACAAGTCCGTTCCACTTTCTTAGAGTCTGATACAAAAATATAAACACTTTGTTCATGTGTTATAAATGTGTGTCATTGTCACTTTTTACACTACACTAACTCGAAATTATTGTTGATATTGTCTATGTCTGAACTTTAAAAGAGACCTCTTCTCTCGAGTTTGTTTCGGTATTTCATTTCAGAGGTAGTTAGTTAATGCGGACTCCAGCTAGATTGTAAAAATCTCATAACCTGCTTGAGTAATAAACATTTTCATTTCATGTTGTGATATACGTAATTGCACTAACAAGTGCAGTAACCCAAATGTATAATCTCAATTAACCAAGCCTATCGCAGTCACTGCTATTCATAATCCCAACTTGCGCCACAACCAGGTACAAGGGGACAAAAGGACAGGAAAAAGGTTGTTCACAAAGAGTAGGTAAGTACCAGTTAGCAAAAATGCTAACGAAAATTTTAATTTTGTTGCCGTTAAACCTCTTGTTCGGAAAATCAACAAAATGGCGGTATTCTCATACCTAACTTCATGGTAGAAAGTTTTTCTTGGTACAGTTGATACCAATAAGCTTAGCCGATCGATATTTCGTATAGCAGCATGTTACATATGCCACTAAATATCTTTTTATGGGATGGACGCAGATGAGCCACCCATTTTACTGGGATATTCTGCAAAGCCGGATAAGGCAAAGAATATTCCGCAAAATTTGGGGAAAAAAATATATCGGTTGCATGTTCGACTCGCGTCTTAGCCGCGTGTGGCGTGACTTCATGAATAGAGACCTGCCATGCTATTCTGTAAACATCTCACCGTGAAAACTTGGGTGAAGTGAGCTGTCAATAGTGTCAATCTCTGTGGAATGACAGCTCACTCCACGCTCACTTCACCTAAGTTTTCACGGTGAGATGGTTACAGAATAGCACTGCTGTTCCACCGCCGCCCGGTGAGATGAGAATAATCGCATCTCAGTTCTATAGCTAGCGATTAAAAACGAGTTGGCGAACAACGAGCAGCGAGTGCGCGACGGCGACGAGCTATTACTCGCAGGCATGCATATGTACTAAGCGTGAGTCTTTCAGCGATTGTTTTGCCTGCCAAGCGAGCGTCACTGAGCGAGTAATCTCTTTGATGGCACCTGTCGCTACCACAAACGATTACTCACCGGCGGTGGTGTGAACAGTCAGCGATTAACCCTAATTTATATATCTTTTACTTACACGGCACCTAAAATCTTCTGAACGTTTCTTGAGCGAGAAAATTGTTGATAGCTAGTCGCTTCCATGTCAGCAGTGGGACAGGTGCCTTAAGCTCAAGCGTCAAGTGAAGAGCAACTGAGCAGTTCTAACGTATGGTAACTCAAATTTCAATGCATTTATTTCAATTAAACACAAGCACTTTTGAACTGTCAAGGAGTCAGTCAGTTCATCAGGAAGTTGAAGCTAGTCTCCCGTTGCAAAACGTAGATCTCTATGGAATAGAACGGGCAAGAAACTCCGTTACAAAATTCTGGGTACATTCTTTGTCGGGGTTCTGTATATGAACACAGCTGCTGGTCACATTAAGTTAGTCATTTTGAAGAATAATAACGATACTTATTTTACATAGGTACTGTTCCTGTTAGCATTAGTATTATATTTGGTATCTTCAACTTGGCCTTCAGCTTTCTGCACTGCAGATGTCATTATTTTCAGCTATTCGATGCTAGTTAGAAGACTTACAAGCACCGAAAAGAAAAATATAATGATCCAATGTTTCTTTCTAATACTAAATAATTCAAAATTTATTTAGTTACTAGCTTTTACCCGCGGCTTCGCCCGCGTGGTTGTCGGAAAATATCCCGTGGGAACGTACTATTAGGATATCATACCTAATAGCCGAGGAAAAGGTCATTGACTCCTAATGCTGCGCCCGCGTTGCTGTCAACCATAATTACTTTGTTCCGCGTACTTTTGAATCTGTGATACTTATCTTTTAAAATGAATAGGTAATTCATTTAAATAATATGATAATACAATTTCATCGTTATTTCCGGAGCTATTTTGACCGGTATTATATTAATCGTTATCCAATAAAATATTTTATTTAAATTGGGCATTTTATTTAGATTAAAATATGCCTTGACATCATATCATTTAAATTAATAGTTAATAAGATATAAAAGATTCAAAATTACTCGTAAGAAAGTAATTATGGTTGACAACAACGCGGGCGCAGCAGTAGGAGTCAATAAGCTTTTCCTCGGTTATTAGGTATGATATTCCGGTAGTACGTTCATAGTGGGATATTTTCCAACATCCACGTGGGCGAAGCTGCGGGCAAAAGCTTGTTTAAATTCATTTTGTGTTGCACTCTTTATAAGTATCTGAATCATGGCGCATTACACCTTGATTCCGAATTGCGAAATTCGGAATCAAGGTGTAATGCGCCATGAAAATACTGTTTTCAGAATCACTTAGCTCTAGTACTTGGGAGAGTGCCTACTAATAGGGTCACGTTAAACCGCCGTGTGCCGGTCGTTAAAAATGCAATGTGTGGAGGAACCGGTCTGCCACTGATCCGGTGATAGCTCTGTTTCATACCTGTCCTGGAAATTCAGTCTCCTTTCGTTTTATTCCAGTGGACTCAAGTACTTTAATTACGGTGCATGAAACTTTAGACTAGGTTCGGTTCGAAGAGTCGTCTCTGTGAGGGACAACAACAAACAACGCCGTCCCGAAGCAATAAGGTACTACACATATTCGGCTCGATCCGATCGGCATTTACCCTCGCTTCATTATGTACGGTTCTGCTCAGCACAATTCGAGCTAAGCCAAGCGGCTTTTGTCGAACATAATATCTACATAAAAATATTGGATTTTGCCGCCAAAAGCAGACCTCTCAGATAAAACTTTCTAACAAAAACTGATTTCTGCAGTGTAAATATTTTATGGAGAATAACATAATGGTTATTAGTTACGGCGTTTACGCATTTGGCTGGTTTTTAGATCTTTAAGCCTCGATAAATTAGTTTAAACTACATGTTATGTTACTACAAGACATTGTCGATATTCGATTCTATTATATGAAGCTCGTGAAAAACCTAGCAAGGTTAATTAAATTGTTGTGGGACTTCCACTGCCAAATAATAAATCTCGGAAGCATTACACACGCACAAAACAACGAGTTGAATATGTGCCTTTTTTTACGAAATTGGTTATCCATTGGTTTGGTTGGCTGTACTACAGTTACTGGGGAGTTTGTTGCGCCACTTCTTCTTCCCAGCTAAAGCACTAGGAAGTGGTCAAGGGCGGGCGTTTTGGGGGACTGTCTTATGTTATTTTGACGTTCAAAAAGTGTTGATTCTCAGCCTAATTTGAATAAATGACTTTGATTTTGACTCCAACGAAATATTCGGTCTCGTCGCTACTGCATACTCTTCTTCTACGTGTCGATCGCACGACAGTGTATTAAATTTTGTTGGCTCAAAACTTTGTCACTTCCATGGCGTCGTCGGTGATAGCGCAGAGGTCACTTTAGTTTTTTTTTTAAGGCACCTAGAGTAGGATAAGAAGCATACTTCAAAATAAACCTACACACCTATTTTCTTGGTATCCAAAGAATACCCAATATATTTTTGTACGGTCATACAGTCCAAAAATAAGATCGTGTTCCGAATCTAAACACTGAAACCCGACCGAATAATACAAATATTTCAGTTTCAAGAATGCAAAAAAACACGATTACCTACGAGCACATGAACACATACCTGGAAGTCATCCTGTGTCGTAATTTGTCTAATTATGTATAAGAGCAGTTCACGTACAAGTCGATTAACACTTCAGTTTTTTTAATCCTAATTATTGAGCTAAATATTCATGAAAATCAGAACTGATTTATACAGAATATTAACTCTTACCTATTACTTGAAATGCCAAAAAGTAATGTATTGAATAAACTTATTTATTTATTTATTTATTTATTTATTTATCACAAACACAACTATCATTACAGGCAATAATCCTAATGCGGTAGCGTGGTCTTTACTTACATTCTAAATTAAAATTAAAGCTACTACTTATATATTAGCATAACATAACACAAACAATGTTACTTGTATCAATTTAGATATATTAAAGTACATGACAGTGTTAATCGACTTTTGTTGCGACTGTACAGGTTTGTGCCTGGTTGATGGCAATAGGGCTGCCCCTTATTACATGGGACTAAAACATAACTGGCGAAATGAGAGTGTACTACAAGTATACTTCTGTTTAACCCTCCGAGGATTTCAGGCGTGATGTTATGTTATTTACTTATAACGTGATACGATTAACTCCCGTTTGCGATACCAGTGTGACTATCATCTTCGTAAATATTTTCTGTCGTCACGACTGTGACTGAGGATCAGACGTCAAACGCTAACACAATGTCACAACCTGTGGGGTTCGCACTGGCCGTGACGTGACGTGACGCCTTCAAATATCGTGTTTTCAATCAGAAGGCCAATTCTCGTACTTAAAAAACGTTCTGAAATGGCATTCTGTCAAACTTGTCAAAAAATTTTGTAAATTGATTGTATTTTTGACAAATTGCGAATGAGATGCGAATGTAAACTTTCTTAAAAATTACGGGATTTGCCCTCTGTTCTTCTTTGAGACACCGAAACTTTAGATTATTCCGAGACATATTGAAACCGTTCGGTATGCTATTTACAGGAAATGCTTCAGCCAGCGGCTGATTAAATGACTGAAACGTCTTTGTATCTTGGGCTATCACTATTGTGTAAAGTTTAGATCTCTTGAGAAGGAATTGAGGCGAAAAATGAGTGAGTTGAACTTCAGAATCACGAATAGTAGACAGTAGGTATCTAATATCTAATAATTGAGTCAATTAATAAAATTATGGAAGAAAATGGCATGCAAATAAATTTGTATAATAATAATGATGATATTTGAATCTTCTGGGTGTTTGAAAATTTAAGATACGACCTGTGCGATTGCCACTATAATGAAAATGAATATTTATTGTGACACTACAGATAAAGTGAAACTCCTGCAGTAACTTCATCGTCTTATTATCGTTATTATTGCTTTCTCAACTCGTGTTAAAAATCTACAACGACAACATAATTTTACATCTTATCTAATATTATAAATGCTTGTTTGCTTATCACGCTTTCACGCAAAAACGGCTGAACGGATTTAGATGAAATTTGACACACGGGTAGACCTAGGTTAGGACATAGGACATTTTTTATCACGATATTCCCACGGGATCGAGACTTATACGGGTTAAACCGCGGGGCGCAGCTAGTTTATTATAAACTAGTGACCCGCCCATGCTTTGCACGGGCCCAATTGTAAAACGTCGAGTTTTCTATGCATATATAGCATAGAAATCTCGCCGTTTTACAATTGGGCATTACTAAGTTAAATATTAATGTATTATACATATAAACTTACTGAAATAAATTCTCTAAATGATGGTGAAAGCCATAATAACGTGCGAAAGAGTCAACGCACATGAAACTGGATAAAAACACTCACGATTGCGCGTGCGAGTTATCCCGCGTTCAATTGCGCGCACTCCTATCGCGACTGACGTGTCGCACGTGTCGTGTAAAGGCGGCTTTTAACTTAAATAAATAGATACTAAGAATGACTCAATCTTGGACAGCAGACACGGGTTTATGCAAAAAATGATTTCAAAATCAAAATGGCTCCTTTTTGGGTTCCGTACACAAAGACAGTGGGACCCTATAACTAAGACTCCGCTGTCAGTCCGTCCGTCCGTCTGTCACAGGGCTGTATTTTTCTAACAGTAATAGGTAGACAATTGAAATTTTCACAATATGCATTACATGACCAACAACTTAATAATAAAAATAAAATTGAGAAAAAATTTAAGAGGTCCTCATACAATGAACGTGTATTTTATTACCAACGTCTTTTTATAATATATTGTACGGTTGTATCGAACCCTTCGTTTGCGAGTCCGAGTCGCACTTGGCCACTTTTTCAAAATACCGAACTACGTCGTCATCGAAACTCGTCCACATAAGTTAAATACCTACATAGTTTAAGGCTGACTGTCCACTGGAGCGGAGCGGAGAGAAGCGGAGCTGTGCAAATATTAACCAATATTGTTTAAAATCTTCGCTCCGCTTCAGTGAACAGGGATTTGCGAAGCAGTTTAAAAATTCATACCAAACCGGGAACCGGATCGAGGAAGCGGGGCGGGGAAGCTGAGCGGGGAAGCGGAGTGGGGAAGCGGCAAAATCCGGTCGCGGGGTATTGCAGCCCGTTCAAATTACTCGTCGCTTAAACTCGTCCTTGATCCGCTCAGTCCGTAACTCCGCTCCGCATCAATGGACAGACACAGTCCGCAATTCCGCTCCGCATTACTCCCTCGCTCCGCTCCGCTGCCTCGCTCCGCATCAATGGACAGGCAGCCTAAACATACCATACAGGCAGAGACTTTTTTTAGTACATCATATCCATAGCGGAAAACAAAACAATTTATTAATTTTAATTTATTTACATCGAGAACATTCCATTATTGAGTCTCGATTCCACGAAATCTTTTGGCATTCATTAAAAATTCGCTCCACAAAAATGTAGTTTTATACATTAACACAATCATATTCCCGGAAACGGATGCTGCATGATGTCACCCGCCTCGTTAAGGAAATTCATTAAAAGGTGACGAAGTTCCCCGAATGGTCACCGAACAACACATACTTTTTCCTCTGAAAATAAAGGGATATGTACAGAATTTGGTGTATATTTTATTCGCCGTATGTTAGTGGAAGTGAAAACGATGCCAGTACAATGTAACACTAAGTACTTCTGATATAAATACTTCGGAGTTCCACTTCAAAATGTTAATGATAAATTCCCTCTGGCGATACACGGTTCATAGTGAACTCAATAATTTACATCTTCCAACACACGTAGAAGAAGGAATCCTATAATAAGGTATATTAGCCACATTAGTATATGACTTCCTTGTTGGTCTGGTGGTCGCAAGCACTGCTGCTAAGCATGAGGCCCTTTTTTTTTTTTTTTTTTTTTTTTTGAGGATGGGAAATTATCAAATAACTTCTCCCGCTCTGGGTGGAGCGGGAGGGCGTGTCAGACTTTTACTGACTAAAACCCACCCGTGTTCCTTCCGTTGCCTGTGTGCCGAGGTCGCGATATCCCTTTCAGACAAACCCGCAACCCCGGCAGGCATTGGCCCTTCCGGACCCCGTCAGTTGGTGCTGACATCTCTTTGAGGCGCGCGTGGAACACAACGCGCCGTCGACCCGGGCCTGGTCCCTATCGGACGGCGAGCTACCCATTGCTCACCGTCCGCAAGCCCGCGCCTACGGTGGCCGGAAGTCGGCTCGCGACTCCCGACGCCCGGGGCGTCTCCTGCGGCGACTAGGGGCGCGAGGGGGCGCATTTTGCCTCTCCCTCGCGCGCTCCGCCTCCTCCTTCGCGAGCATTACTGCTTCGCAGAAGGAGGTGACGGCCTCCCATGCACTCTCGCTCCGGACCATGGCCTGAACCAGGGCCGGACGCGAGAGATCGCCGCCGCCGATCGCCTCCGTCAGGACACGGCGGTGCTCCGCCCAAGCTGGGCAGACCCCCACCGTATGCTCCACCGTGTCCTCCGGGCGATCCACACAGTGGTGACACCCGGGCGTTTCCTCCCGCTTTATCCTGAACAGGAACCTCCCGAAACAACCATGTCCGGTGAGGACCTGTGTCAGGCGGAAGGTGAGGACGCCGTGGCGCCTCTCTAGCCACTCCTCAAAGAGGGGACTTATCGAAGCATGAGGCCCTGGGTCGGATTCCCAGGTGGGGTAAAGTGTTACTGGGTTTTTCTATCGGGGATTTCTTAGTCAGCAGCCCAGAGTCTGGATTTGTGCCCGGTTGATGGCAATAAGCTCGCCCCCATGGGACTTAAACATACCAGGTGAAATGGTACCTGGTACCTGGGTGCCCGAGCTCTGTTCGGGTGAAAATAGAGAATGCTCATTTAATAGTATAGGATAGTTCATACTAATTCCATGTATAGTACATACTAATTCCATGCTGCCATGATAGTGCATACTAATTCCATGCTGCCATGATAGTAGGTAGTTATTAATTCCATGCTGCCATGTCATTATTCTAAGGTAACCATCTTATTCTAATACTTTGGGCGACCGAGCTCTGCTCTGGTGAAAATACGGCGAAAACGAATTTTCCCAGATATGAGACCTAGCTATATCGATTTTTCGCCCCCTCAAACCCCTGTCTTGCAACTTTCATCGAAATCGTTAGAGCCGTTTTCGAGAACGTGATTACAAATATATATATAAGTCATAAGTCATTTATTTCATAACTAAAGACATTGTGTTGAAAATATTACAGTGATGATAAGTAAAATAATTTAAAATAAGTAAAAAGCATAAACATAACATTAATATCTATAATTCGATCCGCATTTAAAATATATCAATATCGCAAATACTAAAAATTAATTTAATGTCAATAATTCAGTAACAATAAATTAAATAATCACCAACATTTCATTCAATTTATATAATTCATTCCCCAGTATTATATGAAAGAAAAGAAAAAAAGTCATAAACAATAACAATACAAGACACACATACTCAAAAATACATAATATTAATTCACAAGTCTATCATTTATGGATGTCGTTTGTCATCTATAAACTTATCAATGCTGTAATAGCCCTTCCTCAATAAATATGTCTTTAATTTGTTTTTAAATACATTTATGCCGTTTATGCTTTTGAAGTCCATTGGCAACTTGTTGTATAGAAAGACAGATTGAACACTGGGACGGTGATTCTAGAATAAGCTCCGACGCAACGCGTTCCGCCTCTCCATGCTCCTTCAAGATACCTCAAGATAACTTCTTCAGATATCGACAGGGTCGCTCGCACGAAACAATACGAACTTGCACAAAATAAAACTTTTATAGCACACATAAATAACATCACCCCGGTTATCCGGAAGGCTAGGTAGTGGTCAGAGTATTGACCAACGTTTCACTTGTTATTTTGGTTAATTAAGTGGTTTGTTTGTTTGTTACAATAACATGACCAAGTAAAATCTTCCACCGATAGTTATTATTAGTGTAACAGTGATGCATCGGGCTTTTAGCTAACAGATAATTGTCACTCTGAATCAGACACACACTTTTGATTACGCGTATCATGGAAAATCTGTTCCAATATCGATTAGAAAACGGAGCTGTCCAATTAACTTACCAAAGTAACACCCCAAGGTAACATGTGACAAGGGCAGAAAGTTGATGATGATGTAACATTAATTACTAATTACAAAAATCTTAATTTTGTGAATATTTAATGTTAAACATAATTAAACACATTAGGGTACTTCAAATCGGATTTTTCTTTATGAAGGAAAACATCGCCCTCTAAAAGCCATAGCCCTCTAAAGGCAAGGGTTTTGAAAGGAATTCATAATCCATTGTTTCATAGGTTGGAAAAATTTGTCTGCTCAGCAACCTAAATATCGCTATGAACGTTGCTGAATTGTCAAGATGAGAGTAGTTGCAATCAATTGTCATTATAAGTGTGTACGGAATTACCCCACAGGAGTAGGTATACGGTCAGCTACACAAACAAAGAGCCCGCATCGAGCCTCTAATAAACATGATGTACTATAGTATAGGTATCTACTACTCAAAGTCTATCACCTAAAGTGACGTAACAGACAAAATTATAGTTTAATGCAGTCGCATACGAAATGCATTGCGCCAAATCCCATTCTGAATGCGCTTGTAACATTTCAACAGTCAGTAAAATTAATCTAAAACATTGTACTATTTGGCGTGAACGGTAGTTTATTCGGGTGATGCTACTCCCAAATTATATTAGTTATTCTGTGAAGTGTTTCGAAATTGTGATTTCTGTTCGTGATAGTTTTGATGCGGTACCTACAAACTAATGTAGGTCTGGACGGAAAACCAGCAGATAAATTAGTTACCTCGCATTAGTGATGATATATCAATTCTATTCAACAGAATCTTAAACATTTTTTTGAACTAACTTAACTTACAAAACTTTCATCCGTCCTAACTGCCACCACAATTTTTTTTTACTGTTCATTCAAATATGAGACGTAAAATTTTTAGTGCACAAAAAAAATTTAGCATTGAAAATTGAAATCAAAAGTCATTTATTCAAACTAGGCTGAGAATCAGCACTTTTCTAACGTCAAAATTACATAAGACAGTCCTCTTAAAAGCCGTCCTATCCTGCCTAGTGCTTTAGCTGGAAAGAAGTAGCGCAACAAACTCCTCAGCAGCACAGCTGTCTGTTCAATGAGAAAGACTTGATTATATACAATAGTATGTGAAAAGCCCTGTATTATTACAAAAAATCCTAACAAACATCAAACTATCTAGCCTCTGTTGTTCCACCGCAGGGCAAAGGCCTCCCACTCCCCTTTCCACTCAATTCTGTCTTTTGCTTTTGCCACTCCATACGGTAGGAACCAAGCTCGTTCCGCCATCTTTGTCTCTGCTTCGTCTAAAAGACATGAATTAAAAAAAAGTTGTTTCAAACCTTAAATGAAAATCGATCACACTCTTTGATGCTTGGCAACCGCACAACGTGATCCTACTATAGCAATATGGTTTCCTAGTAAATTAATAGAGCCTGTTCAAGAACCGTACAAAAAGAATATATCTTTCTTATTTTCAAAATGGCCACAAATTACACAATTTTGGCGACAACAAAAATATAAGAGCTCATTTCACATATTCAGAAGTCAGACACAGTACTGCCCGTAGAATTCGTAAGCATAACAATACTGTGACATATATTATGAAGCTGAAGCGAAAGATATCATCAGGAAAACGTTATTTTGGAGATGGGCCAGACGGCGCGTAGGTATTGGCTCGCTCAAGTAACCATGACAAACAAGTCATTCTAGTTTCTTATTAACTATTCTCCTATTTGGTCGAACGGAATTATAAATCTTATCTATGATTATGTTTCCTATAGTTTCTATAACTAAAGCCGTAACAAAACTTTTGTTCAAGGTGAACAATAGTTACGAGAAATTACAGTTGCAACATGTTTTTTTTGTTTTCTAGAACCAAGTTGCTGGCAACACTATAAGCAATATGTCTAGAAACATGTCGCTGTACTATTGTTTTGTAACTATTGTTTACCAAGCACATCAGTAAAAATTTGAGAGCTTTTTTCTTAACAATTTGATAAACAAACTGCACTGCCGCTGCCATCATTACATACTTTCTTGGTACTCCTGACATAGTTCTCTCACTGTACTTAAACTTCGGGTCTCAAAAAACTTTTCTATACGGAAAATTCTTCGGAATATGGTGATTCAAGATCGTTAGTAGTAAGCTTTCGAATAAGTAGCGCTCATTTCAATTTGGATAATTTGCCTAACCATCTGTAATAAAAATGTTCCAAATCCTACAAAACTCTGTGAAAGTTTGGATGTTTGGAACTTAATCACGCATAACGGCTGAACCAGTTTGGATGAGGCACACAGAATGCAAATTAGGCGAATCAGCACTTTATGAACGTCAAAATTACGTAAGACAGTCCCCAAAAACGCCCGCCCTCCACAACTTCTTAGGGCTTTAGCTGGTAAGAAGAAGCGGCGCAACAAACTCCCCAGAATAATATTCATGGTTAACATAAACTATATTTTTGATCTAGGTACCTAGGAAGCAAGTGAAACAACGCCAATAGCTTTTTTAAATAAAAATTTTTTTTCGCGACATAACTCAAAACTCAAACTCAAACTCAAAGCATTTATTTCAAATAAACCAATTACAGGCACTTTTGAATTGTCAAGGGGGTCGATCAGTCAGAAAGATGAAGCTAGATGCCCATTCCAAAGCGTAGTAGGTACATATGGAGAAGAACGGGCAAGAAACTCCACGGACACTCTTTTAAATCATAATATGGTTACAAAAATATTGGTTATAAGTCGTCGAAAGGCCTGTGTCAATCAGTATACTTAGTAAATCGGCCGTGATCATTTATACTTAGGTATAACTACCACTGCGTATATAAATAAACTTCTTAGTTCTTACTAACCGTCGGGTTTAAGTAGATATAATAAGCAAGCTTACACCGCTCGAGACTAAAAATAATATCAACCGCTCTGGTCAAGCCATAGTCGGTCCGTGGATGGGATCCATGGCGTATGCATTACATACCCCTCCGTGCCACGGAAAGCGCGTAAAGCCGTTGGTCCCGGGTATTTTGAAGCCCAAAAGTCTGACAACCAGTCTTACCAAAGGATATCGTTTTACCCAGTTACTGGGTTGTGGAGGTCAGATAGGCAGCCGCTTCATAGAAAATACCGGTATTCAGCCGTATCCGGTGAGACTGGAAGCTAACCCAAACAAAGTTAAAAAAGGCTAGGCAAATGGTAACAAATCAAGACAACCGAAAACTGACAGGTTTCTTCGTTCGATTTTAATTTTATTGTTTCGTGATAGACGGGCTCATTGGTAATGCAACGTCAAATGCCGGACAGCGGTATACGGTTATCGACAGTTCTATGAATTATTGGATTCTTAATTACAATGACTTATTTTTAGTACATAATGTATATGAACATTTATTTAGATATTATTATATTGTCAGGGTTCAGCACGTCAATATCTAAAACAATGGCGTAGCCAGTTGAAAAAGAACAGCGTACAGAGGACATAATAACGAAAATAATTACAAATCTATTTTTTACGACCTGCATGTTGTAAATAATAATTATGCATTTCCGAAGAAACCGCAACAGTTTCTGACAGTAAAATGCAACCTAGAGCATCCAATTAGCTTCAAACTTTGCAAAGAACAGTCCGATTTAAAATTAAGACATTTTACCTGCCTTGCTGCTCCAGTCACAACTGTACAATGAAAGTATTTTATTGTTTCCCGTCGCCGAAACGATTTGGTACAAGGCACGGAGACTCGGCGCGGGGACGCCGCATGAACCTCAGCAAATATCAATTTTTATTATATATTTTCCAGTAACACGATGGTATGGTTACCAACTTTTATATTTTTGCGTGAATGTAGTAGGGTTTGAATGACTGTGTAAGTTCTACTTATAATGAGCACCTCCATAGTTTATTAAATGTTTGGAATGTATATTATTGTTGTTTTTGCAGAGTCCATGGCTAAACGTCGAAAGTATCAAGAATGAAACGAAAATATTGTATTAATAATCTTTGAAGTGAAGCTATATTGCCAAAAATATTGTTGTAAAACATTGTTAATTTCATTAAATTGCGGCTAAAAGTTGCGCTCATGCTCGTAATAAGGTGAACCGTCGGCAGTCCAACGGTTGATCGGTTTTTATATCGTTAGCTTCAACATGGCGATGACGTCAGCTTAGCGGGTATACGGTAAATATAATAACTGATACTCTAATTGGCTTTAAAATATTCGCAGATTAATACCTACACTATTATTATTTTGAAAAGCCCTTATTGTCACACTGCATTGCAAAAGCCTTTCTATACTTTAGTTCCATATTTCTCTAATTTAAACCAACTAAATACCAGTCTATAATGAAATCCGGAAAATAACTTAAAAGAAAATCCAACACGTTTATGTGAAAAATAATAATAAAACACAAGTGAGATAGCGAGCGACATCGTGTGATGCCCCGTGTTAATAAAATTTTATTGAATGCAATTTTGAAAAAGAGAGTATTTGAAAATGTTTTTGCAAAGCTTTTTTATTCTTATTTCCTGCTTCCATTGATCCTTTGTCGATGAAACTAAACAAAAATTTCTCATTCAATTAACTGAATTCCCGATCGGACTGAATAACTTACGCCCCCGGTTTTACTCGCTTTATAGGAGTAGGATCATGTACGGAACAGAAACCAACCATTATTTTAAATCAGGATATCACCTATCTCTTTGCCAAATATCATACAAATCCGTTCAGCGGTTTAAGCGTAATTGAATTACCAACACACAAACGCACAATATAAAAACGTCCAAAGTTTCCTATTTCACCCTTTAATATTAAATGCCGTTTGAATTTTAATTAACCAGTTCACCTTTACATTTTAAGCACAGATTTATTTCATCCGTTAGCAAAGTTGCGTGTGCGCTCCATAGTTTTACCTCTAAATGCATTTTGTTAGTTAGTTCCGAGAGTTCGTATTTAATTCACATTCAACATAGATATAGAAAGTTCCCGGTGCTGAACTACCCACTCTCCTTGCAGCTCTGTACGTTCTGAGTGACTCTTACTTGTGTCTGCTGGCTGTGTGAAAAATACATTGCACACTGTGGACATAGAAAATAAAAATCAAAGGGAATACAAATACTTCCCTTGGGGTTAGACAGAAACTACAGAACGCAAACCTGCTACAATCCTCACATTGCTTCGTTTACGTTCATACACATGTGGGGTAATTGCATAACCCACTAACAATTGCAATGCCTCCCATTTTGACAAGTCGACAACATCCATTGCGTTATTTACGTTATGGAGCAGACGAATTATTTAAACATGTAAAGCAATGGTTTATTCAAAATCCTTCGGAATATGAAAGACAGTGGGTTACGCAATTGGGGTGTTGGTCATTACCGCACGCCGCCGCGCCGGTTGCAAGTACAACGCTCCTGACCTTTCTGAAGAACGTCACAAAAACGGCACTATAAGTACCAAATGTCCTTCTAGCGCCTCCCGACATTTCCAGTCACATCTGCCTTCTAAATAACATTTGTTAGTCGCTTTTCAATCATCCTCTCTACATTACCAAAGGCACAGTATTATATAAATATGGACGGTATGGAAATAAGACCTATTTGTTGAAATAATAACCCACCCTCCATTTTTATAAAGATTGCGGCGACCACTCGTCTCGAAACGGCACCCGCAACTTACAGACTGATACCGCGATAATCGCTTGGGGTCTCGTCAATGACGGCATCAGTGTGTGTCGCTTCGAACGTTTACAACGTAGTTTTTGTACTGTCCATATGTATACTGTACCAAAGGGAATAATAATAAGTATGATTTACTTAACAATATTTGATGGAACATGAGTAACCCCTATAATTTGTGACCCAGAATATACCAACAATAGGCCAAAAACATGCACATAGACAAACATAAAACGCAGCGAGATTTTTTACCAAAAACAAAAAAGTGTTACAATTTTTGCCGTCCATATTCCGAGAACACATCACTGATGACTGCATTTTCTAGAACTACAACCGCTCGCTTTAAACCGTCCTTGTTTTTTGCTAAAAGCTTTTACAATGGCTTTACTCGTCGTCCTACGCTAATTACAAATGTGACGCGATGCTACGTTACATGACGGAACCAGTGTTTCATACACTATTTATTTCGACTGTTCTTGTCGGGACGTTTACTGACAAACCGATAACAAACTCAAACACAAAGCATTTATTTCAATTCTACAATAAATTTACAGGCACTTTTGAATTAGCAAGGAGTCGATCAGTCATATGAAGCTAGTTGCCTATTTCAAAGCGTAGTAGGTACGGTAGCTATGAAGAAGAATAGGCAAGAAACTCCAACGACGCTCTTTTAAATTATAATGTTACAAAATATTAGTGACATCATTGACTTGTCTCTGTGACGGTACTGTGTGATTTCATTGCGACGCGACGCGTTGCCATATGTTGGTCAGGTAGACGACACGTGCAGAACACGTATAAACGCACTTTATACAGGATCAAAATAAAATTTACGAGCGTTTCTTGTTTTGATTAGCAGTGACACGTGTTGTAATAAAAAGAACTAAATACTTCAATTTGCCGCGGCATTTTGTAAACGGCGCGTGGCGTTTGAATTTTCCATCAAATGTTTTGGCATATTATGTAAAAAATGCGGAAGGCAAAATGTATAATGCAAACCACTGTTTACATTATACATTTTGCCTTCGGCATTTTGCATAACCGCGAGTGTTTTTTGTAAACGGACGACGCCGTTTGTTTAATGACGAATTATAGAAATTTTACAATCTGCCTGCGATATATATACAATGTGGAGACCATAATACGTCGATAAATTGAAACACTGGCAATACTAATGCATATGAGTATTTTGGAACTATCAAATTAATCCTAAAAACGAAATAACAAAAGCGATTTTTTCAAACAAACTTCTCCATAGGAAACTACCAATTGGAACCATGCACCTAGCTTCTGACGTTTCATAAGCGCCCAAGTGAAATAAAATATTTTGAAATGAATTGAATTGGAGTCCTATTGTCATCTCCATGCCGATTTCTCAGCTACGGTAACTAATTAATGTTTTTTGACGGCTTTTGGTTTGGCCAATGTAATATATCTTGGCTGTGAAGGTACGTGCACTACGTGTACGTGCGTGAATACCAATTTGGTGTGTCATTTATACAATCCCATTCTCAATATGAATTGTCTTTATTCTTAATTCTCCAATAAACATTAAAACAAACACATCATACTTTTATTATAACCATAGATGACAAATCTTACATACAAAATACAATCTAACACTAAATTAAATGACTAACTATACAAATAAAGACAACATTAAAAGGACCTTTAGGCGTCGAAGTACTTGTCCGCCGCGTCGCTGTCATCCGGAAACGTACCTCGAAGACTCGCAGCATTACCACGTTGAATGGCAAAACTAAAATTCTTTGCTCAAAGAGCCAGTTGGCGAGAAATTTCCTTAAAAAGGAGACGCACAGTCGGGCCCCATGACCGGAGCATTTCGACCTCAAACGGCTTAAAACTTTAGTACAGTATTTGCGCCGCTTGGGGGTCTCAGCCCACGGTGCTACGACCATGAGATGGCGCAAAAGTGTCGATACAGGTTGGATCCCACACCAGAGGCCTCCACCGACCACCTTCCGAGGCAACAACGTAATGCCGTCTGGTCTCTTCCCATCGTCACGTTTCAAGCCGTTTGTTTCCAATACCACTGGTACGCAGTGACAACGATTCGACGAATAATATCGTTGATGCTGGCGTCTCGTGCTATGCGATCTGCGCTCCTGCAGCAGGACAGACCGTGGTGCCCGAGACTGTCGACAGCTTCACCGCAGTGCGCCCAAGCGGAGAACACGATATTACTAGGTATACGTTTAGTAGCTCATTTGTATTTTATTTTACAAGGAACATGTTTTTGTTTTCGTCGAAAGTTCGTTCCAAGAAAATGATAATTACCGTAAGATTTTATTGCTTTGTTTTTATGAAGCTGAACCCCTTTTTCAGGGATTAATAAATGTTTATTTAAAGCGATAGACGGGAAAAATTGAGGGATGATGAAGCGTAGTTTTCGTACCTACAGACCATTGTATTTAAAGAATATAATCCAATTTATAAAGAATATAATCCATTTAAAGAATATATCCATTTTATTTAAAGAACATGAATATAATCCTTAGTTTATAAAATTGATTATAGAAACAATATTTTTATGTGTTGTTTTTCTAAAAGTCATGAAAAAAAGGGGTGGCCACTTCTATGTCGAAAACCTCTAAAATATACGGCGAACACTTTCGTTCCTTACTATGTATTGCATGAATAGTCGCATTGGACTCGAGCATCGCCACGGATATTGCGCCCTAACTTGCTGAGTTAATTCCACAAGTTGCGTGGGAAGATTACCAACTGCTCACCAAGTTTTTGTCTTGTTCCAGTCTCCACACACAAATAGAAACATACAAAAAGTGACTCAGAAGAGGCTAACCAATTAATCTATCATTCTGAAGGAGCATGAATCTCGATTCTAACATAAATCGTTTCCAAGCTCTGCCAACAACATTGGCCCCATAACCAAATACTATGTTACTTTATCTATTATAGCTAACAAAGTAGGTATAACAATTCATAAATACGATGATATTGCCTCCACATAAAAGAAGGCTTTCTCAGTATATTATAAACATGGGGGAGTATAAACGTATGTATCTGTGTCAGTCATTCATAAGTGTTATAGCAAAAATGTTGGCATAAGTTGGAAACCAATTTGAGGCGGGAGTCCTGCTTGGAAAATACTATGACACCGACTGCTACGGACCACCCTGATGACGTAATTTAAATATGGAAATTTTAGGACACCGGCAAGCTAGGATTGTAATGCGACAGTGAATTTTAAAGTCCTACGAATAGTGATAAGTTTCGATTGCGTGTCTGTCAAGACGTGTCTTATCTTTTTATTTGGATTTAATTCAACGGAGGCGTTGCGGAATGGTTTTGTTTCTCTGTAAATAGGGTAGTCGTTATTTTGTAGTGGGTGCGGTGGATATCATTTACATCGTCAGGCCGTTTTAAACCCTAACTAAGCATAGTGGGCATCACCATACCTATCCTATCTAATAAAAACACATCCATTTTCGTTCGTTTCAATAAACAAAATCGTGAATAAATTGGTCAGAAATCAATAAAAGTTTATTACGAGTGTCGTCAACGGCAATAAAGGTACTCAAACACACGCAAAACATCGAGATCGACGAACAAACAAGCAACTAAACCAGATACCGCCTTTATTCTACTGAAATAGGTATTCATCTACAAAATATTTTTGTAGGTCACAAAACAAAAAGATCTTATTGTACTTCCCAATACAAATTCACAAAAAATTGACATCGTTTGGTAATCGTCTGAAACTAAAACGTTAAAGTCTATAGTATGCACCTTGATTGATTATCCCTGGTTGTGGGATGAAAGAGGGGGCAGCGGCGTCAGTCAGTCTGGACGTTGCGGCGCCGCCGCGTCTCGGTGTTAACCCCCGACTGTCTACGCACGATCTTCCCCTCGAAATTATCCTTTTTTGTTGGTGGACGTTTTAGTGGTTCTCGTAAATGGAGTGGTGAAAATTTATATACGTTTTAAATCATAAACTGTAGCATATTATTAATATGAATCCAATTCAATTAATTTGTATTCTCCAATTACGTAGCAAAATTAATTATTAAATTAAAAAATTCAGGACTAATAGAGTGGTTCCAATGAAACAATAATTAATTATTGAAAAACATATCAATTTTGTAAAAACACAATTTTGAAATCATTCGCTTACACGAGCAAAAATCTGTGCATGAATCTATCATTTCAGCAGAAAGACGTCCTCTGCTGGTCATAGGCCTCCCCTAAGCACCGCCACTTCGACCGTATCTGTGCTTTTCGCATGAATCTATACATATTATAAAATAAAGTCGCTATTCGTGTCTGTCTGTGTGACCGCGTTGTTCTTCTAAACTACGCTACGGATATTGATGCAGTTTTCGCTATCATTTAGAGAATTTATTCCGAAAGTTTTTGTATAAAGTACTTACATTAATATAAAATTAACCCATAATTATTCGTTAAGTGTGTAGGTTAAGTTTACTAACATAGTTGATAAGAAATTTTGTTACTAACATCTTGAATCTTGTTACTCTTTAATTAATTAAATATAAATTTAAAAAAAACTCGATGTTTTGGCAAGTCATAAAAGAGCGGGGAATTAATACTGCCTCTAAGAAATTTGTACCTTTGAATATAGCTCCGAAATACCTAGGTAGGTATTACCTAGGTATACCTCTCAAACTGAAAATATACATATTTAAATTTAAGAGAAGTTTATTTAATTTAATCTGCAAATAGCAAACATAAATGTGTCCAATGAACATATTCAAACATTTTGTTTGTGAATAGTCGAAAAACAACTTTATGAAACGTATACCGGAACATAAAACATTTACAGTTGCAATTAATTTTCTCAGTTATTTATTGACACAAACAAAATAAACAGTTTAAAGCATACATTTTCGAGCTTGTTACTTTGCATAAAAGCTTTTTACTTAAGCACAACATGACAATACATTCGTGATGATTTTTGCGTGAATATGATTTTTACAATAAAATGTGCAGACTTGAAAACGGAACTACACTCTTGTGTGTCACAATACAACATCATCTGCCTAGCCTTTCGCAGATAAATTGGGGTCGTTGTGAGAATACATGCCGAAGAAAAATAGGCTTATGACAATCTGGAATTGCCAACACGCAATAAGGCAAATGTCTAAACGATAAAATATAAGGTATCTACTTCACTAGTGAATATTTTCATCATAATAATTATTTGATTGAGCAACATACTTGCTTAGGTACTTACTTAATAATTTGATGTTACTTCTAAAAACCTATTGATCTTACAAAAACAATTCATATAATAACCTAGTAGAAAAATATCTTATGAATTTTGTCTTCTAGAATGGTTGAGAGGTAAAAATATAATTAAATTTGGTCACGTGACAATTAACTTTGAACGCGAATCAGAGCGCGGCACGACATCTTCCAGACGACAGTTCCAAATTGTAAGGCTGGTTTCACAGCTGTCCGGGAGACCCATGCGGGCCGTCCGTACACGAGAGACCCGTGCGGGTAGCGCCCGCAGTACTCTGAAACGAGGGAGTAGTACGATACGTTGTACGGACTCTACCCGGAGCGGGTCGCGTACGAACAATCCGCGTCGCTCTGAAACTATGTCCTAGCGCCTCACGTGTGTCTCCGTGCCGGGAGACCCGTACGGGCCACCCGTACGGATTTCCCGGACAGTTGTGAAACCAGCCTAAGTATAAACAAAATTTATACGTCAGAAAGATTTTTTTTTTGAAATACCAATAGACCTACGAAAGGAATAGTGTTTTAATGAACTACATTAATTGGTAGTGTGCCCCTCTCGCACAAGGTAGCAGTGTTCTTTATTCATCTACTTACTAAATTAGAAAAACGAAAAATTACAAGATTTGTTGATTTGTTTTAATATTCATATTATAAGGTAAATAAACCACAAGGAACATTACAAATTATTTGTTTCCCAAAAACTGTCAACTCGCCTATTCAATTCAATACGTCGGTAAAATACATTACTTAGAACATTATTAAAGTGAACTTCGTTCAACAGATGTCAATCGTAGTCGTGTAGGCAGTCTTAAGAACTAACAGCAGGGATGTAACGGATATTGAGCGTCAGTTCAGAATGAAGATGTGGGTAGTAATATAAAAATCGGTCGGGATAAAACTATTGAAAGATCAAGGAGGAGAGGATATCCATTTTCCCACTAACGACTGCCGTTTATTTTTAATTCATTGATCTTCTTTTGTGCTCTCATTTTGACAAGATTTGAAAATAGCTCATGCTATTATAATTTTTTTATTCAAACAGGAGCCAAGTATATCTCCATTGTGCATTTTTTACAGATTTGCCATACACGTACAAACGGCTTTCTTAATAGGTAAACCCCTTTTTCTAAGAATTTTTATCCGTGAGGTACCCAATTAATTCAGCTGTCTGTACATTTCAGTATCGTTTTTTGCGAAGGCTAATTTAACCTCTCCAATAAGAATATTTGGTCTTAATATTTATATTTATAAGAATATTTGGACCTAGGTTAGGACATAGATGTTTATACCCAACATCCCATCGTTCGGTTATAGCATCGTTTATGTTTCCAGACGTTTTTTGTTCAGTGTAAACATCATTACGGTAACTGCCTCAAACCTTTTTAATTTAGGGAAAGGCTTTTCTTTATTGTTATTGTAATTACGTATACTTCTTCTATCTTTTTGTAGTTCTTAGCTTAACGTAAATGCCGGTTTATTCGTAAGTAATGGGAAAGTTCAGACTGGATTTACTCTGGTCAATAGAGTAACAATGATTAAGGGATCAGTGACCAATTGTTGACGTGATTGACAGCTGTTTACTATACGCAGACATACTTCTTCCAAACAATAGTTTTTTGTTTCCCACTTACTTTTTTATCGATTTGATAGATGTCAAATCGATGGCCCCACCGAATAAACGAGTAAGAGAAAAATTATAATATTTCAGCAAAAAATAAAAACGTTTAAACTTCAATAACGCTCATTTAATTGTAAGTAGGTATAAATAATGTATTATAAAATGATAGGTGTATATTTACTTTTTTAATAACAGCAACGAGTTTCAGGAAATACATGAAAAACTATTTAATGTTTTTACTCTTGTGAAATTTGCATGACTAGGTCACAGTAATATATCATATATTATATTATATTAGTCGTGTTTTGAGTCTAAAATTCACAAAAAAAATAAGTAGGTGCAGGAAAGGCAAAAAAACAAAAAAAAAAAAAAAAATATGTGTATGAACTCTTGCACGTTTATTCGGTGGGGCCATCAAAATATCGAAAAGCAAAACACAACCACAGCTACCAGCACTTTTCAATTTTCAAATAAATATTTTTATTGACAGCCAACCTCTACCCACCTTTTCTAAGTATGTCTTTCGGCATATATATACACTTATACAGTGCAATAGTAATTTCTCCTCGCAAACCAGACGCTACACCTTCCAATCCACAGTCCCATGCAAATTGCAACACAGTCAAGGATCCTTACTGTACAACATGCATACATGATTTTATGTTGTGATGTTTGCAAATTCTCCTCCTCCGACTTGAAGGATATTTTAACATGCCAATGTTTAAATGACCTTCAAGTTTACCAGTCAGTTGTAGCTGACATGGTTTAGGAGAAAAAACTAAAGGCAATACAATCATATCTACTTAAAAAATCATTCATTCATTGACAGACAACGCACAGACTAAACCGCTGGGTTTTGAAGCTTGAAATTTTGCACGAGAGAACTATCGTAGCGAAAATGAGCAAAATACGTGTGAAACCGCGGGGCGCGGCTAATAATATTGGGTCCCCACCTATGAAATTGGCGTTTTTTTCTCACAAATAGAGAACCTTGTCACTTCTATGATTTAAAATATTCATCAATTGCTTGGTATTATTTCGAATAATGACCATCATAGACAACTACTAATTGTAAAAAAACCTTATTACAAGACTTATAGATTTCTAAACATAAAAAATACCTTAAAAATGACTCCTCATTTTGTTAGCAGAAATGGCCACAATTTGTTTAGCCTAGCAAAAACTTATTTTTGTCGCTTAATCTAAGTGGCATATTACGTTAACTTAGTTTTTAAACATTAGTGCATAAAAGTTTTAAAACATTAGTGTTCATGGTTGTTATATAAATTAAGAAAATGTTAGTATGAAAAAAGTAACTTCTTCAAAATTCTCCATACAAAACGCTGATTTCATAGGTGGGGACCTAATATTATTTATATAAACTAGCTGCACCCCGTTGTTTCATCCGCATACGTTTCTATCCCATGGGAATATCGGGCTAAAAAGTATTCTAGGTAACCCAGGTCATGGTCTACCCATGAGCCAAATTCATCATCCCAATCTGTTCAGCGGTTTTAGCGTGAAAGCGTAACAAACAAAATTTAATTTTAATTGTTAATTATTAATTTCAAAGAAAATGCGAACAATTGTCATTTTCTGTGTGTTACGTATTTATCCCGCTGTTCAGTTTTTGGCAGCAATGTAAACAATAGAATGTTTATGGTGCTAGGAGTTATACATGAGTTTATGACCATCGACACGATGTCCAAAAAGGCTCGACTGGCTGTTCACTATGGTGTGTTGGTGCCTACGCTTATGATTGACGTTCAAAAGTGCCTTTTATGTGCCTAATTGAAATAAATTGTTTGACTTTGACTTTATGTATGGAAGTGAATGTTGGGTGCAGTGGCAAAAGAGGCATGAAAGTAGAATAAAAGCTGTGGAACTGTGTTGCTTGCGGAGCACGTGTGGTCAAACTATGATATGCTGATAAATGATGTGATAAGGCAACGGAGCGGCTTAAAAGAAGAAGCAGTGAACAAAATTGAAAAGACTATGCTTAGATGGTTTGGTCATGTTGAGAGGATGAGTGGAAGGTGACTAACATAGGGTATGTACAAGGCAGATGAGAGTGGAGATAGCGGGAGGTGACGCCCTAGAAGTACATTATATAGAGACCTTATCAGTGATGTTCTTCAGAAAGCTCAGATGCGTAATACTTGCAACCAGCGTGCATATATGTATGTCCACATGTACGAACGTAAACGAAGCAAAAGGATAACGTTAGGATCGTAGCAGTAGTATGTAGAAAGGTTTTTCGTACCAAAATTCATTTTAATCAGTATTCATGCCTAAGAATATAAAAGCGAAATACGATTCTCGACAATATCTGCAACATTTGGAGATTTTGAAAAAAGAGATGTTGGTAAGTAGAAAATTGAAGACGTTCAAACAGGCGCTAATAAAATTTTAATAAAATTGCTTACGAGTCTAAACTAAGTAGGAAATGGACGTTTGTATGCGGACAAAGTCGCGGGACAGAGCTAGTAACCACATAAGCACACGAAATAAACTCATAAACAGTCTCTCTATGATATAAGTATAAGATTACAAATGTGTGCCACTCTCAGATGTGCAGGCAAAATGCCAGACAGAAGCACTTGAGTGTTACTTACCAAGAAAGACAAGCATTAAGTTTTATCAAAACGACCATGCAAGGACGAATCTTTGACGAGTCATAAAAAAGGCGAAAAAAATTGAAAATCTTCTTGGGTTTGCCCTCACCGCACTTACTTATGTCGTGCGAAAAGAAAGAAAGAAAGAAAGAAATTTTATTTGCTCGGACATGTGTATACATACAGATACAAAACAATACATACATGCAAGATCTTAAAATAAGAGTGTGACATGTCTGCCATTTTTCGTAGCGTGCAAATATTAAGTACAAATTATTACTATTGAATTGATTAATAATTTTTACACTTATACATTAAACAATAATAACAGTTAAATAAATTAATTCTAATTCAATCATTTAGGTACATTATCCAATTATTTATTATTATTTTTCATTGTCTATTATTACCAATTACAATTATCGCAATGACGATTTACATCACTTTTAATAGGCATTCAATTATAATATAGGTAGATACATATAAGTTCTCCACTACTACATGGCCTTAATAATTACTATTATGTTAGTTATATTTAATTATTTAAAAATCCTTGTCGTTTAAAAATTCTGGAATACTATAATATGCTAATATGAATACTAAAATTGTCAGTACTGGGAAGAGTGAGCTCACACATCTTGTATAGGGCGTTTCTATGGTAGCATACGACATTGTGTGTCAGAGGTGCCAAAATCATCTATTGACGCGCGATCTATTTTTTTCACCCTACCTTTAAATCGTAGGATTCATTTTACGATTTAAATTACGGGTATAAATTACGGGTATCGTATTACCCAGTTACTGGGTTGTGGAGGTCAGATAGGCAGTCGCTCCATGTAAAATACTGGTATTCAGCTGCATCCGGTTAGACTGGTGCCGACTCAGATATAGTTGGGAAACAGCTAGGCAGATGATGATGTCTTAGATAAGGTATCTGACGTATACTGAATCTGACATCTCCCATTTGCAATCTGCACTGCCATTTTTGTCTGTCTATCTAAATGTTACTACGAACAAAATGTCAAACGCATTTTGTATTGACATCGAAAAAGCCTTCATAATCTGACGATATCTACATAACGGGTCATAAGTTCAATGAACCTGGATACTCCGACACACTTCCAACCTTGCTGACTAGACTTATTTTTACCAATTCCAGACCACCTTCAGGTTTTAACTGTTACCCAGTAACGGATATGGGGAAATAGGAAGTCGGTCCATGTTAGATACTGGTATTGAGCTGCAGTTAGACTGGAAGTACACACGAACATTTTATTAATTTATCTTCGGCGAAAAAAAAAAACGTACTTCATTATAGTGATTGATAACATACCTTATGACGCCATCGCGAATAACAGGCGATACTGAAAGGCTGTTTTAATTATACAAATGGAACTTACACTGAGCCAACTGTGTCTAGTCTTTATTTATGGACACGCGAAATTAATAGACGTACGTTTAATATCTATGTAGTGTCATGGTGGCTATGGATTATGAATATGAAATTGAAAAAATATAGTTATATAGAAAATAATATAATAAATAATTATTATTTTAGATACAGGCGCTGCCTAGTTTGGGGACCACTGTTTTAATAACTATCTTAAATATTCTAGTTACAGTAAGTATACAATATTATTATTTTTGTAATTTATTTTGTAACAATGGACCAATAAAATTATTCTTATTCTTATCTATGACCGTTCATTGCAGTGGTCAAGTACCAGCGACATATGACGTTCAGTTATGATAGTCATTAGTATGACGTAAGATATTTCCAAAGTTTATTATTTTGATTCCGGTTGTAACTGGAATCGAAATTAACGCCGACGAAATCATTCCACTGAGCAAACCGCATCAAAACTATGCTCTTTAATATCGTAAAAGCAAAAATGACCAAGTCAGTCTATCCGTCACGTTTGAAGTCCTAAACTACCGCATTGCTTTTGATGAAGTTTAGCAGATGTAGTTTAACACTGGAAAAGGAACGTAATAAAAAACTTTATACGCCAGCAGAGCACATAGCTAGATCACCGTATTTAAACAAGTTCTCTTACTCAGCATCGTAAACCACAAGAATATACCACGAGAGAGAATATATTTTGTTAAAGTAAAACAAGTTTTTATTGTTAGATCTGCGGAAAACTAGAAGAGGTATGACGAAACAGGGTGATGCATAAAACTGACGCGCTGCGCCAAAATGGTGAGCGTACTTAGTAAGTGTTAGTGACTTTTCTCATAGAAAATTCGTTAAATTCTTCACAAAGAAGGTTCAACGAATCACTTGCTGGCGCAGTCGTAACATACAACTAGTTGTTGCCAAATACATTGTGTTTTTCTCTTTCAAAAGTTTGGAAGATCTATGGTTCCGTAGTGAGCCAAAGCGCTTTGTGTCAATTAGAAGAAAACATGTATCGCTGGAAATCACTTGAATTATCTGCGGAATATATGCAATGGAGAGGTTTTATCCACATCTCACTATTATAAGTTAGGCGTGATACGTCCATTATTAACAAAACAACAACCAGTGGGTTAAAACCAGAAGACATCTAGAATAGAAGTTGTTAAATTCGATTTAGGTTTCTTTTTTTGCCTGCCGGGGTTGCGGGTTTGTCTGAAAGGGATATCGAGACCTCGGCACACAGGCAACGGAAGGAACACGGGTGGGTTTTAGTCAGTAAAAGTCTGACACGCCCTCCCGCTCCACCCAGAGCGGGAGAAGTTATTTGATAATTTCCCAACCTCAAAAAAAAAAAAAAAAAAAGGTTTCTTTTTTTAACAATTCTTATTTCGACTTTACCGGCTATGATAATCCTGATTAGTTTTGAATATGTAACTTATAACAATAAATGCTTCACATATTTACTTACCAATTATAACATAAAATTAACGGATCGAATTCGCAAAACAGTAATACGCTCGAAGACAAGCATCGCCAATGTTGGCGATAAGACCGCGAGGCTGAAATGGAACTGGGTGGGCCACACGTACAGGATGCATCAGGATAGATGGGCCAGGGTCTTAAAGCAGTGTTTGCCTGAAAACGGGCGTCGTCGCCGAGGCAGGCCTAAGAATCGCTGGCGCGACGACCTAGACTCTTTCTTGACTGCTTGGCCGGAAAAGGCAGCAGACAAAGATGAATGGCGAGTATGGGGGAGACCTGTGCCCAGCAGTGGGATAGAGATAAGAATATTTAAAATAATAATATATATACTATATAATCCCCCCGACCCTTGCTCGACAACGATGCGCCAGCCCGCGTTGATGCTGAGCCAGTAGCTTTAAATTCCCCGATTAATAATCATGATATAACTTTGATCCAGCCTGTCCCTCTTGCTGTCCTCCCCTCAGCGAACGCCCTAAGCCGAGGTTCGTACCCCACAGGGGGTGCCCTTAGCGAGCGTTCGCCTAGCTTTAATTTAGAATAGTTTTTATTGCCCCTGGCTGGAGGCTTTGAGTGAAGAAGCTTAAGGCAGCCACAGGAAAGCCCGGTTAAGCAGCTACGACCTTAGTGGTCACCTGCGAAAGATCCAATAAAAATAAAAAAAAAATGTATAAATATAATATTATACTAACGTTGACTCAGTCTTCAAACGTGCTTCAAACAATTGGCTTAAACCTTTAATACCGTTGATCCATCTATATATTGAACTAATCTAATTTATAAAAATAGAAAGCCGAAGTGACGATCATGTGAATAAAACACTAGGTGTGATTACAAAAGCAGTGTTATCAAAACTGAAACAAAACTAGTGAATGTGTAAATACATAATTACAAGCTAAAAATGTAAAAAATGTGTATCAATAAAAAAAAACTACCTAATATATAGTTAACTTATTGTGTACATAATTGTGAATGTGATCGTGAGTGACACTTGCTACAGAATGACGTGAGCAATGTTAGTATCTTCACGGAGCCGGAGTAAGGGAACCTGGCAGGATGCAGATGATATTAGTGGCCGGCGGCGGGTAAGTGATAAAATATGGCGATTTTAAAGCTCACGAATGTTATAACTACCAAAAAGACTATACTAGTCTGCTATGCGATTATAAAAATTGAAGATAAAAACCTAGATAAACAATAGAATTAGTCTTGTATTTACTGAAGGGGATGACAGGGGTATACTAGAAAACATACGGCATAACAAGACGCCTGTATTTCCCAGACGGTTAGGCAGAGGTACCTATGGTACACCAATATTTCGCCAGTTACAGTTATGTTTAAGTCCCATGTAATAGGGGGCAAACCTATTGCCATCAATTGGGCACAACTCCAGTTTCCGGGCTAAGCCCAATAAAACTTTACCCGTTCCGAGAACCGAACCCAGGACCTCATGCTCAGCAGTAATGCTTGCGACCACTAGACAAACGAGATAGAAATTTAAATAGCCAATCTGATATTTTATAGTATTCCAAGATTTCGTCAGTTACCTATGTTTAATTCCCATGTAATTAAAGGCGAGCGTATTACCAATTGGGGACAAGTTCAGACTCCTGAGGACCTACAATCTAACTTAGAGAGATGTAAGTATTAATGATTCTAATTCTGTAAATACATTATTTTGTTATGGTCGCAAATCATATTTTGATCAAGATACAGCCTGACACTAACCTGCAAAATGTCCGTGTACTGCAAATTGCAAAAAAAGAAAATTTGGCACCACTGCGGATCCCCCATAAAGCGTTTCGTATCTCTACACCGACTTTCAGCAGGATCGACATAAGCTTTTCGGTAGCTTATGTCAGTCTAATACATTTTTGGCTTTTTCATCATCGTTGTCACTTCGTCTATGCCTTTTGGCTGCTACAAAAAATTCGACAAATGTTTTGCCAAAACTTGAAATATAAATTTTTAAACTACATAAGGATATCATGCAACAGAATATTAACCAGCTTCTCTCTGTTGTATGCGGTGGTGAACCCTATATTCAGTAGGTAACTTGATATTACAAAGCCATACACGTTGCAAGCAAATTACTATTTAGATGAACACTGATTTCCACTTTCTCTCATTTTTAACCGACTTCCAAAAAAGAGGAGGTTATATTATGTTCGTCGTGTACGTACGTTTTTTCTTTGTTTGTTGTATTTTTTTTCTGGACCAACCAGCATGCCAGCCAGTTTTAACTAGCTTTCTCTTTATAATATTAGCTTAGAAGTCTAGATTTAAAAAAACTCACTTCATGACCTTCTTCTTTTATGTCGGTTTAAAAATTGATTGTATAATATAACGTCATGTCTCATATCGACACGAGCCATATAAAATAATGAAAAATACTAAACAGTCAGCAAACTGGAACCTACTCAAAACAAACTGCATCCGACTGAAAGCTAAAATGCTGTAGAAATACTGGTATAATAATATACAGGAAAAATACTAGCACGTTGAGACTTGAGACACAAACGGTACTAACTTCTCACTTACATCGCAAAACTTTAACTACTTAGCTAACATGTTTAAACGCCGCCATGGAGCATATTCTTTACCCATAATTTATGATTCATCATCAACATCATTTTAGCCGGAAAAGGTCCACTGGACATAGGCCCCAAGCATCGGCACTTCGACCGGCCCTTTGCTTCTCGCACTCAGCAGATTTCTGAGGAATTTGTTTGAAAGTAGGAAATTACAAATGTTTTTTAATTTTGCTTTATTTTCTGCTCAGCGAGTGTTTTTATTCAGTATGTAAGTAATAAATGATTTGCTATCAATTTTTTTAATATCCGGCGCTCTAAACTACATGCCATCGAAAGGACCATAAATGAACTAATCTGAAAACATGAGCTCGCCATCTATAACATTAAGCTTCGTGCAGACCAGCGCGACGCGACGCCTATTCCTATTATCGACTGGTTGAATGCTAATAACCTTAAAATAAACCTTAACAAAACTAAAATAATGAATTTTAAAATTAGGTATAAAGAACAATCGCAGTTTCAAGTACACTATAAAGGGAACGAAATACTTGAAGCTAGTGTAACAAAATTTCTTGGACTTTATATAGACAATGACATGACATGGAGGACTCAAATTGAAAGTGTAGGTGGAAAGCTTAGTAGATTTTCATATGCTCTTTATATGCTAGGCAAAATTGCAAATAAGACCGCCCTACTAGAAGCGTATCATGGTTATGTCGCCTCAACTTTGAGGTATGGCCTCATATTCTGGGGTAATGCACCGAAGGTTCAAGAGGTACTTGTTGCACAGAAAAAATGCATCCGAGCTATTTGTAAAATAAAACAAACAGTATCATGCAAGCCACATTTTCAAAAACTAAATATTTTAACGTTACCATCTCTTTATATTCATGAGGCCTGTATTTTTGTAAAACAAAACATGAATTTATATAGATTTGTAGAAAGTAAACGTCGCTCACAAAAATTGCAGGTGTTAGCAACTAAAACCAAATTTCATAGCAAAAGCTTTTATGCAATGGCTCAAAAACTGTATAATAAGTTACCAGGACAAGTTATCTCATGTATGAACATTGATGAATTTAAAAGGAATCTTTTCAAACTGTTAAATAGTAAGGTGTATTATTCTGTTGACGAATATTTAAATGACAAATTTTAATTAGTCTGTTTTATCATATGTGACATACTGAATGATTTTGATTATTGATTTGAATTTAATTATTAGTGACATTATTTTTTCATTTTGTATTGTTTGGCCCTTTTACTTTATTTAACTGACATATTTTTAACAATTTAATCTAAATTTGACATACTTAATCTATATTTTTTGTGATATCACCTACTTTGAAATAGTTATGTTTTATGCATGTAAAACCTGTTAAAATTTTGTATGCCTTTTGGCGGAGCACAGCTCGGATCTTATTATTTATGAAAACATCTACTGTATGTACCCTGTGTTCACGAAATAAATGAATTTGAATTTGAATTTGAATTTGACGCCGCGACGCGACTCTAACAACACAATTTCTAAGAAACCTTGACGGTATAATAATAACCGGTGTCGCGTCGCGCTGGTCTGCACGAAGCTTTAATCGGTTGTAATTTTGGTTTATGAAACAAAGCACGTTAATATAAATATTCTTTTTTAGGGTTCCGTACCCAAAGGGTGCCAAACAGAACGAATCATTACTAAACCTCCGCTGTCCGTCCGTCTTGTATATCAGCGGGCTGTATCTCATGTTTCATCTTTCATAAGTATTGTGAATTATTTATTACGTATCCAATTAGTTACATGTAAATATTTTGTTCTTAAATAATAAAGTATTCACTAAATCTACGAATTGTTCTAATGAATATGATTATAATGACATTGCAACAACGAGCGTCAAACTGGAAAAGAATAAAATAAATATTAAGTATAAAAAGTTGTAACCCGACTACGGAAAAAGTAAAAGTGATCCAAAAAGTACGAAACAAGAAAATATTTCGGACAGAAATCAAGACATAGGTAGACACTTTTATTTTTCCTTAATCCATGTATGTTTTTCAAATGTACGAATAAATTTTATTATTATTTCCTTTATTTCATTTTTACACATATAATTTACATTTTTAAATATTTTTATAAAAACAAAGAGAAAACAAAAACATTTAAAAATATAAAAAATAGTAGCCAACCGGTATCGGGAACAGGGTCCAAGCTACCGGTGGTCAGGGCTCCTGAGAGAGGAATCTCCTAACGATACGCGCCGTGTCAAGAAGTACCGCTTTCTGGATCAAGCCCTTGATCCAGCTGCCTAACGAGAGCCTCCTCAGGTGTTGGTCGAGGCTCTTGGCTATTATACCATTGGCCGTCACGACTATCGGCACAATGACTGCTGTATCCACATCCCACATGTCGACAACCTCGCGAGCCAAGTCAAGATACTTTATTTGCTTATCTTTTTCAGCTTTCACGAGGTTCTCGTCATGCGGGACCGCTATATCAATAATCATTGTGCGACGCTCTAATCGATCTATCACCACTATGTCTGGCTTATTGGCAACAATAGTCCTGTCAGTGATGATAGATCGATCCCAATACAACGTGATATTGCCATTTTCGAGAACTGGGTCGGGCATATACCTATAGTACGGTACTTCCGATTCCACAAGGCTGTATTTCAGAGCAAGTTGCTGGTGGATAATCCTGGCGACAAGGTTGTGCCTATGCAAGTAGTCTCCGTTAGCCAGACGAGAACAGCCAGAAATAATGTGTCGGATAGATTCCCCCGGACGGTGGCATGCCCGACAGATGTCAACCGTGCCGTCCTTCACAATATATTTCCGGTAGTTGTTCGTCATCATAACTTCATCCATAATCGCAAAGACAAAACCTTCGGTTTCCCCAAAGAGATCACCGAATCGCAGCCAGGATACGGACGCTAATAGGTCTACATCGGGCCCATGTAAGGCCCGGTAAAAGCGCCCGTGAAGCTCTTTGCTCTGCCATACCTCCCTGCGGTCTTTAGTATCTAATACTATAGGTTTGCGCCAGTTCTCGTTAGCCAAGGATAGCGGGGTAAGGCCCTTGTCCACTGAGACCACATCTCGGTGCATCCCCACGTCGGCTTCTAGGAAGTATTCCCTGAGACTGCATACCTCACGGTTGTGCAGGGTCTTAGCATTTAAGAAGCCTCGACCTCCACACTTCCGCGGGATATACAGTCTCATCACCGATGAACGTGGGTGATGCATCCGATTTACGGTCAGCAGTGTGCGGACCCTCCTATCCAGGGCGTCAAGTTCCGTCTGGGTCCATTTGAGTATGCCGAAAGAGTACATCAAAACCGGCATGACCCAACCGTTGAAGGCGCGCACCTTGTTCCCGCCTGATAAAAGACTATTTAATACTTTATTCAGGCGGTTAAAGAAGCGCTCCCTCAGCGATTGCTTCATGTCAGCAGTGTTGATACCTAACGCTTCCGACATACCCAAATACTTGTAGGTTTCGATTGAGGAGAGGGATCTTAGGTGTATGGAGTCCGAGAGTTGGGTTCCCCCGGATTCCACAATCCCCCCTCGCTTTACATGCATGACCGCACATTTGTCCACACCAAATTCCATCCTGATGGCGCTACTGAAAGTTTCGGTAACCTTCAGTAGCTCCACCAGTTGCAAATTGTTGGGGGCAAAGAGTTTCAAGTCATCCATGTAAAGGAGGTGGGATATAACCTGACCACCTCTTCTCAATCGATAGCCCAGTCCTGAGTCCTCTAGCAGTGTGCTTAGAGGATTCAAGGCTAGGCAGAACCAAAGTGGACTCAAACTGTCACCCTGAAATATACCTCGCTCGATCCTTATCGGTTCGCTATTCCTCTGGATCTGTCGACATCCTGGATAGCGAAGAACCGTCCTCCATTGCCCCATACATGATATCAGGAAGGTGCGTAGAGTTGCATCTACTTTATACAACTCCAGCACCCTCATGAGCCATGTATGGGGCACCGAGTCATAGGCCTTCTTATAATCTATCCAACATGTCGACAGATCCCTTCGGGATCGACGAACCTGTTGGCTAATGGCCATATCGATGAGGAGCAGCTCCTTAGTACCGCGGGACCCGTTCTTACATCCATTTTGAGAGGCAGACATGATGGAGTTGGTGTCTATATGTTTGTTAATTTTAGTTCTCAAAATGGATGTAAAAACTTTATAGACCGTCGGTAGACAAGTGATCGGCCTATAATTTTTGGGTTCCGCAGTACTACCTGATTTATGGAGCAGGTGGGTTATTCCTGTCGTTAGGAACTGGGGTAGCGACCCTGATTCTAAGGCTGACTGGAACTGGGATGCCAATCGGGCGTGCGACCTTTGGAACCACTTTATCCAAAAGTTGTGCAGCCCGTCCGGCCCTGGAGATTTCCAGTTAGGCAGCGGACGGACTGCACACGCTACATCTTGGGGGCTGATGGTAATTGCCCCCATTTCTGGTATTCGCTCGCACGCCCGCTCGATCTTCCCAGTCCAATCTCCTTCGGTGTGATTGACAGGCGCCGACCAGATGCTTCGCCAGAACGAACACATGGCTTCATCATCTGGCAGGCGCGTGTCAATCACACCTTGATCCAGCCGCTCCCAAGCCCTGTAAACCCACCTTTCATCGCTTTGGAATGTGCGATTCTGAGTGTACCGCTCAACTCTCCGCCTGTATCGTCGAATACGGTTTGCCCAAGCACAGATCTTCTGCTTCAGGAAGTCGATACGCTCTGTGACGCGGGCCAGATAATCTCGAGAACTAGTATCAGTACCCGAGAACGCCCGCTTCACAAAGCGCATCACTCTAGGGCGGGTATTGCCCTCCCTGAAGCAGATTAGCTTGCCGATGAGTACTCTAGCCTCACCGATACGACGCTCAATCCTGCACTGCCAAGCTGGTACAGATGGTTTTGGTCGTGGAGCTCTGTCACTGCTGGGAAATTTAACATGAGCTACACGACATGCCGCTACAGCTGCACAGTACAAGATCGAGTGGGTATCGGCGAGGTCTTTGCTGCCGTCAAAATAATTTGACAGCAGCGAGTCTAGAGTACACACCAGCGCCTTGTTTTTCTTGTGCATGGGCAAACGAGGTAAACGTGGTCTAAGTCCAGGTGGAGTGGAGCGGTAGTCCCGGAAAGCATCCTCCAAAGCGTTCCTCAATCGTGCATTGCATTGGGAATTCACAGATATAACCCCGTCATCATCCTCTTCGCCAACGTGGTCGGCTCGCGGTGTAGCACTGGGTGAATTTTGTAGTTGCACCGCGACCAGTGGCGAGGCAGGCGTGACACGGTTATTCCGTGATTCGAGGCGTAGTCGATCAAGTACGGCGTCGTCCAGCATATGGTTACGCTGGATGACCCGCACCTGATCCGAAAGTCGTTGGGCTGACTCGTCGACAGCTGGCTCAAGCACCTGAAACAGAGAGAGCATCCGACCACGGTACGCAGTCAAGTTACTTCCTCCCTCTGTAGCCCCAAAGTATGCGCGCATGACATTTTCATTGACATTTTGTGTCCATCTCATGCGCCGCACACAACCACCGGCAGCGGGGACCCGGTTCGGGGCCGGTTGGCCCCTAAGTCCCAAGCTTCTCGGTGGCCGGCCTCTCCCCTGCCGACGTACAGGTGTTGGCGACGTCGGCGGGGAAAAATACTCGTCACTCGAGCTCGACGCAACTACCGCGACCGGTGTCGTCACAGCGCTTATGATGGGGCTGGATACCGGCGGCGGCAAGGCGGAGCTGAGCGACGAGTCCGGAGGTGGTGGGCGTGCTCGTCTCGTAGCTGATCTTGTCAACATTCCGTTTTACTTCGGTTTCATATTATTGTTTTATTGTAGGCCCGAATTTGACAGCCGTCATTCTTGATGTTTTTATAATTCTTTGGTTTTTTTTCATTTTGATGTTGTTTATCTATTAGTTATTCTTTCTATTAATGTGTTGTTATTCCTAAAGGTTTTATTATAATTTTTCGTACTTTTGAGGCTAAATGCGGCTGTGGGGATACATAAATATGAAAAATATAAGATATGAAAATTCAGACGTTTGTTGACTTGCCAGTGTTGCCAGCTTATTATTATATTATTATTATTTATTATCCGGTTGGTTACAGTTTTTCATTTTTTTTTTTTAAGTATTTAGTAATAATAATTGTGTAATGTTAAATATTGTACGGTGGTACGAAACCCTTCGTGTGGGAGTCCGACTCGCACTTAGCCGCTTTTTTAATGTTCATTATAGTCCGAATAAGGTTTTCAGAGAGAGAAACATTTAAAAACTTTCCCGGAAATTTGGAAAAAGGGAAAAAAAACTTCCAATGACGGTAGACAGGAACCTACTCCTTTAGCTTCGCTTACGTTCATACATCTGGTCATACACGCACGCCGTTTGCGTACTTCGCATCTGACCTTTCTGAAGAACATCACGAATAAGGTGACAGGCTTTTTTACAGGATATTTGTATATATTGAGGACAGGACAACGTCTATCGGCTCAGCTGGTTTATAATAAACACACTATACTTCTAGCTATAATATATATTTCTATTACGTCACCAAAATTTGTGGATAGATATAGCAAGACTTTACGGGGGCGAAAAATCTATGTAGATAGATCCCATATCTGGGAAAATTTGTTTTCTCCGTATTTTCACCCGAGTAGAGCTCGGTCGCCCAAAGCTTAGAACAAGATACCTTAGAATAATGACATGGCAGCATGGAATTAGTAAGTACCTACTATCATAGCAGCATGGAATTAGTAAGTACTTACTATCATGGCAGCATGGAATTAGTATGAACTATCCTATACTATTAAATGAGCATTCTCTTTTTCACCAGAGCAGTGCTCGGTCGCCCAGATACTATAATATGGTATAAGCCGCTGACCAAATGAGGACCAAAATATATATTATAGCATAGCTACCGTGTGTGGTGACTTGCTATAATATAGCACAGTATATTAACATATATTATATATACTCCGCTCGTACAGGTTAAACTATAAAGGCGGTCTTACACTAACTTTAGGTAGGAAAGATCTCGCTGTCCCCGGACTGCAAGTGACATGGCGACGTGTCGCCGGCTGCATTGTAAGACTTCCCCCAACATTCAGTTTATTGGATCTCCTGGAATCAGGAAATGTAAGAACCAAGCTCTTCCGACAAACAGGAAGATGGTTTACTGCTTTTGGCGTCAGTTTTGATTGAAGTTTTATTTTATTGTACACCAAGGACGTAAAACTTGTTTATAGTTTGCAGTTTGCGGTTGAGAAAAAGTTTGCAGGTACATAAAATTGTGGAATTATACGCTAGGAGACGAGAGGTATATGCTTAATGTGGTTAATAGATGGTTTTATAGTGAATAGAAAAAAATATGGGGACTGCTGACAGAAACTCGCGAATCCAAAACATTTACCCTTACCAAAAATCTCTCAACGCGCGTAAAGCAGTTTTCTCTTCAAAAATCTTGTCAAATTAATAGTTATGCTTAGAATATTTCAATCAACTCAGTCTATCGCAGTCCACTGCTGGACATAGGCCTCTCCTAGGCTGCGCCATAACACCCTGTCCTCCGCTCTCCGCATCCATATCCAGTCTGTTCCAGGCACCCTCTTAAGGTCGTCGGTCCATCTAGCTGGGGACGTCCCACACTACGCTTGCCGATACGCGGTCTCCACTCCAGGACTCGTCTGCTCCACCGGCCATCAGTCCTTCGACAAACATGTCTAGCCCACTGCCACTTCAGTTTGTTTACTCTGTAGGCTATGTCGGTAACTCCGGTTCTTTTCCGGATAACTTGATTTCTGATCTTATCCTTCAAAGAAACTCTGAGCGTAGCCCTTAGGTTGATTGATCAACATTTATAATTAAAAAAAGCTTATCGCCAAGTCAAAGTTACCTAAAAACCTAACTGACTTAAAATACACAATTTTTTTACAAAATTATTTGAAAATTGCTACGCCCCGCGGTTTCACCCGCATAAGTCTCGATCCCGTGATGGGTTCGCATCACGGGATCGGGATAAAAGTAACCTCTGTCCTAACCTAGGTCAAGGTCTACCTATGTGCCAAATTTCATCCAAATCCGTTCAGCCCTTTTAGCGTAAAATTGTTACGAACAAACAAAGTAACAAACCAAAAACTCAAACTCACTTTCGCATTTTTAATAGCAGTAAGGATGAATGCTCTTCGACCATCGAGCATATAAATAAATATGAAATACGGTTGAGGTGCATTGCGATTGTATGAATTTATTCGTCCGAGCGTGCGAAAAGATCGAATCAAATCAAATCGACAGCCGAAAGGCCGTCGGTTCCTGATTGTAGTGCTGACACGCTATAAATTCACTCGTCAATCCAAAGCGCTATGGAAATGGATGTATGCAACCACGTGGGGGTGTGTTGGTGTGAAGGTATGTATGTGTGTGTGTGTGTGTGTGTGTGTGTGGGGGTTTATGCTTTATTGAAAAACTGCGTAAACTATGAGCAGTTTTGTTTGCTGTCAAAGAGCGTATGGCGTTACGTATTCAATTACGTCGTAAGGATTGAGTGAGGTTTTGGGATAAATAACGGTGATTTTTATTCAATATTATCCCCTTAAGGAATTCACTGGTATTTTTAAGCTCTTAAAATCATAGTTGACGAGAAAACTTTTCGTAAAGTAGGAAGTTAGGTTTCAAATTTTAGACAACTTTTTCTGCAGTTTCCCACAATGGGCCACGCCCAAAACCGCATTAAAAATGTTATAAGCATATTGTTCTGCAACTTACAATGATTAATTTCTGATGTAAGTACCTATCTTCTTAAATTCTTTAAAAAATGCGTATTGTAAATGAGGATCTATCTTTTACGTCTGTTCACAAGAATAATCACCATATCAGCCTGTGAAGCAGTTCAGGATTGGACAATACTTACTGAGTGTGTATTGAGTTTTTTTTTGTATGTACATGCCAGCCTCCAAAATCACCTGCCAGTCAAAATCATCAGTCTTTGATTTATTCTGCCCAGTTTACAATCATAAGTATTATATCATAAATATACCTTTTAATAACGCGATTTTCTCCAAAAGAACTTATAGATCTTATATTACTAGCTTTCGCCCGCGGCTTCGGTCTCGTGGAGGTCGGAAATGCTCACACAGGAACATACTACCGGGATAAAAAGTCCTATATGTTAATCCAGGTTATAAACAATCTGTGTGCCAAATTTCATCCAAATCCGTTCAGCCGTTATTGAGTAAACAAAACACGCAAACAAACTTTCAGATTTATAATGATAGTAGCATGGTGCAACGAACATAGCATTTACGAAACAACCATACTATTATGAAATAGGTTTTTTTACAAAGTTGCGATCGTTTTTTCATGAGAAAATCGCTTATGAATCTTGTGTAACTGTATGCTGAAGTCAAAGACAGGCTATTTTGAAGGGTAGTCTCTTATTTGTTTACGTTCAGAACGTGCGAATTTTTTGTAGCATATACCTACCTACTATTATTGATTAAGAATAGAATAGATTTTGATGTCGCTTCAATCTCCACAATTATTTCAAATAGGTCAGTGCACGTTGAACAGTTTAATAAACTGAATGAGTTGTTATGTTCTACATTCATTTCAATCATTGCAACGCGACCGTAGCCACGCACGGTAACCAGTCATGCGAATCTATGTAAAATCTTATCAAAAAGCATAACAAAACATCACGCCCGACATATTTCCCAAAGGGTTAGGTAGATGTCCACCCACATTTCGCTAGATATGTTAAAGTCCCATGTAAAAGGGGGTGCGCCTATTGCCACCAACCGGGCACAAATCCAGACTCCGGGCTGCTACTGAGAAAAACCAGATGGAAAAATAAAATAATATTTTTCCCGACCTGGGAATCGAACCCAGGACCTCATGCTCAACAGTAGCGCTTGCGACCACTATACCAACGAGGCGGTGTATTTAAAAAGTATTTACATCTGGCAGTTTATATAGAAAAACATATTTCAATTATTTATGAATTTATAATTAATTCCCTTGGCTGGTCTCCAACTAGCAGTGTTAATACTTCGTGTATCCGTTCCAAGCCACATAAGTACATCCAATATAGAAGACATTTATTTTACGTAGTAACCAATTTTGAAGTTCTGTGGCAAGTTGGTACTGGGCAAGATACGGTTGACGTGAACTGAAGGGGGCTTGACGATGCGCCGGATTATCTCACCTGTAGATCAAAGCGAAAGTGTATTTGAGACTTTTTAGGTTCGTAGCCTTCGTGGTCTTCACTTTACTATGTTTAATGTGAAATATTGTTGTGGGTTTTCGTGGACAACATTTTTTAACAATTATTGGTATTTAGAGAATATAATTTTGACCGCAATTATTGGTAATATAAAGTTGTTATTGGGTGGTAGCTTAAAGCTTCGTGCAGACCAGCGCGACGCGACGCCGCGACGCGACTCGAACAATACAATTTCTAAGAAAACTTGACGGTATAACAATAACCGGTGTCGCGTCGCGCGACAAGTCGCGCTGGTCTGCACAAAGCTTTAAAGTAAAACTGAAAATTTTCCGGTATTTCGATTGTTTATTTTTCCCCTACCTATGATATTTTTATTTTACCTTAAGACATGCAGGCTATATAACTACAGGTACTGTCTACAGAACTCTGCGAATGGCGCGACATGAACTTTTGCGAGAGCAAAAATCAATTATCTAAAGATGTATTTTTTGTTTTGAATGCGCCGCGGTCTATAATAATGCTGTCTTAGTAAGTAGATAAATAAAAAAATGGTGAAAACTGTCTTTTAGATTTCGGTCAAAACTCTTTTCAATTGCCACTGAAAAGTAACGTTTTAGTCATATAAATGATCTAATCATTTGGGAATAGATCATACGGTCTACGTAAGTAAATACCGTGAATTTCTAAAACGGATCGTGTAATACAATTGTTTATAGAAAAATGAATTATTATATATATGTGCTTTTACCCCTTTTTATTTTGCTCATTAAGCCAGAAATGTATGTTTTTATTTCCTCCTTGAATGTTTGTGTCGAGCACTGTCAGCTGGAGTCGCTTCTTGAAGATATCACTAGAAATTGAAATTCAGGTAAGAATTATTATATACGGTAAGAAAGTAGAATTTTTCGTTATCATTCCAAGAGTGCTACCTTCGTTTTGCTGTGAGAAGTGACATATATCAGCCATCTAACAACACGTGCCTACAATCGCAGTTCATGCTTTTTTGCCAAAGCGCAAAAACTATGCGAGTCCACCTGCTTGTCACTGCCTTCATGACTGACCATCTCAATTTTCCCATCACTAACACGTGATCAAACAATCATCCTAATAAATCACTTTTGACTCAAACACGTACTAATTTCCTTTTTGTTACAGGTGTCTGTCATGGCAGCAGTTTTATGGAATACTACAATGGATATTTACTCTAGGAGCCAAGTAAGTTTAGCATTTATTTAATTTTACTTACTGTACACACATGAACTCGCGCCTTTTCAACGCACGAACTACATATCGCCACGTGCAACACAACTAATATTTATCACTGTTGCTTTATCCACGTTCATACATCTCCGGTCCACCTAGGAAAATTATCGAGAAATTATCGCTTGACAAATTGTCCAGCGCCCATAAACTGCTGCGATTAGTTGAATGATTTATCAACAGTGTACGCACGCTTGACAATTTGTCGTATTCATTTTGCGATATATTCGTTCTGCGAAACTGGCCCCCAGTAAGTGCATACAAAATAATGAGTACCTCTAGTAATCTTTCTGCCAATAATAAGTAATTATGACAGTTTAAAGAAAGACAATGCAGGCGCAAGGATTCTGTTTATATGAATTCTATCATCTCCCTTCCTATAATAACACTTTGAGATCGACGCAACATAACTTCTTCATCAGTATATGCCTATCAGCTCTCATCTCAACATATGTTTCGTGTTTTTAACACATTCAAGAACACAAAAGAAATGTTATTGTTATAACGATGGGCTATAAGTGTCTCTCAAAGTTTTAAAAGAAAAATGTAACCAATATAAAATAACTCTTATGTCCATCTATCAAAAAAGTTTTTCTTTAGAAATTGGAGTAACTTTGCAACATAAGGAGAGCAGTGGTGGCCCACTGATAATGGCCGCGACTTAAAAGTTGTAGGTCGTATGTTCGAACCCAGACAGGCACTTTGCTTTGTGTAAATTATTTCATCACCATTGCTCTCAAAACGGTGAAGGAAAACATCGTGAGGAAACCGGCATGTCCTAGAACCAAAAAATCGAAGTCATGTGACATCTACCAGCCCGCATTGAGCCCGCGCGGTGGATTACCGCCCACTCCCTCTCACCGAGAGGAGGCCAGTGTCCCAGCAGTGGGAACATTATAGGTTGATTACATAAGTATGCAATATACAATATTAATTTTAGCGATTTTATGGAAGTTAGAACGAGTTTCATCTTTATTGCACATTATTTTCACTGCACCGTGTATGATCAGTATTGAACAATATTTTAGGGACTGTACTGAATTAAATGATTTTTTTACTCTGTGAGTAGTAGATCGGAATCACTTTACAAGCCAAATAAAAAATATATAAACCAGATAGAGATGGAGTCAAATAGGAAATTTCATTTCCTATTTGACTACCCCTGAGAAGAAATGGTGAAACAAACTCAGGGGACACAGTCTCTTTTAAAGGCCAGACATTATCTTAATCAGATCATGAGAGGACCATGTAGATTAGCATGTTTTAACTCAAGTGGCTTCCCATACGTCTTCGCCGGAATTATCATATCTTATTTCAGCTCTACAGTATTCTGTTCAATCCTACAACTCCCCCTTATCTAAAAGAACGTTTCAAGTTCCTTCATGACACACATAATAGATATCTGAGGTCATCGGAAAACTTGAGACAGAGACGTCGATGCATTCCACCAGCTTTTATGACAATTCTTTTACAGTTCAAGCAGTACGGTTATGGAATGCCATGCCCGTGTCGATAAGGCGTGCATAATCTTTGTCCATTTTTAAAATTCTGGTAAAAAAACACTTCCTCTCTCCTTAAACATCATTACATATAGTTCCTTGATCTTGTTTCTAGTTTATTATTTTATATTTATAAGTAATAATTTTATTTGCTACAAATATCTATCTACTTTTAATTAAATATAGAACACATACACACTATAAAACTGATTTACATCCGTAAGACGTCCTCGTAATATAAGGTCCAGTTGAAAACCAGCGTCCAGCGCGACGCGACGCCGCGCCGCGTCACGAACAATACAATTTCTAAGAAAACTTGACGGTATAACAATAACCGGTGTCGTGTCGCGCTGTCGCGTCGCACTGGTCTGCACGAAGCTTTATGCTGAACTGGGCCTATTTGGCGCAGCCGTGAGCCACACAATATTATTTTAAGTTATCTTTATTTTTTCTGTTTTTTTGTTTTTGTGTGAATTTTGTGTGCCTTACCTGAGACAAATATTGTTTTTTTCTTTCTTTTTTTTTTCTTTATATGTTTTATGTATGTATTTATATTTATGTATGTTTTTGTATTTATTGTGTATGTAAATATACTACCACTGACTAACTGCCGTAATGTCTCTCCTTCTTACTTTAATCCATCCAAAGGTTGTCTGTAAAAGATCGCTTTTAGCGATAAGACCGGCCATTGTGTCACCCTATGTAAAATGTCTCCATTTATATCTGTAATTTTTATGGTGTACATAATAAAGAATATTCTATCTATCTATCAAACTATCTATTAGTGTCTGAAATGGAATTTTGAATTGAGAATCACACAGATTTGAGTGGAGCTGTCCAGTCAGTTGGGGCACTGAGCAGTACTAAACAGTTGGAATTTGTATTTACGTTTGAAATCATTTGCATTGTAGTTTATTACGTAATTGTTGTCATGATAAAGCTTCAAATGTGAAAATTTGAATAAATTTAAAGTTCACTAATTATATATAATTATAATTCTTTATCTATCTCATAATCACTTTACAGGCACTGGTTAATAAATTGCGCAATCTTAAATACAGGTCTGAGGTAGAGGAGGGTCCTGAGTTGCAGATCACCCGGCTGTCTTAAATAGAAAATATAATTTTTCAAAACGGTTACATTCAAGTTATTTTATAATAAAAGTCGGAAAAAGCAATTAGGTAAAAGCGAATACCTAAAAAAATCAAAGTGTACCTTTTGTTTTCTTTAATCATGAAACCGGGGAAAATTGCATATCATATCATACGCTTGTTGCTATGATTATACCGTTTATTTTATTTCATCATGCTTACTCACGTAACATGCATATTTTGAAGCACGTTTCACAACTTGATAGGTAATCCATCAATAATTATTAAGAACATTTTTATCCCTTATGCATACAACTTGGTACAATAAAATAATAAAAGACTTTCCAAACGGGAAATCCTTGATAAAAGTTTTTTTTTTATTCAGACGTTTCTCTTTGCTGGCCTTCCTCCACAATTCAGATACAGATTCTTTAAGAAGATTAAAAAGGCCAGATTTGCGCCTAGCCTTTTCCCAACTATGTTGGTGTCGGCTACCAGTCTAATCGGATGCAGCTGAATAACAGTATTTTACATAAAGCGACTGCCTATCTGACCTCCACAACCCAGTAACTGGGTAATACGATATCCCTTGGTTTCGGGCATCAGATGACCCGTAACGACTGTCAAAGATCCAAGAATGACAGCCGGGAGTCTCGGTATGTAAAGATGGTTATCCATCCACGGACCAACCCCGGCAAGCGTAGCGTAACCTGATGTATCGACCCGTGCGGCTGTTATTACTTAGCCACGAGCTCCTCGTGCGAGAAAAATAAAAAGGCCAGACAACCTACTTTATTTCCGCAAAAGTGATCATCTGGAGAGGAGCATCTTTGGAGTAAGATGGTGTAGATTTCCTGGTCGACAAAACCACTAGCAACAGTTTTACACGTTTTCTTACTAATTCAGAGATATTGCCTCTTCTTCTCTTTCTTCTTTTCGAATCGATGATACATCATTCTTCTAATTAACTAGGTTACTTGGATGCAGTAGGTGGTCACGTAGATTGTGGCTTCAGAAGCGTTTTTTATATGTTCAAAAGAGCAGGAGTAGGAACACTTTAGACGCTCCAAAAATAGGGTCATGGTGGTGGTATTGCCTGAAACTAATGAAATTATGCCAACCTCGACATACTCTGACGACACAGCCGATGCCGTGTACGAAGATATTGTTAAAGCTATTGAAAGCCCATTATCATGTTGTTATGGGGCCTTCAATTTGATGAGTACAGAGTATCACTTATCGACTCGGCCCGTATACCGAACTGTATTTACTACGAAGGTTAAAATCCGTCGCCACGATATTTATGTACCTTGCGGAGTTAGTTAGCTAGCTAAAGTGGCAGTAGGTCCTTAACAGAAAGCTACGGATCGTCAAGCGTACCTAAGCGTATAGGTCTCCCTCTGGTTGGATGCAACAATGACCAGAAAAAGGCAGCGGGGGAAATTTGTGTCCGCTTGTACCAGAAATCCCTAAATGCGCTAAACATGTTTAAACATCATTCTTTATTCTTCAAATGATTGCCAGAAACAGTGCGATGTTATAAATATGTTTAAAATAATACAAAACATAACACACTGTTTTGTTTCGTATTATTACTGTTATGTTGTATTATTACTAACCTACCGCCATGCGGTCAAAAGTTCACAAACATCTACGAAATTAGAGTCCAATTTATATCAGACTCCTTACATAATCTATGAATCCCCAGTTACTTTTGACCCCTGACACAAGAGTCACGAAGTTCTGGTGATACCATTAGGCGAATATGTTAAATTAAGTAAAAGCCGCGCCGTACAACAATTATTTCGCAGAGGGACACATTTGTGGGGCCAGAGGTGACTGCGAGGGTAACCATTATCTGTATACTGCGTTCGCGATTTAGTATCCAAACATGTAAACAAAACGATTTTTTTTGGAAAAACAACTCTAATAATAGCCACACATAAAGAAGATGAAAAGCACGATAAAACTTCTAACATTTTCATGACTTTTTCAATAGTCCTTCAATATAGTCATTCTGAAACCAGCTTGATTTTCACTTACATAAAGTTGATATTCGCTTAAGTGGAAATAACATCAAATGGAAACAAGGATTTGAAGAGAGTTTAAGTAGGTAGGAATTACCGACAGGTAATCATATTATGAGTGTGTCTCACGTAGCTTAGGTGACAAAGTCACGCGACGCGACGATATCTTACACCTTTGTAGGACTATGAATACAGGACTGTATTCATAGTCCTCTGACAGCAACCAACCAGCAACCTTATTGCAACGAAAATAAAGATAGAAAGATAAAAATAGAAATCGAAATTGTTTATTATCCAGGTAATACATAATGTGCAGGTGCACAGGCTAAACACAAATTAAAATGTCATTAGGTGCTTAAAATTTGCATTATAGTGTGTGCAATAAAAGTCTGCGCGCGACTGGTGGCGCAGGCCTGCTTAATTCTATACTATAATATTTAAAATATTAAATCTATATTAATGGTTAGTCTAGTGGTCGCAAGCGTGACTGCTGAGCATGAGGTCCTGGGTTCGATTCCCAGGTCGGGCAAAGTGTTATTGGGTTTTTCCATCTGGAATTTCTCAGTAGCAGCCCAGAGTCTGGATTTGTGCCCGATTTCTGGCAATAGGCTCGCCCCCTATTACATGGGAGTAAAACATAACTGGCGAAATGTGGGTGTATTATAAAGTAAACCTCTGCCTATCCCATCAGACGTGATGTTATATTATGTTAAATTAATACTAATTGAATTAAACAATTCTATACTTAATTTGACCTTACATAAACGACAAGATGGCGGCATACTCATTAGTTCTGATTTCAGCCGCGCTCAGCTTGCGAGCACTCTACGTGCAGCTAGGTTCCATTAGTGTCAGTTGACAGTGAGCCCCAAACTAGACTATTAGGCTGTATCTTGGGGCACGGGATTTGATTGGCAGAGAAAGGACGGGGATTTTTAGAGGTGATGCAGAATGAGAGGTAAAGTAATTGTGAAAAGATAGTAGGTACTTTAGAGGGATGGGGAAAGAGGTATAAAGCTCGGATGACTGAGAAAAGGGAGGATCCTCCGACCAGACGGGTGTCGTGTCTGACGGGCAACTGCCCAACGATTGATGTCGGATAGTCTTATATAAATATGTCGTTCGCGCGGTAAACTCTAATTGCGAGATGCAGGATTTGTGTGACGTCAAGATTTTGTATGACGTCGGGTCTGAAGCGTAGTTCGCACAAAAGTAACTGAATGGACTGTAGGTACAATGTTATGATGTACTAGATTATGTCTATGGTAAACAACGCTATACTTGTAGGAGTTTTTGATGTGTAAGATCTTTCCTCTCACTTTCCTGCAGTCTGAAGATTGTGGAGGGGGAAATCTGTGGGAGTGAGTTCGAGAAAAGGGACGGAAGTGAATTACAGGACTCCAGGGAAGTAGACGTTATTTGATTTGACCAATGAGCGCGCATGGTGCTAGACTATGCCGTCAGACACGACCTTGACGAGGCGCCGCCCCTTTAATGTTGCTTATTACCCGGGTGAGATGTCAGATGTTACACATCATATGCCTCTTCTGTCAGGCTCAATCGTTAAAAAAAAAAATAGAAATATGAGCAATGTGTAGCTGCAACAAAATCAGTCGTCTAAAGTGATAATTTGGATTGAAATCCTCACATATAGTTATAGTGTGTTATGAAAAGAAGTTTTGCATATTTTTGCGGCTTCGCCAGCGTGATCGGAAATTATTCCACGGGAACGTACTACCGGGATATAAAGTCTTCCGGGATAAAGTATCCTATGTCCTAACACAGGTCATGGTCTGTCTGTGTGCCAAATTTAATTGAAATCCGTTGAGCCGTTAAGGCGTGAAAAGGTAACAGAAAAACAGAGTTACTTTCGCATTTAAAATATTAGTATGGTTGTAGTATAATGCCAGCAGGAACGTAATGTGGGCGACACGATGCTATAGCCCGATAGGACGTGTTATTACGTGTTATCTTTAAAATTATGTTAGAGTTCCCACCCATAAACGTGGTGACGTATTCAATATGCGATACGTTTACATGACTCGCTGAGCCATATACAAAAGTGTTAATATAGCAAATTGATTCAAGGGGGTGGGAATAGACGCCGTATATTTAGTAACCTAATCCGCTTAGCTGTTCTTAAAGAGTCATAAAGAACCCTGTAAGAAATCGACACGTGTTTCACCTCGCGACGAGGCATCCTCAGGACGACGATTGACTTATTGCGAACCCGAACCCGATGTGTTGACACGTCAAGCGTCGAGAGCAGTATGAGCCACTTCGCTATATAACGTGCAACTACTTCAGCAACGACGTCGTAAAAGACTTCGACGACTTTTGACAACAAATCAAATAATCTATTAATTACCTTGAATATGGGTAATACATGAGGTGATCAACAAACAACTCTCAACAAACTGAAACTGCATTTAAGTTTTGGTTTCCGTTTCCGTCATATTATAACGGCCGCCATGAAAATCTGTAATTTTCATCGGTATTTGACAATGAGTCAAATCCCGCTGCCAAAAGATTTAAATCTATTGATTTCCCCTCACCGTACTCAGTCACAAGAAAAAGTATCCATACTGAGAAGTGTGAGCTCACACATGATTAAATAGCGTTTCCATGACTACCAAGTGTAGCCACAGTGCCACTGTGTATCAGAGGTGTCAAAAATGAATCAGAAATGCGCCTTTCTTTTGACGCAGTAAGACGAATCCAATGATTTAAATCTTTGCAACTGCCATCATTTTCATGACAACCATCACAGCGGCCGTTAGTGGCGGCCACTGCTCTTCTAGGAAACCTTAGGGTAACCTTAAGGTTGAAACTATATAAAAGTCAGCGCGCACACTAATAGTTTGCCATTTTGCGTGTGGAATCTATATCTTGTTATCATTAGATAGGTTCGAATTTACGTTGGTTTTTATATATACCCTGCCCGCCGTCCGCCGATGTGCGCTGGCCTTAAATGTCACATAGACAAATAGACGTTTTCGTTTAATGACGTGCGAGAGACATTCAACCCTAACTTAATAAAGCAATTATAACGAGTTGGACTATACTTCTTCAAACGAGTTTTTACACGAGAGCTTTTTACTCTTCTACAAGAAACCCAACAAAAGCCACGCAACAATAAAAGCCATTTTATATTATAGATAAGCTAGTAAAATACATGGCTATGTGTTCTACTAGCCTTGACGAGATTTTCCACTCAGTGAGCCGTTTATCTATTTAGTGCGTGCGACCTCCATGCACAAATAGCCTTGTATGTGCTTATAGAATGCAAGGACTTGTTTATTATGTAAACGTGATAACACGTAAACTGGATACTTAGTTTATTTTTATTTTAGGTTAGTTATTATCTTCTCTTAGTCGGACGCCAGTAGGACTTTTCTTTAAAGGTAACTAACCTCACTCAAGCCACCGCAGAGACGCACTAGCATGAACAGGCGAAGTACTGCACGTAACGTAAATTTCAACGATTTTTTATTCGACAATACAACTATCTTATAGCATTTTGGTATAAATATTTGCGATAATCACAATAAGCATCACCCATAGATATGAATAAAGTTTTAAAACTACGCAAATATTATGTGCAAAACGAGTATTTTCAATTTTAAAATCATGAGAATTTACTATACGCGTCCATGCTAGGCCCACAAACTCACAAATACTTTTTTTTTATGTTCAACATCGTTGAGTTACACCTCGACTTCGTTCATAATTGTTTAGGCCGTGGTGCCAAACTGGCGCGGCGTCTAGTAGCAATTTTAAAACAAATGAAGAATTTTTTCTTGTACAATCAATCGTCTTTCCACCAATCATCGGCCGACATAGCTCCTCGATTAAGGTAATAGTAGGTTGCATGTGATATGGGGCACGAGATTAGATGGCAATCGTCCGGAATCGCGCGTTGCTGCACGGTTCCGCGGTGCTGCAACAAACAAGTAGCAACTGCATGACAGTTCGAAAGTCCGTTGCACACCATTGAACGTTCCTCTTGTTCCTACAACTTGTAGGATGATAGATAAGGATGCTCGTACACTTCCACATTGTTTCTGAGGTCGCAGAGTATTAGTTAATGTAACCTCTCCTTCAGTGCCGAGTAGCGCCTCTTCCGGCGAGGGGTATTGTTTTAAGTTTTGAGTAGGATTTTCGCAAACAAATGCGGCTGTGTGTGACGGGTTTCAACTGGGATCGCTTAGAAGTTCTAGGGGTAGAAGGCTATGTTGTTGTTAGTTTAATATGAACTATATTTCAATCGTTTTTATATGGAAGCCTCCATATTAAAACAATTGAAAATTAGTTTTTTTTGATGCATTAGCTAGATATACAGAATACTTTTTGACTGTCTCATCGGTCTAGTAGTTGCAAGTGCTCCTGCTATGCACGAGGTCCTAGTTTTGATTCCCAGGTCAGACAAAGTGTTATTAGGTTTTTTTATCAGGAATTCCTCAGTAGCTCTGGATTATTGTGCCCGGTTGATGGCAATACGCTCGCCCCCCCCGTTACATAGGACTTAAAACATAACTGAAATGTGGATGCACCTCTGCCCTAACCTTCTGGGTTTACAAGCGTGATATTATTTTATGTTATAGAATACTTTTTACAGTGCGAAGGTAATGTTGAAATTAGTTAGTGGCGACACAATTTTAGTTAAAATAGCTGAATATTTAAATCCGCCCCTAAGACGACCCACTGACCGAATATTTTATGTTCCAACGCCTAAAGGAAGAGTAAAGACAATAAAATCACTTTAAAAGCAAACTACTTACCCTCCAATTCAATTACTTAAATTTTGTATAAGATAGATAGTTTCACTGCGACCGTGCCTCATTCAGGGCAATCGATGGCAACTCACGACAATAAATTATATTGTAGGTACTTTTATTACCTAATTTACAAAAAGGGTTAAAACATCATGTTTATCATTCTTTTAATGAGCAATTGAATTCTTAATAAGTTAGTTAGTTTAGTTTCATAAATATTGTTGCTTGCGAAGAAAGTTAACCGTATTTTTGGTTCAGGCGTGGTTTTAAATATAACCATATTTGGGACCGGTTTTTCAGCTGTCAGTTAACTTTTATCTGAAGAATAAATAATGTGGTTTGACATTATGTTCCATAAAAAAGCTGTCAAACTGTCATATTTATAACAATTTTTTATTCTGAAGATTGTAAAGTCTGGCCCCCGGAGAACATAATTTCATCCTGTACCTATGGCCCATGTTGTGGCAACATTCAAACCACCCGGTTAGGTATTTAAACAGTTGGTTTATGTCAAACTGATGAAGGGCCCTTGCTTGGCAGATAATTTCATACAAATTCTGTTCCATTTTTATTCGGTAAGTAGTGGCTATTCGGACATCTTGAAATAGGCCCTAAATATCTAAACACTTGATTTAAATGTTGGTGAACACAAGGCTTATTACTACGGAAAACTAGAGCTACTCTTTAAAAAAAAAAAAATCTCGTGAATGAGGAGGAATAATGAATTTTGAATTATGAAAATTTTATCTAAAGAAATGGGGCCTCAGTCCTCTAAATCGTATTTTGTTGCTTTGTGTCTCAATATGAAACTTTATATAAGGTATTAGAAAATTCTAGACACACTTACCGAGGGTCCTTACTAGCCGCTATTCATAATTCCTTCTCAGTCACGAGATAATTTTTTAAAGGAGTGGCGCTAGTGTACCATTGAGCGCCCTCTTAAATAGAATAGACTGCATTTTTTTATCAATCAGTCAATCGTAAAACTTGGTTAATTTTGTAAATGTTAAATTAGCATCCACTTGCTTGACAAAACTTCGAGATTAATTTAATATAAGTAAGTTTAATATGAATGTGTTAAACACATAAACCTTTTGAAATATTTTCTCTAAATGATGGTGAAAACCGCATCAAAATTCGTTGCGTAGTTTAGAAGAATAACGCGGTCACACTGACACACACGAAAAGCAACTTTAATTTATAATATGTTTATAGATACTCAGCATCAAAGACAGAAAGAGTACACAATTTCAGCTAAGCTGACCCATAAAAGCGATACACCTGAGTCAGCGCTCACAATATTTCCTTCAAAGTTTCCAACTCGACATTTTGTTTTCAGAGCTAAAAATACAAAGTGAGCAACTTTACACTGCCAAGGAAAATATCGTTTGCTACAACTTTGTCTAGCACGTTCGATAGTTGTTATGCAAATCGGTTGGCATCGTTGCACTAATTGCTTTATGCACTTAACTGTGTTTTTGGTGTAAAGGGTATGTAAACAAGGAATGTGTATGTATGGTTTGTGTAAACACGTCGCGACTTCACGCCCCAACGGCTTGAGTGACGCTAGGCGCCTGGTCTGTTTTCACTAACTTTAGACGACACTTAAATGTAATGCGTAAACATAGAGCAGTTACTTAGTACAAAAAATATATAATTATCAGCAACCAATAGGTGATGACTTCGTTACGACACCGATTCGCCGATTCGAAATACTTAGGCAACTGATTTTACGACGTTGCCTACTTCTTCTTAGAGCGTCGATGATAAATATCGCTCGAAGTTCTTGTTTGGATTAGAACTCAGCAACGCTAACAGCATTCGCTGACGCAGATATTAGGTGTGTAGGTGTTTACCTACTGAGAAATGAATCGTGAAACGGGAGTGGTTGCTAAGCACTGCTTACGTTATTTATAACCTAATTAAGATTTACATTGCCTACCGTTACCGACTGATAGACAACATACAGCCTAAATCAATCAACATGTAAATATGAAATTGAGGAGATAGGTATACTTTCAATAACGAAGTTTTATTATAATAACAATTATTACACTACTAATACTTAGTACTAAATTAAATGACTAACTAACAATACAAATAACTATTAAAGAAAAGGATACTTTGGGGTTGAAGTACTAGGTATACTGATGTTTCTGAAACTCAGCCCTTGAATGAGACTAATGTTGTAGTTTGTGTAGAATATTCTGACTAACTGAGTTTCCACAACTGACGGAAACGTATTAAATAAGATATCTGCACACCCATGTACACACGTACTGAAATATAAATTTTGCCTAATGCAATACTGACCTTCTGTACTGCGTCAATTTTATGGAATTCACCATTACTGCAACTTTAAACTACTAAAGAGCTTTACTTGCACAAAGTACTTTATCACAAAAAACACAAAAACAGAACACACCACCTCGGTATCGAACCTAAGACCCGTACGCTCAGTCCACTAGAGCTACCAGATTTCCCAAATGCAAATGTTGTATTTACTGGTAGTAACACATTGGTGTTTCCACCATACGATTTAACAGCAGCTGAGTCGACTTGCTATTCACTAAACCGCAAATGTGCATCGCAGAGATTTGCATACAAAACAGAGCGCCACGGTCTCACGTAGTTGAAAACATCCTCACCGAGCTTTCACTTGTTTGGTATTTTCAAACCGTCCAAAGAACTGTTCAAGCTGAGGTAAATCCCGTGTAGGGTGAGGGGGGCGACTACGATCCTCGATTGTTTTAATGATAAGGAACTCATCACGCGACTATTCGCGTCTGGTTGAACCCCTGCATACTAATTTGTTGACGCAATCGTTGCGAGCGAATTTCGCCCCGCATCCCGCTTTAGTTTGGCCAGAGCTTAGTGCCTAAATTTTTAAGTTACACCGACAGTTGCCGGTTAAAACTTACAGTCACGCATGAGCTAGTTCACCTTCTCTTAATGCTTACATTCGTTTCATAGCTTAAACTAAGCCTTTCGTTGTTTTTAAGCGTTGACAGGATTCAATTGCCTCCAGAGCCTTTTAAAATAACATTTCAATAGACTGCGATTGTTATTTAAACTTATCACGCATAGAAATATTATCTCGAAATTCAATAAAAGAATAAGACTAAATGTATTTGTTAATTGTTAAAAATATGACTTACAACTATTACATAATTATTATTTTATCTGTAACTATCTTGACAAACATTTTTTTTTTTACCTCATGAAGGAATCTTTCTCTCCTGATGGTAAGTGATGATCATGCCAAAGGTGGACGCGAGCTTCACCCGGAATCCTCAACCACAGAGGAACTGGCTATCTTACCTCTAACTGCCTAAACACAACCATGCTGTTAAAATTGTTGTTATGGCGACAAACTTAGATAAGATGGTGGGTAGCTAGTCAGGCGGACTTAGAACAAGCCTTACTACCAACCAAGACGAGCAAATTACCCCCGCTGGCAATCGAACCAGGGACCTCTGGGTCTGAGACAGGTGGTTTTACCACTAGATCGCGGAGACTGTTAAAGTAGGTACTATTCTTGTTGGTATATGTTGGTCCCAAACTAGGTAGAGATGCCTACCTACCCTACCTACTAAATCATAGTTCTGTATTTTGGAAGATCATTCCAAAAGAGAAACCAAATAAAAAATACATCTTTATCTCGCAACTGACATCAAACAAGACCTCATAAAATATGAAGATAAATAAAACTGTGGATTAGTGTGAGTCAGCGCTATTGGCATATTGAGAATATAATCTTTAATATTCCGCATTATCTCAAAGAAATCGAGTCATTCTTATTATTTACTGATGCAGGCTTCTTCTGCACGACTTATCAATCAATCAAATTATTTTATTTCCTGATCATACAATCCAATTTGTTAGTAATTACATACACATCTTAAACACTAGTGTTATTACCTAATAATAATACCAACCTGCTGTCAAAAGCACCCCTCACCCGCACAATATGCGTACTAAACGATGTGCATGAGAGAATTGACATATTTTCGTGCAATCTGAGTGAATTCGCAAGAGTTTTGTTGAATTTTGTTAGTTATATTTAAATATTAATATTCTGTGTTAAGTCTGATTTTGTATTTTAGGTTAAGGTTTTATAGCATGTTTGATAATTATTACATAGGTAGGTACACATAATTCTGTAGTCTGACTTCTGATTGTGTTTTTAATAGAGTTATGTGATGTTTTTGTATTTTAAAGTTTAGATTTTTAAGTATATAAGATAATAGTCATAAGTCAAATTTTAATTTATGTTGTATATTTGCAAACCACTATTGTATTGGGGTCACCTGTAAGGATAGTGTGTGTATGTTTAATAATAAATAAATAATATTTGGCAAATTTTGGTTCGTAGTAGTCTTCGTAAATCTTGCTAACTTCGTAAAAAAACCACTATTGTATTGGGGTCATCCTGTAAGGATAGTGTGTGTATGTTTAATAATAAATAAATAATATTTGGCAAATTTTGGTTCCTAGTAGTCTTCGTAAATCTTGCTAACTTCGTAAAAAAAGCTAAATTAGGTAAACGGAAATATTTCGTGTTCTGGTAAAAGATCAATCATTTATTCCGTTTTCACAAAGCTGACTTAAAGTTATTGTGTACAAAAATGTCTTCCGCCTTATTCCACCTTTGTGAGAGACTGGTGCCTGATATAGGTTTTTGGGAAAAACCTGTGTTACAGGTCACAAGGCCCCCACGGCTAGAATTAGCTTTTACAGAGGTACCGTGCAAGAGTCGAAGTTAAATAAGCCAATTAACAAGGACTGTTTCCGAGTGGCTAAATATTTTCACTCATTGAAATCACTTCAAATGCACTGCACAGGGAATAATAGCATATCATAATTAATACTGTCTCGTTGATGTACTGGGTGCAAACGCAACTACTGACCGTATGGTTTCGAGTTCGATTCCCAGGTCGGTTTTCCCGTAAGGAATTTCTCCAGTCTGAATTTATGCGCTGATTGTGGCAATAAGCCCTAGTTCATGGGACTTAAAAATAACCGGCACCTCTGCTTTACTCTTCGGGGAAAACTGTCGTGATAAACTTAATAAATTCCAACTCAATAGTTCACCACAGTATGTACTTACTTAAATCAGTATGTCCCCAATTTTGTCGGTAAAATGGACGAGCAATAACCGACCCGTTTTTCAACCAGTTCGCCCGAACTTCAGTGGAAGCCTCAAAACACGTTAGTGGTTAAAGTGTGCTTATTGCCTGCGAATAGAGGCGCCTCGAACTAGAAAATGGCGCCGATTTTGTAGGGCACCCCGTGGCAAACCATTAAGAGCCTTGCGAGTTGCTTTGGACGCAACTATACAAGGCATTTAATGGTTTCTACACTTTCTACCCAATATAATTTATAAACTTCTTCACTTATGGGCCCACTAGGCTCAGAATAACATTTATTTTTCTTATTAGTAACGAACCCACAAATTATCAACACTGCATATAAACAACCTTTGACTATTTCCGTTGAACTACGATATACTTATAAAACGCGAAAACAATACATATTATGGGTTAATTTTCAATAGCAATGCATTCTGCCTTAACAAATAGTTGTTTTATGATTATTTATAATCAAATTACCATTTATTTTAGAAAATAATTCCGTTTAGTCGCGTCTAATGCGTAGCTAACCTTATCCCAAAATGACATGAATATGAAAAAGGCTTGAAAAATATGTACTCGTACACAACAAATATCATACATTTCCCCATTGAATGCTCGGATTTAGTGTTCAACTTGTAGAACAACAATTCATAGTTCCACATCGCAGACATAACAGCTTTTATGGCAGTATTTAAAACATATCTCTGCCATTAGAGGGGCGACTACTGGCATGGCAGCTTGCGTTGCCATACCGTTTGCACTCAGCCGGTCGGCCATGCCAAGAAGTTTAGCGTAGGAACTTGGCTGCGACACTTTAAAAACAAACTAGATAGATGTCTACTTTTCCATTAACAAAAGCGTCTGTTTTGCCGAGAAACTGTGTTTAGAACTATTGTTTAAAGTGCGTTTGGGCGGTTTTATTGTCAGCCAATTACACAATAGGAAGGGCATAATAGGGTAAGCATACGTTTTATAAGACTTGGCTGTCTGTCCATTGACGCGGAACGAGGCAGCGGAGTAGAGTTGCGGACTGTGTCTGTTCATTGATGCGGAGCGAGGTAGGCCGAGTTCACGTGACAAGTAATTTGAGCAGGCTGCAATACCCCGCTGCCGGATTTTTTAATTTTTTCTACTTCCCCGCTCCGCTTCCTTGCTCCGCTTCCCGGTTTTTAAACAAGTTCGCAAATCCTTGTCCGGAGAAAGCGGAGCATTGGTTAATATTGGCACAGCTCCGCTCCGCTCCTCTCCTCTCCGCTCCAGTGAACAGTCAGCCTGCTACGGCATCCTAGAAGAGCGGGGGCCGCTACATTACTGCCGCAGTGACAGTTGACTTTACTGTGTGAAAACACACTCTAGGTAAACACACCAAAATACTTTTAAAAACAACATTTCAGTGACGTCATTTGCAGGTTAATTTCAGACGTTATAGGGTGGTTTTTTACTCTAACGAGAAACACTGTCCACAACTCCTACGTTAACTGCATTTCAATGTACACCACAGATCACCAATGAACATAATGATGAAACTAATATTTTGTAACAAAATAATTTAAAAGAGTGCCCATGGACTTACTTGCCCGTTCTTCTCCACAAGTACCTACTACGCTTTGGAATGGGCAACTGGCTTCATATTTCTGACTGACCGACTCCTTGACAATTCAAAAGTGCCTGTAATTGGTTTAATTTTAATCAATGCTTTAACTTGGCGTTTGAAATTTTGAAAATATCCTTGTTTGACTGCCTTGTTGGTTGCAAGCGCAGCCAGTAGTTGTAAGCGCTATTGCTGAGCATGAGGTCCTGGGTCCGATTCCCGGGTCGGGCAAAGTGATATTGGGTTTTTTCATCTGGAATTTCTCAGTAGCAGCCCGGAGTTTGGATTGTGCCCGGTTGGTGGCAATAGGCTCGCCCCCTATTACATGGGACTTAAATATAGTACAATACCAGCAAAAGCTCAACAAAAAAAAAACATTTCTATGATGGAATGTAATATTCCTAAGATTGTTCGACGCGGTGTTTGAAATAATGCTCAAGGTGACTAAACATTTACCTATAACATTCGTTTCAATTTTTCTTTTACTCTTCGTTGAAATGTCGGATCTGTAGATCAGTCTGTGGGTCGCCCGCGCTCGTGTCTTTGCTCGATTAAATGTTACGCAATTTCGCTCATTTCTTTCCAAAAAAAAGTTGTAACAAAGTGTACGTACGGGAGTCGTGCTCGTTGTTCGGTTCATGAAAGTTGACACATTAGGAGCGACTTGGTGTTTTATTACAAGTTTATGCTCTAGTCTGTACTCACCTTTAAGTTACCACATTGATTGTCGCTTAGACAAGATTGCAGAATTGACCTTCATTTTTAAACTAAATACTAATAACGAGCATTCAAGTGCACCAATGCAAACACAGAAGCAATAATGACTTGACTCGTAGCGGATCGGAGATGAGCTACGACGTAGCGCGCGTAGCAGCGTAATCTTAACATCAGCTACGCCGTAGCAGGCGTGGATCTTTCTTGACAGGTAGCAGGTATTATTTATATTCCTATAGAAATCGATAGCGTGTTAGCACTTAATGCGATTGTATAATTATGTATTAATAATTATTTATGTAGTATAATATTTTTGTGAGACTCTACACATCACAATTCCCCCTCCCGACTATCTCTATAAGTAACAATGCCTACCATCATCGATATTACGTCCATTGTACTATACACGTGACAGACAAAAGGCGAGCTAATTAACTAATAAACTACGCAGTGACTGCTGCTGTGCCATTTAACAATAGAACCGCTTCAGTGTGATTAAACCAATCTGTGTATTAATTTGCGATTGAATACATCATTAATAAGTTGGTATATTATGCTTTATTTTTTTTAAGTTTTGTCACATTTTGCCAAGTTATTATCTAAAGATATTATCTAAACAGCGCGTTCGTGAGCAATGAATTAATGAATGAATGATTATTTATATTTTGTTAAACACAGGTACATTTGGTCTTCAGTTAAAATTCAGTTGGCTCTCTATGTTTTGCCATTGGCGTACAAATTTTATAATTACAGTAGGTAAGTAAAATAATATTAAAGTTAAATTCAAAATCATAATAAATTATTAAATTTAAGTATTAACAAATTCAGTCAGGTATTTTTAGATTAATTAGTATTAAATTCAATAAACAAATATATGCAAACTTTACCGTCTACGAAGCAGCAGCAACATTATCCTAATTGCCACTGCTACACGTTTCGACAGTCCTTTCCAAAGTCTTTGTTATATTATGATTATGTACCCTATATGGAGTTTTCTTTGAATTAAATTATTATATAATTGCCAATGGCTTACCAAAAGGTGAAACAACAATAAAAATTGCACCGTTTAGACGATGCAAGTGATTTGTTGCTTCAATTTAATTGCATGCCACAGGGAAGAAACTTGCTTTGTGATACTGTACTGAAAACTTCGGCAGGTTATACAGTTTCAGTTCTGATTGATAGTGAATAAGGGTGCTTGCGGGTACTTTTTTTATTATTTGTTTATTTATTTTATGCATAGTCTCAATACAGGTTCCTGTTTGTTTTGTACCAGAAATGGTTTGTGTTGGTACTCACATTTGCTATTAGAACACTCGTTAATCACTTAAATATAACTTGTATTTACTTATTATTCATGTACGTACATTATTTGCCTATATTATATGAAGAAGCAAACAATGTAGGTACATGACCAATAATTTGCACGTAACTATTTAAGCCATAAACATGTATCAGTATATACGTGAGTCATACACGTGTAATGATTTGAATCTGAGCTGCTCACTACTGGGCCGCTCAATACGACCGGTTCTATTCAACGTCAACAAATTCTTATACATGCTGCTTCGCTTTTATTTATTTTAATTAGTGTTTTAAAGAAAACTATTTTATTAAACTAAGTTAAATAAGTAGTTGTTATAGTATTTTTGCTCTCTGTTTTTCGAGTTTATTTCGTCTTTTATAGAAAAATTGTCCCTGCGCTCACATATAAAGAATTAACTAAAACATGTAACTGTTTCTTTCCATCGATCTCAACTGCGCAGCGATCGGTACCGACAGTTGGGCCCGAAAACCTGCTTCATTACGCAAGCACCCGAAGCTCCCGTAGCACGGGCGCTTTTTAAAATAGCATTAGTAAAAAGTCGCACTAAACTTTTTACTCTCAGCCGAGAGTTGAGAATCCAACGGAGCGCATCCCTAGCGCACCATTTGAATTTCAACTCTCAGCGCCAAGCCGAGCATTCAATCAGTGTCCTGAAAAAACCTGTCGCGTTAAAAAAGCGCCCATGCGTACGTGGGTTGACAACATAATATTAATCCGAAATGCAGTAAACAAGACCGTAATCTGTAAAGGTCACACGTGCTGATGATTCGAACTGTTATACCCTTGCTCTGTAGGGGCTGATGCTGAATCAGCGCCTAGTCGGCGCTGCCAGCTTATAATCTATATGACGGTGTGATACGACATGGGACTGGTAGTTAGTTCACGTTCAACCGTCTTAGCAGACGGTTCTGTCCATGGGTCTTTCGCGTTCCTGCTTTAATTATCCTGAATTTTAATATCTTGAAATATATCATTGGTTTAAAGTGAATAATTCCTTTTTTTTTTAAAGCAAACTCGTGAAGGCCGTATTCCCAAAGTAGTCCATCTCTGTCCTGCAGCTTATTACGTTTATAGAGGAATTTCCGGCTTTCAGGCAAATCTGGGAAATCTAGCCGTCTGTAAATGCCGGCCATTCATTATGACGGAATCGGTGAGGCGGTTTTTGTCGGAGCTGCTATTCACCGGACCGAAACTCGGTAGAGTGATGGACATGGCTTCAAATGTAGTACTGTACATAACATACCTATGTCCTATAAAGTAATTATTGTTAACTTACACAAAAATGCATAAATTGCACTCTCGTTCATCAAAATGTGGGCCAGTTCGAGATCAGATTTCTTTGGAAACACCACATACTCAAAAACCATTACCATTTTACCATTGATTTACTACGAGTATAAGGGTCATATTCAAAATAATTGTAAGTAACAGATATGAAACGAATATGAATATTATTTGATTGTAACAGAAAAATAACAGAAAGGAATTATTAGGGCATGTTTAAATAGCACACGTTTTTTTAAATAAATAATTAACGTTGCGCTAACCTATTAGAGTTCATCTACTTAGATTAGGTATAACAGTGATACTAGTGCAAAGCCGGGGCGGGTCGCTAGGTACCTAGGTACATAATGAAACAACATTTTGGTGATCATATTTTAGTATAATTGTCCGAAATCATTGAACAATTCGCAAAGCAGTTCAAATTTCTGCAAGATTATAATAATTAGAGTTCTGCATGAATGTTATTTTTCGAACGGTAGCCAACTTTTTTGCTGGCTGACTAAGCACTTACAATAGGTATTTTTTCTTCAGCTTCTTTTTTCTGCCTTTCTTCCCATATTTCAGGCTTATTCGCTTTTAGGCGCTCTCTATAATTGCGCTGTTGTTCGGCTGGTGTTAATGGCATATTTTCTAAAACAAACAAGATTCAGCTTGAAGCTAGCAATTGCTGATGTATTATATAGTAACACATCAGTTGTTAGTTTTGGCAGCAATCATTTAAAGCGAATGCTATGATAGCCCGCGAAATTCAAACGTTCTTACGTTTTTAGGGTTGCCGCATGGCCGAATGAAAAAACAGATCCCTTATAGGATCACTCGTGTGTCTCTCTATCTGTCTGTCTGTCCGTCCGTCATAGCCAATTTGCTCCGAATTTTAATGGACCGATTAAGTTGAAATTTGGTAGAAATAAACTACGATAACATGGCGCGCCCCTCCAAAATTCTACACGGTTGAAAGTATTTGTGAAATGTATTTACAAAACGCCACCAAGACTCACAACGCATTGTGTGCGTACTGAGACGACCATCAAAACTCAAACTCAAACTCAACTCAAACTCAAAACTCAAACTCAAACTCAAATCATTTATTTCAATTAAACCATTACAGGCACTTTTGAATTGTCAAGGAATCGGTCAGTCAAAAATATGAAGCTAGTTGCCCATTCCTAAGCGTAGTAGTTACCTATGGAGAAGAACGGGCAAGAAACTCCACGGACACTCTTTTAAATAAAATAAATTGTTACAAAGTATTGGTTACATCATTCATGTTGAAATTATACATTTGAGAACAATGTAGAAAGACATGCACGTTAGAAGCGTCCGTAATACAAATATAAAAACAAAGAACAATTCAAAAATTAAAAATCAGCCATGGCCGCGCAAACAAAAATAAATCCGAGGATTTATTTATTCGTAAGGATGTGACTAGAGTCTAGTCACTAGACCCATTGAAACAGTAAAGTGGAGGGGCGCGCCATGTTATCGTAGTTTATCTCTACACATATCAATTTAAATGACCCAAACAAAAACGTGTTACGTAAATAAATAAATTTTGATAAGAGGAGTCACTTTTGGGGGATAAATAAGAAAAAAAAAAAAAGATTTTGCACACTGTACCTACCGTGTGGCATATCAAATGAAAAGGCTTACTGTGAGAATTTCAAGTACTATATATATTTTTATAATTTTAAAATAAACTGTTATAGCTATTAAATATTAAAGGTATTATTATTTTCATTAATTCATACATGAGACAATATGAATACCGCCTAATCATTCATATCTGTTACGTAACAGAAAAAAGTAACAGATAAAATAACGTATATGAATTAATTGCATGTGTCTAACCTACAAATCTATTTATTTCCACACCAATTCACATGATATACGAATGTGTTATATTTATAGCAAATATCGCAATACAAAGCCATTTCCTAGTGTGAGTAATAGAACAGTAAGTACTTACCTCTATTTTAAACGTCGCACAGTAAATATAACTTTTAGATGTCAAATTTTCTTTGCGCAACGATACTGTCCGAAAAACTGTATTGAACAAAATGGCCGAGCATTTATTTTTACGTCATGTAGTATGAAAGCTAGTGAACTAATGTTGCCAGTATATTAAATTTCTTTATTACCATGGAAATAATGTTAAAATAGCATAACAGAGAAGAATAACAGATATGTGTAAAATCAGGACACTCATTAATAAATTAAATTATAAGAAAAATAAATGATTTTTTAGACTTTATTTAGCGTAGTGATAAAGTTTAAACAATATTCTCTGAATAATATTTTTTTTTCTTCTTTTGTGTCATTGTATACAGATCAAATATTTTCTTTAGTTTGCTGTCTACGACGTGGACATTGAATACTTGTATGAAACGAAACCTACGCAATGTCTGGTTTGATTATTTTTTTATGAATTGTTTAGCTGTATCAAATGTTTCATTGTTTTTTATTAAGCTCAAATAAACATTTAATCTGTTTGTTTAGGAAATTCTAGTCAGTTGTATGTCATTGTAAAAATAATTGGGTTGGACATTTAAAAATACAATTATTTTGAATATGACCCATAAGTTAGTTATTTAGTTTACAATTATTTGCCATTTCTTGTAAATAAGTTAGTTGTTTAGTTTTTCTTGTAACCAAATGTTATAGTGATTCAATACAGCTATTTCACTTATAATTGACGGCTTTAACTGTTACTAAAGAAACCAAACCAATGACACCGAACACTACTTTCAACAAATATTATAATTAATTACGCTAAAACGGCTGAACGGGTTTGGATTATATGAATTCGCGGGCACCACCGTAGGCGCGGGCTTGCGGACGGTGAGCGATGGGTAGCTCGCCGTCCGATAAGGACCAGGCCCGGTTCGACGGCGCGTTGTGTTCCACGCGCGCCTCAAAGAGATGTTAGCACCAACTGACGGGGTCCGTTAGGGCCAATGCCTGCCAGGGTTGCGAGTTTGTCCGAAAGGGATATCGTGGTCCCGGCACACAGGCAACGAAAGGAACACGGGTGGGTTTTAGTCAGTAAAAGTCTGACACGACCTCCCGCTTCGCCCAGAGCGGGAGAAGTTATTTGATAACTACCAAGCCAAAAAAAAAAAAGGCGAATTCACGGGCAATAGCTAGTTATTTATAATATTTGTCTAATTGAAATCTGATCTGATATTAAAGGGAATGGGGTACCGCTGTATAGTTTCTGCTTACACTAACGGGGTAAGACCATTTTTATGTTGTTTAGAAAATTACATTTAGGTAAACTAAGCCGCAACTTATTTCTACGACAGTAGTTCGCCAGTCTATCCAAGTCTTGTTGCAATAGAAGGCAGTCATTTACATCGCATATTGTTATGTATACCATAAGATCGTCGGTATATAAGAGGAATTCAGCATTAAGAAAACACTGGCTGATGTCGTTAATATACAAAAAAAAACTCAGTTATTATAATAATCTTTATATTTATAAAGCACCTTAGTTTGTGGAAATGTTTATTTTATTATTATTTTTGCCGATGCGTAATCCCACCGGGCATACGGCTTGTCTTTTATAAAAGTTGAAAACTAACAGTAAATACAAAAATACTTCGTCATAAATTATATTATAATACGTGTAAGTATTTAGTACTTACTAAGTTAAAAATATTGGATTTTTATTACAGTCCTTCCGATCTTGATTATAATCTAAATACTTAATACGGTGAAATTTTCCATGGTCTTATTGTCATTCTGTTTTATGTTGGTACTGTCAAAGAGCGATAATATAAGGGGTTCTACACACTTGTTCGGACACATTTGATTCGGCAGTATTTTGTTGAACAACAAAGCCGACCGATTTCTACACATGTTCGGCTTTAATTCGGGCCTTTGAGTCGATTAGCAAACTCGCCCTCTACTCTCGCTGAATCATGTTGGGTAGGCTCGGTATAATTCAAGGTACGCCGAGCGGCATTGTCCCGAACATATGTATATCTACAAACATAAATTCGCTTTTGGTGACTGTGTCAAATCATGCCGACCCGAACGAGTGTTTTCAAACAAATTCCTTTCGCACATAGCGGGTGCATATCTCCTTTTCGTACTGTCATTTTCATTCAAAATATTGACAAAATGGACAAATAATAAGATGAAAATAAAAATAAACCTCAAGGTTTTCCTTAATAATACATAAGTTCAGACGAAATCCGTTCTTTCTTTAACTGCGCTTTTTAATATTCATGTCGCAGTGGATTATTTTCATTGTATACGACTGTAAAATTCAACTAAATTGCCTGTTTTCACGGAAAACATGAAAAGAGGAAAAATACGATAGTTTATCAGTTCATCTTGAATAATAATGCTGTATCGTTGCCTTTATTACCTATAAAACAGCTTAGTAAAAGAATGCAATAAAAGAGTTCAATTTAATGTACTTTTGGTAAACATGAAGTACCTACAGTTAATAGAAAGTACGTACCTAATTATATACGGAGTAATGCTGAGTGTAGCGACCTACTCCTCGTCAGCGTGCACGTTATCATTACCTATACAAATTTCGTAGCACATATTTGGAACGAAGTTCAAGGTCAAGAACGCAGTTCTCTAAAGCAGCTTGCGCGAGGTGTTGACTGATCGAAATCGTCACGTAACGAAAAATATGCATTATGCCCGAATAGCCAGTGTCATGTTCTCAAGTTTCAAGTACAAAAAGTTTTTGTTTTTATTTTTTTACTAAAACGTATACTACGTGGCCCTATATAAATACATAATATACAGCGAAAGAAACTTCGTTCCAACCGGCGGGGTAATTGCGTAACACACATAAAATGACAATTGATCCCAATGGGTTTCAATTTGACAGTTCAGCCAAGTTCATTGCGTTATTTACGTTCTAGAGCAAACGAATTTTTCAAATCTATGAAGCAATGGATTAGCAATATCATTCAAAAGTCTCGGATTGTGATTGAAAGTGAGTTACGCAATTGGGGTGCGGGTGCCTCGCGAAACCTCCTGACTTTCTTTTTCTACAGAAGCGACTTTGTAATTAGGTCTTTACCTATGAAATTGCCGTTCTGCAGTACTGGCCATTTCAAATCAAAATATTTTTTGTTTGGCTAAGAATTCTAATTACAAATTAATTTTATTTTAAAACAATGGATTTTTTTTTCCAAAAGTAGTCATTTGTTTATTGATTAGTGTTACATTTTCATCGCATTTCAATCTTTTTCGTCATCATGGATACGTTAAAAATTCGAGTAATTATGGAATATGAGTACCGTCGTGGCAGCAACGCGGCACAAGCGACACGCAACATCAACGACGTTTACGGAGCTAACACTACAAACCAACGCACCACCTGTTATTGGTTTGCTCGCTTCCGTTCTGGAAATTTCGACCTGAAAAATGAACCTCGCGGTCGTCCGAAGACTTTGGTCGACAATGACGAATTAAAGGCGATTGTGGAAGCTGATGATACACAATCTACGGCTGAATTAGCAGCAGCTTTCGACGTTAGCGTCAAAACAATATTGGTCCATTTGCGTCAAATTGGCAAGGTAAAAAAGCTTGACAAATGGGTGCCCCACGAACTCAATGATCGCCAGCGCAAAGTAGGTACGCGTCGAGACGTGCCTTGCACTGCTCAACAGACACACAAATGAAGGAATTTTGAACCACATTGTTACCTGCGATGAAAAATGGATTCTGTTTGATAACCGCAAGCGCTCAGCAAGTTGGTTGGATCCTGGTTCAGCACCTAAACAATGCCCTAAACGAAAACTTACCCCTAGAAAAGTGATGGTCACTGTTTGGTGGTCTAGCGCCGGTGTGATTCATCACAGCTTCTTAACAAACGGGGTGAGCATTACTGCAGATGTGTACTGTGAAGAACTGAACACAATGATGGAGAAACTGGCACATCTCCAACCAGCATTGGTCAATCGCTCGTCTCCGCTGCTACTGCACGACAACGCGCGACCTCATACTGCACAGCAGACGGTCTCCAAGTTGCAAGAACTAGGGTTGGAAGCTCTCTGTCATCCGCCCTACTCACCAGACCTTGCGCCTACAGACTACTACTTTTTCCAGAATTTGGATAACTTCTTGGCGGGAAAAAAATTCAATACCCGAGAGGCAGTACAAAATGCCTTTGAAGAATTGGTTGCCTCCCGTCCAGCTGATTTCTTTAAGAAGCCCATCAATAAACTGCCACTGCGTTGGCAAAGATGCATTGATTGCATGGGTGATTACTTCGATTAATACAAATAAAACATACATGAAAAAAAATCGTTTAAATTTTTTCATACAAAACGGCAATTTCATAGGTAAAGACCTATTATGTTAAGATATCTACTTATACATTGTAACAGCGAATCAATTTTCACGCCTCCCCCTTAAGACCTAGGCCAAATATTTTTTGATATTCCGATAGCTCATTACCTAAGGAGGTGCCATAATGAATCAATCAATCTGCCTAGCCTTTTTTTTAACTATGTTGGGGTCGGCTTCCAGTCTAACCGGATGCAGCTGAATACCAGTATTTTACATGGAGCGACTGCCTATCTGACTTCCACAACCCAGTAACTAGGTAATACGATACCCCTTGGTAAGACTGGTTGCCAGAGTTTCGGGCTTATTACGACCCGTACCGACTGTCAAAGATCCACGAATGACAGCCGGGACCAACGACTTAACGTACTTTCCGAGACACGGAAGAGTCTCGGTATGTAAAGATGGTCACCCATCCACTGATCAACCCCGGCAAGCATAGCTTAACCTGATGGATCGACCCGTGCGGCTGTTATTACTTAGCCACAAGCTCCTCAGGTGCCATAAAAAATATGAATTAAAAATCTCGACTAGTTAAAAAGTTATGCAACAACGCGAAACTTCGCGGGTATTCTGGTAACGTAACTCGGTTCTGAAGAAAAGAATGACAAATGATGACAATTAGATGGAAGAAGTAATCTTTCAAAAACAAAATAGAAGCAGTTCGTTCGTCTGGTGATCTTTTAGGGAGGTGTCTCCCTATTGGTTATCTTGACGGGCCGGGCTCAGCACTCGAATTTGTATATAGAATTGGATGTGTTGTCCTTTTTAATTGTATTTAAGTGCTAACAATAGTTTCTAAGTTTTTGTATAACTAACTAACCTTTGGATCTAGTTGTCCCAAAATAAATAATTTTGAATTTGAATTTGAATTTAATTATTATCGTTACCCTGTGGCATCGGAAATACGGAAGCAGATTATAATTAGTTATTCATAAATATGGTTAATACTATTACTTAGATTAACTTTTCAGATCGAAGTTTGTAGAATATAGCATTTCTGTGCCACCACAAAATTCAGAAAACCCACCCTGTCACATCGTGTGTTACTTTTTTCGAAGGGAAATCCTTCTTTATGTGCCTACACGAGTTAAGCGGGAGGTTGGAAAATGTGTGAAAACATTATCTTCAAGCGATGCAACTTAACTTTTCCGGTTCTCCCGGTTCTCCCGCCTCACTGAAGCTTTCACAAGCTTTCTTTTCCCCAGCTTTAAACAGCGCCATCTACAAGAACTAGAGCGAACTTTTACATTTTCAGTGCACAAGTCCGCCACCTATGAAACATTTGACGCAACTTCCGTATCGTAAAACTGCGAACTTTCACATTTTCAATGCACAAGCCCGCCACCTATCAAACGCTGGGCGCAACTTCCATATCGTGAAACTGCAAACTTTCACAATTTCAGCCCAAGCCCCCCACAGCGCCATCCATTCAACGCTTGGCGCAACTTCCGTGTCGTGAAACTGCGAGCTTTTTCTTTTTCAGTACAAGCCCGCTTCTGCGCCACCTATCTGTAGTAGCCAGTAGCTGTAGCTACCGGCCACTAGATGGCGGTGAATCCACTACTCCTTCTCAGTGGCCAGCCGCTGAACTTACAGTACTTCACTGTGAGAAGTGCCGCTATGTTCCGCCAGATATCGCTGATAGTATGCAGCAATAATATTGACTGGTCGAGTACCCACGGTTTCGTCTTGCCAAACTAAAGGCATATTACCCTATGACTTAATTTAAAAGTACTGCGGTGGCGTCTACTATGCAAAACTAAAATAAACGGAATTATTTTGAACTTTAAAACAAAACACTAATAATGTTTAAAGGCTTGTTTATTATCCTTGAGTCTGACTAAACCTGCTGCATGATGCACGCACCACATTGCCATATTGTCCCCCCCCAAGCCATTAAAGAGTCCTCAAGTAACTATATAATGATCCCCTTGCAATATATGTAGTCCATATGAAAATTATAAACCTACTTAATGGTAATTTTTAACCGATTTCAAACAAAGAAGTGTTCTTCGCAATCAACACCTATTTTATCATCAAATGTATTATTGACTGATTCGCTTAGCTATAATTTACTGACCTCTTATCAGAGATATTACAAACATTTGCCTTATGTACAGGCTGGGAAATAAATAGTTCAGAAAATTGACACCCTACGTCAATTTGCCGTTTTATAGCCATGTCATACATCTACCAAAGAATGATCAAGTTGTGATTTGAATATACGAATAATTTAAGTCGGTAGTCAATTTAATATCCCTGACTTAACTAAGATATTTTATTTAAAACTAACTGACCCGACAGACGCCGTTCTGTCCAAATTTCATAAATTCATACAAATTTCAAAAACATTCATTTCCATAGAAAAAAGCGCTTTAAGTATTTTCCAAATTTTCCAATTATTCTTTCCCTAAAAACCTTATTCAGACTATGAGCATTTCATTTATATTTATATATCGATGACTTACGGGCGAAAAAGGATAACCGCCACTTTTAAAACTTAACAGGGGAGTGTTTTTTTTTAATTTTTTTCGTTTATTTTGAACTTTAAATCACTCCCCTGTAAAATTTGAAAAGAGGCGGTTATCCTTTTTCGCCCGTAAGGCATCGATATGTAGATTAAAATCGGAATCGATTCTATTCGCTATTAGGTTTTTAGAAAACTGCATTGATGGTTATACCACAAAACAACCACAACATTTTCAAGTAAAGGCTAGTTATAAACAATAACCCTTAAGTCCAGTTTGACCTGTTTGAAGTACCAACCTTGAACCGCAGTGGGTCTTGAAGGTCCAGACTGTTTGTGGGATTACTCTGGAGTTCTGGCCAGGCGTGTCGCCAACTAAGACGCATAAGAAGTATTTCTACCCTGTGAAGCCAAGAGTTCTACTGAAGATTTTAACAATGGTGACTGTCTCTAAGACAGAGAGACAGTCTGGCTGTTTTGAGTGAAGTTTTCTTTTTAGTTTTTTTTTCTCTGTAGGTAGGTATTTGTTACGGTCGCGAATGATATTTTGATCAACAATCAATTTGGAAATTGCGAAAACAAGAAAATTTTACTTTCCCGGGCTACCGTGGCGCTTTTACCTTAAGTCCAGTTTGAAGTACCCACCTTGAACCGCAGTGGTTCAAGGTCCAGACAGTTACAGGGATTACTCTGGAGCGTAGAGCAGGCGTGTCGCCATACTAAGACTTATAGTATTATTAACCTGTGAAGCCTTTTGTAATTATGAGTAATCGCCTACTGGTTCCAGAATAAGGTATTGTAGGTACAATATGGTAGCTGTGACGAACTTGACTTCAGACGAGTGGTAGGAAATAAGGGTATCTTACTGATTAATATCTATTACACGTCTGGTTCGTTAGTTTGTCGTGTTAGATTAGAATTTAGTAGGAATTTTCAAAATAAGTAGTATTTTTTTTTCTTCTACACCTTTCGCTATACTGCCCAGCCCGAAGGTTGCCGGTAAAGAATACCTTGTGGCGTTAAGTCTTCTGTACCAATACTTTACTTAAAGATTAAGTAAATACTTTTTCGGAAAGAATACCTACTACTGAAATGTCTGCGGGCTGAATTTTAAACATATTTTGTTTAGATTAATAATCTAATCAACGATCGAAACCTACTGCCTCGTATGTCCAGTAGCCGCAAGCGCAAATGTTGAACGTAGGGTGTTGGGTTCGGTTCTCAGGTTGGTCACAGTGTTATTTGGTTTCACTATATGGATTTTTTTTATTAGCAGCCCAGAATTTGTATTTCGTCCCGGTTGATAGCAAAATGCCCGCCCTCTTTTACACGGGGCTTAAACACTCACTACATAATTATGATAAAACAACGCCCGCCCGCCGCACCTGTTTGTCTGAACGCGATAAACTTAATAACCATCGAACAGATTTTCATATGGTTTTCACCAATGGACGGAGTGATTCATGAGGAAGTTTTAAGGGTATAATTTGTTAAGTTTCGTGTAAATTGGCTGAAATATGACGATGATTATTGAAGAGGCCGGAAAAATCATATCGACTTTACCAAGTTATATGAAAAGAATGTAAAACCGAATTATTCCTTTGGGGGATATTTTCCGACATGCACACGGGCGAAGGCGTGCGCAAAAGTTAATTAAAAAATAAAACTGCACAGACAGGATCCACATACTTATTTATTTTCTTCCTTTCCTATTAATGGTTTTCAACTACTGAAAAGAGTTGAAGATATAACTCTTCTCAAGAATTCCATTGGGGCACAGCTGTGATGTTATTTAATCAAAGCTAATTAATCATTTTGTTATTTAAGGTATGATTTTTCACTAACTTCTACATCATAATGACAATTTGACATAATATTTTCGATACAAAAGCTGTCAACCCCAATATTTATTCCTCGGATAGAAGTTAAATGACTATTGAGAAACTAGCCGTGAATCCTATACTATTAAACGAGCAATATTTGCATATATATATTTCTAATGACGTTCTCGAAAACGGCTCTAACGATTTCGATGAAAGTTGCAATATAGGGGTTTCCGGGGGCGAAAAATCGATATAGCTAGGTCTCATGGTCTCTGGGAAAATTAGTTTTCTCCGTATTTTTACCCGAGCAGAGCTCGGCCGCCCAAAGTTTAGAACATGGTGGCTACCTTAGAATTTCATTACATGGCAGCATTGAATTAGTAAGTAAGTACTAAACATGGAATTAGTATGAACTATCCTAAACTATTAAATGAGCATTCTCTATTTTCACCCGAGCAAAGCTCGGTTGACCAAGTACTAATTTAATTATAATTTTCAAATTTAATGACAATTCATAACTTTCTTCTCAGTGAAGTTTCTCTAACACAGAAGCTCAGAAGGCTCAGAAGGTACATGTTTAGCAATTTCTAAAAATTTAGTCTGCCTACGCGACGTCTAATGTTAAACTAAAATACATTCAAAAATAATAAAATGTATTATTTGTTTTTTTTTTGCACTAGCGATCAAAATACGTAGATAAGATTTATTTTTACTGAATATTATTATACTCATAAACACAGAAACTTTTAATAATGTACAATTAGAGAAATTATTTGTTAACCAAATTTACTATCAACTTTTATTGCCCTCTTTGACAGTTGTAAGTAATGGCAAGTTGATGTAGTGTCAATTTGATAAGAAGATAATGGACAGTGTTATTGCAATTCATTATTATGATTTTTGTACTTATTCTTTGCCTTGTTTTCAGGTAAGTCTCCTTTGTTTTCATAAACTACAGATATCGGCAGTAAAGGTAAGGTTAGTCATAAGTTGTTTTCAGATTTCAGGATATTTTTTCGAAGATGACATATAATGTTCCAGTTTTCAATAATATTTTCAGGCGTGGGTTTACTTATCAAAATGTTAATTGAAATAAAACGTAATTTTTTAATCTTTGGCGAATTATTTCAACACCGTAGTATATTTCTTAGTCAACATAGCCTCACTAGTCTGATTGACAACGCTTAGAAAAGAGTTGTTGAAAATCATCTGGTTAATGTTATCCTCACTATCAGCCAAGTTACTTACTTACCATAAGGATTCTGCCAAAACCCCAACATAGACTGATCTTAACAACTGGTATTTTAGACCAGTACCAGTACACTAAGACCAGTACCGGTCACCTTGTGGCAGATACAGCGAAGAGGGGGCGCTAACAAGTTCTCCTGTGGCGACCCTTTAGGTTCCGCGCATTGCATTGAATATAGAACGTCAGCAATTTGGATATAAAAAATATGTTAAACTAACTAATATTAAATCGTTATTCTATGTAATGTATAATTAATTTTAAAAACGGAACGTTACAACGTTATAACCTATATAATAACTAACCGTATCAAACTCAGTTTTTTCAAATACCCCACAAATCTACCTCTATATCTTCCCCCTTTTACCAACAAATTATATTTTAAAATAACACTTTCCGTGCTCGTAACTGAGAGCATTGTGGTACCTACCTGGTAGAATAGGTACCTATTACTAAGCCGCGCAAATATGCACACTGAAAATTCAATTAAATCAAGAAGCTCGCGCCATTGCAAAGTGCTCCATACGTACATCAAGAAATAAATACTTCAGAAGTATTTACATTAATACTAGATCCACGAGGCTTAATCAATACTAGGCTACGACGAACTTAGCACTAGAATAATTAAGAAATGTGCTAAGGAAATACGCGGCGTTCTAACGCATCTTATGAACTTGTATTTTGTTCAAGGAGTGTTTCCGGATAAATTAAAAATATCTGTTGTAAAACCACTTTTTAAAAAGGCGAAAAATATGATGTTAACAACTACCAACCAATAACTTTAATACCAATTATGTAAAAATCTACGAAAAATGCATGTATAAAAGGCTTATTAATTACTAAAAGAAAAATCAACAACTTTAGCTATCTTTTCACTCTTGAAAGCAGTACTGACTAATATTAACAATAATCAACTAACAACGGGCTTATCTAAGGCGTTCGACCTGGTCACTCATAACATGCTTTTCAGAAATTAAAGTCTATAGGAATTAGAGGACCTCCACTGCAGTGGATATCGTCATACATAATATTCGGCAGACAGCAGTGTGTTACTATCACAAATACTAATGAAGATATGGTTTCATACCGCTCTGAATTTAATAACACCAAACGCGGCGTTCTTCAAGGCAGTAAATTGGGCCCGTTTTTGTTTCTCCTTTATGGGAACGATATTGTCGACGTGACTAATCATAAATGCTTCCTGTTTGCTGATGACATTTCGATAATTGTTTCTCCAGATAAAAAAAGTAAATCAATAATTGATTATGAAACATAGATTAATAATAAAATAGAAAATCTTATAAATTGGCTTAATAATAATAATTTATCTATTAACCTAAATAAATCAGTATATGTACAATTTAATCAATCTTATAATAAAAAAATTAATTTTACAATAAATATACCTAAACTTTAATTAGTCGCACAAACTAAGATTTTGGGAACGATCATAGATAAACATCTAGACTGAAAAGCTCAAATCGATAGTGTATGTAATAAAGTCAATAAATTCGTCACGCTCTTAGACGGATTAAAAATGTTACAAACATTAAAACAGCTGTAATGTCCTATCGTGCATATGTGGAGTCCTCACTGCGTTATGGACTAATTGTATGCGGAAATAGTACCGACCATAACAGAGCATTTATCGCCCAAAAGAAATGTGTTCGAGCTATCCAGGGCATTCCACCGGACGTATCTTGTCGACTAATATTTAAAAAACTCGGTCTGCTACCACTACCCTCACTATATCTTTATGAAACATGCGGACACACAAATATCTATTCAGAACAGCAGTAGAGGTAAGCTCTAGGAATCGGTGTTAGATGAAATCCCTCGATTAACAAAATATAGTAAAAGCTGTTTAGCAATGGCTGTAGGTACGTATATATAACAACTTACTATTTAAACTTAAATGACTAAATAGCAGACTGTTTAAAATTCTAAACTAAATGATAATAATTTCTATAGAATTAAGGAATACTTTTAACAGAAGTTGTTTTAATCATTTTGCATGCTTCAGTCTGAACCAAAACGTGTATGATCTCATCCTTAACTCATGTAACACCTTTTGTAGTTTATGATTGTAGATTGTTCAAAAGGACCGTTTTGTATTTTTTTATTTTTTTTATTTCATGTTCTTAATTCAACGTTAGTTAAGGATACATTTTATTCTAGGTGATCGTCTTCACATATAATTATTATAACTAATGTACCTATACAAAATATTTTAAAAGAGCAACGGCGGAGTTTCTTGTCCAATGCTTCTGCATACGAAAACTACCTTTTGGAAGGGGCGACTAGAATCAATTCAGTTTTTTTGTAAATTTTCACGTTCAAAAGTGCCTTACAAGGGCCTATTTGAAATAAATGATTTGACTTTAACTTTGTTATTATGGTCCAAATCACAAGTATGTAGCCTCAGGAGGCCCAGGTGACTTGTAATACAGGTTTTTATTTAAACCTACTTCAGGCACCAGTCTCTCACAAAGTAAGCACCTTGTTCGTGCACTATTGTCAAATACTAGCATGAAGTACATAACTCATGTAGTGAAAATAAACGTCTTATATTATATTATATTATTTTACCTCAAATGTAGTTTCTATTACCTACTTTCATGGTTATTATTTTTTTGCGACTTTGATTATAAAAAGCGCCTTCAGTAAGTGCATTGCTATCAGCACCCCACTTTTAATCACAATTCGAAGGGATTTTCAAGGATATTGCTCTATACGATTGAAAAAGTCATCTGTTTGTCAACGTAAATGAAGCAATGAACGTTGTTAAATTGTCAAAATTAAAGGCATTGGCATTGTTAGTGTATTTATCACGAAATTACTCCGCGACTTTGCGGGTGACAACAACGGCGATAAGTCGCTGACGCACTTGGTTGCGCGCACGCATAACTTAGCGCTTATCCTATTGGTGCACTGCATCATTTGAATTATTTACATATTTGAATTAATGTGCACGCGAACAGGATTTCTAGAAGTAATACCTGAAAATAAGTTGAAAATTAAAACCTTAAATACCTGCTTAGGAAAAACAAAGTCGCTTTTCGTGGTTGTCAGTATGACCACTTAAATCTTCTCAACTACTCAATCGACTTTGATGCGGTTTTCACCACAATTTAGAGCATTTATTTCGGAAAGATTATGTGTATATAAATGAATATTAAACTTACATAAATATAAAATAACTCTCGATGTTTTCGAAAGTCGTAAAAACCGTGCGAAACAGGGGCGGGTCGCTAGTCTATGCATTTATAGAAATAAATAAAATTGAAGTGTCTATTTGTAATGTCAATATAACTGCTTTTTACTAAATGCATGAAAGTTTACATGTTACTTATAACCAAAAAAACATTTTTTTAAATTTTGTCTGTCTGTTTGATGATATCTGATGTTATATGGAGTAACTTAGGCTACTTTTATTTTAGAAAAAGGATTACTTACAATGTTTATTTGTTACATCTTCGATTTAATTTATTAACTGTTTTATTCTTTTTAACAAATTGTCAAGAAAAAATCCTTAAGCCGACAAGAGAGTCCGTAAGCCATCTTTGATCCCATTCAGAGTTTGAAGGCATAAAGTTAAAAAGTTATTATCTTACTTTACGTGCATATTGATATTCTTAAAAAAAGTGGAAAGTTAATATTTATGCATAGATTTTTACCTGATTGCTTGATACTAAGGTTCACTTTAAAAAACATTTTTGTATTGTGTTTAGGTATAATTTACAATTTTCCACAATTATCTACTACGTAGATAAAGCCCTGTGATAGACAGGCAGAAATCATAAATTTTCGGTTTCAAACTTTTGTGTACGGACCTTTAAAAATCTAGATTATTTTGCTATAGCTTACAACACAAAACAATCCAACTCTCCACCAACCATGCAACTTCAAAAACCGAAGTATCTACCCCACCCACTACTTGTACCTACATAGAAATCGGCGCTTGTAACCAAACTGAAATAAATGGCTGTTAGTCCGAACATCATTAGTGGCTTGTCGCCAGCGATTATCAGCGGTAAATAGCTCAACAAATAGCTAAACAAATCTAATCGTCACTTCCTTAGCTCTTCCGCTTGGAGCACGCTAGCGTAATGACTGGGGCTAAACATTACACTGGTTCTACTTCGAACGAGTTCATTTTCTGAATAAGAGAGGGGTGGAGATATTGTGTTACAGTTGAACTTCAAGATGGATGAAAAATGAGGGCAGAATTATTTTGTTGTTTTGAGTGATGGCGGTTTTAAACGTTTGCATTTATACTCAATCGCAATCTATTTAACTTAAGAAATTAATATTCCTATTGGTCTAATAGGTGATGACGCAAAAAAATATATTTTGCGAATCTATATTTTAACTACAAAAAAATATCTTAACAAAACATTTTCATTATTACCTTTTGACCGCGGCTTCCTCCGCTTGGATGTCGGCAAATATTCCACTGGAACGTACTATTTAAAGTATTCTGTTTTATTCTTCTTGTTAATCCAGGTATAAGCTATCCGTGTGCCAAATTTCATCCAAATCAGTTCAGCCGTTGTTAACGTTAAGTAACAAACATCCGAACATAAAAACTTTCAGGATCTCAGTACCTATCTCTTAAGTGAAAGTCAGTAGGTACGTGTTAATTGTTATATAGCAACGAATCATTGCACTAACTCAAAACTTTTCGTTTTTAATGAAAAAATGCAAGCAATGTACGACTCCACATGATGAAAATAAACAGCGCACAAAAACTGTAGATTATGATAATGCTTATGGAAGTTCAGGCTGTAGAATATAAAATTTTTGCCAAGCTAATCTAGACACCACTGACTTACGGCTGGGAAAAAACGTGAAGAAACCTGGATTTATTCGGCTAAACCTACCGACTTGAGTTTAACACGCTAAGTGATCTATGTTTGCCATGCAGTGAGACAATTACAGGCTTAAATCTGGTACTAACACGAAATATTTATCTTCGTCTTTGTCTTTTGAGAGAAGTCAAAGCCAAATCATTTATTTCAAATAGGCACATAAAAGGCACTTGTGAACGTTAAAATATATATACTTAAAATATAGACAAAAAGCATGCCATAACTGTAATTAATTATATTTTTTTTTGTCTATCGCTTTTGTACCATATTCCCTGTAAATTGAAAGGTCTGGCTCTTGTGATACAGGAACTCCTAGCACAAGAGCCAGGGCTACACAGATGTTTGTGACTTTGAAGTGTAAATAAAGAAAATTTTAAAAGAAAAAAAAAAAAGCTTTCTGAAATAAATTCTCTCTTCTTTCACCATCATTTAGAGGAACAGCTGTTGTGAAGTTTACAAGAACTACGCGGTCACACAGACAAAAACGACAAGCGAATTTAATTTATAATAATATGTATAGAAGAGGTACCTACGCTTTTTCTACACATATCGTCTTTTCTATCAAGCTAAAGAATAGACGATAAAACCCCGCCGACGATAAATACCCGCGGATACTACCTTATACCTAGGTATAAGGTAGCACCCGCGGATCAGAGGGATATCTTATTTTTATGTTTGACGTCCATCTGAAAATCCCAGAACACAATAAAGTAGACATAATGAAACTAAATTGACATGGTATCTCTAACCTTCTGGATCCCTTCGGATTTTAGGGAAATAAGGGAACCTATTATATGCTTTTTTTTGTTCTTTTTTTTTCTGAATTACGTACGTTCCGTCCGTTTATTTTGTAACGTTATAAACTTCCGTAAATCGAAATCTCCTCAATAAAAGCAGATGGTAAAATCAGAATAATATAGTAACTATAATCAGCCAATAATGTTCCCACTGATTGGACACAAGCCTCCTCTCTGCAAGAGGGACTGGACTCTATCATACAAACCCTGAACAGGCAATTACAAATACAGATTAAAAAATCCAAAGATTAAAATCAACATTGGTCGAGTCATTTTGCGACAATAAATTTTTATTTATAAAGATTTGAACAAAAATTTTAGCAGCACAGTATAAACAATCCACAAAATAATAATCCTTGGTTAAACTAATTTTAAATTTATACGTAAATACAATGCATTTGGAATTGTTTAATCCGCTTTTCATTGTGTTATTTTATCCGATTTAGTTTCAACACTATCTAAATCAAATATTGGCCTAATTCTGGGACTGAAATCGGAGCACAGTGCTTTATTTTGTAGGTAGGTAATAGACACAAAGAAGATAAGTACAGATCGTTTGCAATATTTATGTATGTTTATACCTATGTATGTTCATTGTGTATTGCAGAACAAACAAAATTGCGCAGGATAAATAAACTTTACTAATTAGTTTCTTTACTTCATTGCACTTGTATAATTTAAAAAAATTGTTTGTATAAAACACATGAAAAAAACATTTATTCAAACTAGGATAACTTAGCACTTTTTGAACGTCAAGGCAACCCCAAAATACCACCTCTTATAATTTATTATTATTACCGTCAAAACGTTGTAAAGTTGGAACAGAGAATGTTGCTTTCGGAGATCCTAAAAATTTCCATAGACTTGTACATTTACATAATATAACATAGGCGTCAGCCTATAATAGAGTTAGGCAATACACGCCCAGTAATACCGCTTTCTAAATCAAGCTCTGACTCCGCTCAGGAGTTTGAATGTGGTGCTGTTCCACAAACGATAAAGCACTTAATATTATGTCCAACAAATATTTACGATCTATGCAAGGTTCGTCTAAATTCGGAAGGAACTTTTCAAGCTGTCTGTGGTCTTTATTTTTAGACGATACCAAACTGGGACAGCTGGTTAAGGCTGCTTAGACATTCTAGAAATAGCAGGTATGAAGTTTGCTGGTATTTTTTTTTAATAACCCTACTATGTTTTTAAATTTGAAACGACAGTGAAGGGTTCTAAAACAGCTAATTTTTTTTTTGTTATAAAGGAAGGTCTAATTTGTGTGGGAAATCTGCCTCGAACAAGCGTCGTGATCAATGCTCATGCCTTCTCTGTATGAGAAGAGCAGCACTGCAGCACCTGCAGTGGGACTGGTATTATTATTTTGTGAGGGTCAGTATTATCACTTATATGATGGAAACTGTCGATTTTCCTACAAAGTGATATCCGATTACGTATACCTCTGTTATACATGTTGATTACCAGTTTCCTACACATTAATAAAAGCTAGACGCACATAATTATAATGAATTCTTTGTCCCAACACCGAAGTATTGTATTTGTTCTGATACAGTGTATCGCTATGTTTGAAAACACATGGGTCAAATAATTACGTAAGAACATGCTTTAAAAAAATTATACAAATTGTTATTCAGTGTTTTTTTTTAAATAATATTCGTGAGCACTTTTTTCTTAACATTTACTTACCTACCTATTAAACGTTGAGATAATTAAATAATTATCTTCAAAAGTCAGTGGGTACTGGACAATGAGCAATATGGCTGTATAGCTCAGAAAGAAAACTTGAGAAACAACTGACGGACTCCAAGCTAATTAAAAAGCACATGCAATAGTCTAATTTAATTTATTTGAATTGAACTTTACATATGCCAATGTACTAAATGTGCTCATTTAGTACATTTGGCATTTAAATGTTAAAAAATCAAAATTCTGCACTTAGCACGTTTGTCTTATAGACCATCGATATGACTCTTGAATGTTTTTTATTATACCGACTACAGAACTCATAATCGCGGTTGATACTACCTCACAAACGGTACTCATTATTGCATAAAATGCATCGCTCAGAAACAGAATACAGGGAAGTTCGAATATAATTTTCAAAGTATAGTTTTTCTGTCATTTATTGATGAACAAAAGTACAAAAAGAAAAAAAAAATTGTATAAATACACTCGAGAGCAATGAATCCGGGTCACTTAAAGAATCCTAAAAATCTCGGAAACTAAAAATGCTAGGTTAATGCAATAAATTGTATTTAATAGACAATGTAATACTCCTTGATCGGGTTGGCAAATTCAGACCTATACTGCCCTCCTAAGCCAAAAGGCGCTATCTCAGAGATACGCCCTTTTAGTTTTTTTTATACCGTTCAATAGCTATAACAATTTCGCATCTAATGGTATAAGCCAAATATCGCTATCTAACTTAAAACATTGAAAAAAACCACTCAGAAGTTTTTTATATCCATATGTTTCCTTAAATTACAATGAACAAAAACTCAATTTTCTCAAAACTTACTTCGATTAAGATAGCGCCTTTCGGCTTAGCAGGGCAGTATATTAACTATAAGTCCAGGTTTCCTCACGATGTTGTCGATGTCATTTCCTACTAGCGTGGACGCCGAAATCGATTCCCCTTATGTTTTCTCACTTAGAATGTCATGTAAGCAATCGATTTAGTAAGCACGTCTGTCGGCAGGTATCGATCGAAGCTTACCCCACATGAACCTAATTACTTGTTTATTTTTATTTTTATATTGTTAGTTATAACTAACTATAACCTCTCTAGGAACACGCTATTCGGCTGTCTCAGAATATTTGAGGAAAAACTTGTTTGAACTAATTGCTTTTAATTTTGTTCCTTGTTTTTATTTGGTTGTTAATTTGTTAGTAGAAATAGAATTGGATTATTGACTGTAGTTAGTGGACCAAGAAGTGAAAGCACGTGCTTCAGAGCCATAATATATCCCGTCTTCTGCCAAGCAGCAGCAGTAGACACTTTCTATCATGATTTTACAACCAATCAATAAAAACTTAATTTCTCAATAAAGACGAATCATACGAAAGCGTTCCCTCATCGGGATGAAATCCCATCGGAATTTAAATAGCTATCGTATTAACTACGTCTCGTTCTCGCAGATTTGGAAATAAAATAAACCTGTAGAATATAATATATGTTTTTACCTTTATCTGCTGCGCCAATTGGAAAAATAATATCGATAAGAAATAGACTATTGTGAAAGAGGGGGTAGGGTTCGAGTGCTCATGGTTTGTTTAACGAAATCTCCAAACGGCCGGTTGTCACTTCCCGTGACCCAAAAGCTGGTTTGTACCTTGGCCAGAGGCTAAGCATTGCCATACAATATGGCAATGCCGCCAGTCTCTTAGGTACATTACCAGTCGACAGCGATGCGGAGGAATTTCGAATTTGAATTTAGACGCCATATTTCGGTTTGTTTATAGAAGGTTAGGTTATATTTTTATTTTTAATAGATTGTTAATAAATTTAGTTCCAGTGAATATTTATTCTATTTAATAAAAAATAAATAAAAAATAAAATAATAATATAATTTGTATTGTATTGTGTATTGTTGTGTTTGTTGTGTGTTTGTTGTTGTGTTGTTTGTTGTGTGTGTGTGTGTGTGTATTGTTGTATATTGTTGTGTTGTATTTGTTATTTTTTATTAATATAAATAAATCTCAATGAACGAGCATATTTTAGTCTATTTTTATGGTTAGTTTCTAAAATTTTGAGCTATCTATTAGGCTTTTCATCCACGAAGCTACTCAAAAGTAGCTTGCTACAAAATCAAATCACCAATCAGTAGCCAGAATGTCGAGGGACTTAACTAGTATTTCAATGGTGGTTCGAACACGACGCGACTTACGAACGCGTTATTAACTAGATTTTGGTTACACGTTACTTTTGAGTAGCGTCGTGGAATTTGGCCCTTAGTTGTAAGTATTAAGTAGTTACTTTTTTCGATCTATAAATACTTTTCATAATCAGCCTATAATTTTCCCACTGCTGGGACACAGGCGTCCTGTCGGTGGTGGTAAGAGAGTGCGGATCGTAATCCACCACGAGCTCAATAGGCGGAAGTCACATGTCGTCGAATTTTTAGTTCTCGGACATGCCGCATTTACACAAAGTAAAGCACCTATCAGGGTTCGAACCCTAGACCTACAACCCGTACGTCGCGGCCGTTATCACTGCTCTAAATCTATAAATACTTTTAAATTAACAAAAAATCTATATTTACAATTCAATTACTCAGTTCCAAGTACAATATCAATAGAACCTTTCCAACATTATCAGCCTTACTTTGTTATTTTTATGTTCAATAAAATATTGAGTTGGTATCGTAAAATCCACTGAATACAAAAGACCTAGTATATTTCCGGCGTCGTATGTTCGAATAGCATTCGGAATCCAGCGATGCATAACTGCATTAAATCCATTGATCTTTGAAATATTATATCTATTTATTTTTTATCTATTTGATCTTATTATGTTGTAAATTTATTTGATAAACTGCTAAGTAACTACATTACCAAATTGGGACACTGTAATGGTAGTGTAAGTATGTAATAAGTAAATAATAGGTTTAGGTTTATTAGTACATAAAAACAACAACACAGTACATAGCATCATTTTGGAAAAATAAATGAATAATATATAGGGGAATTTGGATTTTGTTATTTTAAAAGTCTGTGTGAGTAGTGATTAGTGCTTATTTTGGAGTCAGGTAGGCATTCAAAACAGGACTAGTAAGTTTATATGTACACAAAGTGAAACTTTGACTGTATTTGTCCCAAGTAATAGCTTCTAAGCATTAAGCTTTATTTTTCATTGTCAGTATCCCACAGCTGGGAATAGGGCTCCCTTGAACTTTGCTAACCGTCTCCGAGCTTATGTTGCACTTAGAGAAAACCGGCTGAAATACGGCTCTAACAAAATTATATTTCTCCAAAATTAAGAAAAGTACTTAACTATACAGATAGAGAATTTCAGTTACTGTTAATTACCGTTCTCGCTATCTTACGAGTACAAAATATTACCTTTTGCAACGTTACAAAGTAATCAAATCTAAAAGCTAAGTAAAAAGAAATGCAAGTCAAAGGCAGATTCAGCAATCCAACAGACACTATAAACAGACCGCTCAAATATTAGACTAGTTAAAATGCTATCTGAAATTAGTTTATTCAATTATCGAAGTTTCAGTTTCTGTAAATAGCAGCGACTATGATCCGGGCTGAATTCATCTTAATCTTAGCATGGATTCGGACTGAAAGTGACGTCTCAATCAAACTATGAAGCTTAAAACGTTCTACAGTCTGTTCAAATAGTATCTGATAAAAGTGCAAACAAACTCAGGTTACATTATTACGCAATCTTCACTTTGAATAACATTATTAAATTGTAATTAAGAAATCATCGACGAAGATTATGGTTACGAAATTAACCTCAGATTTATTGTCAGATGAAAAACATCTTTACGGTGATTTAAAATTAGAATTCCGGGTTTAAGTATTCAAATAATCAAATCAATCATCCACAGGTAGGTTTTCTGATCCATTTGTTTACATTATCATCAGATACATTTGGAACAAACCATATGTCTATTTCATTTACCAGTTTACGCCATATTGTGTCTCGCTACAGACTTTGACAGTTGGATCGAATCTTGAAGTTGAGAAGTTCTGTGAAATTTGGGCCCTCAATTTTGAGTACTGATTGCTTGTTTGACTGCCTCGAAGGTCTGATGGTACAAAGCGCGACTATTGACTGTGGGGTTCTTGGTTTGATCTTTGGGTCGGTTACTAACATTATGAGCTTGAGAAATTAACCTTGTGCAAGGAGATGTACTGTATACCGCTTTCGGGAATTCAGGCGTGATGTTAAATGTCACATTTTTAAGTAAGTCCATTTTACTCTAATAACCGGTTATGCAAAATTTTCAAAAAAGACAATTAGTGTTTTTTTTTTTGTTACCCGTCTACGAACGGTTAGTTAATTAGTCAGTAAGACAAGAGCGAAACTGAATAAAACAACTAATAAATAAATAAATAAAACTGTTTAAAAAAAAGTCCTTTCTAAACTCTGACAGTGAGCGATTTTTCAATTTAAATGGGTTAACTTTTATGACTTTGCCTTAAAATAAAATCACAAAATATATTAACTACCCACTGCAAATAATACCAGCCTATTATCGTCCCACTGCAGGACGAAGGACTCTTCTGATACACAGAAGGTACGAGCATCTATCACCACGATTACTCATTAGCATAACGGGCTGGCGTTTTCATACCTACTGTAAAGCTAATCATTAATTTGCCAACAAACCAAAAGAAGTGTTACAGCATTTTAGAGGGGCTAAGTAATAACAGCCGCACGGGTCTATCGATCAGGTTAGGCTACGCTTGCCGCAGTTGGTCCGTAGATGGGTGACCATCTTTACATACCGTCCTCGGAAAGCGCGTTAAACTGTTGGTCTCGACAGTCATTTGTAGATCTCTAACAGTTGCTACGGGTCGTCAGATGCCTGAAATTCTGACACAGTCTTACCAAGGGGTATCGTGTTACAGTAACTGGGTTGTGGAGGTCAGATAGGCAGTCACTCCATGTAAAATACTGGTATTCAGCTGCATCCGGTTAGACTGGTAGCCGACCCCAAGATAGTTGGGAAAAGGCCAGCAAAATAATGAAGACAGCATTGTGGTATGTACTTGGGGTACTCTAGTTTTTGCCTATTGCTACGGGAAAGACTCATAGATAAATGGCTGGTCATACAATATATTCCTTGGCACCATCCCGGATCATAATCAAGTACTTAGGTAGTTTATCTAGGTACTTAGTGGTTGAGTCGCGTTGCTGGGTAAGCCAAGCTAACCGCAAGTATACTCTGTTTGCCAATAAGACAGTAATATGTCATGCATGGACGTTAAATTGCCTGCAACAGCCTGTCTGTATAATCACTTACCTATTTAATGGGGAAGCTAAGAAGATATAATATTATGTGTTGACTAATAAATAACACTTTTCTGACAGCCAAGCCTTACTTGATCAGGGTAAATGATTTTTAGACACTGTCTTACATTAAAAAAAAACATGAATGATCTTGTATTTTTATAGTGCATGAACATTCATTCGTCCTTTGTTGTATGAGAAGAGGTATCTGCCATAGGACCTTTGTGCACATACGTTTTTCTTGCCGTGAAAAGCTACGATTCATTTGCCGTATATAGGTACGGTCGTCAGTCTTGTACGGGTCACCATGGAAGCATGATTACAGACACGTTTCGCGGTTTATACGCCATATGTAGGCACGGTCATCGGTGTTGTACGGATCACTATGGAAGCTTGATTACAGACACATTTTTTCTACGGCGCGGTTTATACGCCATATGTAGGCACGGTCGTCAATGTTGTATGGATCACTATGGAAGCTTGTTGTCAGTCACGTTTTTTTCTACGGCGCGGTTTATACGCTATATGTAGGCACGGTCGTCGGTGTTGTACGGATCACTATGGAAGCTTGTTGTCAGTTATGTTTTTTTCTACGGCACGGTTTATACGCCGTATGTGCCTGCACGGTTGTCAATGTTGTATGGATCACTATGGAAGCTTGTTGTCAGTCACGTTTTTTTCTACGGCGCTGTTTATACGCCATATGTAGGCACGGTCGTCGGTGTTGTACGGATCACTATGGAAGCTTGTTGTCAGTCACGTTTTTTTCTACGGCGTGGTTTATACGCCATACTGTAAAGTAACCGAGCCGTGTACAATTGGCCTCACAGCAAAACCAGCAGTGAAAGGCTGGTATTTTTATGGGTTTTTCTAACCAATGTAAAGTCAAGCAAATTAATTGATTGCAAAACTTAGATTGACCGTATATTCAAATCATATATTATATGACTTTGGAGGTTTCTTGGTGTATCAGAAGGTTGAAACGTGGTAATTCGCTATGACGATTGTTGTGGCTACAGTACTCCCCCTCAAGCGAAGCGTACCGGCAGCTTGACGACGCGGCCCGAGCGTGTTGTTTTGCTGATAGTGGGCTGTGACGTCATGATGTTCGTAGGTACTCGTGCTTGTTGCTTGGTTGGTGTGGTACTGGCCTTGCTTGAGGTCGTTGGTTGCTGCTTCGAAGCTGATGAACCAGAGTCGTGGTCGATCGCGCCAGAAAGGTGGAATGCGCATGTTGAGAGATATACCGGCAGCCTCCGCCTTCGGTACTGGTTGCGATGATAAGCTGGATTGTTCTTCCGTTTGGCTGGGATTCGTCATCTTGGATTGTGATTTAGCGATATGGGCTGAGCTTCGGTTCACTTAAGTTTTCTTCACTGTGTATCACGTCGGGGTCACCACTTTGGAGGTTTCTTGGTGTATCAGAAGGTTGAAACGTGGTAATTCGCTATGACGATTGTTGTGGCTACAAATTTGCTATAACATGACAAGTTGACGTAGTGTGTCAATTTGATAACCAATTAATTTCCCTGACTGTAGATGACAATTAAATATTAATTTAATAGTCGATAAAATACAAACTTTCTTTCATGTCGGTTTGTGCTTTTTTAATACAGTTGCAATGCGCCATGGATTACTAAGCACCTGGCGTTTCTCGAAGGCCATCACTAATAACGATAATGTATGAATGTGCTTCTAGAACGAGGGAAAGTAGATATTCTAGTAGATATATTCTACCCGCTATTATGATGAAACAAGAAATGCATAGTATTGTGTGTTTCACTACATACAATTCTTTTTAATCTTTTTAATTGTCAATTTTCACGATGCATAACACTAAAATCCTACAATATTTTCAATGTAATACAAATAATATAAACCGAATTTAAAAAAACTTGCAAAAGAGTATTTGCATCTATGAGGATGTAAATTGACCTCCCTGAAATCATTTGCAGCCAAACATCTTACAAACCTAAGCCACAAATTAAAGTCAAATATTTAATCTAGTAGAAACGATGTCAATTCCCTGAATCCTGTAGGCCATACCTACGTATAAACTAACTTGATGTTTCAAAATTGCGGTCTTGCCGGCGGCATCAATATTCAGTTGAGATAGGGTCCGATTGCTTGGCACGACTTAACCCAAGAGAAAATATTTTAACTTCAGTTTCAATATAGCTCTCAAATTTCCAATATCGAAACGAATATTTGTTTGTCTTGAAGATACTTATAAAAGGAGTTTACATACGTGATTGATTTATGATCAAAGCGCCATCTTGTAAATAGACCTTAAGGCCCTTTGTACACGGCACGGTTTCTTTACGGTACGGTGAATAAACCGTGCCGTAGAAAAAACGTTTCCGTCAACAAACTTCCTTAGTGATCCATACAACATTCACACCCGTAGTTTTTTTCACGGCCTGATTAAAAGCTCGTACAGACCAGCGCGACGCGACGCCGCGCCGCGACTCGAACAATACAATTTCTAAGAAAACTTGACGGTATAACAATAGCCGGTGTCGCGTCGCGCTTGTCTGCACGAAGCTAAACGTGTGTGTACAAAGGGACTAATATTAATATTCATATCCATTTATTTATTGTAAAACATAGGTACATTATAAGTTCTTAATTGCTAATACATTGAGGGCGCTATGTGTTGCCTCTAGGGCGTACAAAAGTAGTAATACATGCAATACAATTAAAACAAGAAATTAATATAGGTACATGTACATGAACCACAAATAAACAAATAAATCAATTAGATCATCTATCGCATTAACAATTTTCAATCACACTGAACAAATCACCTAAGACAATTTGAAGCATGAATGAAATTGATGTTTTAGCAGATTTATGTATCGGATTATTACATACTTTATCTACTTTCCTATCGCAGGTATGCTGGATGAGATTTCTTTAGAAATAAGCATCACCTTTGTACGTATTTTTCTGTTCCTTTCTTCTGGTCTGTTTATATGTGTGTAACTGTAAATAAATAAATAAAAATAAACAATTACCTTCATACATTTTGAAGTACATAATCTTTATTTATATTACCTCCTTATTATTGATATACTCGTATCTCCTTATATTGGTCGTAATTTTTCACAGCTGGGTAAAAGATTCCTTACATATTTCCCATCCCGAGCAAAACGACCCTAATTCTAACCAACCACCGCACGTAAACAGAGAAGTTAATTTATAGTGATTCTGCCAATTATAGTGCCGTTATCTACACTAATCTACACCAATATTATCTACACTAATATTAACAGAAAACATTAGATTTTTTGTATGTTTGTTTGTTGAACGGATTTGGATGAAATATAGCACATAGGTACACCATGCCCTGGGTTGAGACATAGGATCCTTTTATCCCTATATTCCCGCGGGATCGAGACTAGGTTAAACCGCCGGACGCAGCTAGTAACCTTAACTACCTAAACTAATATTGTAATATAAAGAAAAAATATTAGATTTTTTGTATGTTTATTTGTTATGAATAAACTCAAAAACTACTTGAACGATTTAAAAAATTCTTCCACCAATGCTGTATCATCATCACTGAGTTACAGGCTATAATTTATAAAGATATCACGCGGACGAAGCCGCTGTCGGAAGCTAGTATAATATTATAAAGAGAAAAGGTTTGTATTTTTATTTGTTATAAATAAACTAAAAAACGACTGGATCTATTTGATTTTATCCATTATTTCACCAGTAGAATGATATATTATCACTGAGTAACATAGACTGTTATTTATAAAGATATCACGGGGGCCGAGGTCGCTGGTGGAAGCTAGTTATGAGATTATGTTCTCAACCTTATAGGAAATCCGGTTTCAAAAGACCTAAGAGTTTAAGATATAGGTAGGCTTAAAAAGTAAATATTGGTCTTTACAGACATCGGTAGATAAACTTCATTGCCATCCACCGCATTAATATAAGTACCTAGGCAACCGAGCTCTGCCTCTGGTGAAAACAGAGAATGCTCATTTCATAGCATAAGATAGTTCATTCTAATTCCATGCCGCCATGTCATTATTCTAAGGTAGCCATCTTGTTCTAAACTTTGGGCGACCGAACTCTGCTCGGGTGAAAATACGGCGAAAACGAATTTTCCCAGATATAAGACCCAGCTAGATCGACTTACCTCTATATTGAAATTTTCATCGAAATCCTTTGAGCCGTTTTCGAGAACGTGATTACAAATATTGATACAATTAATATTATAGGATATTAATGGTGTATGATCATGTATAAACGTTGACGATGCAAAAAGGCGTAAGTTTATGTATGATGTATGTAAGAATTTTAATTCGCCCGCAAGATTCTACTCTTGACACATTTCTAAGGTAACCTTTCACTGAGCCATCTTCCCCCCTATGCAAATATGCACCCAATCGTACATAAAAGGGGGAGCCATCGACACGACCAAGGGTCTAATTATGACCTCACCCGGCGGGAAGCCCCCCTTGGCTGTAAATCCTCCCAAAACTCTCATTTGCCTAAATAAATTTTAAGACTGGCAATGGCTTTTATGACAGCTCTTAAGTTGCGAAACGGAATGTAAGTTCTCACGATTTTAATAAAAGGTGTTGATTTGTTTCGTCACCATGCTAAGTATAATTTGTATCTAATACTAGCTTTTGCCCGCGACTCCGTCTGCGTGTATTTTGTATTTCATATTTTTTTAACACAGAATGTTTATAAAATGAAAAAGAAAAGCAGTTTATGTTCTTTTCCAGGTTCCAGGCTACCTGCCAAATTTTATACCGATCGGTACAGTGGTAACCGACAGACAGACTAACAGACAGAGCTACTTACGCCTTATACAGGGTGTTCTTGGTAAATCCCCCTAAATTTCCAATTTCCTCCCCTGGTAAAGAAACTTAGAAAATTTGAGTAATACGACCTCCTTGTTAGTAAAATTCTCTAACTTTTAAAGTAATAAGAATATCACAGTGATTCATATCTCCAAAGAATTTCTATGAGTTGGGCAAGTTTTTTTAGTACGTGGTAAACTTTCGCTAGTGTGAAATTCAGTCGAAAATTGAGTAAATTTTTTGTCAGACCGAAAACATTGCTGTAATAATTTTTTGTTTACTAAACATATCTTTTATAGATGCGTAGAAGTATTACTACAGGACAGGCCCTCTATTCTACAAAGTCCTGAAAAAAACAAATTATAGCCCTGATAGTTAGTAGATAGTTTTTTTGAGCACTAGGCGACATGCCTGCATAAAAAAAATTGGTCACAACCGTAAAAATTGCACCTACATTCTCAGGGTTAAAAACTTTGGAAATGACCTTGCCCACGCCCCTATTTGATTTGATCCATAGTTTCAGGGCCACCCTATATATTAATAATGGATTATTTAAATAAGTATAAAATGTCAACAACTTCCACCTTCAACCATTTCCAAACTAAGGTTTTTTTTCGACCATTAACGTTTTATTACACATTTTAAATTAGTTTTGATAACGTTTTTTAGATGCAACTACACAAAATACCTTGTCAGTAAAGTAGGCCACAGCTTTTAGGCTCAAAACCGTCTAAAAATCATGAGTAGAAAAATACCTCTTGCAGGATTGTTAAGTGAAATATGTGCCAGTGACCGCCATAGCCATTTATTGCCAACTGAAGGTGCAGTCTATTCGTATTATTTGTAGGCAGGGCCGGCGCCACCGCTTTATTTATTGACTCTAAGAATCAGGATCGTGGCGTGAACTGAGTTTATAGGATCATTGTGGGAATAGGATACTATAGCTAGGAATTTGGCAAAATTTGTGCTACTAATGACTTTGTAGTAGAAATAGGCTGTGGGGTGTGATAATTAAATTGGTCAATGCATCATTTTATTTTATGCATGTAAAGTCAAGGTCAATAATTGTTAAAAGTACTAATTTAAATTCACCGTATATTCAAATCACAGCAGCTGTCATTATTTGACAATTATATAAAATTAGTTTAAAACGCCAAATTAACATTGCGTCAAGCAAGTTGCTTAACAAATAATATTTAATTATTGATAGGAGAACCAACGGCTATAACAAATGGATAACAGTTGTTTACAGCCAATTACAGGTTATCACGGGTAAAAACAGAGTAAGTAGTAGACATCTTAGGATCACTAACACGCACGATAAAAAAGATATAGTATATATATATATATTTATTTATTTATTTATTTATTAAGGTTAACCAACAATTGTTTACACCAGTACATTAGCAGTGTATTATTTATAATAGGATACAGTTGCGGGTGCAACAATTAATTATAGGTTAACATCGCTAGCACTGGAAACAGTGGTAAAACCATTTTAAGTACAAAATTACGACAGATTAAAAAAATAATTGTGAAAATTAAATTAATAAATTAGATCATAAACGAGTAGACAAGATACAGATTGAATGATAATTGATATTAAAATTACATTATGAATTAGACTAAAATAAACAAATTAAATTAAATTAAGTTAAGTATATTATATATTATTTAATATATATTATTATAAGGTATATTCCTGACTGCGCCAAAAGTTTGATATTTGGATCAGTTAAAAATACCTTTTGAGTGCATTTTCACAAACAGCCACCGCTGGAACAGCAACATAAGTCATTCAAATATTAGACCCGTTTAGGAATCGAACACACGACACTTAACACAGCATGCCAATCACTCAGCCACTGCGCCAACCTTTCCGAGTATTTCCAGGTTTCCACGGTAACTTTCTGTTACACAAGTTTTGCTCGAATGAACTTCTTAGTAGGAAAGTACGTAAGTATCGTGCTTTACATTATGTCCTCTATACAAACTTATTCCGGCCGTTTGCCAAGTTAAAACTTAAAAAAACTAGTCATATACTCATTAGCCAGTTTTAAACAGAGCACGTCTGTAGTTTGGCCTAGTTTTATGCTATTATTCCTAAGCCATATGAGCTTGGGAAGGCCCAGTGCTGAACGTTGTATTTTGAATTTTCATAATATTATAATCCAATAGGTGTTGCCCGCGACCTCGTTTGCGTGTATTTTATAAAAAAAAAATACAAATATCCAGGATTAAAAGTACTCTATGTACTTCTCCAGGTTCTCCAGGTGGCTCAGGATTTTTGGTGTGAAAACGTAAGGTAGAGTTACTTTAACATAATGTTAGGGCGCTCACAACCAACGACACCACATCACAGCGACATAATGTGCTAGCAGCGGTTACGTGTGAATAGTGTCGCTGCAGCTTCATGCACTTGCGTCCTGGTAACTCCAAAATCAAATCAAATGGTCGACGCAACGTTGTTTTTGTGATGTGGTCGGCCGTTAGCGCGCGGTCCCGCTGGTGGTTGTTTCGTGACTGCACGTCGCAGTCTTGATGTGGTCGGTATGGCCCACAAGGATTCCAAATCAAAAAATAAAAATAAGTTAATACAAATAAGAACCCTTTCACGTGTTGTCGTTGTGGTGTGGTTGTTATTGTGGTACGTGTGATCGGACCCTTGGTATTGATTTTCAAGGAGTATGAGTTTCTTATCGGCTATTCTCTATGAGACCTTTAGAACCATGCATCTAGTTAAGTGTGTGTTGGTTAGTTGTTACCACTATTTACGCTTGTCAGTTGCATTGGTGAAAGGAAAGCATTAGCTTCAAATGCAATACCTATGTGGCAGCGTCTACGGTGCCACATGCGAACTACGCATCATAGACCTGACGTCACACAAATCCTGCATCGCGCATTTAGAGTTTACCGCGCGAACACCATTTATAGAACTTCCCCGACATCAATTGGGCAGTTTCCCGCCAGACACGACACTCATCTGGCCGGAGGTGCCTCCCTTTTCTATAGAGGATGAGTGTGCTTACCCTGTTCCTCATGCCGCTAAACCTATTTCAATTATTGTTATATGTATGACAACATGAATATGTATCACTGAGGTAAAGTTATGTATAGGTTCATTTGGTCCATGTCAATCAAAATGGGATCCAAATAAATTCCGCTAATAGACATTGCTTCTAGAAAAACGACCAAAAAGACTTTATCGAGAATAAAGTTTTGTAATAATAAGTGACGAGTTTAAATTTTTCTTATCTTCGATATTAATATCCAAATTGGATTTTTGTTAGTGAAACTCTTGAAAAACAAGGAGATCAAATTGTCATTATAATAAAAAAAAACACTCGAGATAGACTAAATATAGCCGCTATCCTATTACTTATGTTTTATTATAATAGGCACCTTTTTATCAAGGATAAAAAGTAATAAGTAATAGTTATTGGTATTCTATATTCAAATAGGGGAGGAGCTCGTGGCTAAGTAATAACTGCTGCACGAGTCGATCCGTCAGTTTAAGCTACGCTTGCCGGGGTTGGTCTATGGATGGGTGACCATCTTTACATACCGAGACTCCTCCGTGCCTCGGAAAGCACGTTAAGCCGTTGGTCCCGGCTGTCATTCATGGATCTCTGACAGTCATTACGGGTCGTCAAAAACCTGAAACTGACAACCAGTCTTACCAAGAGGTATCGTATTACCCAGTTACTGGGTTGTGGAAGTCAGATAGGCAGTCGCTCCATGTAAAATACTGGTATTCAGCTGAATCCGGTTAAACTGGAAGCTGATCCCAATAAAGTTAAGAAAAGGCTAGGCAGATTGATTTTTTATATTCCAATACGTACTAGTTTCCAAATTGAAATTTCCACTTAAAAAATATCTAATTGAATGAGTCATTAAAAATGTTGAAGTTGTTACGCAAACGGAACTTTATGTGTGTATTAAAGTAATTTTTCTAAAAACACATATTTGTTTACATATTTGGAAACTAGGTAGACGGGTATGTTCGTCTTAATGATTATACATAGCTTCTTATTGTCCTTGAAGAAAGATCATCATTATTTTTTTATTTAGTATCTCTGGTTTTTTGCCAATTTTATGTTACTATCATCAGCTTCATCTGACTACTAAATATATTTAGGATACGTACTTTTTGATGTAGTATGTTGTCTATATGGAGAGGTCCCAGTGATGACGATCATGTTAACATAATCAATTGTATAATTTAATACAAACTTAATTAAAAACCAATCAATCTAATAGGATCTTTCTTGCTGCAAACGAGAGCAGGAGTTGTAGCTCCAACACATTCAACTTTACATTCCCAAACCTCTAAATCAAATCGTTTATATTGAAAATTCTAGAAATTTTGCTCTCAAACGTCCGCATCCCAAATTGTGTTCTTTAAAATCGCTAAGGCATTACATTCGTAACCTCCTGATCTCTGCACTGACCCGATACAGGTCGAATACCTTGCCTTTATGCTGTAGAATGCCAGAATCGAGCCACTTGCCGTAGTGTATACGTGCTTTGTGCACTAAGCGCCGCCTCCCGACCAACGGTGCTGCAGGGAACAATGTGGATTAAGGAGCATAACTGAAATAACATTTTAAGTATCTTTCTTTACTCCGGGTTATATGGGAATGGATTATGCTTATTATTATACTTATTATGATTTTGGTAAAAAAACAAAAACAAACAATTATTATGATTATTATTATTTTTATTTTTTGTCCCGGGCCTTTGGAAGGCGTACGAGGGGCCGAAGCCAACTCGCAGAGGCCTGTTAGGCGTTTTAATGAAATGAGGCACCAACCGACGATTATCCCTGTATGCACTATTATTATTATGATACCTGAACAAGATTGGTTGTAAGGCTGACTGTCCATCGAGCCATCGACCATCCAGCAGTGGGCGTTTGAGTTAAATATAATTATTGGGATTTTAATTTCCTACCGTTTTACGCAAAACAGAAGTAATGTTATGGAAAATAGAAACAATCAGTGGGTTCAGGGTTCTTTGTTGTCTTTATTTAAGTATAATATTATTTGGGTGACTTCTTATTTACGTCAAAGTTATCAAAACACGGCAGTGCTTTATGCCTGTGTTTAGTGATATTTATTTTTTGTTAACAATTGTCTACAAGGTTTATTCTCAATCCGATTTTATCACTGGCTGGCGTTACTCTTGAACTAGCTGGCCCTTTTTTGTGGTTACTACTTTAAGTTTTTTTTATATAAACTTATTCAAAACCTATATCACGATTTCCTATAGCCGACCCTTAAGGCGTGAAAAAAGAAACAGACAGACAAACAAACAGACAGACAAACAAACAGCCACACAGAGTTACTCTCGCGCCTCTCCTCTCTCCGTCGATACTCTCCTTCTAAATAAAACCTTATAATAACTATAATTCAGAACAATTATGAGACTAGTTGCACAAGCTATTACTGGGAATTGAGTTTCCATGACAGGAGTAAGGCAAATTACTGTTTTAGGGCCCATAACTCGGCTTAAGTGGAAAGTTACAGCCAATCGCTGAGTTCCTAAACGAGTTTTGGAACATGCAACCTGTCTCGATAAATTGAATTATCGGCATCGTGAATTGTGGCCCATAATATCAAACTGATGTACTCAACATATCAATCTGCCTAGCCTTTCTCAACTATGTTGACGTCAGCTTCCATTCTAACCGGATGCAGCTGAATACCAGTATTTTACATGGAGCGACTGCCTATCTGACCCTAACACAATACCCCCTGGTAAGACTGGTTGTAGAACTTTTTCGGGCTACTACTTTTAACGACTGTCAAGGATCTACTAATGACAGCCGGGACCAGAGGCTTAACGTGGTTTCCAAGGGACGGAGGGGTCTCAATATGTAACGGATGATGAGCAATTTATGAATGCTAAGCTGCCTCTTCGTTGGATCGACATTTTACTAATGCTAAGCTGATTGTATTTCCATGATCGACTACGCATATGTCTTGTATTCTCTTTTGCATATTGACTGACGACTGTGTCATACTTTATTCATACGTTCCCACGAAAGTTTGTGTTTTCACAGTAGATCCCGTACGCTATTGAGTCTTTATACCGAGAGGAAGGTAAGTAGTGTGCTAAGTACAATTCTATGCTCAGAATAGAAATACTCATCATCTATTTCATTCGTAAGCCCAGTAAACATAGTCCTTTCTGATGTTTACTCACAGGAACGTCAATCTTGACGAAAGACGCTGCTGTTAATCCGCATGATGTAATCTCGATTTCTACCTCCTTTAACTGAAAAGTGTTATTGGGTTTTTCTATCAGGAATTTTTCAGTAGCATCCTGGAGTCGGGATTTGCGCCCTGTTGATGACAATAGGCTCGCCCCTTATTACATGGGGCTTAAAAATAACTGACGAAATGTCGGTGTACCTACACCTCTACCGAACCTTTTGGGGAAAACAAACCTGAAGATGTAATTTTACTTAACTGAGTATTGCTGAAATCCATTACCACAATGTTCAAGTTTGAAATAATTGAATCCTTTTAATAACACCTATAACACAACTAAGGAATACAAATCTATTCATTCACACCGCGGTGTAGTCTCGAGAATTTCTGAATCGGAGGCGTCGCGTGTTAGATACGTGTGCAGTGCATTAAATGGCTGATCCTACTGCAACTACTAGGTGTTACATGTTGATTTAATTTTAGTGTATGGAATTTTTGAGAATCTATGTTCTTCGTGTGAAAATCTTAAGTATCTTAAGAATCTGTCACGAATTATAATATCGTTAAAAGTAAGGTAAGTATGTCAATTTTGTAAATGGCTTTTTTTTTCTATATAGGGAATTCGGTCAATGTGATAATTATGAAGCGTCTTCAATGTCGAATTGATCTTTACTGATTTTATTCTGGCTTAATTGATGTTACTTATTAGAGCTAGCTTCCTGAGGTGAATTCGATACAGAATTAACTGTTTATGTCGATATAATAAATCATTATTTATTAGGGCCATACTGTAATAAATTTTATTTTCTCATTTTCAATACCTTTCATTTGTGTCTAGAGTCAAAATACACAAGCGGTATTTCTTGCGGTACCCAGGAGGTGTATTAATAACTCCATACTGCGGTCAACGTCTGTTTGCGGAGTGTGGATGGCAATATCTCCTAGGATCGTTATTGTTTCGGTGTAGTTTCCTGTTGATTTAGACCGTTATGAGCGAGGAATTCTAGTTTCGTTTTTAATTTAAGTTATTTTTTTAATGTGCTCCTTCACTTATAATTTTGTTTCGCATAACCATATATTGTTTAGCGTTTAAACTTAGAATTATTATGTAGGTACTTAGTAGCAGCCCCTGTTTCTGTAATAAATAAAGTTTTAGTCAAAAACCATTATTATTAGTAGCTACTCCAACGACCTACTCATTTTTTTCTTTCGAAAGGCAGCTAGAAAATTGTATATAATATTCATATTATAAGCTCGATATTCGAAAATTTAAGTTCAACTTAATATAATATGACAGTTCGTACTTCGAACTATCGAATATCTCCATCTTGTAAAAGCAATTTTAGTCGGTGCCCAACCGAATCGGGCAATAATGTCAAGAAAATGGGCATAACATACTGCGAGCACCAATCGTTGGTCAGCCAAGCGTTTAAGACAGTGTTCTTTCATGATCACGCATGGCAGTGGTTTATGGGGTAGGCCTATGTTCGGCAGAGGACCTTTATTTAATAAGAATTTTCTTATTGCAGATCACAAAGTTGAAGATGGTGTGTTTATTAACACGTAACCAAACTCGCAATAGTTCGCAATAGGCAAACTGTTGCTGTTACTATTGCCTGCATTGTCCGACGGCCAAGCAAAGGCCTCTCCCCATGACTACCAGCTCTTTTGATCCAGTGCTAATGTAAACCACAGGTCGTTTGTTTTGTCCAGCTCGTCCCACCATCTTCTAAGGGTTGGCAGAGACATCTTTCGGCTGTCAGGGCTCCACATGATGACTACTTTAGCCCAAAGCATGCAAAAGACATGGCCAACCCAGTCCCACTGCAGCTTAGCGACTTCTTGAGCTTCGTCAGAAATTTGTGTTGTGGAGCGCAGTGTAGTGTTGCGATTTTGGTCTGTAGAATACTGGACTTGATTGCTTGATTTTTTTTGCCAAAATAGTTAGATATTTTCAACAAACAACATTTCAATAGCAAGGAATAATACTCAATTATTATTTCTCAACGTGGACTCATAGTTCCAACAAAGGCGAATATCTTGAGGTAGCCAAAGGATTTTGAATACTAAAATGTCGGGAATATTGAACAGAAGTCAGTTGTTTACCGCAAAGAGCTTGAATTCGAGTACGACCATAATCGAATTTAGTAGTTAGGTACTCGTATTTGAGATGCACAAATTCTGCGAAGTTATTAAGGAAATGCATTCCAACTCAATGTGGCAGTGGTATTGAAATAATATTAACTTTAATCAAGAATTAAAACTGTTTGTGTTTGTTCTGTGATTAAGTCATTTTGTACTTTTGTATTGGATTCTACTTTCGATTAAATCCGTTTTTAATATTCAAATATACATTTATTTCCTCTTGATTTTTTTCATTGACAGTACTACGAAAGTGTAACCTTATTAATTAAAGAACCATCTTAGGAGATAATATGGCCACATTCACACGGAGATGATCAGTATGGAATTTTATTGTATATTTTTGGGATCACATGGCAGTTACATACTGCATTTTTTTGCCGTATGACCGAGGATGTTTATATGTGATCCTAACTTTTTACTGTAATATATTGTAGTGGACAGCGTCGACTGAATGGCCGATGTCTGTGTCTTCAAAGCAATCAGTACAATGGCTTATGTGAACGGTAAGTAGATACTAAATATTGCATTGTTTAAAATATCTATTAGTTGATTTCCTCGCAAAGATAATATCAAGAGAGTATGCCTACTTCCTACGAAACTAGGTTTTGTACGTCCAGTTGCTTGTAAAATACAGTTTTTGTTTCTCGTCCCCAAAAAGAGATTTTGTTCGAGAAAAGCTTGGCTTTCCTTGATTTTTCTAGAATCGTAATAGCAACCGAAAACTTTTCTGGGCAAACTGAATCTTGTTTTTTTTAAGTGCTCATACACACGGCCGGCACGCGTCAACGGCAGAGGCAACTGAAGCCGTCGACAATGAGCCGTCGACGTGAGCACCATATTCAAACACACGAGCGGCACGTTGTTAACGGCTGCAGGTGCCTCTGCTGCTGCCGTAGAGTTTGATAAAAAAGAAAACAGTATTGTACTCTGTACAGAAAACTAACTACACAGTAGTGCAGTACAGTGTGGGGATGAGATATACCTGTGCATATGCCTATATAAATAATAAATAGGATTCTCGTTATGAAACCTTTTTAAAATAGTCCATTTCTTTAAAACCAAATCTTTGACACAACTTCTTTTCCTAATGATCTACAATAATAATTTTGTAGTCTCCCTGAAATTTAAGCCTAAAGTACTGTACTAAATTAAATTCAATAAAGGTACAATTCCGTAAATGACTGCAGGAGGCAGAAGGTCATTAAAAAAAAAATACAGAAAATAAACAACACGTGGCACAGTGGCAGTGTATGGAGGGCCTGACTGCAATACAAAAAGTGTCACGTTCGATGAACTGTGTCTAATTAACGGAAACTATGAGAATAGAAGAAGAAGAACAGAAGTTAAATCTTTCGTCTATGGGGGAGACGAAAGACTTAACTTCTGTGGTTCTTACACTGTTGAGTTAATGATGTAGGTATGAGTCAAATAAAAACGTGTGGCTGGTATTTTATGGTTTTGAAAGTTATACAAATATTTTTATTTGAGTGAGAGGTTCATTTTCTAAATGACCATGATAGAGATTGCAAGAATGACTAAGCTACGAATACAATTTTGAAATCTTTTTTTATTTTTATTAACTAACGTTTATGTCGATGTCGAAAAAGTATAGGGTGGATTATTGAGAATGCCAGTGGGGCAAAAAATGTTCTCATGACACTACGGTTGACTGTTTAAGTAGGTACCTACCTAATTGCTAACTGGATTCACAGATTTTGAGAGAATAAAAATGTTGTTCTGTAGCAGCAATGGTTAAGATACTTGCCCTTGGCGGTTTCGTCTCAAAAATTCACCCTGTAATTTATCTTTTACATATATTATCTTCTTTTCGATAATATGATCCTTTACTTCGGTAAACTGTGGTTTAATAAAAACAACTGTTTCTTTAGCAGTGTTACTCACGTAAAAGGTAGCTACAGCAAGTCATACATTGTGATGCTGCACCCATTCTTAATGTACCTATTTTGTTCCATACCTACCTAATTAGAATTCTCTGGTCATGCCTACGACGCCAGCTGGGTTCTCTTGGAATTTACAATATATATGCTGCACTTCTTTTAAGATAATGACTACCTACTAAGTTTTGTCTCCATGTCAATGGTGAAGCTGATTCGTGTTTCGCAATTCTTACCAAGAAAAATGAATGGTCCTAATAATATGGTAATACCAGCTTGTTGTTGTCCCACTGCAGTCCAAAGACCTCTTCTCATATAGAGCATAAGCATTAGGTGGATTGGCAACTTCAGACTTATATTAATTATTAGCTTCTGCCCGCGACTTCGTTCACGTGGAACTCATAAGATACCACAATATACTAAAGACATAACAGCCATATTTGTATAAACACTTCCTTTTATACTACAAACGCTTGTAGTTTTGTTCTCAGCAGCCAAAATATGCAGAGAGTCAGGACTGCTGACGCGGGAGCAAGTAACATACAGTTGTCATAGGGAACTGCACGCGCTTATATTAATTATAAGTCCAGTTTTCCTCATGATGTTTTTCTTCACCAAAATCAGCCAAAACTTTTAGCAACAGACAACAGACCCAATAGGTGCTAACTTAGGTTCACAAAGTCTTTCTCACCTTACTCCTGTATTAAAATTCAATTAATCGAAGATTAATAGTTGTAAAGATACCAATTGATTTGTGGAAGGTTTTTCTAACGTATTGGTAACCCCACTACTTCAGCTATGGACTTAAAATGACTTGGGGTTACATTAATTATTCAGAAACTACTCTGTTTTCACTAAAGGTGGTTTGATGAGCTTTTAATTATTAAACTGAAATGTCTGTGGGCATTAGTTATTAATAGTAACAGTAAAAGATTATATTATTGTCTTAGAAGATTGAAGCAGGCCTTCGTATGTAACCTATATTGTTATTAATTACTAAAGGGTTGCCTGTAACGTATGCTCATAAATATTAAGCAGCCTATTCTAGACTGCTGGTTTCTAATACTCATACCATAATCCCCTAAGTCTTGGCCAGAGGTGTACCTATAGTATACCCACATTTCACCAGTTATGTTTAAGTCCCATTTAATAGGGGGCGAGCATGGTAATAGTGCCATCAACCAGGAACAAATCCAGGCAAATACCCAATAACACTGCCCGACCCGGGAATCGAACCCAGGTCCTCATGCTCAGCAGTAGCACTTGCGAGCACTAGACTAGAAAATGGTTGAGTTAGATGGTGCTGATCCACGTGTCATGTTCATGAACGGGCGCTGTCAGTTGAAACTGGCCATCTCTTATCTGCCAGGGCTTATTTTTAATCTTATATTTTGAATCGTATTTGTTTTTTTTTTTACATTGTTCACACATATAGAAGCAACAAGAATAATGTACCCAGGATTTTTTTATATCTATACTTAAAAGTGTGTTCTTGGAGTTTCTTGCCCGTTCTTCTTCATAGAGATCTACGTTTTGGAATGGGCAGCTAGCTTCAACTTTCTGGTTAAATTGAAATAAATGCTAAAAAAATATTGTCTTTTTATTACTCCTTTTAAAATTCAGACTAGGGAGGACCTGCCCTACAAACATGTGAAGCCCTAACGAATCAAATATGAAATCAGTTACCATGAAGTTCCAAATCCGAGAGCAGACAGTTCCAAGACCGACCAACATAGAAAATTGGGAACAAATTGGGAAAAGTTGGACTAACTTTAGTAGTAAAAGAAATAGTGGGTCAATGTGTAAAACAATAAGAATAAAAACCAAAAGTTAACCTCAAAATATCGTATATTTCTCTGTTCGTCGCCTATTAAAGCATTATCTGCGTGCGTCAACCGCCGGCGCCGTCCAACTGAGAGGTGACGCCGAGGGGTCTGTAACTTGTCCAAGTTACCAAGTATAAAGTTTTCGAGCGGTTTCAGACATTTTGGGTTTTTTTCATTCTGAGCGTACAACCCGACCCGTTTACACTATTCGATTTAAGGCCAGCGGCCATCAGCGGGCGGCGCGGCGGTACAAGGGATTTTAAATTTACCATCGTAAATTCGTCCATATCTAATGGTAACATGATATAGATTCCAAAGCTCAGAGATCGACCACGGAGCATCAACAGGCATTTCTTTCTGGGGTATTGAAAAGCGCGCTGGAGGTTATTACCGCGGTGGGTAGCGACGACATGCGGCAGGACGCGAAGATATGCGACGGTATGCGCCGGAGTCCGATATTAACACGAAATCCACCAACCGGGCACGCCCCGTGGCGTATCGCAGGATCTCACGGGAGTGCCTTTAATTACCTGTGTCACACAATACTTTGAAGCAACAACAAAAATTGCACCTTCCAAACAGTGTTTATACAATGCAAGTCATTGTTTGCTTCAATTTTCTTGTATGCTTCAGGCAAGAATCTTGCATAGTGTAAATGGGGCTTAAGTGATTTTTTAAGTAGCTAGTTTCAGTTTTGAATGGAAATGTTAATGTTTACTTACGAAAAAAACGTATAAGTATTGAAAGTCATGGTGGTTTAGAGGTTAACAATCCCAGTTTACTCTGGGCCACATGGCAATTTTCCAACCCCCACAAATCATTCGCAAAATAAATAGTGAACCTTCCGTCGCTTAACGGTAGGTATTATAATCAAATGCACATAATTATGATCTCGTTTTCGTGTGGTTATTGACTAGTGTCAAAGTTTTTATCCCGCCCATGGGCCTCTGACTTGGCTTCACATGCCGTCGAGAAATATCTCTCAGTTTCCTCACGACTTTTCCTTCATCGTTTTTGAAGCAAGTGATTATTATACAATACGCACATAAATCCGAAATGGCAAAGCACACTAATGAAACTAATAAAGATTCTGCTGAAATTATTCGAAAACGGATGCAAAATATTTCAAATCTATATTGATTACTCATAATAAAATATACTGTCTAAAAACTCAAACTAACACAAAAACCGTAAAACCTATTATGACTAAAGTCAAAGTTATAAACGACCAGAAGTAGGTATACGTACAAGAAGCTAGACATTCCGCCGACTGACCGATTGTAGGTGCCAGCCGAGCCAGGAAATGTCAAATGGAACATTTGGAAGGGGACTTGATACAAGTAGGTCATTCACTAAATACCTATAAAAAGTTTGTTGTCTATAAAACTTATGGAACCGCGACTGGGGCATCATTGTTATAAATGACCACGGATAAACATGGACGACTTTCAGAGATTACATCTTGGACATTACTGACATCGGTGAAGGAAAACATCGTGAGGAAACCTGGACTTATAATTAATATAACTCTGAAATCGCCAACCCATGTTGAGCAAGCGTGGTGATCAATGATCGTGCCTTCTCTGTATGAGAAGATTCTTTTGCCCTGCAGTTAGACAATAATAAGCTGTTATTATAAACATGGACTTTCAATGACTCCAATGAATCTAAACTAATATAATATAGAAGTAAAACTGATTGTTTCTTTGTAAGAGGTAATCTCAGGAAGTGCTGATCCGATTACAAAAATCACTGATATAACGCTACACTATTCCTGTCGAGTTCTTTATGTTTGCTGATATCGTTCACTTCCACGCGGACGGAAGTCGTGGACAGACGCTAGTGGTGAATCGTTATGTTAACAGTCTCCAGATTGGAAAGCAAAAATTGATCAGCAGTATTAGTAATCAGTATGTCGTTGTACGCCCGATTTACATAAAGCCGACATCTTCATATCCAAATCTGCCAGTTCCGTAGGTAGTAGGTACCCGGGAAGCTCCGGCTAAGTTCAAAGCAAGTCGGACAAATTCAATAAAACTCACGAGAGTGAAACCGTTAATACGACAGTTATTATTTATATGAGAATGTTTCCACATGGTTGTGAACTAGCTTTGCAGCTCAAACACAATGTCACATTAATATAGTGCAAGATGGGTACTGGACCGCTTGGCGCCTGCACCCAGCTGTTGACGGCGATTACACACACACACACACAACACAATCTACAGCGTAGCACGAACAATGTATTGGTGTGTCATAATGTATGAGTAATGTGTGGTAACGCGTTATATATTACTCGGAATACGGTAGTGTCGAGTCGTGGTTTGTCATGAGTATTTGCAATAAAGCGCCAGCAAGGTCCCACTTATCTCGTGTATGAAGCGAAGCTGGGCAGTCAACATTGCCGACTGGTAAATCTTTTTAACACTCAGTTAATTACTGTTCCTGTACTATTCTGGCGGATGGAAATAGGAAAAGACCGAACTAAATGGAAAAGCTAGAGGAGGCCTTCCCCATGCTAGGGTTCATATCTCAAACCTTAAAACTAATTATACTAACAACTAGATGTAAGCAAACTACTAAACAACATACTAACATTTACTTTATTTAAAGTGTCAACTGCTACGTAAGACCTGGAATAAATAAAGGCCTTTTTTCTTAAGCTCAACGCAAACCTCCATCTGGTGACTACACACACTTCGAAAACGAAATCATTTGTTTTTAAACTCGTCTAACTCCAACAAGCAAAAAAAAATTTATATTGAAGGCCATTTAGTTGAACATTCAAAGTTGTATAGATATTTACGAATGCTAGGTTGCACTAAATTTATATTGAAATCTAAACTATTTAGATATTTATGTTCCAAAGAGTAGTCAGATGTTTTTGACTGCACTACCGTAACATACTTATGTACAGATTATATGGAAACATTTTATTGATGTCTAAGTTTGTATGGAACTATATGATCATTTTAAAACGCTTACGATATTTTGAAACATTGTCACCGCCAATATATTGGTGAACTCGACTGTACCTACTTGACTTTCCTTTGTCGAATAATTTTGTTCTTACTACTACAAAACACTTAATAATTTTTCAAGAAAATAAAACTTGTGATGTTTATAATTTAAGCTGCTTACCTTCTAGTTACTTGCCTGCAATGATTTATTAGCGTAGACTTGCATTAGTGCTGACAACGCTCCGCTTTTAACGTTCGAGCTTCAGTATATTATATAATAGGGATTGTGATAGTTACTATATTTATTAGTTTAGTAAATGTGAATATAATAGTGCTAAAGCCTGATTTACACAGTGCGATTTAAGAGCGTTTAATCTGAAAGTTGGCAACGTCGCAAATAGATGTCAAATATTTCGCTGTTTTGATTAATTTGGCAATATTTACTGTATGGAAATATTAAATGTGGCTAACTAGCGAACTAGAATATTAATAATGAATTGCAATTATAATACTGAATTTGATGTTGTAACCGTTTTACGTGTAGAAAATCTTTTTGTATTTTTTACTTCTCAAACGAAATATTCGGTGTTAAGATATGAATTATTGCATTTCATAATCAATATTTTAGTTCGCTAGTTAGCCACATTTTATATTTCCATACAGTAATATTACGAAATTAATCAAAACAGGTAAATATTTGACAGCTATTTGCGACGTTGCCAACTTTTAGGATAAACGGTCTTAATTGTCTGTGGCATACTATACGTTGAAGCAACGATAAAAATGGCACCGTCTAAACAGCGTTTAGACGATGCAAGTATTTGTTGCTTCAATTTTATCGTATGCCACAGGCAAGATATTTTCATCGTGTAATAGGGCTTAAAAGTGACCAAAAAAGCCTCAATTACTTTCTTGTGTGATACCACACAATGTACGGGTACCACACGACCTACGGAATTATAGCAAGCAAAAACATATCAATGGAAAAATACCCGGTTCCTAATTAATTAGAAAGACGTTACTGATCATCTTATCTGCGGTCGGATCTCATGTTAGCTGATGTGATTGAACTACGAGTACATACCAATGAAAATAAGTCTTTATCGTAAGATGTGACAGCAGACTATATTGGTGAGGCTTTCAGAAATTAGAATTTAATTTGACACTGATTTGACGAATCAAGAAAAGTGGAAGGAAATAACATTTTCTCCGACCCGGAAATCGAAACCAGAGTTACAATACAGTTTCTATTAAAAAAACAGGTGTTACGCAATGACTCCGCTGGTTTTGAGAAATTTAAAATTGAATTTCATAAAAAGTAAGAAATTTTGAATCACGCAAGCTGTATTGAAGGACAGCCCTCACCTTAAGCAACGCTAAGGTGGAATTTGACAAGTTCTCCACTTCAAATTCTCAATTCAGAAACCGGGTGTTAGATTAATAAAATGGATAAGCATTGAAACTGCATTCCAGAAACATTTCACTATCAGCTTAATGAATCGAGTTACGAAATACAATAAATGGACAATCAGTCGAGTCCCCCTTTATTTATATTGCAAGTACCACGGACTAAGACAAATCGTTTGGTTTGCACTTTCCTGAGAATTGGTTCTACAGTTTACTAAATTTCTAGATTTCAAGATATGTGTTGTGTATTGTTTTAATAGAGGACCAGGAAGAATGAATTGTGCTCAAACGTAATTAGAATGTGCTTCCAATGTAAGTTGTGGCTTAAAACAGCCGCTTAGGCGCTGAGCAGATGATGGATAATTTTTCCGCACACAATTTGAAATCGTACGGAAATCCCGGCATTTTTTCCCCGTGTGCGCTAGATTTCCATACGATTCCAAATAGTGTACGGAAAAATTATCCATAATCTGCTCAGCGCCTAAGCGGCTCTTTTAAGACAATTCAATATTTATTTTTTTTGCTCTTCTTTTTACTGCATTGGTAAAAAACTCACTTGAGCAGTCATTTGTAGTTCATACCGTATTGAATCATTATCATCATTTTCTTGCCCTTGTTCAAATTTATTTGGGACCCAGCAGTGTATTATCTGTTTCCACCATATCTCTTTATTAGTCATCTCAGTAGTCACCCCCTTTCATAGCCATAATGTCATATCTCATATGACAGTCAATCCACCGTTTCTTTGGTCTTCCCCCACTCTTATAGCCATCTACGTTCATACTCAAAACTCAAACAAAAAGTTTTCTAAAATGTTAAGTGTAACATAACTTTAAATAAATTTGGAATTCGGTGTCTTTGCCGAATGCATAACCTCCTATTTTTGAAGTCGGTTAAAAATTGGCAATCTTAGTGCTAAATTTTTAAAGCAGCTATAGAATTTCCCACACAATCTCAAAAGAATAAAGTCTCCATTTTCAATTTTCCGATCTCAACTAAATCTAAGGATCTTTTAAAACATTAATGGCGTTGTAAATTCATTACGCAGTCACTGCAGGCTTAATTAAGCGGTATCGCAACCGCTAAGTGTGCGTCAGACAAAAGCGGGCGTGGCTTCCCGCCGCAGGGAAAATCTGAGGATGCAGTACTAGATTTAGAATATTTAGTGGAGTTTCAGGCATGGGAGAGACCTGTGTTGAGGAGCAGACTTTGCGTAGTTGAATGATTTATCCAGACTTAAAACTACTATCCACTACTATCGCTTTATAGTAGTACATAGATAGTAGTTTCTTCCGTTGAGTTTTCTATTTTCATCATCAAACATTAAGATACTGACAAATGTCAAAACTTACCCAAATAAGTACAGGAAACCGGTATTGTGCTACCCAGTAACTGAATTGTGAAGGTCAGACTGGCAGTAGCTCCATGTTAAAAAAATACTGGTATTCACCTGCATCTGGTTAGACTAGAAGCCGACCTCCACATAGTTGGGAAAAGGCTAGGCAGAAGATGGCTCAAATAGATAGTTATTTCTCAAATCTTTATAAGGACTATGGGATAAACCTTAGGAGACAGGACAATATCCCAATTCTGTGATTATAACAGCATCCATATAATGGGCATAAACACAAAAATCACAAAATTAATTATCGTAAATCATTTTCCGCGGAACCGTAACGTAAGTGCCCTTGCCCCGAGAGGCGCTTAACAGATCTGTCCTCAATAAATAAAAGAGAATTTAAAATTCAGCATTTCCTCGCCACGGGGCTTCTCTGTGGCTGCTCTCGATAAAAAATCCTTCACGAATCCGTTTTACTCGGATGTCGAACATTCACTCGGCTTAGATTCCTGATGCATTCTCCACATAATGGAAATAGCACAGATTTTTTTTTACTTTCTTGTCGGTTTTAATTATGTTCCTTATTCTAGATTTATTTACCATTTTGTGTTTTTCTACAGGTTTAACGTACCTTTATCTCTGTTGCTGTTATTGGGTTATTTCATCAGGAGTTTCTCAGTAGCAGCCCGGAGTCTGGATTTGGATCCGGTTGATGGCAATTCCCCCCATTACATTGGACTTAAAACATAACTGGCGAAATGTGGGTGTACTATAGGTAGGCACATCTCTGCCTAACTCTTCGGGGATAACAGGCGCAGTGTGATCTCTGTGGATTTGAAAATAACAAAAAAATAAAAAGAGCACAAAATGCACCCAAAAAAGTTTTCACTTCAAAAATATGGCGCTTATCTACTAAATATTTTTAATACATAATTTCCCCATCCAAAATAATATTTTTACCGACTCAGATTATGCCTTCTTAATTAGCGAAATCCTGAGCCTAAACCTGGATAAGCCTAAGCCAGTAAATAGAATATCGAGTCCTAAGTTTACATATCCGGTAGGGTGGTAATACGAATCGTGATGGCTTGGTGTTGCCAGAGCTTAGATTGCGGCGGTGCGGATAAGAAGGGTAAATACAAAGTAATATTGGGCTACGATTCGTAAAGGAAGTCGCAAAACCTAAGGTCTGTTCCAAGAGTATCTGATAAAAATGTAAACAAATCAATCAGAAAACGTAGATATCTTTGGATATTGGATGCCTATGTGTAGTGCGCCTTACAAATGAACCCCTTTATTCATTCCTTGAATAGCGACTGTTTAACCATACATTTTTGACGTTTAAACGTCTCATAAATTTTATCATCGTTTATGAATAAATGAATAAGTGGTTTGATTTGATTATTTGAATACCCAAAATTATAATTTTAAATCACCTTAAAAATGTTTTTCATTTGACAGTCGACATTATTTTTTAACCTCAATTTTCGTCGTTGATTTTTCAACTAAGTTTTATTTTTTTCACTTACTGTTATTCAAATAAATATAATTTTTCAAAAAAGACACACAGATGAATGTGTCACTAATTCCCAATAGTGAGTGATTGCTTGAATTTAACTTTGTTTACACTTTCATCAGATACTTTCGAGCAGACTATAGATAACATTTTCTATTTTGTATTTGCTTGTTTAATAAACTTTACTACCTTTGCTGATTACATTCCACACGATTATTCTCTCGGCAGTCTGATTGATATGCGTCCGGTTACTGACAATTGATTCGCTCGTTATAACTAACCTACATGCGACTTATTTATCGAAGTTTAAATTGTGCCTTGTTTAGTAACCTGTGCTTTTGTGTTTTGTATCTTTTGTTGCACAGAATAAGGGTGTTATATTCGTCCATCCTAACAACTTGTAACTTAAGTTATCCCTTTGAGTGATTTGTATGTTGAGCTTGGTACCTATGTTGCATAATTTTATTCGTTTTATGTATCATGAACAAACCGCAGTCCAAAACCTTGAAGGCATCCTCCAATGCAACGGTGAACAGTTTCGGAGAGAAAACGTTTGTGTCTCACCTCACCTCGCTGCACAAGGATAGGTTTCGAGGTCTGGTCCTGGAGTTGGACTGACATAGTATCAGTGTTTTCATAAAGACACTGCAGCACTTTGATTTACCGATAGTGAATCTGGCACCGTTGAACAGACTCCAGTACAGTCCAAGTCTTGATCGAATCGAAACCTATCTGTTCCACTACTAACGTGCATCCAATTCCAAAACAAGCATTTAAATTTATTTGAATGCGATAGGTGGAATACTATTCAATACATCCGTTACATACACTTACACACACATACATAACTTCATTTATATTTTTATTTTGACAATTCAAAAGTGCCTGTAAATGGTATAATTGAAATAAATGCTTTGAGATTGAATTTATTATATTGCAACAGACATAGCAGAAAAACAGCTGTTCCATCAACGTTCTTCGGAACAGTTCCTAGCGAAATGTTAGTAGTTATGTACACACGGCTACATTTCAAACTATACATTTCCAGTATAAGATGATCTCGAATTGTATAGGATTTCCGTTCAGTGAGAGGTCAGCATATACTGGATTTATGTAGTTTGATATGTAGCCGTGTGTACGTTTCAACCACGAAGGTTTAAACTTTACTTTGAATTGGAGAAAGTTTTGTGTGTGAGGAAGTTCTTGTAAAGAAAGTATCGCTGACGAGTTCAGATTGAAGAAAACCTTTTAATGCTCAAGATATTTTTTGAACTCGTTATAGCTTCTAGTATTTAAGATATTCACAATAATAACGTATTAATGCAGTTCTAATAATATTAGAAATTGGTATGTCATGCAAACGTTTTTAGGGCAGACTTAACATTACGAAAAAAAAAAAAGCTTCTTACCCTAAGCTCTATATTAATGTAGGTTGTCTGTCGCTTATTACGAAGATTATTATGATTATTTGTTTTATTTATTTTATTTATATTATTTGTTTTTTTTTATTTATTTTTGAATTAATTTATTTACATCATAACAGGATATCCCAAAGCGATAGGGTGGTACTTAGCTTATACTTATTTTACAAATTGTAACACAAATGTTATTCTTGCGAATTAATTCAATGAACAGGACAAAATGTCAATCCTTTCGGCGATTTCATTGAGTGTTCGTGAGGCGCGAGTAACTGGCGCTTTTAGTAGCAAGTTAGTCCTGCCGCGCGGCACCGCCAGCAGCTGCGGCCGTCTCCGCCTTAGCACGTAGTTGTCAGTATGTCGGTATTATAATTAAATTACGCCAGTTACCTTCGAAGTGTTGAAGATGGCCGATTAATAGTCATGCTGCAATAGCTTCTAGGTCTGTATACCTCACAAAATAATAATAGCGTAAAGATGAAGTACTCACAGACTGGCTGGCAGTCGCCATCTTATAAATACACATTGTCTCACGATCTGCGCAGACGGCTAGATTATTAAAATAATATTCTTGAAATTAATTCAATATGTCTACTCCACTTTAAATGCGGAAACCAGGTTACACATTAAAATGACCGTGGCGTCTACGTAATAGTCATAGATCAATAAAATTGTCTTAGACGTGATTTGTAACATAAGTGGTATAAATAAACGTGCCTACGCGTCGGTAGACCGGAGTGCCAATACTAGACGTGTCATCGTCGAACCTATAAATATAACTCGATTAGAGTGCGACGGTAGGTTAAAAGGGATTTGTATGGATAGGCGTTTAGTATTCTGAACGCTGTTCCATCCATCAATAAAATTGATGTACAAGTTCCAACGCGGCCCATTGTGTGAAGCATTTCTTTACATTACACAATAGTTCTTGTGTTTTGTTTTGTGAAATTGACCTGAAAAATTAAATAGGTGTTGACGCTACTGATGTTTGAGTTAATAAAGACACACAAAAGATGGAAAAAAATTAAACGTGTGCGGTCGGTGGACCCCCGTCAGGAACGAAACGATACTCGCACGCACGCACCACATACTCGTTTATAATAGAAAGAGATTAAGTCGCATGGAGGCGGCATAACTCTATTTCCTTACGAGACGATTTCTACCTTCATTCCAAAAAAACATGAAATCAATACAAGGAAATCTTTCAACGCAACCGATCTTCAAACAGTTGCAGACATACCAATTTGTAACTCCGGTTTCAGCTATCAATTATACTAACGTCAGTTAAAACTGAAAGGAATGTCGGATCTGCACATTAACGAGCAAGCTCTATCAAAGCAAGATTATTAAAAACGTAGATATTACGTGATTCTTTTATAATATATGGTCGTGCGTACACCGCCCGAGTGTCTATATCTGAAGTCAGATTATTTTTATTATTGTCTTTCAGATTATTTTCGCTGTCAATGTCAATATAACGGACGGGGAAGTGTTGATTAAGGCGCGTTCACACGTGTTTTGAGTTTGAAAGTTTCAGACTAAGTGAATTTACTGTGGGACAACAAATAAAATATAGGTGAGTTAAATTAACTTGTCTTGTTTTTGAGTTAATAATAATAATAATAAGTTTTTTTATTACTGGAAGAATAGGTACAGTAAATCTCCTTAAAAAAAAAAAAAATTGGGTGTTAACTAAAGTTAGCTTCAATAATAAGTATTTTTTACACTTTATGATGTTATAATAACTTCCCGTCAATGTTATGTAGATATCAAGTAGTGGTTTACGAATAATTTGTATGGGGTAGGTACCACATTTTTTTTTTTTTATAAAACCTTGTCTTCGTTGTGCTCAAACAAATAAATCGTGAGAAATATATTGTTTGGTTTTCCTATTTGTTATTTTGTTTAATTGCCGGCCGAGTCAATTATACCGTTCGTTCTCGCTGCATATTTACCTACATAAAAATATTCATATTACATGTAGACAAACACTTCAAAAACTAGCATGCTATATCAGTTATATTTTATTACTTTATTTAGGACCCGGATTTTGAAAAAAAATATCTTACATGTCATTTAGAAAACATACGCCAAGAAAGGCGAATTGCAGCTAAGAAAATCGTTGGAAGAAAACTTGAACTTTTAATGCTTTAAAACTTAAATCTTTTTGGCTTGTTCCTTCTCTATATCAGAAGAGGCACTTATAATGAAATTGGACAGTTATGGGCTGATAATCTGTATATATAAAAGAAAGTCGTGTTTGTTACAACACTTATAACTCGAGATCTGCTGGACCAATTTTCATGGTTTTTGATTCGTTGGATTTGTCTCCGCCCCGAATAGCAGAATATATCTTAAAAACAATGAAAAGGTAGGGTAGGTAGGGTGGGTAGGGTAGGTAGGGTAGGTAGGGTAGGCAGGTAGGTGCGCCGTAGATAAGTACTTGCTACTCGAGCGAAGCCGGGGCGGGCAGCTAGTTACCTATATAAAAAAAAAACGTTTTAAAGTTTTATCAATTTAAATGTAAAACTCATTTCACACAGAATTTAATTAACATGTTTAATTCTGATTGATCGTTCGTGGCAGCCAACGGACGAACTACGTCCAACTTCTGCCCATCAATGAAACAAAAAAAAAAATGCCATTTCGCGCAAAATTCAACAAATTAATTTTGTTCGATCTCCGTACAGGTTTATTTTCGCTCTCAGTAATTGGATATTGCAATTAGCAACATACTACTTCAACAAATTTTTATTTCATTACACTTAGAAAAAGAATTGAGAAGAATGCTCTAAACAGTGGAGGTAGCGGGTGTTATGGCCGCTCATTTCTATCCTCATCCTCTCGGGACTGGACCGTATGGATACGAAACTTCACAGTAGGTAAACGTAAATAATTTTAAATGTTTGCGACCGTCGTAGTTCTAAATGACGTCATCCGACTTGTCTTACGTCAGTGGATTTATCACTGAAAATAATCACTTATTTGAAACATCTCTTCATAATTATGATAAATATAACATATCGTAACATCCTGCCTTGTTTCCTCCAAGGGATAGGCAGAGGTGTACCCATAGTAGGTACACCCACCCATTATGACAAATATGTCTGTCAGTATTTGCGTGTAATTTGCATAAGTCCAATGACATCACTTATTAATGTTTTTCGTAACAACATTTTGAATCTCTAGAATAGGTTTAAGAGAACATTGCTACTTTATAAGAAAAAATACCAGGCACTAATAAAACAAGCTACACTATCTCATAAACTACTTTCCAAAAAACACGTCAGAATACCGGCAAAAATAAAACGTTTACAAGACTAATTGATCCCCTGGGCGAACAGTGCATTTAAAGGCCAGGCTTGCTACCCGACTGCGATCGAGGCAAATTGTGCCAATTGACGTCAGCCATCATCCAACCTATATAGAATTTAAATTCTGACATAAAAGCCAACATTTTACCCGAGAATGAATAGAACGAGCAAAATGAAAGACTTACTTTAAAAGCGGACAGCGCAAAGACAGGTTTTAGTTTAGGAATTAAAATTTAATCCACCATATTGAGGCCGCATGTGGCTTTGAAATGTGCTTTATAAATCTGCTCAATTAGAACCAAAAAGCTTTTTGCTTTTGCTTCAAACCTCATGTAGATTTTAGGCTGTGATAACATAATATAGTTAAATCTCCTGAGCATGTACCGAAACAGAGGAATTATCTGAACAGTGTAACGTAACTGTGGCATAGTAGCCATAAAGCGTTTGGCAAAAAATCAGGAAATCGGCCATTCCTACCATGTGGCTCCACTATTAGGGGGTTTCAAACGTCGGCGGATGTCTGGTGGGTCACGTTTCTCAATCTCATTGTTATGGCGATTCCACATATGTTTTGTTACGCATTAATGTTGTGATTGTAGGGACAATATTAATAAGAGTAGGGGAAGACAAATGGTTAGATGATATGGCTAGATAGGGGGAGTCTACTGACTTGTAGAAAGTATAGTAGAAAAAGCGAACGAGCCATACAGTAATCGCATATGATGTGTAACATCTTGACTGACAGTACCAACCTCTCGGAAAATGAGTTGAAAGAAAGAAACAAAAAGTATTTATTGAGATTCGCACAGGAAATCAAAAATTAAACTAAAAACACGCTAAACATAACTAAAAGAAAAAACAATAAAATAAAACTAAAAAAATTGAAGCAGTCCTGTACGAGGCCAAAAGGCTTCTATTTCAGCATGATGCTGCGACATTTAAAAAATAAATGTCGCAGCGCTGGTATTCTAATAGGGCCCGGGTTGGTACAATCTGACGGTCAACTCTAGCATCGCAGGCGCTCATTGGTCAAATCAAATAGCGCGCGCTTCCCTCGTTTTCTGTTACACACTTCCGTCCCTTTTCACGAAATCACTCCCACAGATTACAAGTAAGCGAGAGGAAAGATGTACACGTCAAAAATACATGTTGTGCTGACACCAAATAAATTGATATAAGAGAAGGAGAATGATATAATGAATATACTTAGGGACAATAAATATTATACCGTTTAAATAATCAATAGTGATTGTATTATCAATAATTTATTGAGATTAAACGAAACGTGTGCTTCTATTTCGTTCTCAGTCAGTATGCGCAGTAAAATTAAACTTAAACTTAAAACTTAAACTTCATTGAAATTGGGATGTTTTGCACCGACCCTTGAATTTGTAAGAATTAAACTAACTCAAAATTTACTGCTGCTATTCCATAAACCCCGGTTTAGTTTTGAACTTTAAAGCAATATTTTCAAGCGATTCGGAAACTTTTGACACTATATCTTGTTTAATTACCGCGACTTCTCAGGTGAAATCTGGCCTCTATCAACAGCTAGGAAAAAATGCAACTTAACGTGTCCACGATGAAAATCCATACTAATATATGTATAAAATAATTAATAATTTCATTCTCAATAATACTATAAACGAGAAAGTGAGTTTATTTCTTTGTTACACTTTCACGTTAAAATAGTTGAACGGATTCGGATATTTGGCACATGGGTAGACCATGTCCTGGGTTAGGGCTTACGATACTTTTTATCCCGACTTTCCAACGGGATCGAGACTTAAGCGGGTGAAACCGCGGGCGCAGCCAGTATATATTAATATTATAAATGTGAAAGTAACTCTGTTTGTCTGTTACCTTTCACGCCTGAACATCTGAACGGATTTCAATTAAATTTGGTACACAGGTAGACCATCACCTGGGTTAGGACAAAGGATCCGTTTTAGTAAGTTCCCGTGGGATAATTTCCGAACTCCACGCGAGCGAAGCTGGAGACAAAAGCTAGTAAATAATACTAGCCTTTATAATGATTGTCCACCTGCAGGGCAAAAGCCTCTTCTCATACACAGAAGGCAGGAGCATTGATCACCACGCTGGCTCAAGATGGGTTTGCAATTTCACACTTATCTATACTACATACTATACTATAGGTAATACAAATAAATAAAATTGAGGTGTCTGTTTGTAATGTCAAAAAAAATGTCAAAATTACAGCTTTAAAGTATTTAAATGGTAGGTACACATCATTTTTCTTTTTTCTTTTTTCTGTCTGTCTGTTCCAGCCAATCTCCGAAACGACTGGACCGATTTTGACAGGACTTTCACTGGCAGATAGCTATTTTTATTTAAAAAAAAGAATAAGGTCCACGCGGGCCAAGCCGCGTGCAGCAACTAGTATTAACTATAAGTTCAGGTTTCCTCACAATGTTTTTCCTTCACCGATGTGGGTAATGTCCAAGATAAACTCAGAAAGTTTAAAAGGCATAAAAAATCTATTTAAAATACGTAAATTGACACCAATATTTCTATGACACGTATAAGTGGTCCCGCAGTGTAATTGCATTTCGCGCGATCAAAAAGTTTGTATCTATGCTCCAACTAAGTGCACGCTGTAAAAGGCTGAAAAGCTTTCAGACAGTATTTATAGAAGGTCGAATTAATTGAATAGTCGACACCATTAACAATTCCTCGATTTAAATATTTTTTCCATTAAAAGTTTTTGTTTTTAAAATAGTCTGGCAATTAGCCTTAAATAGTTTTCAGACGATATAATTTGACTAGTTCGTCTGAATGTAAAAAAAAATACCGAATTAAACTAGAATAGACTAAAAGTTAATAGGAATTTAGCATACCAACTTTTTTTGCACTTAACAGTAGCAATCCTGAACAAAAGTTCCTACGTGAAATTCTTCAATTTGCAAAGTTTATAAAAACTTTGATATAAATATAGCAGGCTTTTGCAATTTCTTAAAAGCTATTTGCAGTAGTGTAAGTCTGTAGTCTAATAAGTAAAGTTTTCTCGAACTTCGTTCAAGTGACTAAGTATACAAAAGTCATATGAGAACTCATTTGTTTTTAAAGTAAATCATTGCGGATTCACGCTTCGACACCGTGCCAATTTCGAAGTGATGTAGATAACACTAAATAACTGCAAGTATCACCCACTCTCGCTCTCATATACAAATACTAAAGTCCGCACCACGACTGAAGTCCATTTGACGTGGCGCTAGTGTCTATGTCATTGCATCACACATAATGCATTAAAAAAAATGTAGTTCCAGAATTTTCCGCCGGCCTTCTTTCGTGGCGCGCACTCTAAATCTAAATCCTTCAGAGGTATTAGATGACAAGATTAATATTTTCACGGATTGTTTATGTCGGCTTTGGCCGGATTTCAATACGAATGCAAAGTAACTCGTCATATTAACGTATCGCTGTTCATATATTACGTAAGTATTTGCGTAATTCACCTCTCCCATTCGGAATTGGATCATGAAACGAGCATTGTGATTTTGTGATAGATGATTTTAAACTGTTGACAAAGTCCAATCTGTTTAATCCGTTCTATGTAGTTCCGGCCCTTCTGTCAATTTACTTGTTTTTGCACGTCATTGTTTAAGCTTCATTAGTATGTTTGGTTTGTACTTAAACTGTACCTCATCAATAATAATCTAATGATATAGTTACATTCCTAATCTTACTTGACTGTTTCTGAGTCTAAATTCTTCACCAATTTTTATCACAGTCTCCAAAAATGTCCATTATTTCTTGACTCTAATCTTAGTTTGCTGGATTACCCACAAATTGAAAAATCTCATGCACCAGTATGCACAACGCTTAACATGATGAAATACAACAAATTTATGAGTGCGACTGTTATAAAGTGTTGTCGACACCGCATAGTCCCACGCCACAGACTCCACGTCAACTGTTACAGCCAGTATCTATTAAATAAAATGCTCTTGTGACGTATACAACGACTCTTTTCATTCTATCTATTACTATCTCATATAGAACTTTATAAAAATGAATCGCTGGCTGTCTAGTCTGTTCAACCCACTTTTATCTGCGTCTGAGTGCACGCCTTCTCTTTTTAACATCTAGGTATTTGTTTGCCCCTGAACCAGACTTAGCACCGTATTAATAAAACTACTGTCAATGAGAGCTCAATCTTTGAGCTGTCAAAGTTTTAACGTCTTCAGTCGAATTCCATACAACTGTCATCTCTCATGATGTGCTTATTGTCTCTGCCTTAGGCCACATCCGCTGTACGACCATGATTCCATTTGACATTCAAGTCTGAGCCGACCTGAATACCCGATCACATCTAGGTCTAAGTGCAGACGACTGATGGATTGCGTTCCTTGTTCTTGCCATAACTCGGGCAACGCCACCGTGTCATTGCCAAGTTTTGATCTAAACTTTATCTGTTTTTCAAGTCACATTAATCAAAACTGCAAAAAGTATAGAGTTCAAAGCTGCTTCTCCGTAGTCAATAGTTTTGTAAACAGAGTCTTGACTATCCACAGGTGCCTCTCATCTGTTATTGGCGGTTAACTTAACAAAAACAATGACTGATGTTGTAACATCGTGTTTAAACGGTTCCACGTTCGAAGGCTGCCTTTTCCGAAAGCCTTTTGATGTCTTCCCAATTGTGAAGGGTTTTGTTTCGAAAAGGCTCATACTGTGAGATTTTTTCCATTCAATTCAAACATTTTTTTACGAAGCCTTTTGATGGTAGCCCGAAAAGCTTCCAAAGTCTTCTGTACAAATAATTTTCTCAAAAAAATTATGTTCTTGTCTGGTATCATATTGATTGCAGTTAATTTTGATGTCCTAGATATCTCTACTTTAATCGATTCGAGACTAATCTGAATTGAAAACTATGTTTCATTATTCTATTTCAAGTAATGGAAAATCATCGCATCCGCGTATTCCGATTATTGCATTAATTTTCTTTATCTAAGCACACCATTCTATGTACATTTCTTATTTAGTCTAATCTAAACCTTTGTAATCATGACGAAATTGGCAGAAGAATTTTATGACGCCTATGACGAAAGAGAACAAACTCCTGTGACTAAATATTAAAAACTTTTTGGAAGACAGAACAAACCCCGAGTGAAACGAATTAATACCGATGGCTCAGAATTGTAGCCCTAGGCTTTACCAGCTCTGCAGACTAACGGCTTCGCTAGAGGATAACAATCTGACGTCCAAGACTTACGATCAACCAAAAAGTACTTGAAAACTGCATACAATTAAAACAGCAGAACGCAAGCTTTTTATAAGCTTGAATATCTTTACTTGATTTCTTTTGGTCTTGATGGTTGGTTAGAGTATTGCTATTGTTTTACGTACATTACGTATCTAGTGTTGTATCCTTCACATCATTCAAATTCAAATTCAAATTCAAATTCTTTATTGCTAACTATGTGTACATAAATAAAGTTCTTAACAGAGGATATCAGTTCTTAGAACATAGTGGCCCTGTTAGGGCATTGCAATTTCATCATGCATATATGCTTATAATTGTAACAGTAACAGTTGAACATGCATTATTTACATTCATTAATTAAAAAGAAAAAAGTTATAAATATTAAATTTTATATAGGACATCGTTTTAATTACATTATATAATTTTATCATTTACGTCATATTAATTATAAATTATTAAAGTCATACCTAAATAAAAATACACATGTCATGAGTTACCTGATTTAAAAATTATCATTATTCATTAATTCAATTATGTCACAGTATTGTAATCATTTAATATTAATTATCATAATCCTTTTAAAAATATTTTACTGAATTATATTCACTTTAGTGATAGGTACTTTATTGAACAAAATTATTTTTCCTCAAGAAATTCTGCTATTGAGTAATAGGCCTTTTTAATTAAGAAAATTTTCAGCATTCTTTTAAAAATAATAATTGAATTTATAAGCTTAATGTCCATAGGTAGCTTGTTATAAATCTTTGTGCTCATACAGAAAACACTATTACTGTACGCTCTAGTGTGGGACGTTTTATCTCTTAAGGTATGTTTAAGTCTTCTGCTTTTTAACGTATCATAGCTTGTAATGTTTGATTTAACTAAAATTGAGGCCAGGTAGATAAATAGAGCAGGGAGTGTTAAAATCTTGAGATTTACGAAATGTGGTTTACATGAATCCGTTTGGCGTAACCCACATATAGACCTAATACACTTTTTTTGGGCTTTGAACGCAATTTCTTTGTCAGTCGAGTTTCATCATCAGAGGTGCTATGTATTCTGGAAATAGAGACCTCTTCCACAGAAACTCTAACACGATTGCTTTTGCATAATAATTTACTGTACTCAATAATAGTGTCAAAAACATTACCGAAACAACTTCTATATCTGACTCCAAAGAATCCGTTGACATTCAATTTAAAATTAATTTTCTCCTGCACGTTTCCGGATGACAGCGATGCGGACGAGTAATTCGTTTGTTTTTGTATAAAATTGTATCTAAATTGTATAGTTATTCAATAAATTCAGTGTTTTATTATTGTATGTATGATTTGTCATGTATAGTAACATGAATAAATTAAAATGATTAAAAACCTACATTTGTTTTATTGTCCTGACAATAAATGAGCTACATTTATTTAAAAGTTCGCATACTACGGCTAGTTTCCGCCGACCGAATAATCTAGTTACCAGTCAGGTGGACGAGTTGTTTCCCATTTTGTATATATCAGGAAACTCATTGCTGTAATGTATGTAATGTGTACCAGGTTCTGAACTATCCTTTCAACCTGTATGAGTTGATTAAAGTTAAAGATTACGGTTCTTGCCAATCATTTGAAAAGTAATTTATATTTACAAATAAATTCCAAAGCGCTGTGTGCCTTTAAAGCAATGGTGGATATTTACGAAAAGGATATTAAAGGCAGACTTCAATAAGATCGGTTCCAGACTTCTTGTTTGAACATTGGACGATGCAGCGTAATTGACACTGTGTGTCCACTGATCCAAGTCCAATAAGCTGGACTTGCTCCATGTCCCATTGTAGGTCAACACACGTTACTGTTGTTAATGAATGACATCCATGATAGATCGTCTATGTCGGTTGCCATAAACTCCGTGGCACAAACTTAGTTCACAACACTACACCGAGAAGTGTCCCCTCTGCCGAACAACATTCAGACCTTAAAACCACGAACATTCGTATTTTCAATCGGTTCTGGTTCTGCACTGGTTGCCACTCCGCATCCCATTCAGCGGCACTAATTTTACTTTAGACGCGCGACGTCAAATTAATTGCACTGCAGTGAATTCCAGCTGTTTAAACCGAGTCGTTTTGAATACATTAAAAAAGTACCCCTTCTCCAAGTTCAGTATCGGGTAGGTGCGAAGTTTCTTTTTTAATTGTTAACGACATCTGCAATGTAACATGTGGCGGTAGCTGACTGCCTGAGCGACGTACTGCAGGAAGCGTGGATACAGTCGAGTGACGTAGGCGCCCCCAGAGTGGTCTAGGCTCTTTGTGCGGGTCGGAGCCGCGCTTGAGGGCGGGCTGAACGCAAGAATGCGGCGTGCGTGCGGGCGGCGGCGCGGCAGGGGTGCGGGGCGCGGGCGGTCGGGGGATGCGTCGCGGTGGCGCGGGGCGGCGCGGGCGGGCGCGTGCCGCAGTAGCGTGGAGGCGCCGCCGCGGCCGCTCGGCACAGTCGCCACACCACGGCGTCCAGCCGCCGCCCGATGCGAGCGCGGACCATCGCCGCGCCGAATCGGCCCCGTCGCGCCGACTGCCTCGAAAGGCCAGTTTCAACTTCCCGGTGGTGCGGTTCCCGCGTATCGTACGCCGACGACCGTCATGTGGACGATAGTTGAGCGCGTTCAAAGTGTCGCTCTCGTTACCGCAAAGAGCGAGTACAAATTCGGTCTGGTTAAATGAAGTAATTCTTGAAGGATCCGAGTTCGGGTGGACAAAGCGGGCGCTGCAGAAGCCGGCCGTCATTGTTGCGCTCCTGCCTCCCTCATTACCGAAAACCTTGCTTACTTGTACTGTTTTCATTTCAAATCTTACAGTTTTTCCAAGGTTGGTGACATTGTTTCGCATTTGCGAATTCGAACAGCCGAAGTTATTATGCCAAATATCCAGCGTCGAAGTTATATAAATGAAAATGGTCCCCAAATGAACATGTTCCATGAACATTAGATTACTGTTGGCGGACATAGAATGGGTACAAAATCCCAATGGATTTATATAGAACAGGGTGACGTGTGTATTAATTTTTAAGTTTGGAATTAGCGTATTAAGTAACGCGTCGCACAGGATCGAAGTTCGTGTGGTGTCGCACGATGTCACACCTTTTATTTAAATGATATAACCGATTTGTTATATTAAATATAGTTTGCGGTAGTATTTGAAATGCCGCCAAGATTTCGGTAGAAAGCACCATCTACAAATATTAATGTCACTAAATGCGCCATTAAAGCAAAGATAGCCCCCCAACGTCATAATTTAACCTATATTTTAAATTATCCTTTTTATTATTAATACAAACTTTGTGCTGGTTTCCGCTATGGGACGTTATTTATCGTAATCGAAGAATTAGGTGACACTATCTATTTCGGTCAGTGGTCAATATTACCTTTATATTGTTTCGTAATTAATATTTATGGCTCTTTAACTAAGCCGAGGTGTTAAGAGATTCGTTGGGTAATTCCCATTATTCTCTTTGACACTTTTTCTGTGCCAATTAGCGGTCTCTTTTTCAAAAACGAATAGACTGCCTCAAGAATATATATAGTAGTTCTGGGATTATTTTCGGTCGTCACTTCTGAGACTAAATGGATATTTTTCCTTCTTGCTTGAAAACCAACCTTTTTAGTTGGTCTGTACCTTCGCAACTTGCTAACGAAGCTTTTATGCTCGTTATGTGAAAATATATAAAATAATGTTTTCCTGTACTTACAGGAAAACTTCATTAGCGAACTAAACCATTTGTTTTTATTATATTTGTCTAATGTTCTTAGGATAAATTTGAATTATGATACAGAGTATGACCCTGAACCGTATTCACGATTGGAATATAATACGTATATTAAAAATTATTAGTTATTTTACGCCAAGCTGGTTAATATAATATAGGTACCAATTATATTGATGTTATGTATACATATAGACAATAACTAAGTACCTAGATACAATATACAACGTGTTCCGTTTGATATCCCATAACTCTAGATATTAATGAAACCATGAAATAGAATCACCTGGCTTATGAATTATTTTTCAATATATATTATTTTCGTTTTAATTTTTCATCCCAACTAATTATATTATAAATGCAAAAGTGAGTTTGTTTGTTTGTTACTCTTTCACGTATAAACGGATTGGGGTGTAATTTGGCAAATGACCTGGGTTAGGACAGAGGATACTTGTTATCCCGATATTCCTACGAGATCGAGACTTAGGTGAGTGAAACAGTGGGGCAAAGCTAGTAGAAAATAATTCGACAAAGTCACGATTATGTATATAGAACAACTCTTACGTGAAACTTAACAATAAAAAAAACATTTAATTCAGACTATTTTCGTTTATAAAAAAAAATGTCAACATCGCATTTTCTTAGCTTTGAATATGAATTATTGGTTTGAATGAAAATTATTTACTCGGACTTATCAATGAAACTTAAATAAACATCGAGTGTCTAGTGGTATGTTATCTTCGAAACTAGGTATTTTTGGATGTTCTATTGTATTATTTTTACTTATAATATATTACCTTAGAGTTATGGGACATTAAAAGGAACACGTTGATAACTTATTTTTCGCAATTCCTTCGTGTTTAAAAACGCCTTTGCAAAATGTTAAAACGAACTGAAAACTTTAAAACTATTTTTCACTTCCTTCAATAAATTAATCAAGGTTTAAAACTATTTACATAGTAGGCTTACCTATTATGTATAAAAAAACAATAAAAACTTCTATAGATATTAATAAACATAAGCTAGAATGAATTACCTAAACGATATCATGTTTGGTTTATATCTAATATGCATAGTATCATTAACACATAAACATATAACTAAACTAACACTTGAACGTAAACGTTTTCTTAACTCTACTCTAACTTTATGTTTACTAAAATTTTGACTAATTGTTTTGAATAATCAATTTTACATAGCAAAAATAAACCGAGAATTTCAGGATAATGTTAGCTTCATGAAAATTTTCTTCATAAAGTAAAGAAAAAGTTGTTTTTCTTAAAATTGTGAGGACTTTTATCAAAGAAAGACTAATAAAGACGTGTTTGGTTTGAGTTATGTTTTCTTTTTTTTTTATATACACTTTATATTAATTATTAATTTTGTATAAATATAATAAGAAGTTTCCAAACAAATGGAGTTGTGATCATTAACTTCCTTTGGTATGTTGGTAGTACAATTTATCCTATTTCATATTTTTAGTTTTTTTTTTCCTATGTGAAAAATTTATATTCAGTACATTAGGCATATTTAAAAACTTGTCTGTTTTTAAGGATAGCTAAGACTTATTTTATTATTATTATTATGAGCCAGATGTGTCCCACTGCAGAGCAAAGGACTTTTATAAAAATCCACTTACATTTTTATACTAATTAATACTCCTCAAAAAAGCAAACGCTCTTACAATTTTCATAAAACAATAAATAAATATTTTCCCTAAAACAACACAAGCCAAATAAAGACCTAACAGTTTTAAGACTAACGCTAGAACTTTCAAGATTGATTTATGATTATGAATAAAATAAATTATGATTATGATTCAATACACATCGGAAAAACACACAATATTGAATACTTGCTTCTTCACCAGACATAACGCTTTCACGGGGAAAAATTGAGCCCTGTTCACTTTGTTAGTAAACATAATATAAGAATGCACTAGAAATTATCCTAGGAAGGAAAACTGGGGAAAGTATCAAGAATCGCAAGGGATCAGAGAGCTGGCTTTTATTTATAGAGCTTAATTCGTATTGTCAAATGATTGAATGAAAGTTGAAGTAGCTTGCTTACTTTAATTTTATTATTACCACCCGGTTTCTGAATTGAGAATTTGAAGTTGAAAACTTGTCAAATTCAAATGTAGTTTTTTTTTTTCAAATCAGTTTTTAATATCGCGGGCTAGAATGAAGGAATCGCCTTAAATAATGCTAAAGCAGAGTGAGACAAGATTTTTCAAATTCTCAATTCAGAAACCGGGAGTTAGGCCCCTAACTCCCGGTTTCTGAATTGAGAATTTGAAAACTTTTCGAAAAGCCTTTTTCAGCTACAAAAATGCTGATAATTAATCAAGGTTAGGCAGCATTTTGCCGCAGTAGATCCATGGATGTACCTACCTAATTATCTTAGTCATTCCTAATAGCTCCTACACACTATGCCGGCTGCACGGCCGCCGGCTTTTGCCGCGCGGCACGTACCCCCGGCTTTTGCGCCTTCTTTTCCTTTGCAATCCTTTATGCGGCAGGGCCGGGCGCGCCGAGATTTGCCCTGCTTTTTAGTGTGTAGGAGCTATTGGGCATCCCACTGCTGCATGGCCTTGAGAACCTGTCGCTACTTCCCCCTGTCTTATGTAGTCACTTTTAAATAACTCCAGGGGGCTTAGGCGCGTGTCTAGACACGGTGGCATTCTATATCAGCGATAACGATAGTTGAATAGGTAAAAATCTAGGGGGCTGAGATAAGCTACCGAAAATCTGTTGAATTTTTTTTATAAAAATACGAAACTCTTTGAAAAGATGACTGTTATTTAGCTTATTAGTGTATAATGTTCCCACTGCTGGGTCACAGGCCTACTCTCTGTGAGAAGGAGTGGGCCGTAACCTACCACGCGAGCCCAGTGCCGGTTGGTAGATGTTACATGTCTTCGAATTTTTGGTTTCCCTTCACCGTTTTGAGAGCAGTGGTTACGAAATAATTTACACGAAGGCACTTTCCTTACCTGGGTGCTAACCCACCTACAACTCGTAAGTCGCGGCGATTATACCATTACGACTGTTGTTTACTTTCTTTCAAATATTTATTCCCATCTAGAAGTGTTCCAATAGCCTTGAGGAACATGTTAAACTATATCGTCAAATTCTAACTGTTCTAACCTTATAATATCAGCAATGCCAAGTAATTGGATTGTGGAGATCAGCCGGGCAGCCGCTTCATGTAAAATATTGATATTCGTCCACAGCTGGTCTGGCTCGAAGCCGACCCTAACCTTGGGTTCGGGAGATAATATTTGACGATCGTATTTTACTCGACCCTATTAGTAAAATTCGTGTCGACCTAACTACGTGAAAGTTTACGTAATTTAAGTGTTTTAGAATTACCTAGCTTTTGCCCGCGGCGATATCGGAAAATATCCTACGGGAATGTACCACCGGGGTTATAAACTATATGCGTGCCAAATTTCATTCAAATCCATAAAGCTTTGTGCAGACTAGCGCGACGCGACAGCGCGACGCGACACTGGTTATTGTTATACCGTCAAGTTTTCTTAGAAATTGTATTGTTCGAGCCGCGTCGAGCTGTCGCGTCGCCCTGGTCTGTACGAGCCTTTATGCCGTTTATGCGCCAATCCAGACAAACAGAAAAACAGACAAAAATTCTAAAAACTATATTTTCGGCATCAGACTCGTTCCATCCTCACCTCGAAGCAAATACTTTTTTTCAAAAATATTCAATGTACAGTTTTAACTTCGTTACTATTCTATTACGACGCGCAAACTGTTTTCATACATGTTTCTGGACCAACCAGCGTCAATATTTTTCAAAATCAGCTGTTCCATACACTTTGACCATGTAGGTATTGCACTTTTGTATGAAACATCTGATTTACAAAATTCATATTATTAAGAGAACAAAAGTAACACTGCAAATGTCTGAAACTGAAAACTAGAATACAAAAAGAAAATTATTAATATCTAAAATGTTTAACTTTGTTAACGCCATTCTTAACAATGTTTCCCTCAATTGATAATAAATATTGAATATGGATAATGGACAGATTCTGCCAAAACTGGAAGGAGGACCCGTGGCTCGCGGACGGTGGAAGGAGTGCAGCGAGGCCTTTGCCCAGCAGCGGGACCGCGCAAAATAAAATAAAAAATATAAATATTGAGACCAAATTAAAAGTCAATTCATTTATTTCAAATTGGCACGTATACGGCACTTTTTAACGTCAAAATTGACAAGAATCTCCTATACATTAAACGAGCAATATTTGTATATACAGGGTGATTGGAAGATGGGTGCAAAGCTTTAAGGCGAAGATAGTACAGACAATTTAGAACCATTTAAGCCATGGTTGTCTTAGACGAAGTCTTACCAAATATTTTTAACCAAATTTTTAAGTTTTTTTTCGGAAATTCTCAAAATTTAATGTAAACTGCATAATTATGGCCAAATTGAATGATAAATGAATTCATTTTTTATTTATTTAATTAAAGTAATGTGTAAGCAATCAAGCAAAACATGTTTTAGGCTTCTGTGTCATTAGACATTTTTTTTACAGACATTTAAAGCTCAGAAAAAATAAAAAAATTGTACAATACGTCTTTTAAACATTATAAAAAAAAAAAAATTGGTAAGACTTCGTCTAAGACAACCATGGCTTAAATGGTTCTTAATTGTCTATACTATCTTCACCTTAAAGCTTTGCACCCATCTTCCAATCACCCTGTATATATATATTTGTAATCACGTTCTCGACAACGACTTTAATGATATCGATGAAAGTTCAATATAGGGGTTTATGGGGGCGAAACATCGATCCTGCTAGGTGTAATATCTGGGAAATATCGGTTTCTCCGCATTTTCACCAGAGCAGAGCTCGGTCGCTCAAAGTTTAGAACAAGAATAAAGACATCTTAGATCAATGACAAGGAAATAGCAAGTATCACAGCAACATGGAATTAGTATGAACTTTCCTGTACTATTAAATGAGCATTCTCTATTTTCACCAGAACAGAGCTCGGTCGCCCAGGTACTAGAATTAATTCTAGTTGTTCCAAAAGGTAGTTTCGTTTCGGGGCAAGAAACTCCACGGGCAGTACCGATCAAAACAAAGTAAATATGACCAATACGGCCTATAAGTATTATCCCCCTGCTGGGCAGAGACCTCCCCACATGTCGTAAAATATAGCGCGACGAGCACAAAACAAACAAGTAATGTGCCACATTAAATCTAAACAAAAGTTAATTGAACCCATTATCAACAGTTATTATATAAAAAATTAAACAGTCTATATGAATAATTTCGTCCTTTAGACCCGATAATGCGGATTTTCGGTGTAAAATGTCTGAAACTGAAAACTTGAATACAAATTGTTCATTAAATATTATCTAAAATCGTTAACATTGTTAACGCCATTGATTTGAATAATGATTTCTCACTTGATAATATTGAGTCCATAGACAGTACACATAATACGGCACAAAGTAAACATAATACGGCACATTATTACAATCCCAGTGCTGGGCAAAGACGTAAAATATGACGTGATGAGCACAAAAACAACAAGTAATGTTCCACATTACATATACACTAAAATATACCTATTTCGTCCGTATCGCTGTCAATGGCAAAAATAATTTGTCAAAAAATACATGAATATTGCAACAAACAAAAAAAAGAACATTAAAACTGGACTGAAGTAAATGGAAGTCATTATCGTTAAATATTATTTTAAAAAAAAACAGTCTGTATGAATAATTTCATCCTTTAGATCCGATAATGCGGATCTTCTGTGTAAAATCGTAAAGGGATCCGAATTTGGGTTTAATAGTCAAACTTTTTAACGGTCGTTTAAATAACTTATTATCCTTTAGACATTTCGGATACGCCATTAATTTTACAATGTTCTTTAATCAGGAACATTTTTCACATATAAATCTTTTGTATAAATTTGTTATTGCGACGGATAAATACGAGACATTTTTGTTATTTAATTAAATTTACCAACGTTTGGATACACGATTCAATTACAAAAAGCAAAAGAAAATAAAGAACTAAATGTAACAAACAATTATTATAGATGCATTTTCTTAATAAGACGTTTTAGGTACAATCATAAAGAAAAGCAGTTTTTTTTTTTTTTATATAAACAAAAAGTAGAGGATATAATGAGCGCACTATAATTATTATAACCTGCGAGACAAATAATTAGGAAGTACTGTTACTTAAATACAAGCATATTACTTATTTAAAACGCCTACTACCTACTTTGTTTCACTAAAACAAGTTCTTAAATTATAACAAAACCACATCAAACTTGAAAATATTTCAAAAGTGTTATTTATAAACTAAATACATACACTACTCAAGAAACTCTAGCGAACAAGTGTATTCTTAGTAATTATTTTAACTTGAACACTTTTTTATGTAAATACGTGTATTATAAATCAATAGAAGCATAATTTAATATTGATTTTAATTGTTTGATCAAATAAAAGGGTTCCTAAATTTTTAAATGTAATATTGTTTAGATGTGCTGAACGCGTTCAATTTCATTGGTGAAATACCGCACTAAGGTAGAAACTATCAAACTATCGCGTAGATAAATGCGTCGTCGTTTATTGACGTGCACGTGACATTCAACCTTAGGGTGATAAAGCAATTTCGAGGTCGACTATACATTACAACGAGCATTACAAAACAAAGATTTAATAAAACTCTGAATTCGATTAATCCAACGACGATTCTAAGTCAACATGACAGAATCATTCTCAAACTAACACAGGAATAGCAAACACATTAATATAAATAGAACAATTTATGAAATATAAACGATTTCCAGTCTCGGAGTGAAACATTTAGAATAAAATTAATGGTTTCTATATTTAACTTTACTTTAATTTTAGATCCGTACGCAAGACATGATTGTAATACATTCACGGGTGACATTCATTAGAAAGTTCCTCTTCGTAAATAACTACTGCCGCACTCAGAGTCGTTACTGCAAATTAATCAATTATTACCTTAATTGACAAGTACCCATAGGTATTACTAATATATTATCCTACTAATCTTACTATATAATATTATAAATATGAAAAAGTTTGTATGTTTGCATGTTTGTTATTCAATCACGCAAAAACGGCTGAATGGATTTGGATGAAATTTGGCTCACAGATAGTTCCTAATGTCTGAAAACTCTGTATTAGCACAAAGCATACTTTTTGTCCCTGTAAATAAGATCCCCGGGGGCAAATGCTAGTATTGTTATAATTATTAGAACGCTATTTATGTGTCAAAAATATGGCAGATTGAGAACAGTTTAATTTCGTTGACATGTGCCAAATTATGCTGGCCAATTAAAGTTAATGATCGAATAACATAAACTGTCGCCTCTGAGTGCGATACTAAATGTCATTTAATTACGTAGATCACGTTGATATACGGACCAAATATTGTGTCACAGACTTGTCATTTGTTATTAAAACGACGCTAAAAATTACGGTTTTGTTATGAAAAATGTGTGGTGCTTAGGTTATTTATCACTCGGAGATTCGCCCGTGAATTTTGTGTGTATTTTTGTGGCACAGAAAGGGGTCAAGGTCGCTTGCGCTTTTTTTCCTCATCACTATCGGGCGATTCTGCGTTTTCTTGGGCAGTCTTCGCCACACTTTTTACTATGTCCTCACATATAGTAAAAACAGGTATCTGATTAAAATTGTTATATTGTCTCTCGAATTAAATTATTATTTGTTATTGGTCACAGCTATTATACGGTTGTATACGCTTTAAAAAAATAAAACAATAAACAAAGACGAGGTCTTTATTTTTCATCAACCATAGAGAAAATCGACACAAAAATTTAAAAATAATGAAAAGTATAATGAATGAGAAAAAAGGGATTTTAGATAGGGATGCAAAGAGAATCCATGGTGTTAGCACACACAGTTGACTGCTCAGATTCCTTATTAATCCTTCGAACTCCCCCTAGGACCTGCCTACGTCCATTCCACTCTATGAAGCACAATGAACCATGTCAACAAATTCTCACATCTAATTAGCAAAGCGCATCACATGGGAACAGTATCCAATACCTAAATCTAAACTAATATTATAAGAAAGAGAAAAGATTTGATTTTTTGTATGTTTCTATGTTTAGAGGACTGGTAGCTCAGTGGTAACGGCCGCAACTTACAAGTTGTAGGTCGTAGATTCAAACTCTGACAGGCGCTTTACTTCGTGTAAATTATTTCATCACCACTGCTCTCAAAACATCGTGAGGAAGCTAGAACATATCCTAGAACCAAAAATTCGAAGACATGTGACATCTACCAACCAGCACTGATCCCGCGTGGTGGATTACAGTCCATTCCCTGTCACAGAGAGGAGGCATGTGTCCCAGCAGTGGGAACATTATAGGCTGATTATGCTATGCTATATGTATGTTTGTTTGTAATGAATAAACTCAAAAACTACTGGACCGATTTACAAAATTCTTTCACCAGTAGAATGCTATATTATCACTGAGTAACATAAGCTATAATTTATATAGATATCGCGCGAGCAAAGCTGCTGGCGGAAGCTAATCATTTATAAAGTCCAACAGAGGATGAAAATACTTATTATTATCTAAAGACCGTACATATTGTACTTTAAAGTTACTTTTCGTGTCTGTGTGACCTCGTTCTACTTCTAAACTTCGAAACGGATTTTGATGCGGTTTTCACCAATATTTAAAGAATTTATTCCGCAAAGTTTATGTGTAACATAATACGTTTGTAGTAAACTTACATATAATAAAGAAATCTCGATGCTTTGTCAAGTCGTTAAAACCGTGCGAAGCAGGGGCAGGTCGTTAGTTTAATTTAAACCTTAATGAAAACATTTTCTAAAATGAGTTTTAAATGTAAACAGCTCAAAACAACCTGGGATTAAAGATTAAAACAGCCAGCCGCTTCTTTCTACTTAGCGATCACAAAAGAATCGGAATAGTGCGGGGCCCTGATTGCATTTCTCGTAACTCCACGCCCTTTTTTGCGGAAACAATCGTATTTCCAGCACTCCCAACCGGTCTCCACTTTTCTAATGGCTTGATGACTATCGGCTCTCTAGGCAAATGATTCTTTTTTCTCCCGTTGCATTGTTTTCTCCCACCTTCACCGACTGATTGTGAAATACGGACCGCAGAATTCTCGCTCCTTTTATTTCATCGCCATTTGGATGCAAGTTCAGCACGACCGTTGCGGTGCCTTACCCAGAATTGGATACAATTTTCTGCCGGACAGATAGTAATAATATCCCACTGCCTTCAAACTAAAACTAGAATACTGATTGCAGGCTATTACCACTACAGCTGTCCAACTTCTGGTGAACAGTCCCTGCTGGGGGGTTGTCATTTGATTTCGCTCATAAACTGGTAGGACACCACCGAGTTTCTATTATAAAGGAGATAGCTATTCTCAAAAGCCAATGTCTATTTAACGGAGGGGTGCACTCGAAAGCTGCGGATGACGCGGCATATTCGTTACCATCTGGATGTAGCTGGAGTTGGGGCAGTACTCCCCTCCGCGCCTCCCCTCAGCTCGCAGTTACAATAAATTTGCCACTCTCATTCACGCTTCCCTCGGATCCTATTTTACGAAGTTTCTCAACTCTGAATTTCCAATGTAAAATATTCCGGACTTAAATCAATTTAAAAACATTTCTGTTGTTCAGTTGTGATGGTTGCGGTGTTTGTTCGAATCTCCGCCGAACAACGTTCGATGTTACTGCAAAACAAAGTTCTTTTCTGGAGATCCGAGCAATCACTTCGCGATACTGAGACGGAGGGACTGGGAATTTCTTAAAATTTATAATTTATCGGAAAACCAAATACACAACGAATTTTACTTGTACATTTGGTTAGGCGCGACAATAACAAAATGTGACTTTGATAAACGACTGGACATTATTCCTGATATTCCGATTCTGATGGCGTAGCTGCATAATGCATTTTTCCGTCGCAAAGTAAGATGCAAGGTCTACAAAAGAAAAAGAAGAAAAAATCCTCTTGCCATTTATCGGATTCGATTGCAATCCACTACTATACGTAGCTGACATTTTTTCGAACCGGAAATTCTAATTATACGGATTGGCTATCACGTTGAGGCGTGACGAACCTGCAGAGTTAGTTTGAAGTTAAAAATAAAACACTTTACTAGCGTAATATTTCCTAATTACTTCTACATTACACTTGGCTCTGACTACGCGGTGCTTTTTAACTGACTTCTTTAAAAAGAAGGAGGTTCTCAATTCGTCTGTATATTATTTATTATTTATGTATGTTTATCGATATTTTCGTCAATTCGATTTTGAAAATTCTTTTTTTATTTGTTATAGAAAACTTGCGATGTAAATTTTTGTAACTTTGCTTGTGTAGTTTCAGAGTAAGCTTCAATAATACGTATTTATTCCACTTAGTGTAAGTTGATGATGTAAATGTAAATGTATGTAAATAAATGATAATAATAACTTGCTATGTAAATAACTTCATGTCACTGTTATTTACATAGCAAGCAGTGGTACCTATACGATCTGTAACGTGTGGGGTAGGTACCACAACAAAAAAATTAATAACAAAATTTGCTGCTTAAGCTTTGCTCGTTTGCTGCGGAAAAAAAAAAATATTAACAAAAAAACCGTCGATGTCGTTTTTTTTGGTAATAAGTTATTATTTCCGGAGTAAACGAGCAATCACCTTGCGGACGCGTGATAATTACTGCACTTCACATATCTGATCTAGGTACTACACCAGATGTTTAGTCTCAAAGTCTCAAACAGCCTATATCTACAACTCCCTGTAGTTGTCCCTAAAGGTTCATTAGAAAACCAGCGTCAGACAGCATCTGTCTGGCATTAATGCTGAAATGAACCTTTTTGGCGCAACCGTGAGGCACACACTATTGTTGTTACAACATTATACGCAATTTTTTTTATTTTGCTTTTGTATCTTGTGTTTCACGAACTGTGTCCAAATAAACTTTATTCTTTTTTTGTTTCTTTCTAGTACACAGGCGAATGTTAATTACTTACCGATACACATAAAACTTTATAATTACTCGTTGTGGTCGGTGGCGCGTGTATATTTTTTTATCAAAAAAATCCATTTCCGCCCGTAACTTGTTCCCAAACAAGCCTTAAGCATGTCGACTACTGGGGAATGTTATTACGCTCCGCTCGTAAACGACATTTAAAAATGATAAGAGGCTAAATCATAATATTCGCTAATATTTTTCGCTTCGTTAAGAATCGTGAAACCGCTCGGTAGACTGTTCTCCCCTCAGATTTCCTTCTTTGCATATCAGAACTATTTCTTGTTAATCCACACGCCGCCCACAGGGTGGCTCTAGAAAATCTCGCAATAGAATTATAAGTTTATTTCCTTTAGAAAAACCCACCACGTCGTTTAGCCCCCGCGGGGGGCGGTCTGCTGCAGAGCTAACTGCACTCTTTGAAATAAGCGGGAACTCCGCAAAAACCTTCAAATAATTAATTCTGTGGATTTAAAGCAGCTGAGAAGCCTGAGACAAACATTTGAATAGCTGCTGAATATAATAGATTTTGGTGCAACGCTTTCATTATTGTTCATAACACATTTAATTAATTTTGACAGCATAAATTAGTTCAAGACGTTCAGAAATTAAAATGAAATAAAATGTTACGTGACTGTACAAGGCATTTTAATTTATCACCGGTCACTTGTACCGGCGTCACTTTAAATGAATATGCTATTTCGCCTCGACCTTTAATAAGAAGTGGGTCACATCAAGCATAGTTTTGCGAAAAGGTATCCGCCTTAAGTGGGTTTGGTCCGTTTAATTTTTGATTGCAACTGGATAAGATCCGGGTTTTAAACAGATGTTCTCGAACATCTTTGAGAATTGTTCCGAATTGGGTCCAGATAACTTAAATTTTTTGTACTGAGTCTGAAACTTCCAACGGTTCTCACACTGATTTCTTCTACAATCACAATCTAATTTATATGTTCTATTTTGAACGTAATTGATAATAGATACTGAAAATGGATTACAATTACTTTGATGTTCGACGTTATAACCTGCAATTCATGAAAAAGCCGTAATTTGAGTCGATCGTGTGTATGATAGTATGGCATTACTTCCGTCCATTCAAACCTTACACCAAAAGCTGTTATTCGACCAAAATCAATAGTGTAGCTAAGCCGTAAAATTCAGCTTACCGTGTCCTTGAAACGTACATTTTAAATGGGGACCCGTACATTTTCATCGTTGAGTTCCACACAAGGAAACGAATCGAAATCTATTTACTTTGTGTACATTTTCAGTGGGTCTTAATAATCTATGGCTGCGAGACAATTTTTGATTTGTGACGCTGAAGAATGTCGTAAATTCAGTAGTAGTATACTAGTACGTTAGTTGGCTGCGTTGTTGGCGATAAATGACCCATGCTCAAGGGGCCGCATGGTTAATTATTGCATGTTTACGCATGTGTGTGTGACGTATGGGCTATTAGGCGTTTAGTTGTATTGCGGTTGCTGTTAATTGGTTGGCATGTAAACACTACATGCGTATATCTTGGCAGTAGCGGTCAATTAGGGTAGGAGGGAGAGGGAATGTTTGTCGAATCAAGATCGAGATACGCGCTATTTTTTGGTTATAAAGTTCATTGAACAAAGAAAATAATTGATTTGTGTCTTTTTAACAGATCTTCAGTGATAGCAAGTGCACGTTCAATTTTGTGTCGGTTTTGAATTAATGGATGGACATTAATACGTGTGAATCCATTAAGGCTTGGTGTGGACGTCGTGCCACCCCCATGGGGGTAATGCACCGTTGCCAAGCCGGCTTGGAACGGTTAGCATCTGCATCCCACTATACGAACGATGCACCGCTACGGTCCCGTTTCGATTACAGACGCGATATATTTTATGTTTATCTGAGTAACCGTTTTTGGTATCGGTTGTTAAATTTTCAATCGTATCAACAATACCAATTGTCAGAAGCCGAAAGTCTGACAACCAACCAGTCTTACCAAGTGGTATCGTATTACCCAGTTACTGGGTTGTGGGGGTCAGATAGGCAGTCGCTCCATGTGAAAAACTGGTATTCAGCTGCATCCGGTTAGACTGGAAGCCAACCCCAACATAGTTGGGAAAAGCCTTGACAGATTGATTTTTATATTGACAGTTTTTTTAGACTATTAAGCACTTGTAAATGTATGCATGCCTAATTTAAGGTAGAATGTATATGGATCTCTAATTAAAACATCAGCATATTTTTTTGTACGTAGTTAGGAAAAATGCAGTTGTTTTATTTTTAATTTTCAATATAATAATTATTTATATTCTATGCAAATAAATAGTTATTCTATTCCATTATATTAATTGATCAACGGTCGGTCGATCGGTCGATCGCTCGGTCGGTTGACGTCATCACGTCAACGCCGGCTGTCGCTGAAAACCAGCGCTGGGGCTCAGTCTCGCATAGGGCCGCAGCATTATGCTGAGCGATGGCCGTTTTGCGTGGATGTGACGCATATTTTCCCCCAAATTGTTTGTTTTCGTGTTTTGTTATTTCCTTGCGTCATGTGTACCGCAAATAAACGTATTTTCTTTCTTTCTAATACAAATTGAATAATATGGTCGATATTTTGAGGACTTACAAATCTACTAAGTATTCAAAAATAGTTTTGCTTATTTGGTATGTGAATATGGGTACTAACTTATTAATTATGTATTTACTCGTTATTTTAATGTCGAATGCTTAAAAGAAACATAAATAATGAATTGAGTTGCAATAAACGAAAATACAACGCAAGTGAAACACAAAACTATAAACAAATATTTCCAATCAAAAATATTTTCAATATCTACGAGTCTAAATATTTCATCGAACTACATAAACCGCTGTCGATTGACTATGAAGATAACTTAATTTCCGTCTTTTATTAACGTGTCGTTATTAAAATGTAAGTCGCTACTGCCGAGCATGAGGTTCTGGTGTCAATTCCCGGGTCGGGGAAAGTGTGATTAGGTTTTTCCATCTGAAATTTCTCGGTAGCAGCCTTTTTTTTTTTTTTTTTGGATGGGAAATTATCAAATAACTTCTCCCGCTCTGGGTGGAGCGGGAGGGCGTGTCAGACTTTTACTGACTAAAACCCACCCGTGTTCCTTCCGTTGCCTGTGTGCCGAGGTCGCGATATCCCTTTCAGACAAACCCGCAACCCCGGCAGGCATTGGCCCTTCCGGACCCCGTCAGTTGGTGCTGACATCTCTTTGAGGCGCGCGTGGAACACAACGCGCCGTCGACCCGGGCCTGGTCCCTATCGGACGGCGAGCTACCCATTGCTCACCGTCCGCAAGCCCGCGCCTACGGTGGCCGGAAGTCGGCTCTCGACTCCCGACGCCCGGGGCGTCTCCTGCGGCGACTAGGGGCGCGAGGGGGCGCATTTTGCCTCTCCCTCGCGCGCTCCGCCTCCTCCTTCGCGAGCATTACTGCTTCGCAGAAGGAGGTGACGGCCTCCCATGCACTCTCGCTCCGGACCATGGCCTGAACCAGGGCCGGACGCGAGAGATCGCCGCCGCCGATCGCCTCCGTGAGGACACGGCGGTGCTCCGCCCAAGCTGGGCAGACCTCCACCGTATGCTCCACCGTGTCCTCCGGGCGATCCACACAGTGGTGACACCCGGGCGTTTCCTCCCGCTTTATTCTGAACAGGAACCTCCCGAAACAACCATGTCCGGTGAGGACCTGTGTCAGGCGGAAGGTGAGGACGCCGTGGCGCCTCTCTAGCCACTCCTCAAAGAGGGGACTTATCGCCACAATTGTGGCGTGCCCACTCGGTAGCAGCCTGGAGTCTGGATTTATGCGCGGTTGATGGCAATAGGCTTGCCATCTATTTCATGGGACTTAAACCTAGCGAAATGTGTACCGTACACCTCTGTCGAACCCTTTGGGGAACACAGGCGTGATGCTATTTTATTTAAATCTGTGGTAAATAGAATTCGTTCAGGTTTTTTATCGAAACTGAATAAAATTGTGGTTTTTCCATCCAAAGCTCTTCAGGATTATAACAAAAATCAACCACCAGTAAAAGGCATTTAAAAAACTATTCTACAAAATATTTGCAATAAATATTAATACATTGGCTTTTAAAGGCAAAATGTAAAACAATTTTCCATATTTTTGCTGAAACAAAAAAGACATTAAAACAAATTTATTTATTTTAAATAAAATATCAGTAATTATTAAACAGTGTTCAATTTCTGTTTGCTGGTGCCGATAAAATATTAAATTTTCCGCTCAGCTTTATTATAAAAGTTTGGTGTTAAGTTTACCTTATACTCCGGAAATTAAATGAAATACGGCATTTTATTTTCATGATTGTATAATTATTTCTCATTTAAAAGCTTGTTAATTATAAAAAGTGTATGAATTAAAAGTAAGAATATCTTGCTCATCCGACAAAATGAATTTATTTACTCATAATTATTTACTGATTTATACTGGATTTACATTACGGTTTTTTTTTGTATTCATAATTAATACTCCCGTAGGTGTCGATTGTTGAAAGCAAATAGTAACACCCAGTGGTAGGTACATCTACACATATTATAAATTAAAGGTGCTTTTCGTGTCTGTCTGTGTGACCACGTTGTTCTTTTAAAACGCAACGGTTTTTGATGCAGCTTTCACCATTGTTTAGAGAATTTATTCCGGAAGGTTTATGTGTATGTATAGAACATTTATATTTAACTTACATATCAATTCAGCCTATCGTAGTCCACTGCTGGGCATAGGCCTCTCCCAGGCTGCGCCACAACACCCTGTCCTCCGCCCTCCGCATCCAGTCTGTCCCAGCCAGGGTCCATCTAGCTGGGGGCGTCCCACACTACGCTTGCCGATACGCGTTCTCCACTCCAGGACCCGTCTGCTCCACCGGCCATCGGTCCTTCGACAAACGTGGCCAGCCCACTGCCACTTCAGTTTGCTTACTTACAAGCTGTCGGTAACTCCGGTTCTTTTCCGGATAATTTCATTTCTGATTTTATGCGAAAGTAACTCCAAGCATAACCCCCTAAAATTTACATATAAAAAGAAATTTCAATGTTATGTTAATCGTAAAAATCGTGCGAAACACTAGTATTAAATATTTCAATAGGCAGATAGCGACACTAACTTTATTACCATGGGTAAATAAACGGTAATTTTGAAATTAAAAGTAAATTAGTCGACGGTTCGAACTCGTTGGTGGGCGTGACTAATATGCATACTTATTAGTCTAATTATTAGAAAAAAAAAAAAAGAAAGGTAGAAAGAAAATACGTATAAAAAAGTAACCAACTTATTTTTTTATTTATCTACGATTTATTTATTTATTTAATTAAATAGACGATGATTTTGATAACAAAAACGACCGCGTAAAATTTCATGAACTGACCTTTGGGCGTATAGATATTACGAAAAAACTAAACAAAATAAAATTATTTGAACTATTGAATAAATTGTCTATCCTGTACCATTTCTATTTTGCAATTTTCTTACTACATAAATTATTTATTAACGCCCAAAGATGAGTTAAAATTAGTATTGTAATATGGAAGTTTCGACGCTCATAACTTCCAAACCAATTTTTTTTTTCCAATTCTGCTTCCATAAATATAATTAGAGACAAGACAAACTGATATAATTTTTAGTTTTGAAAGTACACCGTGAAACAAACGATTAATCACCATACTACGTTTGTATGAAAGAATGACTAGCTTAACGTTAAGTTAAAACTATTGTTTTACTTAGCTGTGCTCGATAGGTTCCGCAATTATCAAGTCTTTGTAAAACTACCACCTAAGTATATATTGTAGAATCCAATAAATATATTGACTATTGAAGTAAACACTATAAGACAAAGACAGCAAACCATGTAGATGACGTAAAAATAATTAAAAACAACTTACGTTATATTTCAAAAAGCATTCTTTGCCATTTACAGCTCACAACTTAAACAGTTAAACCAAACAGCAAAAGCAAAACTATCTAAAGCAAACATAAGTAGAAATTCAGCTCCAATACCGAAGAGTGGCCATTGTAGTCCAGTGTGTAAGCATAGTGGACGTGAGTAAACCAGCCGAGGCCACGTCCGCATTCTGAGGAGTACAGTGCGTGGAATGCGGCAAATCAACGAAACAGGGGGCTAAGCTAACATGAAATAAATATATTAGGGTGCTTGTATGGGAATTGTACGGTTCGGCTTGGAATGTACGGTATTTGTCTGTTTATAATTGACAAACTTTTTTTAAGCTGGTGGAGTATGAAGATAATATAGACCATTAGCTTCTGGCCGCGACTTCGTCTGCGTGAAAATTCTTGGATTATCATAAAATATGTATATAAGCTTCTCATTAAGGAAAAAAAAACGGGATCGTATACAGCATGTCACAAAAACCCTGTCCGACCCGTGAGGATGTTGTTATGATACTGAGAGTCTATTTATGTAGTTACAGGAAAAAATAAAGAAAAAATTAACCGCAAGTTTTTCAATGGGGACTTTTACCGGATTATTACTTGGGACGCGGGCGGCTGTCATTTAGCAGGTGACTACAAGCCAGAACTTATGACCCCTGTTGAAAAAATATCAATTTTTAATGGAATTAGGATAATTTTGGTACTAAAACAGAGAACTTTAAAAACCATTTTTTTTTCAGTAGTAATAACTTTTTCTGTTACTTTTTGGTAACGTTATTGCGGTACCTATGTACCGTTTTCGAGTCGAACAGGGTTTTCGTAATACTTTTTACATAACACCACAAATACTTCATTTAGATTTTTTTTATTCGCTTGTTCCTAATTCTATAGAGCAATAGTAATCCATATAAGGATAATTTAAAGTGACTACATAATCCCGTATGTTCACTGCGGAACATGAAACCGTCAGAAATGGTATTAAATTCCACAATAGTAAAGATCTTTCAGTGTTCCACTTTTATATGCGATTTCCTACAAGTGATATATATCGGAATGTTGGCATTCTGTCCAATATTTTAGGCTAGGGTATTCGTGACGTTAAGCAAAAATTTCCAGCCGACTGCGCTATGTTTTTGACCTAGATGTGCACTGTATGTCTAAGAGGTCATGTGTCTCGGATATCGCAATTTCGAGTACTAGCCTGGTCAAAGTTCCCGCCAAGAATGGCTCTTTAGGAGAGAGCCACTCGCTTATTGTCTACTGAAGATGTTTACCATCGGCGACGAGAAATGTGTCACTGTGAAGTAGATGAAACGACTTTTATTAGAAATACGATTGAAGAGTGTTTTCTTTAATATAATTAACTTCATTGGACTTAGCTGTCCTAAGCAGCTTTTATGGTCGTGTCTCTATCACAAAAGAATTGATCGAAATACAGAATTTCGAACTTGACTCCACACGTATTACATCGGGTCTCAGAATTTTAAATGAAACATTTCAAAAGCGTCGAGGCTTGAAATGTTTTTCCACATTGGTGAACACTCGACAGCCATTGTGGCTATCATAGATATATTATTGACCGAACCCGTCAGTGCTACTATTTGTTATCCTGGCGAGAAGTAATTGATCATACATTTAATTCCAACGGTCCAGCATCGGGTCGCGTTCGGCGGTTAATAGCTAAAGGGAGAAAAATACCAGCCACATATCATGAGCGCTCCGATATCGTCCGTAGAGAGACGGAAAGCTATTGCAACGTTTTATATATTTTCGTATGATTTTGAGAGTAAAGCGTATACATCGCTGTCCGCTGAAAAAGCAAGTTGATTTTACAGCTGGATTTATAAGGTGCGCTCCACATTGGCGTTCCAAGAATTTCCATAATAGAGGTAGTTAATGTATACCTATTTAGCCACTAACTAACTAAATTAGTGTTATATTGCTAACGTTACGGTTGTCGTGCTCAACCGGCCTAAGCGATTTGTCGGAAAAGGCGGTTTTACAATAGTGGTCGCATTATTTATGAAAGTCGTGTAATGTTGCCGTTTGGTATTATTCATGACTTCCTCTTTTACTATCTGGGCGATCGGGTAAACTGTGTCAACTGCGGTTTTTTTAATTATTGATCGCTTGACTAACCAAACTCTTTCGTCTCCGCATAGTTTTAGTTTAAGACTCAGTTTACGATCCCCTCTTGTTTTATTAAAAGCATAAATAGCGAACTTAAAATCGTTCTCATTTAAACACCGTGGATCTCTGTCTACAGAACTTTCAACTGCTTCAACAACTTGGTGAAACTTCCAAATAACCGAACGCTTAGCACTTAGTCTTGTCGATTTGTAAAAGTGTACTTTTAGTGTTGGAAATAGAGTTCAATTTGCTATGAAAATCAGAATCATTTAGACAGCGCAAGACGGAATGAGGTTGCCTATATTAATCTACGCTATAGTTTCATGTTATAAGTGTATAATATCTTCGTTGTATCAAACTAAGCGACGAACATACAAAAGTTTTTTGATATGGCAGTATTGTATTGTCCTTCATGATATTTGGAGAATATAAGATTTTTCCTGTTAGGTGAAGGTCAAAAGGCATTCCTCTCTCACTTTCAAATAACGCTTGCGATTCATTTATTTAATTGTCGTGTAACGCTAAAAATAACAATGATAAAAAAGCCTTTAATTTTCAGTATTTTGTATGTAGGTAAATCAGAAAAAAGAAAAATTATCTATCACGTATTTTTTTTCAAACATGTTAGAAACAAATGAACATATTGGCGCGTGAAAAATTATCGTCGTTGTTATTGTTGATTCTGGAATTTATAATTCATTTACTCAGTTTGAATTTCCGTGCAATATTTGAGAAAAGTACTATACAAGCCTTGGCCGCAACCAGGCATTAATGTACAACGTATGAGTGCCTCGGCTTCGCCTCGGCCCACATTTACAACTTCGAACGGCAATGCCCCTGTTGCAGGCCGCGACAGTCATGTACAATTTTCCCAAAACTGTTTAACTTAAAATGAGGAGGGCAATAAACCTGCTGACGATCACATAAAAGAACAATTCACACAATCAAAATATTTCATTACATAAAAAAATTGAAATATTTTACCTTCAATAAACATTCGTATCACGCCAAAAATAAATCTTACTTTGATGGAAAACTCCCACGTTTTTAAATCCGATAAAGATCGTCTGAAGACCAAATATTATAGAGCTTTCACAATATCTCCAAGGAAGTAGTGAACAATTTTCTATATTTTTCATGCAATTGAATGGCCAACAAGCCGACTGTTCATCTGGTGTTAGGTAGCGACCTCCGCGCCGCCTGTAGACATGTCAGATGAATCGCAAGTGAGAATTGAAGAATCGAAGATCGCGTTTAATTTATTGTTGGTATATTGGCGTGTGCTAGCTGACATTATGGCAAACAAATTAATTTAATGTTTTATTTTTCGTAATGTTAATTACTTAGAACAATATTCTATAGAATCAAGTACTTCTAAATTAATAGACAGCTGTGCTGCTGGGGATTTTGCTGCGCCACTTCTTCTTCTCAATTAAAGCACTAGGAAGTGGTGAAGGGCGGGCATTTTGGGGGACTGCCTTAAGTAATTGAAGTTCAAAAAGTGTTGATTCTCAGCCTAGTTTTATTTTGAATCCAGAGATAAAGGTAAATGTCCAATGTATCTGTAATTACACCATCACCCATGCCCTTTTTATTCCGTGGTGAAATCCTCATGGATACAATCCGTCTGAGAAGAACGGAGGGTTATGGCGGACTCCTACCGACTATAGGAGATACTTGTACATTCGCCGCACCCCTGACTGGTATCAGCCCGCCATGCCTAACGGGCCCCATCAGCAAGTCCCACGACCGCATGTCCTCTCATTAAGGCACGCATGTTATACTGCGTGCCATCTCTTTGAGCCTTACTGCTCGAGCGACGATACAGCCCCAATTTCGCGCCCTCAGTGGTGACCCACACCGTATAAGATCCAGAACACAGCAACTCTGCATGGCGCCAGAAATAGGTATGGTCATATTACTTCCCCTAATGACCTCCTTCACTACAAAATTCCTAGTTACACATTTCCCGTCCGAGTCTTGCTTGAATTATGTGATTCAACCAAGACTCGGGCGGAATAAAACAGGTCTGCAGGCAATCGTCGGACAAACTGTACCTCGTCTGTTACATACATGTGGCATTAAGAGGTAACACAATACTTTTCAACTTACAACTTTCGAGTCTTAGCGAGTTCTCTTAATGGAGAGCGCTTGCATAGAACTTTTGTCCGGTGGCGCTGTTTCGCAGAATAAAATTCTTAAAGAAGCGTAAGCCTCGTATTAGCCTGGAGGTAGTTGTGATATTACTTGGGTAGTTTCTTTTCGGTGGAACGTTTCGTGATCATGTCTCTCTTTTTACAGTTTTTTTAAGTTCTGGGAGATGGGAATTTTCTAAGTAGCTAACAAACCGTTTAGCCAGAAATAGCTTAAGTTATTTATTGATAAATTACTATCATAACTAAACTAGCTTTTGCACGTGACTTCGCCCGCGTGTAATTTCTTGTACCCCCGACCCATAGGCCACCCGCCATATTACTTCGTTTTCGCTTAGCATTCTTTTTACTCGGCTCCCAAGGGTCGCAGCGTGATTTTATATGTAGCTTATAACCTTTCTCGAGAATTGGACTCAACATCAAATGTAAAAAGATTTTTAAATCCGATCCGTAGTAGTTCCAGAGATGAGATCATTTAAACAAACAAAAAACAATCAAACTCTTTAGGTTAATTATATTATATTATAAATAAATACATAAATAAAAATCTTTATTGCAGACCACATGATCCATAAAAATCACGAATAAAAATAATAATAATAATAACACAAAAATAAAATGAAAATCAAATGAATAGACAAATATATAGATATTGGCATAGACACCTTGTCATTTAGTTTACTTTACCTGACCATTTAGCAGATATTTATTTATTTATTGAATACTCAAGCACACAAATGTACAGAGGTGGACTTAATACCATAGGCATTTTATACCAGTCAACCTTTGGGTGCTGTAGAGACAAAATTAAAGTGGTAGGTCCAATAGCGAGAATTGAGGAATAAATATTTATTTAAATATAAAGATATACATATACCTATTAAAAACCATGAATATTATATATACACCTAATTATATATAAATATAAGTACAACTAAATATACTCAAACAATTAAGACAATCAATGGGAAAACTGTGATGATACTGCACGCCGGCTTCTGGCGAATGTGTTCGCGAACTTTAAATGATAATCGGTAGGTCGCCATACTGATTTCCTGGGGAGCACATTCCACAGAGAGATAGACTGAATGAAGAAGGAAGAGTGAATGAAGTCTGTGCGGTGAGTGGGACATTGAAGAAGACGATTGTGAGATGAACGAAGATTTTTATTGTGGTTGGCGCAAATGTACTGAAAGTGGGGGCTAGATAACTTGTGGAAGAGGGAGAGTCAAGAAATGAAAACAAGGTGGTCAAGACCCTTTGCTCTCTGCGCTGGCGTATGGGCAACCACTTTAGAAGCGACCGATGCGCAGAGACATGATCATATTTACGCAGGTTGAAAACGAACTCGACTGCAATTATTGAGACGGTCAAGTTTGTCGATTAAATCTGCATTCAGGTCATAGTAGCACACATCACCATAATCGATGATAGGGAAGATTAAGGACTGCACAAGCATTGTCTTCGAACTCGAGGATAGTAAATTTTGCAATCGGTACAGAGCCCGCAGCGTTTCAGTAACCTTCTGGCTTACCCTAGCGACTTGAGTACGCCAGTTCAGTGTACTATCAATGTGCAAGCCTAACTCCTAACGATTGTACAATTGAAGAGAACTGATAAATACCTTCGCCCAAATCAACTCATACACGCATACTGAAAGTCTCCTAGATTCAACTCAACGCAACTCAAAAATGTCGACTAGAGGAAGAGGAAGTTTTAAACAACAAAAATTTATGCCGATTACTTTTTTTATTAATCGACATGATTTTCGGCAGTACAAGGAAACGGACAGCAGAACAAACCCTTAAAATAATAAGAGTATTTAAAATTATACAGAATGTAATATTTTGTCGCCTCCGACCACGTGGCCTCGTCAGTGGTCACTCGCTCACAGTGTCAATATGTGGTCGCGTGTGGTAGTGTGGTGGCAGGAACAACTAAATTTTTACGATCGCTTTAACGACAGTTTTGTGGTTACAGCGTGGTCATTGTCAACACTGTCTTTATGGTTAAAAGAGAAAAGAAACACTTTATGTTATGGCGTCCGTTATTTTTAACTTAAGTTATTATAAGGGTCTATTTTCTTCTTGGAACTCGGAAGATAGACAGAAACCGGGTCACACAGATCTTTTGCAGATGTTTTGAACAGACTAGGAGCCCTAATCTACTTCTGGAGGGAGGTGGGCTGGTTGGGATGAGCAACGACGGCCGCCATGGCCCACGAACAATGGTCCACGGAAGGACTAAATGCGGGAACCAATTTCAATAACATAGAACATAGATTCGGAAGATAGACACTCCTATTATTTGGAGTGGTACAAAAAGTATTTTCAAGTCTACCCAAAATCGGGTCAGACTTAGGGTTCAAGTTTGTATGCAAAGAAGTCTTGGGCAAAAAGTAATAATGAGACATAATTATTATACAGACTTCGACGACATCAACAGTTCTTGATTTCCGGGATGGTGCAGGCCATATTTTGTACGTTAGCAGTAAACAGCCAAACAGCACAAAATGAGGACGTAATGTTTCATTTAGACGTTCGCAGTCGCTAAGTCGCTAGATACAGACAGACCAAAAGGGAAGTAAGGTCCCTAGTCACGCGTGGCGAACACCGCTGACCGCACGCCGGTCATTTCACACCGGATAGCGCATCCGCAGAGAGGCATTGCCGAATAGAAACGAAAATACGCAGATGGTGTGCACTTTTGGTACGATTTTTGAGGGTAACCATGCATGCATGCAATGATGGAGATAAAAAATAACAACTTGACAAGGAGAAACTTAAATTTAGTTTAAGAAGAACAAGTATTTTTTTAATAAATTTAATTTATGAAATATGTATGAATATTAAAATAACTAATATTGGCTGGCTAACAACTCATCTTTAATTAAATACAGTGGTCTACAGTTCTTATTTATTTATTGAATACCTACTTCAAGCACACACATGTACAGAGGCGAACTTAATGCCATAGGTATTTTCTACCAGTCAACCTTTGGGTGATGCAGAGATAAACAGTGGTAGGTGCCATAGCGAGAATTGAGGAAAAAATATTTATTTAAATATAAAGACATACATATACCTACCAAACTAGTTCTAGTTCCTACCAAATTTATAAAACGTTTACAAGATGACAAAGATCTTGTGAGATTTTTATTTGCGACTAGCCCGGATTAAAAGTATTGTATGTGTTAATCCAGGTCATAAACTATCTGTGTGCCAAATTTCATCCCAATCCGTTCAGCCGTTTTTGCGCCAATCCGGAACATACACCCAGATAGACACAAATAGACAAAAAATCTATAAACTACTATTTTCGGCATCAAACTCGTTTCACACCCGTAGCAATTACTTATTTTCCAAACATATTCAATGTATAGTTTTGAATTCATTACTCATCATCATCATTTCAGCCAGAAGACGTCACTGCTGAACAAAGCCCCCAAGCACCGCCACTTCGACCGATTATGTGCTTCCCTTATCCAGTGGATGCCTGCGGCCTTCACAAGGTCTTCGGCCCATCTTGTGGGAGGCCTTCCAATGCTTCGTCTACCGGTACGCGGTTGCCACTCCAGAACTTTTCAGCTCCATCGGCCATCTGTCCTAGGAACAATGTGCCCTGCCCATTGCCAATTAAGTTTGGCAATTCTTCAGGCTATGTCGGTTACCTTGGTTCTCCTACGGATCTCTTCATTTCTGATTCGATTACGTAGGGAAACTCCAAGCCTAGCAATCTTCATTGCCCTTTGGATAAGTTTTAGCCTTCTGAGGCCCATTGTGAGCGACCACGTTTCTGTGCCATAAATCATCACATTTTACATTTATTACAATATATGTATAGATAATCATTATGTTAAAGTTTGCATGCAAGAAAGTAAGCGTTGTTGTAAATGATATAAGGACATTTGATATAATTTTCTTATACTACCAAGAATAAAAGAAAGGAACTTTTCAGAAAACTAAACAAAAAATTCTTTATTGACATTTCAGTACAACAGCTTAAATCAAAACTATAGACAACAGTCAATTTGAATACCCTTGAGACCTAAACTAAACCCCATTTTTCCTCCGCAAAATCTCGATATCCAAACAGAAACATTGGCGACACAGTAATCCTGACAGTTGACATCACTAAGCCAATTAAATCATCGGGTGCCGAATCAATAACACCCTCGTATGTAGCCAAATACACGGATTTAGTCGACCCGGCTGACAACAATGACACTTTTGACTTATGAGTTGGGGTCGCGAGTGTACCGGTGCAGCGCGTGTGACGTCACATAACCGGTGATTTTGTGGCACCATACATTAATGGGCTTGCTAATGATTTATCTTTTTGCCTCTGTTGCCCGGGTGCTATTAAATTTTGCCATCCGGAACCACATTCGACCGGAATTAAATATTATTATTTAGAACTAAATTTCGCCCGCGGCTTCGCCCGCGTTGATGTCGGAAATTATCCCACGGGAACGTACTACGGGATAAAAAATCCTCTATATTAATCCAGATTATAAACTATCTGTGTCCCAAATTTCATCTCAATCCGTTCAGTCATTTTTGCGTGATTGAGTAACAAACATCCAAACAAACTTTCACATCTCTAATATTAGTAGGAAGTAGGATGGTTTTTTTGTCGGAAATATTAGTGTCATTTAGAGTATCTTTGCAAAGCTTAGAATGGCACTTTCAGTATAAAATCACGCATGCGTATTCCACGAAGGGCACAATTAGGCAGAGGTATACTTTTAGTTCACGCGCACATTTCGCCACTACACTTAAACATTACATGCAATAGGGCGTGCCTATTGCCTTTTTTTGCAGTATGAAATCAGTAGGTATATTGTGCACTTTACAATTAAAAACAGGCCTATTTCGAATGGTGCTAACGGCCAGTCAGCCATGACAGTTTTGAGTTATGAATTATGGCAGCTACTGTACAAATGCCCGTGCTGCAGCCTCGAGTGTGACGTCACAAATAGCCGCTAAAAGTCATTTTCAGTTATCGTACATTATGATAATGATATAATAGTAGAGTCGTTGGTAATTTGTATCTCATTCAAAATAATATATCTTATTTTATTTTGCTGCGTGGTTTCTTAAGACACTTCTTCCCAGCTGTAGCATTAGGAAGTGCTGAAGGGTGGGCGTTTTGACGTTCGGAAAGTGCTGATTTTCAGTCTAATTTGAATAAGTTATTATTGTTTTTTTTATGGTATCCCTGCGTAATATTAGATACACATTATTTTCCAACTCAGACTCATTTATTCAAAACGAATTTAGTGCTTTTATCAAAATATAGCTCAAATAACGAGAAGTTAGCGGAATTCGTGAATTACAGCCAAGCAACGATGTTCTCTTTGACATCGTTAATAGAGAATATCGAAGCGATGCAACAGACAACCAGCTGTATTAGTGTCTCAAACGGAGTAATTAGTATCTTTGCTTAGGCTTACTTAATTGGGTTATAATAGTTCGGGGTGCCTTGTGTATCTATTCGATACAGTATGTTAATTAACGAAACGCGTTCCCACTAACCCGTAATAGTATAGCGTCCATACAAGCAAAAAAAAAACTTTAAAAACCAAGTTTATTTTTATTTTTTATAATTACATATTCACATAAAATATTAAATTGATAGGTACGTAAAAGAAACACTCTTTACACGAGAACTTGTCTTTCAAAAGTGGCAAGGCAAGTGCGACAAGTGCGCGTGTACAGTGTTTCTTTTACGTATCAACTTTGTTTTTTTTAATGGCTTTATTTTTACGGGAGCGCCTTTCGTTAATTAACATACTGTACATCGATATATACATAATAGATCGCTTAATCCTAATAAAATTGAATTTGCTAATCAGCCATTTAATCAAATATCTATGTAAAGTGTGTCTTCGTCCGCGTGGAAGTCAACTATACCAGAAAACATAATATTTTTTGGCGATCGGCAGTACTGTAGATTTGTTAAATTCTCCTAGAAGCTGCCTCTCTTTCTATCGCGTAAGTCTTACACCTTCTGACTACATTACGCTCACTGAACTGGTCCGGCAAGACGACCCCCCACCTACTTGTAGCTTCATACCTAAAATGCGGAGTGCGCCTTCTGTACTATTCTGTGGTTTAGATCTAAAAGGCGGAGGCGAGGAGGTTGTGACTTTAAACACATATTCGCTTCGCTACGAAACAGGACACAGATAACGCGGCGATGCGCCAAACGGCAATGCACATAATAATTATATAAGAGCGATGCATCCGCCCAACCCATTTGCTTCTAAGCCCCACTCATGGCCCCGCTATGCCACTAAAACGTAAGGCATTTGCATAATCAGCCTATACTGTTTCTCACTGCTGGGGCAGAGGCCTCCTCTCTGTGAGAGGGAGTGGGCTGGGCTGTTATCAAACACGCGGATGGTTCGATGGATATCTCACGTGTCCAAATTTTTGGTTTTAGGATACGATGTTTCCTTTAATCGTTTTGAGAGCAATAGTGCTGATAGATTTGAACATTCACTTGTAATGAGCATTCTAGCGAATCTTACATAACAGAAAACATTACGGAAGCGTTTTAGCGAGCATTCTAACGAGCGTTCTAGCGAGCGTTCTAGCGAGCATTCTAGCGAAAAGACAGTCAATTTGCTTCGAACTTTTTGCCGAACCGAACCATTCTGTCATTGCTCCACCGCCGCGCGCCATCCCTCTATGCCTAGAGCATTGACTAGAGCGTTCGCTAGAAGTATCGTGAAAATGTTCGTAGCGATGTTTGGCTCTATGTTTGGCTCAGTTCGCCAAATTTAAAATCGGGGAATGCTCGATGTTCTGTTACAGGTGAATGCTCAAGTCTATCAGCACCTTCAAATAAATTGTAGGATGTAGTTGCCTGAGTCCGAACCCACGACGTACTTGTAAGTCCGGGCCTTAGCTTTTACACTTTATCTACATATTGCCAAATTTCATGACAACTTCATTCATTCTTTCGGTACAACAGTCACAAGCTTAGATGAGACAATTCACTAGTAATCAGAGTCTTTCCTTCAGAAGAGATGTAAAAGAAAAAGTTAACAACAAAACAAATTAACCTAGTCCTAGCTAGATAATAAAAAACCAATAGGACCAACTGCGAAACGTTTCTTAGCTAAACAATATTCCTAGCTCCAAATGGTATTACCGAGTTACCGACGCTTGCGCCGAACGCCTCGTAAGAACTACCGAACGTTCCGAGTCACGTTTTAAGGAATTTTTCAACAATATCGAAATGTTTAGAACTAAAGCGATTTGAGCATCAACTGTGCTGTTGGCTTTTAGTAATAACGACTGGTACGAACGTTGGAGATGAATGTGCTGGGTGTTGTAAGGTTTTTATCATGTTTTTGACGTTGTTCTGAGGATTGTGAGGTCCTTGCAATGTGTGAAGACTAAGTAGACACTGGATTCAGTGTCTACGAAAACACTGCAGGCTGTGTATTGGCTATTTTATTATCATTACTTATTTTGCTCATCATCATCAAACTATCGTAGTTCAATGCCATTTCAACGAGAATATTATTTTAAAGGTCATTCAGTTTTTAAAGAAAAGTACTACTGAATTTACAATATCATAGCCAAATGTCCTTTACAAATAGAGACAGTGAAACGCAAAGATATTAAAAAAAAAAAAAAACCGTAGCCTACTCAAAAACCGTCGCAGCCAACCCGGCTGTTAAGAAACGGGTCAACCACCGACCCCAACCCACAACTTAAATAACCCAATTAAAATTGGCACAAATAAATAAACAAAAACATTTCGGAATAAAGTTTTGAATAGAGAACGACATTACCGAGGTAGTTAGCATTCATACCGTCGCAGTTTTTAAAGTTCAGGGAATGAATAGTGTCAACTGTAGAGGAGAATAACGAACGGGTGAATAGCAAATGAACCGGGTTATATCTTAACGATTCGTGCATGTGCGCCCTTATTTTTCTGCTGGCATGATACGAAATGAGGGTAAGGATATTTACATGCAACGGCCAAAATATTTTTTTCTGCTCTAGTAGTGTTTTTCCGTGTTGATGCAATGTTTCAAAAGGTGTACCTACATGTAGTTTCAGACCGAGTCGTGAGATGGTTTATGTTTGCGACTGTTATGTTTCGAAGTTTCCTCAAAATGATTTAATCATAAACGTTCTTACGATATTTTCTGTAGTAAATTTTGTTACACCCAAACATTTCAATCGTAGATTCGCCCTGCCGCGATAAAAGATGGTCTCGCTTTTGTTCGTTTTAACAAATCAACACATTTGACTTGATTGTCATGGAAACGCCATTATTATTGTGTGAGCTCACTCTTCTCATTAAGGACTCCTATTCGCGCGACTTAGTGCGGTGAGGGCAAATCCTTAAACCCGTATATTGACATAGGTACATTAGCAAATCTCAAAGCTCATGAACTAAACTGAAACGGTTGTTTTCTCGACCTAAACAATCAACTGATAAGTGGAAAAGTTTAACGAGTATCTCTGCAAACTTTGATATCAAAGAAAATCCTAATATCAAAAAAATATTCTTAATAATCCCACTAAGCGCAAACAACAGGTTGGCTTTAAAAAAAAGCAATAATACAGAGTTTAACCCTGCGAGAACTGCAATAATCCGTTTCGTTTTATCGTATTTTATTGTTCTCTTATTATTTATTATTGAGCCGGTTTAATAAAACGGACTTCAAATGATTGAAGTCGGTATTTTAAAAATGGAAGTGTGGCAGGGTTTTTGCATTTTGCCGACGATTTATTTGTTATATCGATTTTTTATTTAATTTGAGAGGGCTATCAGATTTCCTTAAGCCAAGTACATACTAGATTGGTTTTGCATGGCTTTGCCGGTGTAGATTGAATGTGTATTATAAATTGAATTGGGTGCCAAATTAACCATCCCATCTTACAACACACAGCTACGTGTAAGCTAATTGAATACTTGATGTAATTGAAAAATAATTGATATGGTCGTGTTGATTGGTTGCTATGCAACATGACCACGGATTCCATTCATGCCGTACCTATTTGTCGGTAATTAGCAATGTTGATTATAAAATTATTCAACATTGGACAAGTACTTGCAATTAAATCATTTATGCGTCAATTTATTTGGTGAAAATTCAATTTCAATCTGTTTATTCGTTAATTGGATTGCTGTAGTCAATGAGATAATGAATTACTTAATTCATTATGATCATTTAGTGGCTTATTTTAAGCATATTTATGACCTTGCTTTTTCATAAGTCTATTATTACTTTTGTCTGTACACTATACCAACATTATTATAGCCTAAAAAGCTAGCCTGAAAGTTAATAAGCAGTCACTCTTACAAATACTAGAATAGCCCACAGATTCGAATTTTATACAATAATTTATGTAAGTACACTCTACAGTTCTAATTACATAAAAAAATAACGAGCGGACCACCATTTTAAATCTTTTTATTCAACAGAACGCCTCTAGCAAACGAGAAATTAAATATGTACTCACGATAAAAATCGTCTAAATCTTTGAACGGTTGACACAGTCGCGTGGCTCCACAAACCGGATCGATTACCATACCTAATGAAAACACGAACCAATAAAGCGAGGTGTGTTCACAAACGTTAGCTGTCTCCTGTCTCCACACCCGCTGAGAACTTAATAGAAAAGAAAAATAAAAGAGGAAAAAGTTTAAAGGATGTAGTAGAAAAGTAGAATTGCAATATTTAGACCCAGGCGGAGAAGAGACAAAAAATAAAATTACATATGTCAAACTTATTTTACGTTCACTAAAGGTTTTTGTAATTTTTTTAAGGCATAATTTTATTCATGACCTATTTTGAAACTTAAGGGGGAAGCTACTTTATGCTAAGTTTTTGCAATTCACAAGTCAGTGTCAGATTGTACGTTGATTAAAATATGATCACGACCTTAACAAATATGACTTTACAGAAATACAATCGTTAGAATCACCAATCAAATGTCATGATTTCATGAATGAGTCATTCAATAGGGTAATATGAACTCAGAGATTTGTATTTTAATTTAAGATTATAATTCTATAAATAAATATTTGATACGGCCGCGAATCATATTTAGATCAACTCCGAACCTGATAACCTACTGACCTGCAAATTGCAAAAAACGTACGAAAATTTGAATTTCGTGGGCAACCCTGACGCTTTCGCCTTAAATGGAAGTTGTAGAGCCTACTTTGACAACTGTTATTTTATTCTATCTCTATGCAAATATAATAAAGTGTTAGTATCGTTATTTCCTCTTATATATTAAGTTTACAATGTAGTCTTAAGTATTTTTTAAGAAGCCAGTTATATAGTTTTCAATATCTATAGCAATGTTGAAAACCGAAAAGTTTTTACTTTTAAAGGGTATTTTTAAACGTCATCTTGAAACAGATTAATCTCTCTTTGACTTCTGTTACAAATAAAGTTTATTTACACAACTGTTGAAAGTTGCAACTCGCTGTTAGTCTGATCGTACAAATCCTCTGCGATAGTAAATGTCGCTATTGGTTAAGTCGAATCGACGCCGACGTCGCTTACACGCAAAGTGGGCACCTGAACAGGCGGCTGGCCGTCCGGCAGTCGGACGGCAGCCGACCGGCGGCCGGTGGCCGGTGAATACCGCAAAGAGATATAAACGATGCAATACGCTCAGATTGCATTGTAGCTTTCGCACAGCGGTTACAAGTGTCAGCGGATTTGTTATTTATGAAACTAACGAAGGTCGTACACTGTAAGATTTCATTAAAATTAAAACTACCAATAATATGCAGTTAATCCGATTTGATTGATAAAGACTTTGTACGCATATTAATTATTACAGAAACCAAAACAAAATCCCTCAACAGATCCAATTACTTTTGATCATCGTAAAACGTAAAACAGAGCAAAAAAATACAATAGAGAAACATAAAATTGCGTAATAAGAGCCATCACTCGTGTCAAAAACAATTGTTCTTGTTACGTCACGCCCTCCCCACCCCAAAAATCTTTAAGATTGCGTCACAAGAACGATTATATTTTCTGGAGCACCATTAAACCGAATAACGCCAACTTACCGCGCCGTGACGTAACATTTAACTATAACACAAGCCGTATTGGCGCGCTGCGGAACCGCAAAACCGGCAGAATAAAATAATAATTCAACAACCTCCATTAAAACGCGTTTATTTAATGTACCTACTTCCTATCCGATGGTGGCGTATTTTTCTCAGTGGAGCCCTCAGTGTTGGCGACGTGCCAGCACTAGCGGACCTTAGGGCACCCGTCCAGTGCCTTGGGATAAACTTTCAAATATCACTCTTGACGTTGGCATTTAAAAAATACATAAAATCGGAAATCAAGCATTTATCTCCCGTGCCCACCTGGCAGCGTTAATCATTTCATCGTCGTGATATCGAGTCATAAAATCTCCATTAAATGCGATACGACGGCGTTCTAAAATAATTTTATCGTGCACTCAATAGATTTATCATAAAAAAAGATATTCACAGCAAAATAAACATCGGACACTGTTTGTATTCTCCTTCAGTCGTTTCTCTCGAAGCAAATTCCATTTTAAATGAAAACACCTACTATATTTTCCGTCTAAGCAGTTTGAGGGATTTAATAGTAAATTCGGCCTTGGCATTACCGACAACCGTAACAAGACATTTTATTAAACAAGAAAATTTCATTATTTACATCACAAGGCATGTCGCGTGTTGTTTACATATTTTCTCGCTTTTAATATTAAGTCCGCTTATGTTCTGTGGAGAAATATTTTATGTAAGTTAATACCGAGTTCGAACCGTGAAAAAGACGGATCACTGTGTGTATACTCGAACGAATATCAAAGTAAACTTAGCTGCTAGTGTGTCAGAGGAGGGTATATCGAGTTCAGGCAAAGCTGGGGCCTCGAGCGCTCTTCAGCGGATATTTCAAGTTTTAGAGTGTTATCCGGTTTAGATTTTTGAAACGAGTTTTTTTATTCGTTGTTTTGTTACGTACGTATCAAATTTCGGTTCACGTTACCGGTCTGATCGCGATAGCGAAAAGTTATCGTACAGTGACCCTGATTGAGTAACGTACCTACCTGTTTGGTCGCAAACATACAAAATGCCACAGAAAGATTTTGAATAACTAAAGAAATCATAATTTATTCAAACGAAAACGTGAATCCCCTCAATATAAAAAATACACGACAGAAATACCCGAAAACAAACCTCCAGAAAAATCACAACATTTTCCTTAAGGAATAAGGCTATAAAATGCGATAGACACATACTGAAAACTATCTCGTGCAAATTCAAAAGTTATTTATTCAAACTAGGCTGAGAATCAACACTTTTCGAACGTCAAAATTACATAAGACAGTGCCCCAAAACGCCCACCATTCACCACTTCCTAGTGCGTTAGCTGGGAAGAAGAAGTGGCGCAACAAACTCCCAGCAGATGCAGGCGCGAGTTTAACTGTAGTGTAACTTGCAGTTACGGAAGTGATGTGTACCTGTGAATTTTTAAAGTCCCCACGTGATCCCGACCATGAATTTTGGCACCGCATGGTGCGGTACCAAAACTGACCCGGGACGTCGTCCCGCGCAGGACCTTTAGCAAAGGGGGAGGATCCTCAAGGTCACTCGAATTATCGATGTTGGGGAACTCCACCGTCGATGTTTTGCCAACCTGTTACTAGCTATACTTGCGTAGGTTTGTGAAGGAATATTTAGCTCGTTGATCTAGTGGTCGCAAGCGCTACTGCTGACCATGAGGTCCTGTCTTCGATTCCCTGGTCGCGCAAACTGTTATTGGGTTTTTTCATCAGGAATTTCTCAGTAGCAGCCCGTAGTCTAGATGTGTGCCCGGTTGATGGCAATAGGCTTGCCCCCTATTACATGGGACTTACACATAACTGGTGAAATGAATTTGGGGTATATAGGTACACCTCTGCATAACTCTTTGGATATTTTGAGCGTGATGTAATGATTAACTGAAGTGTTTAAACACTTAATATAAAATAGTGGAGTTGCAATTAAGGTACCATGTTTCTGTTCTCATCCTTATAAAAAGCTCCTTTTGCAAGAAGAAGAGATCAATATTATATATTATGATTTAGTGTACCCGGAACAAAATAAGGGCCATCCAAAATAAGGACTGAACCTTCATCTCTGACCTTGGCTTGGTAAAAGTTGAATAAGGGTAAAAATCCTGACGGGTACGCAACGCACAAGTTCTATGTTCTTTCACTATTCTTTTGTCCAAATTACTTAGCGTTGTGTGTCTAAGTCTACTCTTCTAGAAACTTCCATGCTCCTAGTACATAGACACCACCCATGCTATAATCAAGGTGGAAAAAGTATTATGTAAGGAGGATTTATTCAAAATCTATATTAACAATAACATACATAAAGTTTGCCAAACTGCATAACAGTTTGTCGGCAGTTGTTTATCTAACAATGGATTACAAATTTTGAAAGTTAATGTTCTAAAACTTAACTAAGTAAACTAATAAATAATATACCTACAGTAGAGATAGAAAATCTCACATTTAACAAAAAAGCATTTTAGCAAACGTGAGGTTATGAGAGATAATGTTTCTGTAACACTTCGCCCGACCGGGGAATCGAACCGAAGACCTCTTGGTCAGCAGAAGCGCTTGTGACCACTTACTAGACCAACAAGCTAAATTTTCGTTCACAAACCTACGCAAATATATCTAGTAACAGGTTGGCAAAACATCGACGGTGGAGTCCCCCAACATCGATAATTCGAGTGACCTTGAGGATCCTCCCCCTTTGCTAAAGGTCCTGCGCGGGACGACGGCCCGGCTTCAATAAATACATTGAATGTTACGTCAAGTAATTTTATTTAATAAATAATATTTTAAATGGTATCTATATGTAATAATTTCGTTATCTACAATTTACGTATATGAAAGAACAGGGTATGTTCGTAAGACTCCCACACATACCAAACCGCTAGACTTGAAGTTTGGAGATAAATCTTATTTGGTTTTTATTATAAATAATATGGTACAAATTATTATTACACACCCTGTATAATTTTAACTAGCTAAATAAAAACAATATTAGTATCAATTAAACAAAAACAACATTTGCTTAAAAAATTCCTCTACTTAATTGAACAACGTTTTTCCTGTTTTTGTGAGGTTTTCCTTCTAGAATTGTTTATTGTTTTGGCTTTCAGTAATTTAATACTTTATGGGGTTAACGGACTCCTTTGAAGACGGGAATGATCTGGTGTAGGTCATTCATGAGTTTATTTTGCTGTGTTTATAATATTACAAAATAATGGCCCTGTTTGTAAGCAAAATGGGGCAAATAAAGGATTATTTTTGTCAGCTGAGATAAAAGTAATCGGTGTCTCAACTGTTTGTAGTATCTACAGGTTGTTTTTATAAATAAAAACTAGTTATTTGAAAAAAGAAGGTTTTTTACCACTATTTTTATTTTTTCGAATTTGCCATCCCACGATCTTTCTTGTCCGATTCTAAAAATAGCCAATTCATTCTCAAAACCACTTTCTATGTACCACAATGAGTACCTACACAGAGTAGGTACATCCCTATTCAAAATTCAAAATAAATGTAGTCTATATCAGTTCGAAGTTCAAATAGAACGTATGATGTCCTCCCAGACAGCCGAAGGACCCTTCAGCAGTCAAATCTACCTAAAAATTTGAATTTGGCGGTATTTATTTATAGAATTTCTTTTGCTTGTCACAGCAAAACTTTACCTGAGGCTAGTTTTGCCCTCATGTCGGATTTATTTGAAATATTTCAGATAGAATAGATGGCAAGTTTTTGATGTGTAACACAAATTTTGTCATAATTCGTCCTGAAAATATGTTAACTTATAGGTACATAAAAAATTCGTGGCCGATGGAATCTTTCATCGGCAAAATGATTAATTTCCATACAACCCCTATTTAACCACATTAGGGCATGAATTTTCTAAAATCCTTCCTTAGTGATCACACCCGTTATATAAGAAAATCTTCTTTTCGTGCTTGATCCATGAAATCGTATCCTACACTTAGGGGATCCTATAAAAAGTTTGCCAGGCTTTCACAAATTTTGTGATTGCATTAGATACTATCTGGAACATGTACCTGCAAACCAAGGTAGCGAATTGCTGCGAGCTGAGAACCCAGGTAATCAAACGAATCAGTCTATGCATATACTGGAACATCCTGTAGCATCGTCTGCAGTCTAATAACATGAATGTTGCTCCTAGCTTTTTGTCTATTTGTACAGCCTCACTGAGAAGCATTTAATTTAGAATAGCATTTGCACGTTGTCAGTTAACAAATATTTTAGTTAATTATAAAATAACAACTGTTGTATGTATTTGTTACTTAAACTGTAATGGTACATTCTAGATAAAGCTTTAGTTTAAAAAAAATAATTATGTAGGTGCCGTTCGGAAACCGAAAATAATTATTGATAAACTGTTCTACCGAACCGCACTGATCAAAATGTTGTTTCAGTGCTGTTCCGTGGAAGTGCTCAGGTGCGGTTCGGACAAGTGCTGTTGAAATCAGTGCTTTAAGTGGAATACCTCTAAAACACAGGTTTAGTACAATGTAAACTTCATTTATTATCGATTGCGATTTCGATCATCTTCTTTTCTTGGTGATGGCAATCTTCTTGTTTTCACAGAGTTTGAGTCCAGTAGGTGGCCACGTTGATTGTTGCATCAGTGTCATTATTTTGTTCTTTCTTTCTTTCTTTGTGATCTCGATAAACCTTCGTGCAGACCAGCGCGACGCGACGCCGCGACGCGACTCGAACAATACAATTTCTAAGAAAACTTGACGGTATAACAATAACCGGTGTCGCGTCGCGCTGGTCTGCACGAAGCTTAATACAATTAAGTTGCAACCTCTTTTTTTTACGTGTAGGTAAGGTATTACAAGAGAGTTTACAAGGCAGATTTGAGTGGAGGCGCCGGAAGTGGACGCCCTAGAAGGATCACTTGAAGAATACTGACCTTTATTGGTGAATGTCTTCAGAAACATCAGGTGCGTAGTACTCGCAAAGGGCGTGCGTGTATGACCAGATAAACGAAGCAAAATAATATTATATGTATAGATCGAAGCACGGTCTTTGATTTTTGCTTACCCCCAAGGGAAGACGGCGTGAGTATATGTATGTAAGTATGTCAAGCCCTATCTCGAAATATTGAAAATAACAAGAACATGAAAACAAGTCTAACATTTTAAAACGTTTTATTAATACTACTACGGGAACGTAGTACCTATTTATAAAGCGTTTAAAAATATCACGTTATGCTGAATTAGGGGAGAGAATATAGGTTACTCTAGATCTAGGCTTTACATATTTGGCACAAACATGAGAATGAAGAAGATGTTATCGTTAAAGCTGGTTACAGATTGCCATCCAATTTTCTTTTATGTTCGCTGCGCTTGCATTCAACCTTATTATTAAAGCTAGTTTTAATCTAACAGTCTTAGTAATATAATTATTATTCACTTTGATCCGAGTCAAATCTTCTCTACGCTTGATTATAATCTACCAAGTATTTATTGTTTCTTGCTGAAATTAAATTACATAAAATTATTGATTCTGTAAATAGAATATGTAGAACACTTTTACACGAAATTGTTTTAAAAAAATACTGCGCTAGATAGAGTCCACATTTCCTAACTGATCAATGGAATAAAATGGCGAACCAAACTCAGGGTTCAAAGTCTCTTTTAAAGTCCAGATATCAAACAACAAAACAAAAATTACACATACCTAATACATACATTACGCCTGTATTCGCAGATGGGTTTGGCAGTAGTCTACCTATGTACCTATCGTACACCCACATTTCGCCAGTTATGTTTAAGTTCAATGTAATGGAGGCGATCCAATTGGAGAAATTCCATATAGAAAGCCCAGTAAGACTTTTCCCAATCCGGGTATCGAACCCAGGACTTAATTTCGAGCTATACAAAATGACTTTTCAACAAATGCACATTCACAAGACCCCCGAAAACATAACACTCCGTTTTTGGGCAATCGTGTTAATAAAAACAGTAGTGCATTAAACCGCTCTTGGTAAATGCTACCCACTAAACACTCGTAACTTTCACTGGCAGTTCAGATTTACATTGGAAACAATGTTTAAGCTCAAATATGGGAACAAAATGTCGGATGTATTGTGTCTATTGACTCAGCTAACGGTTTCACACACAGCGAATTATTACCGGAAAATATTCCTTTTAAACACATTTCACTAAGGTACAGGTAGGGAAATTAATTGTTTTTCAAATTGGAAACAATAATGCCAGGTTTCTGGAACGGAAAGCAACACAAAAATTATCTGACAAATTGTCAAACGCACATTATATTTTACATATCTCATTCAGTCTTTACATATCTCTCAGTCATTACTTATCTACATTGAATTTCAATCTATAATACATATATTGGTAGGTGGTAGGTATTGCACATACATGTTATAGTATGTGTTTTATAGGGAAATTTGTATAGTACCTACGACAGGAAGAACCCCCCTGACGGATGCAGGTCACTAAATCGCCAACCTGTAAAACGTGATAAACGAGAGATAAAAAAAATAAAAAAATCTTTCAAAATCTTTGAAGAGTCTGAAAAGTGTTATTTAAAATTGCAAAGAGAAGATTTTTAATTCCTTTGTGCGAAATACGCACAAAGTCCTGTTTGATGATCAAATATAGCTTCCGTTATTCAGGAATAACAACTTTCCTTCCAATTAGTTTTTTTTTTAATTTAGATCTGACCGTTTTTTCTTCAGTTGTCTGTTATTAAAATAACATAAAATGAAGTAACTTTTTCCACGAGCATAGTACCTCATTAAAATTGTTTGAAGAGTTTGTTTTTTATCGTCGTTATTGTAATAATTTAACGTTTAATTTTAAAAGCGAAGCCAACATACCAATTCTGCCTTACTCACACTTAAAAAAAACGTAAAAAAATATTTGCCAATCATGGTATTTTGCAATTCCTATATTTAAAACCGTTAGTTGGCACAATGTTAAATTGATGATGATATTCTGCAAATAAAAATTGTGTGAAAGTTTTATTGGTATTTTCCACCAGAATTCCATTTCTCTGTAGTAGCCCCGAGCCTGTGTCCAGAGGAGGATGTGTGTGTGATGGCAATAGGCTCACCCATTACATGTGACTTAAACATAACTGGCGAGTGGATATACTATAGGTACCTAGAGATTTCAGACGTGATGTACTGTTAAGTGTCATGTTAAAAAAATCACTGAAGTACTCTTAACACCGTCATATTATATATTAGACAGTATTCGTCATTCTAACACAAAAGTCTATCACGACCCATCTCCCACCATTAATTTCCTACCATTACATCGTTGTACCTACAAGTCAAGGGAAATATTACCCTCGTTTGCGTAATAATCGGAACTGGCAACACAGCCTTCCCATGAAAAAAACATGACGGCATTTGGCGCACATCCATATTGCGATTTTTATGTCAACATAAGAAATAAGTATAGATTCTTGTTGTGTTGCAGACATATTAATGAGAATTATTTGGAGCAGATGACTAATAAATTGTTAGTGGAAAATAATTATCGTGGTACATAATAATATATAGTTTGAGATTATGGAGACTTCAGTTTTTTACCTATTTTTTACCTTTGATCTTACGAGCTGAAAAATATTTGACCTACGATCTGTAAAGAACGTTCTTTAAGCATTTTGTCCATTTAAGATTGTAGGTAAGCATACGTAAGTTTGCCATATTCTATACTTTGTGGTGTGTAGACAAAATATAGAACATGGAAAGGTACAACAATTTTGTTTTTACAAATCTAAATGTCAAGTTACCCAAGCCTAAATTAGTTTACTACTAATCATTACCCATTTTAATACATGCTTGCAAAACTTAATGTTAAGCTTATCATTGTGGTTATGAAAATTATTAGAAGTTAGCCATATTTGCAGGGCAATGCATCACCACAATATTGATCGGCTGACAAGCCTCACACACTTATCGGCACTTCAAGACCACAACAGCTTGAAAATCTAGTGTTATGAAACTTAACCCTGTTTTCTCAAACACTACTTAACTTTCATGAAGTATTTCTGTAACTACAATCTAAAACAAAGTGACAGAAACATTAGAATTAACCATGACTTACTATATTTTTTTAATGAAGCTAACAGTTGGATAGAGAAAGAAAATCGAATGGTCAACTTACTTCAGTACTGTAGAGCGTGTCTCTGAAAGATCTTTGTGGCTTTATGTATGAAATTCTTCCACTTTGTTCAGTTCTCGGCTTCTCTCAGGGCGGTCGTAACAGAGCGGGCAGATCCTTGGTCTCAATACGCGATTAGGTCACCGGCCGCAAGGTCTTTTTCCTTCTTGCCCATCACCACCAACTTTTCAAGATTAACTGATTCCCGGCGGGCAATGTGACCAAAGTAACCGAGAATCCTTTGGTAGCAGATCCTGGATAGTCTTTGTGCAGTTGTTCGAAGATAGATTTGTTACTTCGCTTAGCGTTTCGTTTAATAATTAAAGAATAAAACAAAACGTAAGCAGAAACATCCCGACAAACCTCAGTAGGTTTGTCGGGATGTTGACACTCTTTTGAGTAATCTAAGGACTAACTAAAAAAACTAAACTTAAATTTCTACTACTAACAAAACTAACTTTTCTTTCTTCGATATCTAAGTATTTTTTTATATTTTAATGTCGCTTTTCGGGTCTCTCTGTGTGACCCCGTAGTTCTTCTAAACTGCTCAACTGATTTTGATGCGATTTTCACCATCATTTAGAGAATTTATTCTTGTGTACAATACATTTATATTAAAACTTCATATAATTAAGAAATCTCGATGTTTTATCAAGTCGTACAAACTGTGCGAAGCAGAAAGGGTCGCTGGTATATATCATATTGTAATCTTTCCTTTCTAAAAACATTATGTAAGCCAGCACGAGACGTAAAAGCGAATAGTGATAGTATTTAGTGAGCAACGTACCTTATTCGTTTCATCAACCTGCTTTGAAATGAAACTATTTTCGAACTGAAAAAAACCAATCACATTTTTTTCCACCTTGGGAATTCCGAACCAATACGGTTAGAGTGATGAAAATCATCCGTAATATTATATGTATAAATAAATATGTTTTACATGGCTGCCTCGTTAGTCTAGTGGTCGCAAGCGCTACTGCTGAGAAGAGGTCCTGGAGTCAATTCCTAGGTCGGGCAAAGTGTTATTGGGGTATTCTATCTGGAATTTCTCAGTAGTAGCCCGGAGTCTGGATTTGTGCTCGATTGATGGCAATAGACTCGCCTCCTGTTACATGGGACTTAAACATAACTGGGAAAATGTGGATGTAGCTACTATAGGTACACCTCTGCCCTACCCTTCGGGGAAACAAGGCGTGATGTTATATATTATATAATTATTATTGTCAGCACTGTACACGAACTAAAACATCAAACTTGTTAATCTAAACTACTTATTACAAATATTATTGACTAAATGCACTATTAGCGGTAACGAAACCATAGCTCGCATTTAAACAGAGCAACGCCATCTAGAGAGCTATGGTGTACTAATAAAAACAAATATTGTAGTGTATTTCCTTTTGAGGTAGGTTACGATTAGACAATTATAAATAAGTATTATGGGTGGGATTATATAACACTTGCTGCCAGTAAAAAGAACACATGTAATATATTGACAAGATGATATAACAGTAGGTTTTCGGGACAGCTTAACTCAGCACCTCACTCAGGATAAGGATCTAAATTCAGGCATAGGTCATTCAGAATAACTTTAGCTTTTATTGCTTAGACTCTCAACTTTTTCAATTTCATCAGAATAATTGAGCAATCGCGAGTTTCTAGTTCTCCACCTTTTTAAACTTACACACTCGATGTCACTTAAGGCACAGGTATACGGAGTTTTTTTATAAATGCGCGTTCCATGTAACGCGCATTGACTGCGCGTTTTTTTATTGCCTTGAATAAGCAGGACTCGTTGTGATTACGGCGACACTGCACGCCTTGCTAAAAGTCAATTCTTGTGATTGACTCTTCACTAAACATAATCCGAATATAAGAAGTTTTACACAGCCGTAGTTTAGGTGACACCACTAATTAGGGTGTCAAAATGGTTGAGAATGAAGGGGACTCGTAATTTCTAGATATTTGCGAACGTGCAATCGTTTTACTTATAAATTATTGTAAAATAGCTACGCCCTGCGGTTTCACCCGTATAAATCTCAATCCCGTGGATATATCGGGATAAAAAGTATCCTATGTCCCAATCCAGGTCATAGTCTACCCATGTGCCAAACTTCATCCAAACCCGTTCAGCCGTTTTAGCGTGAAAGCGTAACAAACAAACTCACTTACGCATTTATAATATTACTAGTTTTCGCTCGCGGCTTCGCTCGCGTGGAGGTCGGTAATTATCTCACGGGAACGTACTACCGGAATAAAAACTATATAATATAATGTTAATCCAGGTTATAAACTATGTATGTGCCAAATTTAATCTAAATCCGTTCAGTCGTTTTTGCGTGATTGAGTAACAAACATACAAACTTTCACATTTATAATATTAGTAGCAAATAGGATTACTAGTTGGGATTAAATATTTTTTTAACAAAACACTATGAAAAAATCAAGCTAACAGACAGGCTTATACCAAGTTGAGGTAAAAGGTTCTCCAACTTCCTTATTCCGCCAAATGTCTATAAATAAATACTTACTAAACACACAATAAACTATCAATTTTATTCAAACTAAAGGTCAGTAAGTTTCCGAGAAATACAGGGATATTTTCATACATTTTGTACCGCTGGGATTCATGTCGCATATTTTATTTGAGCCCACATTACAATTCCCTGATGTCAAAACTTGATCGTAACAAGGACAGTACAATGTCATACTATCTTATAAGTATTCTTCTTTGGGAAATATAACTCGCGCCGATACGAGAGGTATCTCGTGCTAACATGAGTTATATTTACTCGTGTCACGGTAAGTAAATTTGCCTCCTAGCCTGTCAGCAAGGTTTGTTAGGCGAGTTGACAGGCCCAAGTACGCCGGACGATATAAAGTATTGCCACTCATGGAAGTCGTTTTTAATGCACCCTACTGTAACTTTTAAACCGATGAAATAAAGAATGAAGTTCTCAAGTCGACGCGTAGATATATTTTTTTTTTCATGTATTTCCTCGCATATCTTTTTACAGAGTAGTTCGATTTTGACGATTCTTTTTTTATTGGATAGTGTATATTTACCTCGTAGTAGATCCCATTAAAAAAAAGGAAATGCTAACCGCTAATAGGGTTGATATTTTTTTCAGGTTCTGTAATTTTACACAACACCGATCACTGATGTTTTGCCAAGAATGGTATTAACAGCAGCCCAAACTCCACAAAACCCCATGAATCAAAACTTTAAATATATTTACAATTCATTCATACATGAGCCACCACATCCTTTTGCATAACTGCAGTCAATTAAAGGTTATAAAATAATTACAGAAACAGCATTCCATTAAAACTTATAATTGTCGCCCACGAGAATTCGATAACGAAGCGTCGGATTTTCAATAATGAATCATTAACTTGTGATATTCTCACAAACGATTATTAATATTTTCGTTTTCCATTTTACACGCTCGTATGAAATATTACTTTGACAAGAATATTATACTATACCTACTCCTAGGTAGGTATAGTATAATATTCATGTCACCTTTGTCACCATCACCAAAATATGCAAATTACAAGAATGTACAAAGAATGACTAGAATCATTCTTTGTACATCCTACTAATAGGGGCTCATAATAGGATTTAAATGAAACTTTACAGTAATATTTACCTATAAAAACAGAATAACATATTATGTCATACGCTATAATTTATACACATCTGCCCTTCACGCGACCGAAGCCGTGGGCAAAAGCTAGTTGCAAACAAACCGGACTTCATTTGACGCTCAAAAGTGCCTTACAAGGGCCTATTAACACGCTTTTATTAGGTCGACCTGTATGTATGTAACTATGTAATCAAATCTAAGAAAACTAATTTAACCATCTTCTAAAGATCGTAGCGTTATGAAAATTGGCAGTTGTATGTGATTTTGATGACAATACAATAACATGGTACTGTCGAGCTGATCTGATGATGGAGCCGGAAGATATGAACTAGAACTTCATGATGGATGATCGTATCATAGCCGTGTTTGGACTTGTTAGAAAGGTCTTGTAATGAACGTTGACCATGATTAGGTTTCAAGGTCTGATGATGAAGCCGGAAGATAGGCACTAGCATTCGATGATGAAATATCGTATCATAGCCGTGTTTGGACTTGTTAGAAAGGTCTTGTAAAGGTGCACGTAAAAGCGTGTTTTTTTAGTTTTTTTTAAACTATTAATTTTTTTATTTTAAATAAATGATTTGACTTTGAGTTTGTTTTCTAGTTTCAGTAAAAAATTCAAGACTACGAAGAATGTCCAAGGGAAAATTACATAAAAAGATGTGCATGATGAAGGAAAAAGTACAACAATTTCATTTATAAAACAACTATCAACAAATCGGAAAAAATGATGACAGCGGAATTATGCCGTAATATTGTATGGTAATCACAACTTCACGTGCAAAATTTCAACTCAATCGGATTAGGGAAAGTGGGTGAAAAATCGATCACGATGTTTGACTGCTCGACGGCTGTGGCGGCTATTATTAGAAAACACACACCCACAACATTATAATTATTTATTTATTTATACTGAGACGGATTCGTACCTTAGGCATTTTTTACCAGTCAACCTTTAGGTGATGCAGACACAAACTTAACATTGGTAGGCGCAATTACGAAAAAAATTTGCAATAAATATTAATTTCAATATACTATGTATCACATAATATAAGGAGCAGTAGTGGCCCGGTGGTAACGGCGACTTACGAATAGGCAGGTCGTGGGTTCGAACCCAGGCAGGCGCTTTACTATGTGTAAATTATTTCATCACCACTGCTCTCAAAACGGTGAAGGAAAACATCGTGATGAAACCGGCATGTCCTAGAACCAAAAATTCTAAGACATGTGACATCTACCAATTCGCACTTGGCCCGCGTGGTGGATTATAGGCCCACCCCCTCTCACAGAGTCCTCTCTGTGAGAGGACCTGTCTCAGAAGTGGGAACAGTAGTTATAGGCTGATTATTATGTATAAGATATACCTATTTAAATTTATATATTATACAAATATAAGCATAAATACACACGACTATTATGCTGATTACGACTTGTCTCCTAAAAATATTATATAAAAGCAGCTTAATAAGTCGATACCTGCTTGCTTACACATTATGTAGATGAAACAGAGCACTCGGCCGCGAGCACTGTCCCGCATCTGTACTCGTTACGTGTGATCTAGGCATGAGTACATCCGGCGAACCTTCGGCAATCGACCTGCTGACTGGCTAGCCTTTGAGCCGCTGTATGGCATCATGATTATAACTCGTACCTACATCTCTCATATTTCTTGCCGACTCGAGAACAGGAATGATAGAACATGACACAACATCACGGCTGTAAACCCCGTAAGGGCTAGTCAGAGGTACCCGTAGTACACCCACATTTCTCCAGATATGTTCAAGTCCCATGTATTAGGGGGCGAGCCTATTGCGCCATCAACCGGGTACAAATCCAGACTCCGGGCTGCTACTGAGAAATTCCTAATGGTAAAATCCAATAACACTTTGCCCGACCAGGGAATCAAACCCAGGACCTCGTGCTCAGCAGTATCGCTTGCGACCACTAGACCAACGAGGCACTGTAAAGATAGAAATCCCTTTAAATACTTTTTTGTGAACATAGTAACAGTAACTTGACCCTTCACTCGCTCAAGTTATTATATATTAGTATAACCGTCAATTCGCCACATCAAACTGGATTTAAACTTGGCGTTAATCACCGGAGGTTCTTGTTAACTTCACTAACTTCCGTTTAATCAATTGCTTTAGAGAGTTTCAGGTGTAAAATCAGGTATGTTTAAAAGTTTCCCACAGGGACCTGATTGGGGTGCGCATCTCGAACCAATATACCTTACATATTTGACGGTGACTTTGCCCAGATTCGGGCCTGCTATTGTTGCATACATTGAGGAAATTATTTATGATACGGGTACGAAATTAACGGTCGCAAGTTAAGCAACGCTTGTCGAAGTCTTTGGATGGGAGACCATCTGTTACCTTACATACCGAGCTCCCAATTTAAGCTGTTGGTCCCGGCTGTCATTCGTTGATCTTTGGCAGTAGTTACGGGGTGTTAGAAGCGCGACAATCTGTCAACCAGTCTTACAAGGGGTTTCGTCAGAGGTTACAGTCACTGGGGTTATGGAGGTCAGATGCCTATCTGTCGCTCGATTTGAGATGATGACGACGACGGAATCAAAATGAATTATTTTCACCAAATTAAATATATAATGAAGATTGGGCCGAATATTATTGACACAAGTTTTCGTCCGAACCGCATAAAAAATCATAGTTATTCTGAAAAAATACTGCTAGGTTTATATCGCTTAATTTAATTTCTCCATTGTAGAGTGAAGAAGCCTTAGGAGTGGGAGATTAGCTAGAAGATCGATGCCTTGCTGTAGTTTTACATGCAAACTTGTACCAGTGTGTTCGTATGGCAACTGGCAACCAACTATTATTGGCATCAGGTTAAGGTCACTGGCGACCTGACTTCTAGCCGCCTTGTTGAAGATCAGGCGGTAACATGTACGGCTTTTGTTAGTTATATAACATTTGTATTAGCGTAAATAGTTAGTGTTTATTGATTTAATATCCGTGTGCATTATTCTATGTTAACTATTTCACTTTTATTTTACAATTAGCCTCTTTACCTGTAAAGAGGCTAATTGAAAAAGTATTTTTATTTTATTTTATTTGTGAACTGATTCACAAAGAGAATCTGCTTTATTGTTATTATTGTAAATGAAAAACCTGTCGTATATTATAACCCGCGTCTGAACAAAAGCCTTCCAGATCCGCCAGACCCTAGCCAGTCAGAACTGAAGACGTACAAAATGAATACGAAAAAAGGAATACTGTACCATTTATTGTAAACCGTCTTCAATTCCTTTGTGGTCTGCAATCTGACCGGCCGCTCTAGCAGAAACGCCTTTATATTTTAATCACAGCTTCAGTATCATTGACGGGAACCCTTATTAATCTTACTTCGTTATTTTACTCGATTTTAATTAAAGAGAAAGAGATAGCGGCTTTTAAGCGTCCGGTGTGATTTTTGCTGTGAACAATTAAATCAGATTTCAAGTTCTTAATTAATAGGTTTTGTTTTGGTAAATGATCAGAAAGAGATAGTAAATAAAATACGTTTAAATCAAGCAAAAACAATATCTACAAAATAATGCAATATCTATTTAAAAAAAATAAGAGAAATGTCTAGTACTATGCATTTGATAAAAAATAAAATAAACGCCGGGATTTTTCCACTTTGAAGTATTCAATTAAATTATCGTTTTTCAAATGTCGAAGTAGTACTATTTATTATTCACGTCGGCTTCCGCTTATACAATAATGCTTTATTGGAAGCCGATTAACATAATAAAGAGTTCACTTTTAACAATTGCTTTAATCTTTAATCAATTGTCCTAAGTAGACAATAATAGAGCATAATAATATGTTGTCAAGACAAGATGGGGCAGTGTGATTAATTTTATGATGCGTAGTGGTTTGCGTTTTTATCACATCATCTGGACTATATTAGATTGTAAATAAAGAGAAAAGATTTGATTTTTTGTATGTTTGTACATTTGTTTGTTTGTTACGCTTTCATGTTAAAACGGCCTGACGGATTTGGATGAAATTTGGCACATGAGTAGACATTGGTTACGACATAAAATACTTTAAATCCCGATATTCCCACGGGATCGAGACTTATGCGGGTGAAGCCGCGGGGCGCAGCTAGTTTATAATATTTATATAAGATCATGTTTTGTCTCTGCCTCACCCTAAGTTTGACTGGTAGAAAATGCCTCAGGCATTAAGTCCGCCTACGTACACAATTTTTTTACTTGTGCATAAAGTTTTAACAAATAAATAAACATTGATCACCTAGTTTTGTCTAGAAATGTCAGTAATTAATTTAATTGAACAGTCAAGTTATTAGATTCTACAGCAACCGGTGTTATGTTTGTGGATGTGTTATTATTCAGTCAAATCTAGTGAGGCACCTTGGATCAGAAACCCATGTGTCTGACGCCAGTAGGAGGTGACTGCTAAAATATCGAGGCAATCTGCCACAATGTTCAGTCTCCCTACGTCACATAAAGGAATCATGCCGTTTAATTTGGCGTCTCTTCCAATTTGTCGTTCGTATGCGTGGTACAAAGAGTAAGTTTGAATCGGGTGGCCGGGATCGAAGCCGTGATATCGCGACTCCTTCGCTTTCAATATCGGCGCATTCGTAGCCCAAGTTTCCAACAATAAAGTACCAAGTTTGGATTGGACGCGCTCGGCGTTCACCTGCAGTTGCGCGGAATGCAAATTAACTTAAGTAGATATTGCATTTTATTCTGACAATGTATGATCTTTAATTAAAACTTTTGGTTTTTAAGGTTCAGCATTGTTATGCTATATTTTTTAGTGTTACGATTGAATTGGGATCGGGATCTATTTTCAATGAGCGCTTGAATTCTATTTTTTATGGAATATCAGCTATTACTGCTATCAGTTTATTAACATTAAAATACTTTGAACGTATCAACTAATTTCGATTGTAGACGAGTAAAACTGACTTTTAGATTTAAACCACATTGTACTGTAAATACAAGGTCGTTCAAAAATCGGTGCATTTACCATTCACTGTATATCTGCTGTAGTTATGCAAAACTGCAACATTAGGAAAAAAAACGAAATAATCGATAAAATGGGTGGATGATTAATTAATAGGCACGTCGATTATCTACATTCTTCCTGAATATTAGTGGGTGGGGGTTCTACCATGTGCATTATCGATGGTCGATTCGCTCGGCTTCGTTCCACAAATCGATTTTTTCTCCACCCCACTAGGGCTGACGATGGCTGTGACCTATGCTTGATTGACTGATATACTTGCAGTGCAGTCATTCTGAAATATTCACAGCTTTCACTGTACGATGGCATAAATATTTATCTGTTGCAGAAAGGGTCGCATTCAGTACGGCTTTAGGTAAAAACCCCGTACCAAGTCGAAGTTTGCGTGATTAATGTGGACTACCATCAGGCGACGGAAAACTTGCTTTTTAGTGTCCTATTTTTGCGAAGTGCGGAATAGTAAAAATGTATCTAGATTTTTCACCGGGAAATCGACTGCACTGCATTGGAGAGATTGAACTTTTCTGTATGCCGCTTGCTTGATGTTGCGGATTCGTTTTTTCACTACTTTGATTGCGTTCTAAGATATGAGGAGCTTGTGGCTAAGTAATAACAGCCGCATGGGTCGATCCATCACGTTAAGCTACGCTTGCTGGGGTTGGTCTGTGGATGGGTGACCATCTTTACATATCGTGATTCCTCCGTGGCTCGGAAAGCACGTTAAGCCGTTGGCCCCGGCTGTCATTCGTAGATCTTTGACAGTCGTAAAGAGTCGTCAGAAGCCCGAAAGTCTGACACCAGTCTTACCAAGGGGTATCGTGTTAACCAGTTACTGGGTTGCGGAGGTCAGATAGGCAGTCGCTCCATGTAAAATACTGGTATTCAGCTGCATCCGGTTAGATTGGAAGCCGACCCCAACATATTTGGGAATAGGGTAGGTAGAGTGGACTGCGTTCTAAGATTAAAAAAAAAAACAGCTTACGAGTATAAACCTTCGAAGATTTTGCATTTTAATAATCTCACAGTTTATCAAAGAAACATCGACGCTATCTTTTACCGCTAAATATAGAACAAATTTTCAAAAGAGTTTTTAAATATTAACAACAACTTTTTCAAAAAAATACGGTAATTAACAGTAACTGTAGTTTCTCTCAACATCGTAGCGACGCTGATTAAAAGTATATTCATACACTTTATCCAAAGCTTTTATATCTTATTCCCACCGTGCTGCTGGCAAAGATCCTGCTACGAATTAGTTCAGATCTTTATAAAAATTCTCGGAGCATTTTTTTACCAATAAAACTTAGAAAACTTCTACGCTTACAGAAGCCGTTTATGAATTTTAGGCCAGGAAAAGCTACACGTTTAAACTTGTACTTTAATATACAGAAAGCCTTGCATCGTATCCCAGCAAACATAATAACGAAATTGAGGGAACACGTCTTTAGGAATGCGTACTCCGTGGAAGGTTACGTCAAACATTTTAGCGGATTGAACTTTGATATTCATTGAAGGAGATATAAGATTTTATATAGAGATTTTTTAAAGTACCTACTGAAAAAAACATGTAACCTTTAATTAAGCTATTGTATCCATAATTGTATAATTATTGTTATAATTCAACCATATTTTAGTACCACGTGCGTCCTTCTAATGCTAATGACACTTTGGACTATTTGCAAACACTCACTTCAGACTTGTCAGATTTGTTTGAGCCATTAAATCCGACCCACAACTAAAAGCATCACCACCATTAAGTAAAAAGGTCCTTTCTTTCCTTCACTAAAATTAGTATTCTACCACTACAGTTACTAATATTCCTCAAGGCGACATGTTTTGGCCACATATTCCGAGTGTGCGACTGGATCCCCAACGAAGCTTTTCAAGTATATTGTGCAAGATTTAAATTTACGAGCGTCCATAGAATGTTTTTTATTCAGAAACCGGAAAAACGACCTTATTGAAGTTTCAACATGTTGAGGATTGATTCGTAAGTAATGATGGAAATGATAGTCGTGTCATTTTTTGGATTAAAATAAAGGTAGAAAAGTTTATTAAAATAACAACTCAAAAAAGGATATGGAAAAAGTGCAAATCCGCTGATGAGTTTGGTGTTTCAAAAAGAAAATTAATAGATACCAACATACCATCAAGTGAAAAATTACACAGATCGCGTGAATAATAACAATAGGTAAGGAAGTAGTTTAGAATTTCAAACATTTTTACGCCTTCCGGAACTGTTCATATTTAAATATATAAATACATATAAATATAAAAACAAACTTTTGAAAAACACATATATCTTTGCATAGTTGCACTTCCATCACGGCGAATTCCGTATCACGCGATATTGCATTCCGTAGCCGTGTTTATTGTGATTTTATGCATGTTATAACTTTTATTGCAACGTTTGCTGAATAATAAATAAAAAGGGACTCCCATTCAGTGGTGATGAGTGCCCTCGTGCGTATCGCTGGCCCGTTCCGTATTGTTGACCGATTAATGTCGTTACGCAGCTTCGTTCGACGGGCCATTGCCAAATTGAGTTTGGAGTCGTTATGTCAAAACAATACCAGCTTTGTTATGTAAAACATGTTGTTCTTTTCTTTTCTTGTTAGTGAATCGCGTACACGTCCTAAAGCCCTGCAAACCAAAAGCTCAAAACAACTGTTCATTAAACAACATTTTATCGAAGAACAACAATGCAGGTTTAATTGAAAATAGGCTCTATCTAACCGATTTTAAGCTCCGTAATAAGGCTGATAAATACTTATTAGACCTACCGGGAACTCTACAGTTTAATAATGTATGGCAATTGTCCCTTGTAACGTCAAACCAACATGTTTCCTGACAAGCCGTGTGTCATTACGCGGTCGATATGCCTGCACGCTGTAATGCCGATGACATTTTCTTGAAAGTTCATTGGAACGATGTTATTCATGATTCACGATCTATCAAAGAAATTGCGCCTCGCCCCCATAATTATATAAACTATCAGACGACTCGTCACCTTTGACCGTACCTATAAATGTTTACCAAGCATGTTTTTTTTTAAATATTTGATTTATTGGTAAAAGGTCCATTCGTGTCCAAGATACAGACATGTTTAGTTTGAGGCCAACGTAACCCTTGTAATATTTTTGACAACAAAGTTTTAATTTTTTATTATTAGTATTTATTTATGTTTATTTCTATTTACATTCGTTGATATCTGACCTACGTAGTCTCTGTATCATACAATAAAAAAAGTTAGTTTAATCTAAACATATCTGGCCCAATTCCATAGCATTGATATAGAGTAATTTTGGCCTTGTAGATATAAAAAAATATTATTATCTTGTAGTTGGGAAGGTACTTTTTCTAACGTTGCCTGTTTTTTTTATCCTTAAAATAATTTAGATCCTACTACAAAACTACGGACATCGTTTAGCGTAGGAATAAAAAAAAACAATTCAAAATTCTATATGTATATAAGGAGGCTCCGATAACCAAAAACAGTAAAAGCTGGTGAATTGGCGCCGCTCGGAAACATTTGGATTTTGTTTTTTTGTGTCACACTCAGTGCTGTCTGGAGTCTTTTATTTTTAGTTACTTTATCGCTCTACGTTCATATGCCTCGGTGTTCTATTGCTAGAGCTTTAAATTAAAATCGTTTCACTACGTTAGAGCTACGACACTTTGCATTACTAATGCGGGCTTGTTCACAGATATTATTTTCCATACTTAATATAAAAATTCAACAATAACTCTGTCACCTTTTGACGGCTTAACAGCTGAACGAATTTCGATGGAATTTGGTACAGGTCGACCATGACCTGGGTTAATCATAGGATTTTCATTCCAGTAGCTCGTTCCAGTAGGATAATTCCCGACCTTCACGTCGACGAAGCCGCGGGCAAAAGGTTGTGTAAGATATACAGCAGGAAAATGTTAATATCGATTTAATAAAGACGATGATTTTTAGGGTTCCGTACCCAAGGGGACCTACATACTAAGGCTTCGCTGTCCGTTGGTCCGTCCGTTTGTCACAACTGTATCTTTTTAAACGTAATACGTAGACACTAGAAATTTTCACAGGGTATTTACTGCTACGGCGGCTATAATAACAAATAAAATAAAGTTAAAAGTTAAAGAGAGTCCAATGAAAAAATATATAAGAAGTGTTAAATATTGTACGGTGATATGGAACCCCTCCTGTGGAAGCCCGACTCGCACTTGGCCGCTTTTTTGTCCGACATCAAACTACTTTATTTATAAAAGACTTTACATTGAAAAATATACATATATACCTAGTAAATACTACCACAGCACACAAGCCGAATACACCATTTGAACACGGATTTTTCTGCTCACTTTTATTACGATTTTATTTCGTTCCTTGTCAATCGTGTTTCATACACCGTCGAACATAATACGATGTTCAGTTTCGTTCTAAACCTGTTCGCCTGTGTGTGGCATGGTCTTTACTTGACAAGTTTGAATGTAGACAGTAAGCGAATGACGTAAATAGTGGAAAATATGCCTTGTATTTTATACGAATTATAGAGAAACAAATGATAAAAATAAAGATTTTGTTTTTCCATGTATTCATAAAATATGTATATTAACCAACAGGTTTCATCCCATGCAACCAATCAAACAACAGGTCTAATTTGGATATGCATAGCTCCGTAGGTAGGATTCAGAAATGAGAATCCATATGGGGTTATTTACATAAGAAAATAAGGAACAATACTGAATTTTCGCTTTTTATTTCAAGAGGACGTGCTCACTCTTGCGCGCCTGTCACATAACTGTTTTTGTATGAAAACAATCGCATTATTCAATTTAGAAACTAATTCTAAATTCACTTGGGTGATCGAATGCAACTAGAGTCATTTTTCTACCAGCCTGCACGACGTAAGGTCTTTTTGCAGACAAACTTTACAGTAGTAACTAGCTAGACAATTACAGATATCCCTATAAGCACGGTAATCATTTAGAGTTGGATGTCGGATTATGGAAATTCTGTAAATAAATCTCAAGATTTGACTGTTGGATAAGTAGGTAAATAGTAAAACAGGATTGAAACGGGATGGAACGATTTTGAACGGTTTGATTATATAAAAAATTGGCACGTCAAAGCCTTAGAAACAGATGCAAAAACCTTATTTATTTATCGAATAGGCCCCCAATTAATTAATTAACGATCGAGACAATTACCCATGTGACACAACGCCCCTATTAGAACAGCTGCACAAGCCGCAGTAAATTCAGTAGGTAATTATAAAAAGCTAATCGGACAAGAGTAACGGTCAAGCGCCGCCATTACAGTCTTTACTGCCGTCCCATTGTTGTGCCCCTGGAACACACTCCACGACGCAAGTCATAATACACATAGCTTTCACTGCTGGGATAAGGTTGGCTTGGAACATTTAATTTTGCCCTCATAGTCCTCCGACCCATATGCAAGTACTAGCAGTTACTTGGTTAGTATTTTTTATCCATATTTTTTATATAATTACAAGCTGACCCGACAGACGTTGTCCTGTCCAGATTACATGCATTCATGAACTTTTTCCCGAATTTGATAATTTTCCGAGAAACTTTTAAAACAATAAAATAGTCAAATTGATCCAGCCGTTCTCAACTGATCTGACTGACTTACCATTGAACAGCATAAAATTTCATTTTTATTAAGATAGCTTCAGAATGAAAAGGAGCCTATCTGTCAAATTTCATAAGGATCGGTTAGTGGTGTAGGTGAGGAAATGTAAAAGACATAGACAGATACATTACTTTTTTTCACCTTTATCGTATTAAGTATGAAATATTTGGAAAATCTCTTATTAATCATCCGTAAATGTCAAACCATACCTAAATCCTTGCAAAGATGTTTTAAGTTTCGGGATGCAGCAGTTAAAAAGGAATTTTCATCAATAAAAACTTACAAATTTTTATATGATGGCCTAATAAAAACAATTAAAACTTCAAGTTCACAAAACTTACCTGCAGCAAAATTACTGGTTCTCACGATTCTTAATTCCAAATAAATAGGAACTCATCGAGTGCTGCAGTTGACTGTACATTAGCCTTAGATTCAATTAAACGCTGGTAGCGGGCCAACAGCCTGTCCTGTCACGTTATACTGCGCCGCGTTTTTCAGCCTAGCCTGAACTTATGACGTAATATTAAATACCTTTTTATTTATTGTTGCGGATTTTTATGGCATTTGTGTTTATTGTTTGGTGTATATTATCAAAGTCAAGATACAATATAATAATATCTTTATTGCAGAAATTCATGCAGTCCATATTAGCACATTTAACCTAACCTAATAAACAGCATTGGTACAACAATTTCTAATTTGAAATAGTTATAAACTTTAAACTAGCCTACAGGCTACACAAGATTTATTTATAGCTGGCGCCAAGATCAGGCAAAAAATGGTAACTAGGTATTTTCATCGTTTCCTCGTGTAAAGTTTTCATAATAATATGCAGCCAGTGAGTAGAGCGTGGTCATGTTCGACTTTGTCTGAAGGCGAATCCATACCCGATTTGCTCAAAAATTCTAGGCTCTTTAAAACGACCTTGTCACTCCAATCGGAAGTGCCGAGGTAGGCAGAAATACAAGTAATTATGCAAACATCGTCTTTATTTGTTTTTTACCCCGTAACACTTCATTGGTCACCTCTATAAGCGTATTGGAGTGGCTAGACGAAAACCACGTTACATTAGTAGGGTGCCTACTGGTGTAAATATTTAGTAAGATACCTGAATGCCAGACTGAACTTTTAAGGACTATTTAAGGACGTCTTTTAGTTAGTATTTGAACCTCTATTCGTTATTTTCAAGGTATTCTTTCAAAAGCAGTACAATTTCATTCAGCGAATAATCCCGTTAGTTGAACAAGTCGTCATACCAATATTACAGACCACATGAATGCCAGCTGAGCTTAACAGTCGGCAGGGATCTCTAAACTCGTGCCAACTTTTAAAGAAAATATTCGACAAGGTTCTCCGTAAGACCTGAGATATCTTTTGAAACTTTCTCCCATTGTAAGTGCCCTGAATGTTGAGTTGAAGGACCTATTCAAAACCCACTTCTTGCTGCTCTAGCGTTTTGAAAACCAGCAACAAGTAAGTATCATACCACATTGCATTCTTGGGGGTAGATAGATACTACATGTAGGTACACCTATTTACTGGGGGTATTAAAATAGGTGCAGCTGCCTCGTTGGCCTAGTGGTTACATATGCTACTGCAAAGCATGAGGTACTGAGTTCGATTTCCAGGTCCTGCAGTGTTATTAATGTTTTTCATCAGGGATTTCTCACTGCCAGCCGAGAGCCTGGATCTGTGCCCATGTGATGGCAATAGGCTCGCCCCTCATTAAATGAGTCTTTACCATTGGCGAAATAGGGGTGTATTCTTTTTTATTTATTTTTTTTATTCAACAACGTACATTATATATAACTAATCGGTGCATGTATGCGTGCGTGGCGATGCTAAAATTCATCATTCATCCTGCAGGGCAGTTAGCCAACTTGGTGATAAGACATGTTTATTTTCTGTATTATTATTGTTTCACAAAAATTGTGACATAGTGACACAATGTTAATATATATGTACTTAATCAATTAGGTTTGTGGAAAGCTCTGAAATAAAAGGTTGTCAATGCTATAAGGTCAAACACCACTGTTGAAGATAGAGCTCCTTTCAAACTGGTAAAATCCATAATTATGGTCACCTCAAGTAGCAATAAAATCAGTGTTATTTATCAGTGACTGCTACTTAACCTCTAGACATAATTATAATAACTTTTAAGTCTTCGTTAAAATCAATCAACCCGCGTAGCTTGTTACAGTTAAAACGCGTTTTCACTAGTTAAAACTAGAATTTACTAGTTATAACTTGAATTTACTGATATTCATGTTTTAATTTTAGTTAAAACCAGTTTTAGCATTGAACAGTGAACACGACTAGTTTAGGTACAGAAACTTGTTTCGGGGTAATGATTCAATTGAACTAATAAAGTGTTGATTGGAATTAAAAAACATCGGTATTATGGAAGACATTATTCATTGAGTATATTTAAAACATAATTTTAGAGCAACGTTACGTTATATTAATCAAAACAATGAAACGAAAACAATCATACGGTATTATAGAATAATTTATTTTTCTCAAACGTGCTTGGAAATTCGAACATTATTTTGACAAACTACTTCGAGATAAACCGAATACGTCAAGTACTAGTGAGGCGGCTGACAATGTTACTATGAAAATTCATATCTGTCGAGTCATTTAAAAATGGAACGAACTTTTTACTTTGACCGTGTGTCGCAACCGAGGAGGTAACTTATTGTCAAGGATTTTATTTAAATTTTGATTTAGCTTACAAACAGAGCTGTTTAAAGTAAAGAAGAAACAAATGAATATATTGCTGCGTCAAAAATTATCGTTGTCCGTCGTTGATTCTTTAATAATTAAGTCAGTTAGTTTGAATTTCTGCGCATTATTTGGGAAAAGTACTATACAAGTCTTGGCCGCAACCAGGCATTGATGTACCTACACATGTAAGTGTGCCTTCGCTTCGCCTCGGCCCACATTTTCACGATTGTCCATTAATGCCCCTGTTGTAGGACGTAACAGTAATTTCCTAATATAACAAAGGAACATCAAAGACCCATGTCGACAATTGAATCAAAACAATGAAACAAAAATAATCATACTATTGATAAACGAACATCGACCTCGGCCGAAACGGTTTTAATGGTTATTTTGATTGTTAAAAAGTGTTTTATCTAGTTAGAACTAGTTTTAATTGATATTTATTTTAGAACAGTAGTAAATTCAAGTGGTAACGAAGTCATCAGTAAAAACTAGTTTTAACTAGTGAAAACGCGTTTTAACTGTAACACTACACAACGGATTTTAATGCGGATTTTCACCATCATTTAGACAATTTATTTCGGAAGGTTTATGTGTGCTTAAATTAAAACTTTACTTACATAAAAAAAACAAAATCACGATGTTTTGTCAAGTCGTAAAAACCTTTAATTATAATTATTTCAGGAATTAATTAACACCACTCCTTTCTTCAATTGTGTTGTTCCATGAGCCACTTCTGGAGAAATTACATTATTTCTCCTTCGTGTCAATTGTCTATCCATTTTTGAACTACCCTCAAATTGGCTGTTGTCGAGGTAACTCGTGCGATACTCGAGTTCCATTAAATTGATTAACAAGGCATCATTGTTTATGTTTAATTAACTGTTTTGAACGTTCATTTATTGGTATTGTTTTGTCATTCAAGTTCTAAAATAGAAATAAACAATTTTATCCTGTTGAAAATATGAGTTATAAATCTTAGGAGCGTTCATTCTAAAAGTTGGCGACGTCGCAAATAGCTGTCAAATATTTACCTGTTTTGATTAATTTAGCAATATTACTGTATGGAAATATGAAATATCGCTAACTTGTGAACTAGAATATGAATAATGAATTGTAATTATAACACTGAATTTGATGTCGTAATCGTTTTAGATGTAAAAAAAGGTACTTGGAATGTTTCCGAATACTTTTTTACATCTAAAACTAAAAATTCGGTGTAACGATAATAATAATTGCCTTTCATAATCAATATTTTAGTTCACTAGTTAGCCATATTTCATATTTCCATACAATAATAATTACCAAATTAATAAAAACAGCGACATTTTTGACATGTATTTGCGACGTTTCCCAATTTCAGAATGCACGCTCTTTGGAGCGTTTATACTGAAACTGGGCAACGTCTAAAGTGGGCTACGTTTATATTGAAAGTGGGCAACGTCTAAAGTGGGCCACGTTGATTAGCAAAATTAAACGTGCATTGTATGGCTTCATAAATTACCTTTATATTCTTCGTACTAATTGCTTGTAGCTTCTGTCTCAATATCTCTTAAAATAAGACAATTTCTAAACACAAAAAAAAAAATCAACAAAATGTTTTGTTCCGGACTATAGACTTAAAAAGGCATAACTCCACTACTAAAACAACTCCAGCTTTAAAATGGAACACCTGGACCTGTTGTCATGTAACTTTGCCCCGATATTAATTATAAAAAGCGCCGGTGAACTTCTGCCAACTGTCACTAGAAAGCGCTATAATTTTTTCGGGGGCACTGGAGCAAAATCTTGCTCTGCAATACGTGCTAAGATTTTCAAGCTGGTCCGGGAATTAAAGAAAATAGAGGAGACAAGGCTTGCCTGACACGTTGACATTCCTTTTCCATGCTCGATCTCTTGGGTATTGTATGAAACTGTTTGTCCGTTGTGACAGCTGCATTTAGGCGCGTTTTTCTTTTTATTATTAAACTTAGGGTACTCCGTACATCATTACTACGTACTAATATAGTCGACCTAGTAATCACTTTGGCAAAAATTCCCACTAAATTGAACGTTCACGAAGGTTGGAACTATCTGACTGTCAGATAGACAAAAAAAATGACACATAGACCTAGTCGTTTTATGGCGTGCAATTAATATTCAACCTTAGAGTGGTAAAGATATGAGCTAACCTACTGCCGATTATAGGCGTATCTTCATACCTTATTTACCAATGTTTACCTACTCAATTACCTACTGTCAATTAGGTAAAATCCCTTTACATTTTGAAAAACAGGAAGCTTTGAAATTCACTTACCTACTCAGACCAATTTATAACCACTATTATAAATTCACAAATGCAGACTCCCGTCACGTTAATATATTTGGCACAACATTAAATAGTTCACTAAAAATGTTTGGTGGTAACTTTTTTCGCACATTTTATTTTTGTAGCACAGTCTTAGATTATTGAGAGTGTTATAGTGACGTGGTGAAACCACGCCTTCTAGTAATTAATTGTTTCGCCCTATCTCCGCTGTGTTCCGCTTAGCGATAAGTAGTGCTGCAAGTACCTACCTATATATTCTATGTTATTACTTCGAAAATATAATTAAGCATATGATTTGGTTTTAGCTCTTCTTGGGGTTCCGTACCTCAAAAGGAAAAAAAAATAACCCTTAAGTATAGGATCACTTCGTTGTCCGTCTGTATGTCTGTCTGTCAAGACCCAGAAACTCGTGGAGTTATCAAGTTGAAATGAATATCAAATACGTAGGTCTGCGGTCCCTAGGGACTGTAAAAAAATCAAGCTTCTAAGTCAACGCAATAAAAAATACGGCCATTTATGCGACATATTTTGATACTCGCAAATACCTATTTGCTGCTTGTTTTTTTTGTCCATTTTGATACTGGCAAATAGGTGAATCAAAACCTACAGGGTAATTCCCGTTGACCTAGAATCGTGAAATTTGTCAAGAAGCAAGGTCTCACAGTACAAGAAAAGGAAAATGTCCGAAAATTGTTAATTTGTAGTAGTTTACCACATAAACCGGCCAAGTGCGTGTCGGACCACACACAATAAAGGGTTCCGTAGTTGAAATGATTTTTTCCCAAGAACAAACTTAACATTGTAGATGAAAAACAAGTTCTCCCATTTATTCCAACTGTAATTTCTTTTTCCAAACACTTCGAAGACTTCATTTTAATGACACAGATTATTTCTAATTTGTCAGCAGTATTAGCAGATTATTTGACGGCATTTTTTCGGGGAATTTGTTGCGCCACTTCTTCTTCCCAGCTAACGCAATAGGAAGTGGTGAAGGGTGGGCGTTTTGGGGGACTGTCTTATGTAATTTTGACGTTCGAAAAGTGCTGATTCTCAGCCTAGTTTGATTAAATGACTTTTGAATTTGAATTTGCATGCGTGTATTGACCGGATTTAGGAACGTAAACGAAGCAAATATAGTATACAAGGATAGTAGCAGGTGGCGTTCTGTAGTTTCTACCTACCCCCAGGGGAAATAGGCGTAATGTGCCTATGTATGTATGAATATACGCAGATTACTACTGCTATTTCTCTATTTAACTAACGTTCCTTTTGACGTCACCTTCAGGGGTTACGTAACCTTGAGTGACCCAGCTTAAACCTACCTCTAGTCGTATGTTACCGACGGAAATATACGATCAGCCGTCGGTCAGCCGGATCGGTCAATCAACAATGGTCAGGCGAAAGCGGTGGGCCTATTGTAGGAAAGGGGTTTTGTGACATTTTCATGTTACCTACACTCGATGCCTTTACTAAAGTCACTGTGTATAATTATATTCATATGTATATAACGCCCGCATGGGTCGATCCATCAGGTTAAGCTACGCTTGCCGGAGTTGGTACACATCGAGACTCCTCCGTGCCTCGGAAAGCACGTTAAGCCGTTGGTCCCGGCTATCATTCGTGGATTTTTGACAGTCGTTACGGGTCCTCAGAAGCCCGAAAGTTTGACAACCAGTCTTACCAAGGGGTATCGTATTACCCAGTTACTGGGTTGTGGAGGTCAGATAGGCAGTCGCTCCATGTAAAATAATGGTATTCCGCTGTATCCGGTTAGGCTGGAAGCCGACCCCAACATAGTTGGGAAAAGGCCTGAATATATTACATAAACTGTATTACGTAGAGCCTACAGTCGAAACTTAAACATAACTACTCCAACAGAAATGGTCAATCTACGAAGCTAATTAGGTACTAAATATATCTATACTGTCCATACTAATCCACACTTTATTCATTCTAATAGGTAATAGGTAATACGGGCTGATATCCGCAACTCCACGTCTTTTTTTTTTTTTTTTTGAGGATGGGAAATTATCAAATAACTTCTCCCGCTCTCCGTGTCAGACTTTTACTGACTAAAACCCACCCGTGTTCCTTCCGTTGCCTGTGTGCCGAGGTCGCGATATCCCTTTCGGACAAACTCGCAACCCCGGCAGACTCGCAACTCCACGTCTAAGCGTGTATTTTTGCGTATTTTGCGTATTCATTCTAATATAATATATGCGAAACTCTGTCTGCCAGTTTGTCTGAGCGCCTTAATGGCTTTCCAAGCCTTAATGGCTGAAGGGACATCGATGACATTTGGCACACATGTAGACCATGACCTGTCTTAGGAAATATATTATTATTCCGGTAGTTAGTACGTTCTCATGGGATTATTTCCGACTTCCACGCGGGCGAAGACTTGGACTCATCATCTGCCTAGCCCTTTCCCAACTATGTTTGGGTCGGCTTCCTGTCTAACCGGATACGCTGAATACCAGTATTTAACATGAAGCGACTGCCTATCTGACATCCACAACCAAGTTACTGGGTAATACGATACCCCTTGGTAAGACTGGTTGTCAGAAATTCGGGCTTCTGACGACCCGTAACGACTGTTAAAGATCTACGAATGACAGATGGGACCAGCGGCTTAACGTGCTTTCTGAGGCACGGAGGGATCTTGGTATGAAAAGATGGTCACCCATCCACGGACCAACCCCGGCAAGCGTAGCTTAACCTGATCGATCGACCCGTGTGACTGTTATTACTTAGCCACAAGCCCCTCGAAGCGAAGCCTTAGACTAAAGGTAGTAAATTATAAATAATCGGTGTCAGCGTCATGAAAGTCAGAATTTTGGAATAAAAATTACTATACAATATTTGTGTCAGTAAACACAGCTAGGTGGCTGGAAAATCCTAGTGTGACGTAACAGTTCATCGTCATCTCTACTACCATTGACGCACGCAAATATTAACATAGAATCAAATATTCGATGTCGAAATTACAAATATTAATGAACCTTTTAATTAACTTCGTCTTATGGAAATATTGCCACAGGATGCCGTCTTGGAAAACGAATAAATTGCTGATCGCAGTAGGTATAAGTATTGTTATAACGATAGGATACAACTAATTCTTTTGACATCAAATTCATTAATTCACTGACAGACAACTCACAACCTAAACCACTCGATCTAGAAACATGACATTTTGCGCAAAAAATATTTAAATAACGAAGGTCAGCATTAAACAATTTTTATTAATCATCCCAAAAATAGTTTAAATAGGGGATGAAAGTTTGAGAGATGATGAGAGTTTTGTTATTTTTGCCAATGGGATATCCCAGGGCACACGGCTTGTACCTAATCACTTTGTCTACCTTTTTCGATATCCACGAAAAGAGAGAGAGAGAAGAAAAGTCGACGAAGGAATGCAGCCATCAGTTTAGATTAGCCAATCAGCGGGGCCGGCAGTTCGAAAGGTCCATATCAGCCAATCAGCGTTTGCGATTCATGGAACATAGCTTGTTACTTGCAATTATCTAGATTGGAGTTCTTTGCAATGGTTCTGAAAAAATCTAGGATGAAAACGAATGTCTAAATGTTCTAGGATTCTAGCATTGATTACGTTCCTATATAGAATAGATAGAATATCCAGATATGTAGGTAGGGGTCTAAAGTGCGACTGCTGAGCATAGAAGACCTAGGTTGAATTTCCAGGTTGCATGCACTTAATGTTATTGAGTTCTATCAGCAGTACAGAAGCACCCCATTGTCTGGATTTAACGGCCATAGGCTTCCCCATATTTCAAAGAAACTTGAACATAACTGGCGAAATGTGGGTCTTATATAATACCTAACCCCTTCGGGTACCTATTATAGGCGTGATATTATTTTATACCTAGTTACGTAACAACTACCTAGGTAATGTGCATGTAAACATCCAGTCAACAGTTATAAATTAGGGGTAATAATCTCTAACGAAACAAAAAAACCATAATCTTTTGATCTTCCCTTTTAGATCTTACATTCTCATTATTTTAACACATTTTTATCAACCCACCTAAAAATAATCCGGCCCACACTAGACCTGGAGTCTCAACACGGGAATTAATGCTTTAGGACTATTAGCACATGTGTCAATTCGGTTTGAGATATAAATAATTTTTCAGTTTTCTTTGGTTTGCGAATGCAATTTGAAATATTTTTCTAAAGACTTTCGTGAAAGATTTGAATGTTCGTAATGGTCAGTTTATTTTGCTTTTTTGTTGGTAGCAATAGATTAAAAGTGAAAAAAAAAATGAAAAAAAACATCTGCCGTATGTAGATGTACCTACGACACAAAGGTTCCTCGGTTGGAATGTCTCGCACAAGGTGGACCGATGACCTTGTGAAGACCGCAGGAATCCGCTGGATGCGAGGAGCACAGAAACGGTCGAAGAGGCTTGGGGAGCACTATGTTCTGTAGTGGACGTCTTTCAGCTGAAATGATGATAATGACGCCGTACGATATACAAGTACAGGTAGATACTGGTGTATTTAATAACTTTTCGCTTTCGTGACATGCGGTTGACGGTGTTTCGATATCACCACTTTGCAGCTTTCATAAAATGTCGCATTAAAGTATTATTATTAATTATGAGCCACATTTCCTCGAACTTTTCCACGTCCTCCGACCGACATTTGGGAGGCTTACCTACCCATATATTTATCTTGTAGGTTGTTCAGAATGCAAATGGCGTATGTAGATATTAATTTCGTTACCTTATTAATAATAAATATTAGTTAGATGTTACCTAGATTAGTGTTATTGTCTTTATCATCTACATATATCTATAAATATTATAAATTTAAGTCGCTTGTCAGTGTGTGACCGCGTTGTTCTTCTAAATTACGCAACGGTTTTGATGTGGTTTTCACCATCATTTAGAGGAATTATTCCAGAAGATTTATGTGTATAGTAAATTTATATTTAACTGACATATAATAAGGAATCTCGATGTTTTGTGAAGTTATAAAAATCGTGCAAAGCAGGGGCCGGTCACTAGTTCAGAATAAGTAGGTAACTGAAATATGACGTTACCTAAGTAACAATAGAGTACATAAAGTAGTAACCTGTTCTCTACTGTTACCTCCGAACGTGACTGACGAGGCACTGCAGTTCTAACAATATCTATTACAACTGCAATATGTCCTAAGTGACGTCACTTAAGGCGCAGTCTTCGTTTCATCGCATTGCTCCCGTCACTACAAGACGAGTTGAAAAGTAGCGTGTTTCTGCAGTAATTGTCATTGGCTCACTTCAAAATAGAATACAGCAATGCAGCTTGCGGGTCGGTTACATTATATGGCCACTAAAAACAAATAAATAAGTGATTTTAAAAACGAATAAATAATTCCTTCTAGTTCCTACTTTAACTGCTTTTTATGAGAAGCAGTTAAGCATGAATAAGAAGGAATGAATCCCCGTTTTTAAATAGTAACAATAAAGTTTACATAAAAAACAGTCAAAACTTTACTAACTTTTAATGATATAGCAAAATCTGTTTATTGACACTAATCCTAGAACAAAGATTCGGTACCTACATATGAAATGAGTATAATTTTCACCAAAAATCGTACTCAGTTCCCATTTCAACTGTGCTGTACTTACCAAGATATTATAATTGCGTATATAGTCCCATATTTCCGACCTACACCAATCTGTTTAGTCACACGTCAAATCAGATCAAAGCAATGCATAGAAAGTGAGGCTGAGCTTACAAGCGGTGCGTTGTATGTCAGCTGTCGGAAGCGGTTATTGCGGCGTTTGCAAGCGGAGCAAGCGAGCAGAGCGGCGGGAGCGATGCGAGCATCGGGAGCAAGCTGTCGCGCTTTGAATATCAAATGCGTTACGTGACAATGCGACTTTCCGAACCAATACACCGATACTGTTTGCACTCTGGTTATTGTTAAGAGAATTACCTACTTGATATGGGGCTGTGCCTAATTAAATGATGATATTCTTTAGGGATCTGGATGAGTCAATTCATTTAGTTCCCACATAGCCTTTGAAAGCAAACTGTCTGTTCTGGATGTAATAACAAATACACATTACTAGTTTAAAATTCATAAATAGTAGGCGATGCAGCGTCCAAGCTTTCTTTGGCAACAAATGTAACTTAATCTAAAAAATGGACTGTCAAAATGCAAATGCAATGCTATCAAACACCAGCTACATCCACTAACAAACTTACATAATAAAAATCCGTCATTAGTACATAGCCACCTACACAAACACGAAGCTAAGTTAAAATTTACCTTACTGACTTGACTAATGACTGTGACATCTCGATCGCGAGGCACACGGATCATTAGCGCCTGCCGATCAAACTGGCGACACTTTTAATTTCAAATGCAGCTCGCCCATGCTTTTAGCACATAGCCGGGCATACAAAATTCATCAGGCAACCTGTTCAGTTCAGACCACAAATTGTGCATTATACAGTCTGATCCGAGAACATGTCGCCCATTCGGCGGAGCTTGTTTACGTAAGCAGTGTACTAGGTTAAGCAATATTAGAGAATATCGACGAATATTATCGGGTCGGAGAATCAATTTTTGATACTCATATCTTTTACGTCAAAATTTACAAGAAAATAGAATACTTAATTGATTCTGTTTAGAATACTTACAAAAGGTAGTTCCGTATGGAGAAGAATACAGAAGACACTCCATAGTTACTCTTTAATTTTTTTTACTATATTTTGTATAGGTACATCAGTAATAATTTAATGTAAAGAGGATGTTCCAAAGTATTTAAAATTAAGCACTTTAAAATATTAAAAATGAACTAAAATATGTTGATAGATACATTTGATTATAATCGTTATTGATAGTCAAATTGTTGTTTTTTAATTAAGTATTACAATGAGTAGGTATCGGGGTGCTTCTAGTCGCTGCAAAAGGATATTAGACTAGCGAAATGTCAACGAAATAAAGGTAAGAACCAACTTTAATATTAGGTAAGTATAAAAATAGTTAAAAAAACACTAAAAAACACGCTTTTACGTGCACCTATAGGTGCACGTAAAAGACCGGTGCTGGTCCTAATTTAAAGCTTATGTGACTGTTCGTAACATTACAGTACGTTTTGCTTGTTGTGTATTATTACACGAATTAACGTGTTATGATATATTACTGACCTAGTCATGCAAATTTCACAAGATTAAAAACATTAGTAAATAGTTTTTCATGAATTTCCTGAAACTCGTTTCTGTTATTAAAAAAGTAAATATACACAGTCTCATACAAGTCTATAGTTAATTTTTTTACTTATAATTCGATTATACATTATTTATACCTACTTACAATTAAATGAGCGTTATTGAAGTTTAAACGTTTTTATTTTTTGCTGAAAAGTTGTAATTTTTCTCTTACACGTTTATTCGGTGGGGCCATCGATATTTATTTACAAATATTGTAACCGTAGACGATTTTTCCTAACGTTTTAGCACGTAACTACATGTGTGTTTGTGTAACTACTGAAAGCCAACACGATAAGTATATATTAGCTCGTTTACACACCGACATGTGTAGCGAATCTAGATTCCTTTGTATCATGAACCTCGGTTCAAACTCAACAATTTCCGTGTAATTCTTTACAAACAGTCGATTGACTCAATTTGTCCCAGACCCTAGAGACTGTAACACGTGACCTACTGTATCCGTTGTTTCCTAACAACTTTTTTAGTTCTCTCTCAATTTCCAGATAGAATTATTCCTTTATTGGTTGCCCTAAGTGTTTCATTATCACCTTTGTTTCTGTAAGCTCTCTATTGGCTTGTAATAAGGAGCTTTTGTTCGCCTCATATTGCGCGGAGAAATTGAGCAATCAAATTGTGCTGCACAATTTTCTGCTAAGATCGAACGAGCGGGCTCGTTGCAGCGAGCTGTAATCATTTAAAAGAAGTTAGATGATACGGAATATTGTGTTACTCCATGCAAGCTGCTTTCATACAGTTTTTACTCAGTTTTCTATGTGATTGTTTAGTAGAATATTTGGTTATTAGCGAAAAGCCGATAGTGGCTTAACACAAATTTTATTATATTCAAGATATGAATGCTTGGAAACATGCTCGTCATGCTCCATTGGACAATCTAGACTTATCTAGACTCTCAAACTGGTTGCAATTTCATTTTTTTAATGTAATTCTACATTCTGTTATTAGTGTACTGATTCATTCAATATAGTACAGATGAAGAGGAATTTACTTATAGTAAGTGGCTATAGAAGCAATTAATTAACTGTTGGATCTATTAAATTTGACACGCTCGCGGAACAAATGGTCGATTGGGCCGAAAGGTTCTGGAGTGGCGACCGCGTACCGGAAGACGCAGCATTGGAATACCTCCCACAAGGTGGACCGATGACCTTATTGTGAAGACCGCAGGAATCCGCTGGATGCGGGAAGCACAGAACCGGTCGAAGTGGCGGTGCTTGGGGGAGGCCTATGTCCAGTAGTGAACGTCTTTCGGCTGAATGAATGAATGTATTAAATTTAACAAAGTTTTAATTTTTTGAGTTTGGGCAGGTATTTGCATTAATTGCGACAGTTTCAAGACTTTCTGAGTTATTACTGACATCGGTGAAGGAAAAACATTGTGAGGAAACCTGTACTTATAGTTAATATAAGACTAGAAACTCCAACCCTTCTTGAGCAAACGTGGTGATGTGCCTTCTCTGTATGCAAAAAGACCTTTGGCCCTGTACTGGGACAATAATAGGCTGGTATTATATTATTAACTTGATGAGGTTGTAACATTAAAACGAAGCCAGTTTTTTGTGCTATTACTGGGTGGTTTTATTATTTTCGAGAGGCTTTTTGCCCTAATTTTGTATGAACACCTTGTTAAAGGTCTCATCCGGGGTTAGTCCTATTTCTGCCGGCACACAACATTGCTGTATTCCGGTTTGAAAGTTATAGGTGCCCGTGAAATTAATGTTATTATAGTGTGAACTTGGCCACATCCTTTGATTATTTTTCATTATTGTGCGTCGTTTTATTATGACTAATTAGAACATTTTTATTGATATAATATATTATGGAAAAGACTAGTCCATAAAAGAGTTAAAATAAAATACATAACTAAAAAAAGTTTCTCGGGAATTTCTCAGTAGCAGCCCGGAGTCTGGATTTGTGTCTGGTTGATGGCAATAGGATCGCTCCCTATTACGTGGGACTTAAACTTAACAGTCAAAATTTGGAGTACTAGGTAAGTACACCTCTGCTTAACACTGGGATTTCAGGCTTGATGTTATGTAAAAAGTTAACGTCAGTAAGGGACCATAAGAACACGTTAAAAAGTAGAAGCAAAACTCAATCGCCGCATTTCGAAACATCTCAAACTGCAGCTACTAAACAAATCACGCGCAGTTAAACTGCTTACCTTAGTCAATTACTATGGGTAAACACGTGAAATTATAATGCTTTAACAGCATGTCGGCACATTAGGGTGCAATATCAATTGACGCAAACAGTCGGTCATTACCTGCCGCGCTTAGCATGGTGCATGACTCGACAGTAAAACAACGCTTTTTTAAATTACCCACTTTACTAAATCGCGGAAACAGCCGTGTCATTAAATTTTTTAGTATCTGTTAGCGGTGGAACAGAATCTAACTTGTTTCAATATAACATCACCTGTATGCCATGCCTGTATTTTCACAAAGGGGTGCGCAGAGGTGTGTCTTCACTAAAACATAAACAAGATGTAGGTAATTGTAATAACTGAAATCCTGATAAGGGGTCATTGCACTTTTAGAGGCATGAAGAACAAAAGTAACAGGGTGTGTTCTCTCATCCCCCATAGAAAAAGGAGGATCCTCCGACCAGACGGGTGTCGTGTCTGGCGGACAACTGCCCAACGATTGATGTCGGGATATATGCCGTTCGCGATAAACTCTAACTGCGCGATGCAGGATTTGTGTGACGTCAGGATTTTGTGTGACGTCAGGCCTTTGATGCGTAGTTCGCATGTGGCGACGTAGATGCCGCCACATAATCATCATTACGGTGTCCGTATGGATTGAGGAGCCATGCTTCATAATTATTATAACCTACTTCTCAGTTCGTCGGAATCTGTCTTGTTTTTTAAATATTTTTGCCCCGTTTACTCGAAGACGGCTGACGGTCGGACAGATTTGGAAAATTCTCTTCAAATAAAATAAACATTTTATCTCTTTTTTTGTTTGAAATATACTTTCTAGGTGGTCCCATATAAATGTTATTAACTTTACTACGGGTAGTTTTTGAGTTAGCTTCATTAATACGTATTTTGAATCCTCGACGCAAAAACAGGGGTGTTATAAGTTTGACCGCTATATGTGTCTGTGTGACTGTCTCTGGCACAGTAGCTCTTAAACGGGTGAACCGATTTAAATGCGGTTTGTTTATATTTGAAAGCAGGTTTTCTAGCGATGGTTCTTACATACTTTTTATCAAAATCGGTTCAGCCGTTTGCAGATTATCAGCTCTTTTCTAGTTGATGAATGGATGTGAGTGTCTTCCACAGGTCTAATCGATTAGAGATTTGGTATTCTGTTACTTCAATGATATTAGAAGAAGATAGTTACCATGAACTGATGGTGCAGCATCACCTGGAATTTGAAGGAAACCCAAATGTCTTACCAACTTACAGCACAGATATCGTGTTTGGGCTCATAGGAATGGTATCAATGAATAGGTTATAGATAGATGAAGAGAGTCTGGTGATGGAGTAGGAAAGAGAAATGAGGAAATGTTTGTGCCGGGGTTTTTTTTAAATTTTAACATAATTTCACTTGTTCCCACTTACTTTATGTGGATGATGTTATCATGACTTACTGATACTGTTATTTGCATAGCAGTTAGTGGTATTCGAATTTGTGTGGGATAGGTACCACAACTAAAAACTGAAATATTAAAACTTATCAAGTTAAAGTTTCCCATTTCTGGTTCCCTTCTGTTTATTCTCATTGGTTCAATCTTTGTAAATTTTCATTCAATTCGTAGCTGTGACGCCCAATTGTCATCTCGTTTTGTTTGTCTATGTCCACAGATTGAGCATTCATAGATACTTGTCTAATCTGTTTAGTAGAACCTCGGGTTCTGCACGCCATCATACCTTGAGTAACTGTAAAGCGAAAGATAATCGATTTAGTGTCACTGTTGATTGATTCTGTTTCTATAGATCTTCTGGCTCTTGTAACATAAGTTAAACACCTTGCACTAGTATCAGGTACTTCACAAAATTTGTAACAATCAACGCCGGCTGTAGCTGAAAACCAGCGTTGGGGCTCTGTCTCGCATAGGGTCGCAGCATTATGCTGAGCGATGGCCGTTTTGCGTGGATGTGACGCATATTTTCCCCCAAATTGTTTATTTTCGTGTTTTGTTCTTTCTTTGCGTCATGTGTACCGCAAATAAACGTAGTTTCTTTCTTTCTTCTTTTCTTTTTTCTAACACGTTTCATAAGTAATAAATATTATTATTATAGATGTTTTTTGAGGGTACCTAGTTCAAAATTGAAGGTTCAAATTTCATCACAATGATACAAAAATAAGAATAATTTATTGTTTAAGAAATACATTCGAATGTGTTGATTCCTGGAACTCACAATAGAATTCTCTGTATCGCGAGATCCGTTCGTTCCGTTTACATTTATTGCTATGCTTTTAATAAGTATATAAACGTTACAATAAATTTCTTAATTTAATATAATCTACTCGTAATCTACTAGCAAAGGAATATACTATAAAAAGTAATACACAAAGAAAACAGTAGATAACCAAGTAGAGGAATATAAGAAAGATAGTAGGATAGGTAAGTATGTATGTTGGGAAATACAGTTAAAGCTTATACATTATGCGGATCTTTTTGTTATTTTCTCTACTATCTTAAATACAATCAAACTTCAGATATTAAAGGCGCTTAGAATATTTAAATTACCAAAGGTATACAACGAAAAATTTGTTAACAGAACAATACTATGGTCAAATGATAATTATCTCGAGAAGATTAATTAATAGCCACATTGAGCTTTCCAGTCAATTGGTGAATTTACCTTCTTTAAAAATATGTATTTACTTTATTGCCATATTTAATAAATTGTTCTGAAATCCTGAACGAATTAGATGTTAATGAAAAGCTAAATAGAAAACATATTTGAGAAAAACACATAAAACAAAACATTGATATGAAAGTAAGTGAAATGATTCCAATAACATAGAAAATACTAATTACAAAAGTAAGTTCTACATATGATAGGTGTATGTTGGTTAATTACACAATATACCTAACATATATTTATTACCATACTACCTTTAATTCACGGCTTCGCCCGCGTAAAGGTCCGAATTATCTCACGAGAACGTACTAACGGGATCTACCAGCTGTTTGCCAAATTTCGACGTTTTTTTGCGTGATTGAGTAACAACACGCAAAAAACGTGTACATTCACATTTATAACATTATACGTATTATACTAGCTTCGACCCGCGACTTCTTCCGCGTGAAATTAGACCTTCCTCAAGAATTCGGCTATCAACTGCATAAGGATGTCTTCAAATCCCACGGGTAGTTCCAGAGATTAGCACGTTGAAACAAACAAAGTTTTCAGCTTTATTATTAGTATAGATATACCTAGTAGGATAATACTACCGTATTTCGGGCACTACCCTTCCGCTTAACCGACTGTTTTAAACCGACATGTCAAGTGAAATTCGAAATAACTGAGGTGTGAGAAGTCGCGACTGCTCCAGTGGCTCGTGAAACTGAAAATGATGATATGAGAGCTCAGCTTTGACATGAAAGAGCTCCGTATCAAAGTGAAAAGGTCATGGTCTTCAGAAATGAGTGATAAAAGATGGCAGAGAGGATGCTAACACAAGAAGCGCTAGTAGAATCAATGGTTACACATTATATGAAACTATTTTTAATCGAATATTTTATGGGAGGACTGCTTCGTATAGTGACTGCTGAACATGATGTCCTGCGTTCAAAATTTCAAAAATTCAAAATATTTAATTTCGCATAAACCTACATGGGCACTCATGAAACGGCAGAAGCTAGGTGCACGGTTCCAATTGGTCGTTTCCTAAGGAAGATGACCCGGCAAGTAGCTCCACGATTACTTTTTTTTTAATAATTGGCTTTTACAATATTTCCAAATGACAGTGTTAATAGGTATTGGAGGACAGTGTAGGTCTTTCAACAAGTATCTGGTATTTAACAAAATAGAAGATGGCCAGCAAATCTACATTCCACTAAGCCTACAGCGTTCTCTCACAAAATATATGTTTGATACCCAGATCGAAGTGTTATTGTTTCTTTTTTGCTAAGAACTTCTTAATACTTAGCAGCCGAATTATCTGGCAAAATGTGAATGCATTAGTTAGACAACAGTATCTTCCCGTTTCATAAATACAAGCGTGGTGTTATGTTATAGGAGAAGAGATAAAAAAAAATACGTGTTATAATAATTTTATATTCACTTACAGACTCAGTGAAAATTCCACAAAAATCCGCGCATGAGAATACCGCAAAGTTATGTGAAACGACGCCTATAAGCATATATTTTCACAAAGTTTTGAAAAGTGTGAACTAACTAAGAATTTATAGCAGGAACTATTTTTTTTAACTTAGATCTATCGCTAAATGCACGCGAGTTTTTCTTTAGTACCGTGCTCATTTAAAATGACTACGCGACTAGTTTTTTTTATAGAACTGTGAACATAAATAACAGGGAACACTATGCTTAAGGTACCATTCCGTACCCGACCGCAGGCAGCAAACTACAGGCAACGTTTCGCGACCTCATGTCGCGGCGACACGTCGCGGCATCATGTCGCTGCAGTCATAATTCCGAACCCGACCGCAGGCGGCAGCAGCCCGTATTCCAGTGGGTATATAGAAGATAGAAAAACGTGTAATCGGTCGAGCGTTGCCTCCTGCGGTCAGGTACGGAATGGTACCTTTAGTTTTTCTGTAACTGAAAAAGGTCATTATATATTTTTTAACTGCTCTTTGTTTAAATTTGCAAATTGTTATGGTATTGTGCAAAGTGAAATAAACTATACATAGTTATTTATAGATCTGTGATAGTTACCCTCCAAAATTTTGGCACTTTGCATGCACAATCATGTAAAATCCTTAGAAGATACTGTTGAGTTAATTGAAATGCGTATGTTGGTACCTACATAAAGACTGTTAAAACTAAAGTGAACTTGTCTAGTGTCGCCACAGGTACCTGAAACAGTTTTAAGTATAAACAATCTTACTAAAGGCTCCCAAAGTCGCGCTTGTCTGTCGGAGCCTTTAACTTGTTATTATTGATTAAAAAAAACTTCCGAAACAAATTACATTATTGTATTAATAAGGGCTTTTGCGTGCTCACCAATTTTATCATTTCTTTCAAAGCGTAAATTGATCACTCACAAAGTGAAGTGCCTATAACACGGCAAATTGACGTAGAGTGTCAATTTGATAAACAATTAATTTCCCTGACTGTATTTAATTCGTTACAAAACAGAACGTTTGGAACAAGTTGCGTGTCTAGAATGTATTACAAAGTGCTTTTAATGTTGTTGTTTTAATTCTCATTTTACCCCTCCTTCAGTTGCCATGGCGATAGACAAACAGGGGCGTGTTTCAACGTTACTCTATGGTATTTTCATAGCATATTCGATAGGCTGGCATTTTGATCCTGAAAAAGACATTCGCAAAACTAACCTTTCGAAAAGCACTAATTGAATTATTAGTGGCCTTCGAAAACTCCACCACTCGGTTGATATACATCCAATAGAAAATTTCCAAAAAAACATCTTTTTTTAATTCATTATTTCATACATTCACAAAAAACGCACAACCTAACCTACTGGGTCTAGAAGCATGAAATTTTGCATAGGAATATCTTATACAACCAAAGTGAGCACAAAAAACGGATTTTGGAAAATTGGATAACGGATGAAAGTTTGTATGGGAGTTCGTCATTTTTCGTGATGATAATCCGATCAGGCACATGGCTTGTAGTAACTAAAATGCTTATAAAATCAGAACGAATCGGAATTTACGCTTACTTATTTGAGTACAAACCCTTAAACTAAATTTATTGTTATCAAAGCTACAATGAAAGAATAAAACACTCCGAAGAATAAGTAACCAAAACATATTATTTTAATAAACCTGAAATGAAGAACGGACGTTCAGAGGTAGTTTTATGTCATAAAAAGAAAATAACCGCTCAAAGCCGACACTGAATCCAACAAGAAAATGAATCGCTTTAGTTTATCCAAGCCACAAAGTAGATTATTTAAATCCACCTGATTTTCTTTAAACTAGATTCATAGGCCGTCTGCTTCAGCGGCGCAGTGGATCGGAACTGTAGGGAACTGAGCCATGAGCTGAGTAACTGAGCTTAAGTAATAGGTGATTGAGCTGTTGCATCCTTAAGATCTACACATACAACAAAATGCTATTTTTATTGATGTGGTAAATCAATTTAATAACGGAACATAATAGATTGTCTGATTAGCATAGTATACAACCTATAACGTTCCCACTGCTGGGACACAAGCTTCCTCTCTGAGAGGTGGTGGGCGTGGGCCGTAATCCACCTCACGGGTCCTGTGCGGATTGGTAGATGTCACATGTCTTAGATTGTTTTGCTTCTAAGACATGCCAGTAACGTCACGATGTTTTCCTTAACCGTTTTGAGAGTAATGGTCATGAATACACAAAGTAATGCCTGTGTGGTATAGAACCCATTATCTACAACTCATAAGTCGGGGTTACCATTGCTCACTTTGTGGCGGCATCTACATCGCCACATGTGAACTACGCATCAAAGACCTGACGTCACAGAACATCCTGACGTGACTAAAATCCTGGATCGCGCAATTAGAGTTTACCGCGTGGCGGACATATATACAAGCTCCCCGACTTCAACCTCTGGGCAATTGCCCGCCAGACATGACACCCGTCTGGTCGGAGGATCCTCCCTTTTCTATGGTGGATGAGTGAACTTTACACCCTGTTCCTCATACGCCTAAAACTTTTCCGTTGTTTTGATTAAATAATAAAAAATCTGTGATAAGACAAAATTAATTTCACTCAGGAAGATAAAGATTACCAACCCCCTAAATACTCGTTAAGCATCAAGTGTCGCCGGTATTGGTTTCAAACATTTGAAGCTACGCTCGTAACAGGTAGCACTTACCGACCGGTAATCTTTTAAGTAATCCATTTTGTTACGATTGACTATAACAGCGTGATCGGTTGATGTATCTGCTGTTATATTTTATTGTCGATTTCATTGGCTTTAAATCGGAGCTTCGGTTTCTTTGAATTACTTTTTAGCACTTAAGTACGTATTGTAAATGTAAAGGAGATTTTGTTTATTTATTTGTGTTTAGCCAGGAAGTTTTCAAATTATTTTGCAGTTTAAGATTAGACCGGTTGTGTTGTTGTTTCTAAATGAAGAGTAATCGTGTTTCTTGCCCTCCATTATTTGGGATTGGCGCAGCAAGTCGAATCCCCTTCTTCCATACTTCTCAATTTTATTTTTATTAGCCATTATTCCCACTGCTGGGCAAAGGGCTCCCTACTCGATTTTCAACTCACTATGTCCAAAGCTGCGAAGACCAATCTTTATTGAAGGAGTCCATCTCCCCCTGGGCCTGCCGCTATGTCGTTTGCCATTAAGCGGGACCCATTGGGTCGTAAGTTTAGCAAATTGATCGCCTGACATGCGGCAGATGTATCCTGCCCATTTCCATTTTTAAAGCGTGGCAGCTTTCCGAGTGAAGTTATGTTACTGATGGAACCGATTGTTGTATTCTTAACCTGGTCCACAATACGTCTCTAGTCGTCATCAAAGTGTCCCTTTTCTACCCATATATTTTTTCATTCACACACTCCATCCATCGTTTCTTTGTCTACCACTACTCTTATAGCCCTGCACAGTCATACTCAAACAAAACAGTCCCGCAATTTTTTTCAGCATTTTTAACACTTTCTCTCTTCAAAATTACGCTCCGTAAAAAACTGTCTCCACTATCACCAATACCTTCTCTAACATGATTATCACCTTCTAGCTTCGAGGTTCCAACGAGGACCTTAGATCAAAGTGCTGACCCACTGCATGCTTGTCACAGAATAAATAGGTACAGAAGGTCGGCTCCATACAATGAGGGCAAAAGCTCGAAAGAAAGAAAGATGAATAATTTCACACACACTATAGCCTGATTTACACGGTGCGTTTTAATTGAAAAAGGCAGTGGGTTTATGAATGTATTTATAAATATAAAACAAAGTCGCGATTCTGTATGTCCACGATGTTCTTTTAAAGCACGCAACAAATTTTGATGAGGTTTTTACCATCGTTTAGACAATTTATTCCGATAAGTTTAGTCGCTAGTGTATTTATTATAAAGCAACTTGTCGAGAAACTTTGCCTCATTTTTTTAAATCTTGCTCTTGATCAAAGTTACTAGATGGCTTCATCGTTTTCAATAAACATTTTATTACCCGATAAAAATAGAAAACCATTCAAAGTGAGACACTAAGAAAAACTACAAACTAGGTACAAACTATTGCATTACCTACCTATGTAAGTATATGAATTCTGATAATGAGCGTAGATAGCTACTTTTATCTTCTATACATAGGTGAATACATTTTTGATAACCCTAACATGATGTAAAAGTTAACTCTGCTTATGATGCCTGGTTAATAGAACCTTAGTCCTTGTCATTTGGGGCCTGTTCTGCAGGCTGTAAAACAGCAGAGATACAAAAAGATAAAATGACCCCTTACTGAACAATGAAGAGATACTTCTACATCTTACACAATGTCCTAATGGAGTTGACGACAAAGATTTATAAATTAATCTCACAATATGTGTTCGTGAGATCGATCGGGGAGGACAAGAGATTAAAAGGATGAATCCGCGGATAACTGGGAAAACGGTTGCGTCTCGAGCGAGGTGTGTGAGGACAGGAGCGATCGATGTCTCAAAGGAATTAATTACTGAGTAAATGAATTGAACTCCTTTCGTTGGTAATAAATTCGATATGAATGTTAGTTGGACATATTGAAATTTAAATGGGATGCGCTATGGTAGCTCAAGATATTCTAATATTCTTAAGTTTTTTTTGCTATTAGCAGGTCAGTGTCGTTTAAAATATACCTATTATGTTCATCAATATATTTATGATTCACGACCGTAACTAATATAGAATTATGATCATTAGATTCAGAAGTCTCCAAGTTAGAATTTATCCTCAAATGTCAATGAATGTTTTCCTGAAATAGTTGAATATTCATTCGACTGGATTATTCGGACTTAGGCAGTTGTATTAATGAGTTTAATTATTATAATTCTGTAAATACATATTTGTTACGGTCGCAAATCATATTTTTGTCATCATACAACCCGATACTGACCTGTAAATTGCAAAGATGAAAAGAGAATTTGATTTCCGCAAGCTACCTCAGCACTTTTGCCTTGTATTAACGTATTTCTTGTTATGTTGGAAACATATTATAGTAAAGGTGGCTCCGAAAAAAAACACGGCGCTTTTTAACCTAAAAAAAAGTAATGTTACTAAGCCAATTAACCATCGTTACAACATTTCTATGGCAGCAGAAATATTAATTAACAAACAAAGTTAGTAATTAAAGTGAATTTCTGAAACTGGCATAGTTAACGAACTCCAAGTAACTCTGCACTCAAACTGATACCGTTCAGTTAGTTTGTGGCTTGTACCTACTATGTGACCGTGAACTTTGGTTAGTGATACTAATAAACTATTAGTTAGTAATGAATTTTTAAGTTAAATATGAAGGGGAGTTGGCAAGTACTTACGGCTGGGAAATTAATTGATCATCAAATTGACTATCAACTTAAAATGTCCGTATTCCAATCGAAACTGTAATTCTTTGACGGTTCGAAATGGCTATGTCGTAGGATGATTTGATAATTCGAATTTTCGCGAAAACCCTAAGGATATTGCGAAAATACGGATAATTAGACAATGGTGAAAATATTTCTGCGGCAGATTGTATGATTCGTCATTTTGAACTGGGTGAATAGGTTAGGTTAGAACTGAACTTTCGCAAAAATTCGAATGATCAATAAATCATCCTACGACAGCAACAAATTATCTGTTGTCAATTTGATAAAAAAATAATTTCCCTGGCCGTCGAAATCGTTTGAAGGTATGAACAAAAGGTTAGCAGACAAAAGTAGGGAGGTCTATAAGATTGGAATATAGTCGGAAATATGATGGCAAGAAAACAAGTAGGTAGGCTGAGAAAACCGCTCGTAAATATGGGCGGAAGAAACAGAGAATTGCATTAACCCCAAATAAATTGAGATAGGTCAGGGCGAGGTCAGTAGCAGTAATACCGTGAAGTAATTTTTTTTGAACTTGGGATTAAAAGTTCTAGAAAGAATGAAAGAAAATTCGTTTATTTGCGGTACACATGACGCAAGGTAAGAACAAAACACGAAAATAAATAATTTGGGGGAAAATATGCGTCACATACACGCAAAACGGCCGTCGCTCAACATAATGATGCGACCCTATGCGAGACAGAGCCCCAGCGCTGGTTTTCAGCGACAGCCGGCGTTAACATGATGACGTCAACCGGTGCAGCATATAGTGAAATAACAAAATAAGACAACAATAAAATAAATAAATACAATACTTAGGCCTAAAAGTTTACATAAAATATAATATTTAAAATGGTACTGGTAAAGGTAATGGTGGTTGGTGATGTTTCTGTTATATTGCTCTCGCTCACGAATACACCCACGTTTTTCCAGTTATGTTTAAGTCCCATGTATTAGGGGGCGAGCAGATTGCCATCAACCGGGCATAAATCCAAACTAAAACGACGAAAAACTCAATAACACTTTGCCTGACCTGGGAATTTACACCATGCTCAGCAGTAGATTTCGTGTCCTTTGTACTAACGAGACAGCCTACCTCTATTACCTACTTAATCATATTTTTTTACAGCTCACTACAATCACAATAGGTTTCACTTTGACAGTTCAACATTTCAACATCCATTGCATTTGCAATCGTGAACATGATTTAGATTTCAATAGAATACATGCCCAGTATGCTTTAGAATCCATTTGACAATTAAACAATATGGTGAAATTGACAAAATTATCGGTATTGTGATTAGGAATGCGTTACGTGATTAACGCAATATTCAACATGAATTAAGAACAACATCCAAGCTTTGGGAATATGTCACAGAAATCTAAGCAATAAGGTAACTTGGTTTATTTCGGTTTTTAGGGGGTACGGAAGTACCTCATCAAAATCTGTTGCGTAGTTTAAAAGACACCGTGTAAATCAAGCTATAGTGTGTGTGAAATTATTAATCTTTCTTTCTTTCGGGCTTTTGCCCTCATTGTATGGAGCCGACCTTCTGTACCTATTTATTCTGTGACAAGCATGCAGTCGGTCCACACATTAACACTTTGATCTAAGGTCCTCGTTGGAACGTTGTATTATATAATTGCAGAGTACAGGTGTGAGTACTACGAGTATGTACTAAAGAGCTACCATTTACCGGGTAATACGTCTTTTATTGACTTGAATGTGCCCTGGCGGCTGTGAGTATGTCATACTCACTCAGTTGTCCCGCTGATGGTGGCGCGTGTGTTGGATCATTTAGCTCCCTTCAAAATGGTCGAGCTGAATGGTGCTGATCCATGCGTCATGTTCGTGAACGCGCACCGTCAGTCGGGACTGGTCAACTCTTAGCGGCCATGGCTGATTAAAATTTTTGAATTGTCCTTTTTTATCTTTTTATTACGGACGCTTCTAACGTGCACGTCTTTCTACATTGTTTTCATATGTATAATTTCAACATTCATGACGTATACCAATACTTTGTAACAATTTATTTTATTTAAAAGAGTGTCCGTGGAGTTTCTTGTCCGTTCTTCTCCATAGGTACCTACTAAGCTTTAGAATGGGCAACTAGCTTCATATTTTTGACTGACCGATTCCTTGACAGTTCAAAAGTGCCTGGAAAATGGTTTAATTGAAATAAATGAGTTGAGTTTGAAGGCTGTGCGTTTTCTGTCTGTGAATTTAATATTGTCATTATGTGGATGGCTAGATGGCTGGGCTTAAATCAAACTGACTGCATTCATTTGTTTCTTGTATTATTTGTGACATTATTTTTATCAAGTTTTCTAACTTGTCGTCTCTCGGTTACGACAGTCAAAATACCAGATTTTTCATACTTTCATACGTGTGAATATCAACAGTTTGGAACAAACATTTATTAGCATGCGACCATTATACCTGCCAGACCACTAACATCATATAAAGCAACAAAATGAAATCGTTATATAATAGTGCTTACGGTCGATATAGCAGCAATTTATCAGTTTCCGAACATTATCGGTCTATTAACGTCCAATACTTTACTTTTATGTAGCTTTAGATGTCACCAACACTGTTTAAAATGGCTTTACGGTGTTTGCCCAAAATCGAAAGCATAACCCGGGACTTTAACAAATTCATGGTTTAATACTGTGGTTTCATGTCGTGATGAGGTAGTTAAGGCCTCGCCTCTCATCTCGGTTGTGGGTACAAATTCGTGTAACTTTTTCAGTTAATTCATTCGAAGTTTATCTATCCTAACTATAATATTATAAATGCGAAAGTGAGTTTGTTTATTTGTTACGCTTTTATGCTAAAACGGCTGAACAGATTTCGATGATATTTGGTACATGGGGTAGAGCATGACCTGGAATAGGATATTGGATTCTTTTTATCCCGACATTCCCACGGGATCGGGACTTATGCAGGTGAAACCGCGGGCGCAGCTAATTTAATATAAATCTGAAATCACCAAACCGTGTTGAGGATGCGCACGCATACTCAACATGGTCCTTCTGTATGAGAAGAGGCCTAGGTAGAGAGAGTACCAGCCTATTTTGTACCACTGTAGGGCAAACCTACAGTGGGACAAAATAGGCTGGTGCCTATTATGAATACAAACCAATTTGATCTACTAGGTTAAGCGGCCACTATCGAAGCTAATCTCAGGATGGTTCATCATTCCAACTAGGTGGTTATTTACAAAAGACTATGCACTGCGATTTGGAATGGCCGCTTTCGGAGCAAATGTTTACCGAACAGCTTTTGTTTCTCTTGGGACATGCCAACATGAAGGTTCCTTATGTTTCCTCCAGAGCTACATTATGGGACTCACTCCCGCCAAAACGAAAATATCACTGGATTTGTAACGACTTAGCGGAAAATATTTTAGGTAAATACTAATAAGGTGTACTATTAAGTCACGCAGTTTTCGAGAAATCATCTATAATACACAGACGGACGGACGAACATTACTTTTTATATTATAGTTTTACTTTAACACACACATACATAACATAACATCACGCCTGTAATCCCCGAAGAGCTAGGCAGAGGTGTACCCACCTATTAGTACACCCACAATTCACCAATTATATTTCAGTCCCATGTAGTAGGAAGCGAGCTTGTTGTCATCAACGTGATTCCTGATGGACAAACCCAATAACAGTTTGCCTGCCCTGGGGATCGAACCTATGACCTCATGCTCAGTAGTAGCGCTTGCGACCACTAGACCAACGTGGCAGTCAGTCAGTGGGCTTAACTTTAAAGTACTAAATTTACCTAATAAAAGGGGAACATTTCATTTGTTATACTCATTTAATGTCCAGCAAAGTGATGTAGGGTTTCGTCGTTCAACAATTAGATTATGTTCAGAAGCGTTCCGTCTTTTGAATATTTAACGTGTCTTTGATACGGATTACCTGGTCTGTTTTCTTTAGTAAGTGTCGGAACAAGTGCCTAAGGGGTTCAGTAAGCGTTAGGTATACCTTCGTTCTGATGGGGTAGGCAGAATGTGCAGTGTCGTCCATTATTGATGCTCCTACGCTATTGGCGAAGAGATTCAAACGATTCCAAATATACTATGTGTGTGTGTATAGCATAATCAGCCTATAATTTTCCCACTACTGAGACACTGGCCTCCTCTATCTCCTTTGTGAGAGGGTGTTGACCTTCGAGCTTAATGGTATTATTTATTTATCTAAATTGTAATAGGTAATACAAGTGTTTTACAATTTTGATAACTATTTTAACGATAACCGAATGACCTAACTCACGCGCCATCAGTGAGATATTCGTGTGAGCATGATATGCTCTCAACTGCCCTGCTCTTTCAAGTCAAACAACACGTCATAAACATAATACACATAAACGGCTCCATGGTACTCACATTAACATAATTGAAAAAATGCTTTTAAATTATACAAAACTATCCTCTGTTATATAAACTATTTGAGAGATTAATAACATTTAACAAATAAGAAACCATTATTACCTATTGGAGAATTAATCAACTGTGTCTGGTGGGCTACTGCGCGACTGTTGATGTCGGGTTTTAACTCTGGTATCGCAATGTAGGAGACGACAGTTGTAGTTCGTACGTGGCGGTATAGATGTCGCCACAGCTTCTACAACAGTATGTAACAAACAACAAATATTTTCTATAAATCCGCATGCGGAATTCGTTCACAGCAATCCGTATAATAGCCGTATCAAGAACCGCGTGACACATTGCATTGCGGCGCTGCGTAAAAATGGTTAGCCCAATAGGTGAAATGAAATACAATACCTCAAAATATGTCACCTGGGGCCAAAAACGGCCGCTTTGGCAGAATCATAATATGAATCACACAAACTGTCACAAACTGACAATTCATAATATTATCTGCGTTCAATGCTTATTACGCAATTCATCTGTTTGACAGTTTTATATTATAATGAAATAACATTTAAACTGTAGAAATAAAAAACTAATAATCTCATTTTTATAATAATAAAAACTGTAAAGAAAAATTATCCGGTAAAATTACGGTCTTAATTTTTTTCGTGCGGCAATATTTACACCAAATTTTATTCTGATATGAATTGAATTGAATAAGATTCAGATCAAATATGTGTCACCTTAGAGGAATTGCTGGGAGTTCAGAAAATTAATTGCTTTTAGAGGAATTGCTAAAAACGTGGCCGTGCCCCCCTGTACTAAAAACCGACAGCTTGGGCCGTTAATTCTATACGTAACAAATAACTGCAGGGATACCAAGCGTTACAAAATAAGAGCCATAATCGCTCCAGCTGTCATTTTTCCTGTTTTGTTTTTAAATTAGCAGCTGTACGAAACAATATTGATGGTGGTTTTTTCAGTGATTTGTAAAACTAGGTACGGTTTTTTTTTTTTAATTTTTACTTACTGCAATTTGCAATGTTCAGTGATTAATGACAAAATCAATACCTAAAAGTAAAACAAAAATAGTCCAGGTAACCGGGGGTACGCTGTATTCATATCATGATCTAGGCACGAATGGATATTATTAAAGTCATATCAATCGAGTTAATATCATAATTCAATCATCTTGACAGATATATCACTCGAATAAAATGTTATATTTCAATACTCGTATTTAAAACAAATCGACATGGGATCGATTAAACAAAATATGTCGGGGTCGCGAACGATTAATTTTATACAAGTTTGACCATATTAAAATACGTTTGAATATGAATATTTATCGGTATGGCTTTGTTTACGATACTGGTTGAATGTAAATATTTATTGTGTTAACCCTTAGGTTGGGTATACATGAGCGCTACTGAATGATGATTCGTTTTGTAAACAGTCGAGATCATTTTGCGTCGAGTGTAGCGCCAACCTACGTTATTGTATGAAACAAAATCCAACGTGACATCGTTTGACTTATTTGAAAATTGCGCTGGTTTACGTTCGTCATTTGTTTGGTCCAGTCACTTCACAACACAAAACTTTTCAAAGTTTCCAGCACTGGCCAAACGTATTTGAGGCTCTACAAAATGTATGAAACGTTTGGAAAATTTACTGGTCGTTAGTTGTGGTCGCGAATGGTTCATCTGTTGGCATCCTTATTCTATTGGGCGCTCGCCCTCTGCACTCGGTGGTGGACGCGAATTCGGTTTCGCTGCAGCAACCGATTGATTAAAACTGGCCAAAAATTGAAAGCACTTTCGTATTTATTTTGCCTCTTTGGGTTTTTCGGCTTACAAATAAAATGAATGAAGATTATTAATTTATTGTGCTTTTTGTTGGTATCTTAATTATTGGTCTGCAGTACATTTCAATTTTTTCCATTTTGGGTTTATTGGTTCGCTGTGAACACATATCCTATACTATTAAATGAGCAATATTTGTAAGTGTATATATATATGTATATATATATATATACACTTACAATACACACACACACTACAAATACACACACACTTACAAATATTGCTCATTTGAATACATACAAACATGCAAATATATATACATATGTATATATATATTTGTAATCACGTTCTCGAAAACGGCTCTAACGACTTCGATGAAAGTTGCAATACACGGGTTCACGGGGGTGAAAAGTCGATCCAGCTAGGTCTCATATCTTGGAAAATTCGTTTTCTCTAATTTCACAGCCTCGAGAATGTGATACAACGTTGGTATACCTAGACTATATGTTTATCTATTTTCACCCGAGCAGTGCTCGGTCTACCAGGTACTAATATATAAACACTATACAGTAAATTTGTTTTGCCTATGATACTGAATTAAAAGTAGTAACAGTTTATGAAATTATGATAAATGTGTACATTCTTCACCACTTTTTCCTTTTTTTCTCATCTAGCAAGTATTGTAAACTCACATACCTACACACCACCACCAAAAGTGAAGATAAAATAAACGCCAACTGGCAGGCAGCAGGCATGCGGCCACTACGAAGCGCGCCGAATCATTTCCTACGAGTGACGACCATGGTCGCGGCTTCCGCAATCAAATCGACGACAGCCCGAGCGTACGGACAATAGTCTACCAATCTGAACGTTCGAACGGTTTAGACGGCGGTTTAGTCGAAATAGGTAGGAAAATAATTACAACTACATAGGAAGCTATAGGAAATTCCTCTTCTCTCGTTTCGGCAATAATAAAAAAAAAATGCTCATGTAGCGGAAAGACTATTACCAGTCAGCAAGGTGGTAACAGCGCTGACTGTCCAGGGTGCACCGGTCGTAAACTATGAAATTTTGCGAAGATCTTTGATTGAATGCTTATGACTGAACACGTTCAGTGCCGGGAGCCCTCTTGGAGGACTCACTTTAGCGCAGACGTAATGCCCGTGACCCTCTTAGAAGGTCTACAAGCAATATGTATGACGGCATGGCATATAAGCTCTATGAAAAGTGTGTGGACTGGAATCTGTTAAACACGCACAAACTCCTGCAGGGAGAAAATAACAAAGGAGATATCTACTGTTTGTAGAACAAAAAATATTTTTTTAAACTTTATGTTAGAGTCATAATTTCAGCTGAAAGTCGTATTAAGATATTATATCATATAACCTCGACAAATGGCCATCGCTTTCAAAGAGTTTCGTATTTCTACAACGACTTTCATATAGGATTAACATGCACTTTTCGGTAGCATTGTCAGTCGCATACATTTTTGACTATTCCGTCATCGTCATCGCTGATACAACATATATTTTCATGATCACACAGAATAAACTTAATTACACTACTGAGGTAATCTCTCTGAATCCATCAGAAAACAAGTGGTGCACACTAAATGATAGATGAGAGCCGACGGCGCAACTTTCAATGTCCACCGCAAGCAAGAGCCGAGTTTTAATTAATTTTCGTGCTTCACACTCAGCCAGTTGAACGAAGCGTCCTATGTGGGGGGGAATGCGATGAGATGAGAATGCCGAGATAACACGGGTTAAGATTGTCGTGTCTCGTGCCGATTTCACCAATGAAACTGAACGCTATCAGCACATCTAAACTGCGTTGAAGAGCTGTCAGTGTCAAAATTCCCCAACAATGATGACACTGACAGCTCTTGAACGCGGTTTATTGGTGAAATCAGCCCTAAGTAATGTAGAAACATAACTTCATAATAATTAAACAATTTAAAAATACGTGCATGTCATCATCATCTGCCTAGCCTTTTCCCAACTATATTCGGGTCGGCTTCCAGTCTAACCGGGTGAAGCTGAATACCAGTATTTTACATGGAGCGACTGCCTACCTGACCTCCACAACCCAGTTACTGGGTAACACGATACCCCTTGGTAAGACTGGTTGTCAGGCTTTCGGGCTTCTGACGAACCGTAACGACTGTCAAAGATCTACGAATGACAGCCGAGACCAACGGCTTTACGTGCTTTCCGACGCACATAGTGGTCTCGGTATGTAAAGATGGTTACCAATCTGTAGACCGACCGCGGGCAGCATAGCTTAAGCTGATCGATTGACCCGCTACGTCAATTTGCCGTGTTAAAGCCATTTTATTACAACTGTCAAAGAATGGCAGTTGTGGGTCGAGTATACGGTCGGTTTAAGTTAGTAGTACCTAAAGCTTAACAATTTATTTCCCTGAATTAATTACAATGAGCTTTAAGCCTCATGCAGACTGGCGCGACGCGACTCAAACAAAACTATTTCTAAGAAAACTTCATGGTAGAACAATTACCGGTGTCGCGTCGCGCCTGTCTGCAGGGGGCTTTAACCAATTAAGCCCCATTTAATTGGAGCAACGAATGACTTGCACCGTCTAAACACACCGGTTAAAGCCACAGGCAATTAAATCGCTCCGTGTAAATCAAGCTTTAAAGATGTAAATCTAAATGCAACGAAACTTTTAATAACAGAACTGCTAAATCTTTCCACCGTTTTTTTCGCCCAGGATCGCGTCAGGTGCTCACCTAGGACGCCGGCTGACAGCCATTCATACGATAACTGTTACCGTTGGACGCGCACGATACTACGGCGGCTCGCTGTCATTCGCACGATACTATGGCGGCTCGCTGTCATTCTGACGTTAACGAAGCAACTTCAAGCGTCTAAATGTAACACGAAAAAATGCTCATGCAATGTTTCCAAGAATTCTGTTAGTTGTTTTGAGTGACGGGCAAAGAAAATTGTTGTTAAATTCCTTTTTTATCGTTACTTTAATTGTTCAATAAGTAGATATTACCTACTAAATACAAAAAGAAAGAAAGAATAATGTTTATTTGGACTCAGTTAGTGAAACACAAAATAAAAAAGTGAAAATAAACATATAGCATTAATAGTGTGTGCCTCACGGCTGCGCCAAAAAGGTTCATTTCAGCATTAATGCCAGACGGATGCTATCTGACGCTGGTTTACATGACATACACAGCATTAACCCACGATCCTTGTTACAATTTATAGATCTCGCACGTATCTAAATTATAGGAAAGTACGGTACAAATAGATGAAAAAAAAACAAGTAAAAATGAAAAGTACTCGACAGCTTGATGGAATCACCGAACGATTGAAATTGAAAAACCGACGTTTGGGATTACCTACATAAATTCTACCATTTTTTTTTGTAATACAGAATCATTTTTAAACTCTACGCAGAAAGCATCTCAATACTTTGAAAATCCTTTTGAATAATAATTAAAAGTTAGTGTTACCTATTTCATACTGTTTAACATTTATTACATTATCTGGTCGACCCATTAATTGTTACAAATGGTTCCAATAAATCTAGCTACTAATGCTAACATTGTTTGCACGCTTCGGTATTGTGTCGCTTATTATGTTAAGGTGCACAGGCTTGCAAATCTTGGCTAGCAACTGCAATTTCACGTGACAGTTATTTGACACAACTTAGTGATGTCAAGAGGCCTTTATCCTGAAGTATTATATTACAATATCATGCTGGTATAGGTAGAGCACTGAAATTGTATTGAACAATAAGGTGCAACTTATCTCCCGCAATCGGTATCTTGCTTCATTTTTATTGATAAACTAGCTTCTGCCCGCCACTTCGATACTCAGCAACTTACCCTTAGTGAACGAATTTTGGGAATCGGTGCAGTAGTTTCGAAGATTACCCCCATACCTACATACCTACAATCTCTCAGCGTCCAGCGTTCTAAGCAATAAATATTTTATTTTATTATATTGCCTAGAATAAATCGCACTGTCTGTCAAAAATTGTGATTATGGCAACGCTCTTTTTGACCCTTATCCGTTTGACCGTTTTTGACCTTTATCTTGAGAGGAATGTGTCAAGCACTGGCGTTTACGTTCTGATAAGAGTTGGCCTTGTGAAAGCACCTTTATAATGTACATAATTTACGATCAGGCTTTGTTGATTCTGATGATGAAAAGTAAATCCGTTTTGTAGATAATACGCTTGTTAATAAATATTTATAACAATATTTCAGTATTTATACATTAGCTACACGGTGTTCAAAAGTGCTGGTAAAGATTCATTATACACCTGCTTGCTTGAATTTTGCTGTTGTAGGCTTTTATAGCAATCACTAAATATGTTCATTCATCATTTTACCCAAAAGTACCTGGGCGACCGAGCTCTTCTCTGGTGAAAATCGAGTATACTCATTAAATAGTATAGGAAAATTCACACTAATTCCATGCTGCCATGATAGTAGGTACTTACTAATTCCTTGCTGCCATGTCATTGTTCTAAGGTAGCCATCTTAATGTAATGCTTTGGGCGACTGAGCTCTGCTCTGGTGAAAATACGGAGAAAACGAATTTTCCCACATATGAGACCTACGTAGATCAATTTTTCGCCCCCGTAAACCCCAACTTTTATCGAAATCGTTAGAGCCGTTTTCCAGAACGTGGTTACAAATATTCCTCATTTAATAGTATAGGATAACTACAATTTTAGCTGTAGTTATTTTACTTAAAATAATATGTTAACTCTTCTATGCACATTACGCGGATGAACCTTTGGGTAATAGTGTTGGTATACCAGTCACAACAATACTATAGCCTGTCCACTCTGAAATGACGCGCCCCACTTACGCATTTTACGTACCAGCCGCGGTGCCGTGTACGTAAAATGCGGAAGTGGGGCGCGTCATTTCAGAGTGGACAAGCTGTAGTATTGTTGTGACTGGTAAAAAAGTCGACCAAAGTCGGCGCAGTAGCTACATTGCTTGGAAGACGGTGAAATTGTTTTTTTTTTTATGTATTTAGTTAGTTGGTCGTATGTTTGGCATTTAGCCATAACAAGGTTTTATGTGCTTTTATGAACTACACATACATAAGTACCAACCACTTTTAAGTACCTAAACTATTTGTTTTTTTTTTACCTATTTTTTTATTCTTAGTGTTCATCTTAATACGAACGATAATATTATTCCACTTACACATTCTCGTTATAACATAAACTATGCTCATACAAGTTTATTTCATAGCAAACCGACATTAACTAGTTCAACAAAGTTTAATCACAAACGTAACAGTAATGAAGAAAACCAAACCATATAACGTCGTTCCTTCATCGCACACCCCCAGCGGTACACACATGTACCCAAACCGTGCACACTTGTACCTACCCCCTCAAAACGCGTGCGGCTCATTCGGCTATAATTCATGCTACTTGTGCAAAGTTGGTTTATGCAATTAAAATATGCACAGTTTTACACAATGGGTGCAAGATTTATGTTGCTGACTGTTGTATTGTATCTTTTATTAAAGGCAACAAGCAAACCGCTTTGTTGCTCTCTTTTTTAATAATCTATCGATAGATCTAAGAGTTCATCTTGAGACGAAATATCTTTAAAAATCTTTGTTTATGAACCAAGATTTCAGGTTATCAGGCATTTCTTCTGTATCGTAAGTGCGTATAAACACACTTACGATACCTGTCAAAAGACTTAGGGTTTGTATATAAATACAAAGCGTAAGTATTTTGACAGGTATCTGTTTTACCATACAAATATTTGTTTTGTGAAAGAATTAAATTCGGATCTTACTTGTAGCGCAAAACTTATCTAGCCATGACCGTCCCGCCTATTCTTTTACTTATAAAAACACAAACAGAACACAGTATTTTCACAAACTTATTTCGCCTATTATAACATAACATAACATCACGCCTGCATTTCCTCGAAGGTTTAGGCAGAGGTGTACCTGCAGGATACCTACATTTCACCAGTCATGTTTAAGACTCAAGTACTAAGGAGTGAGCCTATTGCCATCAATCGGGCCAATATGAAATTCCATGGAAACCCAATAATGCTTTGCCTGACCCGGGAATCGTTCCCGGACCTCATGGTCAGCAGTAGCACTTGCGACTACAAGACCAACGAGGCAGTCACCTAATATATTATGTATACAATGAGAAGTTTAATTCGTTTGCATCCTCTTAAGGAGTCATTGTACTCATCATTATGAACAACTTTCACCATGGACCCAACCCTGAAATCGCGAAAAAAAATCAGCTGTTCCCTACATTATAACGAGCTATGCGAATATAAATGTATGGAACAGCAGATTTTTTTTTTCGCGATTTTAGGCTTGGTCCCATGGTGAAAGTTGTTCATAATGATGAGTAGGTACAATGACCCCTTAAGAGGATTCAAACGAATTAAATTTCACATTGTATACATATGTTTATAATACCAACCCGCACTGGGACCGCTACGTGGATTACGGTCCACTCCCTCTCACCGAAAGGAAGCCTGTGTCCCAGCAGTGGGAACTTTAGAGGCTGATTATATATGTATGCATATCATTTATTATAATGTTCTGCGTGTGTGTTATTCTACACTAATAATAATATTACAAATCAAAAACTAGGGACCGATAAAAAAAAAACCACCAGTAGAATACTATATTATCACTGAGTAATATCTCGCGGACAAAGCCGCTGGCGGAAGCTAGTATATATTATATTATTTTGTTCTTTGAGAACTTTGCAGAAGCTGGGGTGACGTTGGTGCCTAGCTAAACCATTGTTTCATAGGCACCCTGTTAGGTACATTCCAATACAATGCATTAGGTTCGCTACGAAACTTGGGACCTAAAGCTCTGGCTTGGAACCTTCGTTACGACCATTGACATGACTTGGCAGCTCCGTCACAGTTCTCGCCAATAAGATTACATGACGGTTGCTAACTCCGTTAGGTGCCCGGTGAAACGGGCAGGCATTCAACATTCCACAGGGATGCCAAACACAATGGTTATTTGGTTTCACAGCACTGTATTCTCTAATGAGAAATTCGAGCAGCGTCGACAGCCTTCTTTAATTTAAAAAAATCGTTGATTAATTACATTAAATCCGCTCCATTTCAGCCGAAAGACGTTCACTGCTGGACTTAGGCCTCCCCGAGCACCGCCACTTCGACCGGTTCTGTGCTTCCCGCATCCAGCGGATTTCTGCGGCCTCCACAAGGTCAAAATAACAAAAAGGGCCAAAATAACAAAATAATAATAATAAAATAAATGAGGAGACAACATTATTGGAGGTCGGCGCAGCATGTTTTTTTCTTAGACACATGTTATCCGCTGTTATCTCAGGATGAGCACGCTTTCTCGCGATATTCTTTTTTACAATAAGTGATATAAAGTCTTTAATTCATTCATTCACTGAAAGACAACGCAAAGACTAGGTCTACCTACAAGCATGCAATTTTGCACAAGTTCCACATACATAATTATAGTTAAGGTGAACACTAAGGAAGGATTTTGAAAATTCACCCTCCTTCAAGGGTTAAATAGGGGTTAAAGTGTGTGGAAGTTCGTTATTTTTTGTCAATGGGAAATCCCTTGCACGCACGGCTTGTAAGTGATAAATTTTATAATAATAAGTAAATCGAAAATGACACATTTTCAATTATTAATATACCTTGACGGCGGTCTATGTATTTAATTTTAACTGGCAAAATTTTCGGGTCGTCACACATCCGAAGATGTGTGACGATTCGGTACGTAAGCGTGTCGAATGGTAGTGAATAGCTAAGCAAATAGTATAACCAGATTGACCAGGTAATCATGTTCGAACACTAAAGAACTTAATCCTTTAGAAATAGTCAGTGCCATTGACTAGCTGTCGCCCTCATGGGCCAGACAAGACAAACAGAACCTGATTGGCGACACAACATCGTCCAGCACGTGCGCATGTGTCAACGTGTACAAACATTGATTTGATCAAGGAACAAGCATTTAGCACACACCCGTTTAGCTCTTACCGTCGATTTCTAGGCAATGATTACTGATCGTGTACGATGGGTAACTCGTTCGAATCTTCATCATGCGTTAAAGCATTTTTTTTTCTTTTTTGTTTAAATTTTTCTTTGAAACTACTTCCTTCATATCAAATAGAAATACTTGTGTTTTTTTTTTCAAATAGCTGTATAAACAGTCCAGCCATAAATATGTTGAGCATCCTTCAAGTTAATTTTTACTTGCACCGTCTTATTTTTCCGACTACGTCATAGCCAACACTTTGAATAAATAAAAGAAAAAAATACGATAGTTCGAAGGTGACTACGCCGGCTATGTGGCAAAAGGAATTTGTTTGAAAATTGCTTAACATTATCGCTCCTTAACCATTTTTGTATAGAATTTTGTACCAAAGCAAAATTTTAGAAACCTCTTTTTAAGGGCTTCCGAAACACCCCCATGTATGTTCACCGAATTTTTATACATAGTTTAGGAGGTAGACGATTTTAATATTTTTAGGGAAATTCTCACTAGTCAAGTGAGAATTTCCCTAAAAATATTAAAATCGTCTGCAGACTTTTTTATTTTTCTCTTTCTGTGTCGCAGTTTTTGTTAATATTTATTTTCAATTTAATAACTGAAAGAGCTATGTTACCAATGATACTATTTTAATTTTAAAACAATTCTAGTTTTTGCTAGCACAATCAATCTGCCTCGGGTCTCGGTATGTAAAGATGGTCACCCATCCACGGACCAACCCCGGCAAGCGTAGCCTAACCAGATGGATCGACCCGCGACTGTTATTACTTAGCCACGAGCTCCTCAATTTTTGCTAACACAAACTTTCTAAAAACAGTAAAACCTATATTCTGGATTTATCAGTCTTAAAAATAACCCTCTACGTACTATTTTCACCCCCTCACGCATTGGCTCTGAAACAATTCATCACCCCTCACCCCTCAGGATTTAAATAGAGCCCTCAGCAAGCTGGCTACATAAATATGTATGACGATGGCGCTCCGAGCCGCTATCAATTGCCACTTGACCGGGCCCCAAGTTTTTACTACGCCGAGTAGGCTGCTGGGGCACTATAGACGTAGGTTGAACTAGGAGAAGCCCACTGAACGATTTGGATCGGTTTAATAAAGCTGTTGTATCAACTGTTACGTTTGATGGATTACTAGAACAACAGCAGACTTTTGTGAAATGTTGTCATTTTATAGAAAAATAACGGGACAGTTACACCAGCAGCGTGTGTAGCGCTAAAATTATGGATTGTTGACGAATAGTTAAGCTATGTAAATAATCTAATGATTTGCCCTTTCCTGTCACACGACTCCTGATCCCTACCTGACCCCCACATCCCTGCGCATTCTAAACAAAACTTGGATCCTAAATTATTTACCTCTCGTATTCCGTAAACTAAGACACCTCGCTCTTTGCGCTCCCGAAGGCGGCAAAATAAAGCATATATTAAAGATCCCTTCACACCAACAGATGCAGCGGATCACGGATATAAAGCCGAGTACGCACACCGACTCGCAACGGCAACGATAACAATAAAAACAAAAACAAATGTAGCCTAGCTATCAATCCGACTTATGACGAGATACAATAATACAAATTGTGATTAAAAATTAAATTAGAAGAAGAAAAATTAATGTACTGTACCAAATTATGCGTCCAAATTTTTCTTGTAGGATAATTAGGTATTTAAAAGTGTGTGCCAGCTGAGCTGAGCTGAGTGTACTGTGTGATGACAGTTTGACGTTTCAAGATGAGTTTGACTTGCTTGTGTTGGTTGAGTATGTGAGAGTGGCGAGGTGCGTCGGAGCAGCATGGCGGCCGTCGCCGGCCTGTACGGGCTGGGAGACGAGCAGCGCGCGCGGCACCGCCGCGGCCAGGCCAATGCGGAGCGCTCCGAGTCTAGAGATGACAACACTGAGGCGTAAGTACCTATAGCTTTACATCATGTTCCTGGTTGGCGGCAGCGCGGTTGATCGTGCGTCGTCGTCGTCGGAGCGAACGTTTTCGTTATTCGCGAACGCTTGATGTTGGCACTCGTTTACTTGGTGTAGCCACACCGTTATAGTCACATAGGGTGTGTATTTGGTTTAATTTCAGTAAAATTCAATATAATGTGAATTTAGTCGGTTAGTTGAATTAATTTTTTATATCGAACTACAAATCGTCAGTAGTATAATTTGCAGGAGGCATTCAGCTGTTACTGCCCACCCCCATGGGAAAAAGGCATGAGTTTATGTATGTATGTATATAATATATATATAGCTTACAAAAACTACACATACATAAACTCATGCCTTTAAAAGTTGTTTAAGTTTGGCGTTAAACCCATTTAGTGATTTGTGGTGCAAACGTGCTTAAAAGTGGAATTCCTAAGTCTTAAATACCAAAATAACATAAGACCAATATTTGTACACTTAGTTTGCAATAAACGTTTTGAATTTGACTATAAGTACTTCATCATCATTGCAATTATCCCAATCTATTCGTAATCGGCGCAACATGTCTTATTCTTCCATACTTCTCTATTAGTCGTCATCTCGGTAGCCCCACCCCCGTCACCCCCTTTCTAGCCATATCACCTCTCACCTCCTCTTTGGTCTTCCCCTACTCTTATAGCCATCCACATTCATACTTACAACTTTCCTCACGACAATTTCCATATTCCTCCGCATCACATGACAACCGATTTCCACACAACTTTTCAGTCACCGACATAGTCTAAGTACATAACACAGACAAATTCAGTAGAAGCCTAAAGTCAGAAAAAGCCAAATGCAATCACAGCCCCAAAAATTAAGGGCAAACCCAACCAAATCACAGTAATCTCATAGCCAAATAATCTCCGGTCAGAGGTAATACTGTTAGTGTACCCACTAATGAACAGCTAAGTTCGTTTCAGATTTAACATGACGTTTTAATTCCGACGGCGAATACCACTGCCACTGCGCCTCTCTGTGATTTTATTGGATTTCTGTGTCGTTCCGTTTCGAGGTATCTGCATTGAATGACATGTAAATACTACTAGAGGACACTAAATAATTAATGCTCAAACATATACGCACCATAATGTATTAAATTACCGTCTATCTGTATTATATCGAGTGCATTATGCCAGAAAAATCCTAATACTATTAAATTAACCGAAGCCACACCTACTAAAGATATTAAAACTATTTAACCGTTGTTGACGGAGTCAGAATAACATTTTAGTTATTTTTTAAACTTTCTGTGTATAGTGGATTGTCGGTCAAGCGGATCTAAAATTATTTAGTTACACTATATAACATGGCGCAAAATGTCTTTTTTTCCATACTTCTCTATTAGTCGACATTTTAAAATTTATAATTATGGATATTTAATCCAAAATTACGACTACATAATTCATCGGCACGAAGCTCTCTCCCTTCCAACGTATTGAGTCCGGTAAGCGGCTGACACTTCTGTTAATCCAAGAGGTTTCCTAACGTGACGACTCACAGGCCCGACTGTTTAGCTAAGTTGATACTTTCGTTAACTCGACACTTGATTTAAGCTAAGCTCTGCTTTTACAGCTTACGTCTTTCTACAAGAAATATATCTCAATTATAAAATACAGGATGTGACTTCAACGCACAAACTGTCGCCATGAATTCAGTATAGAATCCTAGACCCACAAGTGGATATATTTTATAAGCCGGTTATTTTAAAAAAAATCTGCTGTTCCATACATTATGACCGTGTAGGTTGTATATGTATGTGTATGTGTTGTTGCACTTTTGTATGAAACACACAGTGTCTAATGATGATCAGCATTGCCATTCGACGTGGCAATGTTGCCAGCCTTTTGGGCACTTTTTCCCGATTTTGACCAATTTTTTAATGTCCAATTCACTCTTTTACCCTTTTTGATACGTACTTGCTCATAATATTATTATCAAACCTTAATATCGGATAACATTCGTTGTTATTTAAACAATATTATAACATTAATGATTAATTTATTGATGTTAAATGATTTTTTATTTTTCCGGTGGCGTATTTGAGTCTATGCCTCTTGATTTAGATCTGTTCAGTTTGCCAGGTGAAGACGTCCCATCTAGTGCTTACTATTAAGCTATTCACAAACGTTGGTAATTTCGTGGATTAACTTCTATAAAAAAAGTACATCCTAGATAGTTGCGGTTTAAAAGAAAATGAGGTTAAAAAACACTCAGCATCTATTAGCATTTTGTGATTTTAAAACGGCTGTTTTGAACAAAACTCGACCGCAGGCTTTTTGACTGCTGTCTTCGAAGCATTCATTTGTTTCTTTATCGCTCTCCCAACATTTTTATTGTGTTCAATATTCCTATAGCAAGATTTTCCTCTATAATTATGTGTAGAACGGCTGTTCCCCTCTTTGTACTATTTTCTGTTGATCACGAGCCTTTCGAGTGATATTATCAAAAGCAAAAAAACTTTCATAGCGATACGTTTAAAAATCATTAATACAGAAGGTATTTTAATTTATTAAAAACGAAGAACAAAAACCTACAAAATAAAACAGAAACATGAAATACACAAAAAATGTAGGCTGTTGTCTACATATATTATTTGCATCACATTATATATTCGTTGCAGCACACCACGTTGTTCACAGATTAGCTATAGAATACATAACAGTGAAAATAAACGCTATGGTTACTAATACATGTACTTTTTGTATCTATTGTACATTATTAACATTAATAACAAGAAAGGTAGCAACGTCGCTGTCAAATATTTCGCTGTTTTAATCAATTGATTAATATTACAGAGTAGATTAAGAAATAGGTATCGGTCTTTAGTGATAGCCAATTCAACATTCGATAGACAATTTAATTGATAGCCTTACACTAAATATTGAGTTCAAGTGTAAAAAAAGAATTGGGAATCGTCTTTAAACTATTTACAAAAGCTACCACCTAATCGTCATGAAAAAATTCTATAAATATTTGTCAAATTAATCCAGAATCCCCAATAATAATAATAATTACAATTCACATTGCAAAGTTTTAATTAGACCAGTGTGTGTTGTAGAATTTAAACAAGTTAGTCTTACATAAGACGTAGTTTAAGACTACTTGTATCCTCAAGTTGTCCAACATTATACTAAACTTGTAACTTTCTTCCCAAATTAGGTGGAACAATACTTTCACCTTAAAAGCTTTGGCGCTTACGACTTTCTTCTTTGACTTTGTAAAAACAATTCAAAGAACTGTGAATAAGGACTGCCTCGTCCTCGTACTGCTGAGCATGAAATCCTGGGTTTGATTCGGTTGGGCCAAGTGTTATCGGGGTTTACCATATGAAAATTTTCAGTAGCGATCCGGAGTCTGGGTTGGTGCCCGGTTGAAGGCAATAGGCTCGCCTCCTACTACATGGGACTTCAATATAACTGGCGAAATGCGGGTGTACGATAGGTACACTTCTGTCTAAGCCTGCGGGGCATACAGACTTTATGCTATGTGATGTTATGAACGACTATTGTTGTTAAGGGTGATTTTACAACGTTGTTCGGAATGTACTCTCAAATGTCACAGTTGTACATTTGTGTCATTTGATTTATATTTGGTGATCTTTTGGAAGTTAGGAATGTTATTTGAAACATTTGAAGAAAAAGGTCAACATTTATCTTCGCTACTTTCTAGTTAGTCAACCGCAAATCAGCAAACATTGACAGCGCCTTTCTGTCTTAGTAGTAAGGGCCGTTTTCGTAGTGCAAGTGTTACCACTGAAGTTCTGTGAATTTACGCACATTTTTGTTTTCTTTTATTCTCTTTGAAACGAATCAATCACTGATTATAGGTAATATTTTAAAGCCGGTTTCAGTTATAATAATTTTTTGCCTGCATTGGTGTTTGCCGGTCGAACTTCTAGTATCCGTTAAATTATTTAAAACTAGTGGAAATTTCACAGAATTGAGTAACGTCTTGTGGATTTCAACGTCATTATCTAGTCAGTGATTTTGGTCAGCAATTAATTTCATTTGTTTTTGATGGTAGTCCGCAAATGGTGCTATTCACCCTGTGTAACATTAAAATGCATTGAGTGAAATATAACGTACATTAAAAAAGCGGGCAAGTGCGAGACGGACTCGCACTCGAAAGATTCCGTACCACCGTACAATTTTAACACTACATATTAATAATGTACTACTTATTGTTATAGCGGCCAGCGTCTACCTATTACGGTTCAAAAGATACAGCCCTGTGACAGACAGGACATCGGAGCGTTAGTAATAGGGACCCGTTGGCACCCTTACACTATTTGTCCACCGCACAACGTCAACGGGACGTAAACGAGAAGCGAGATTATTCGAACCAAACGTGACGTACCGGTAGTGGTGTGCAGTACACGCGGCCATTGTAAATGTATGTATCGTTACTTCGGCGCCGTCGTCCCGTTCTCGTTGACGTGCCGTTAACGTGGCGGTGGGCAAACGGCTTTTAGGTACGGAACCTTAAAAAGGCTCCTTGAGTGGCGAAAGCTTAGCCTGGACATTCAGTCTCACCACCATCTTGCTGACTGGCTAATATTTTTTCCACAGCATAACCGGTTCTCAACCTGGTCGTGCCAATATGAGAAAAGAAGAAACTGTGTAACATCTGAAACGCTATCTAAGTATATTTTGATCTTCACATGATGATTAATTACTTACAGAAGCCACCCACTTTGCGATTGTTATCGTAAAGATTATACAAAATAGTTCTTTAAAAGAATCTATGATCAAATAACTGTCAATTTTTGTAAAGTTAGGATTCATTGTTTAGAAAATTTATTACCAATTATATTCAAATTACAACTGTCAATCTTTGACAGTTGTGTGAAATAGCTATTACACATCGAGATATAAGTACTAACGTACTAGAGAAGCTACGTCAAATAACTGAATTGTCCTATTCTTCGTAATTTGAATCTTTAGTTCGCTGCAGCGCTAAAATAATAACAATTCGTCTAAACCGTAACTAATTTACCACAGCGCTAGATTTGTTGCGGAAGTGTATTTATTCTCGGCAAAAAGGTCTTAAGCGCCATATAAATCACGGCACTTACGCGTTTTCTTCGACAACTGCGGCGTGATCGCCGCAGTTGAACGAGACAAAGTAGGAATTTACGGTGTCTTCTCTAGTACGTTAGTACTTATATCTCGATGCTATTACACAATAAATGGACACAGGGTACCAATTCACCAAATACACACTTAATTCTTAGTACAGTCAAGGTTCCCCTGGGTATCGTTCTACACAGTAACTGGGATGTGGAGGTCAGGTAAGCAGGCGCTCCATGTAAAACACTGGTTTTCAACTGCATCCGGTTAGACTGGAAGCTGAACCCAACATAGTTGGGAAAAGGCCCCGCGTCCAGACAGTGCAATATGAGAAAAATTACTCGCAAATAAAAACAAAATATAGTAACCTCCTGGTTGCTAAAGTAGTCATATGATGAAGCAGAAAAGATAATTACAGTGGTCAAATAAATTCTGCATTCATACGCTCGTGTGCACGTTCTGCCTCACACATACATACTTTCACTTAAACACTCTTTCAGTCAAACTCACGATCACATGATCACACACTTACACTCATTCACATAATAGCGATTTTTCTAGTTTTATTATTATTTTCTTTTATTCTAGATTTGTTTGTTATGTTTTCTTTAATTTTGATTCTCAGATTTTTTTGTAGCTTTTTTTTTGTAATATTAAGTAAACCCTTTTTATTTTGATTTACCGAACATGTTTTCTAAAATAAATGTTTAAATGGTAAACCCACTATATTGGTGCCCAAGATACAGTAAACCTGTAATATTTTTTAGCAATAAAATAATTTTATTATTTATATATCTAATAGCGATCATCGCGCGAACACACGATCGTTCGAAATTTTTGGTCGGTGAACCTGAACGCGTGGTCGCGACGACAGAGGGCGCTTTCCGGTTTTCCGAACAAAAAGTTATATATGCAAGCGACCAATCGCGAATTCGCGCGACGATTGCTTTTTAAATAAGACGCGGCCGGACAGATTTTTGAGTCAAGGTGTGACTGTATGAATTTAAAATGTGCCATTATATCCATGATCATCAATTAAACAGAATATAATTCCTAACAAAACGGCGAACCAAGCGGCTGTCTAACGGGGATTAAATAAAGAAGATCAACGTAAATTCAAAGTTACAGCTCATCTCGCCGCTCCATACGAAACTCAAACAAAAACTTCCTAACAAGATCTAGTGTATTAATACTCCCGGTGACCTCGAAATCTTTGCTCTGTTTCACTTGCACACATTTTTATCTAACGCGACAAAAAGAGACACGTGATTTTATTGAGAATCAATTTGAATGGAGAGGTTACCTCCAGGCCCTTCGCAATTAACATTTCGATTTCCCAAAAGAGACTTTAGTTGAAGAATCTTTTTTTAGAAATGTATTTAAATTATGTATGTATTTAAATATTATTTGATGTATTTATAAACAGAGTGTGGTCCCCAGTTTCGACTTTATTTGTCGTTTTCGGTTTGTGTTTAACTTTATGAGTTGCCAGCTCTTTTAATATTTGTAGAGGGATTGTTGCGTAAAAGGTAATTTAATTTTTTAGATAGGCAGGTTAAATATTCGGATGAGGCTTTTAAAAATGAGACGCGTGTTTTTTTTTTATCTGCAAAACAGCTCCATCTAATAAATTGTGTTTTTGGTGTTATGGTCACTATGTAGACAGACAGTTGGGGTCCGTTGGATATCATTTTTGATAAATAATATAGCGTTAAAAAGTTTATTCTTATTTTTTTTTAAACATTACCTATCAAAGTATTAAATCCAATTCAAACGGCAGAAACACTTGATATAAAAAATAATCCAGCCGTATTCCATGTAAAACCTCCTCTAAAAGTCTCAACATTGAATATATTTAGGTCCCCGAGAGCTTCAAAAGGGCTAACCCTAAACAGACAAGCGGGGGCAGTGGGGCGTAATTGTCGGCGCCACATTCATTACCGCGCCGCCTTGACCTTGGGGCCTTACGTAACCACGCTGCGCCGACTGCCGGGGCTCGACACACACTCAGCCTCGACAAGATGAGATGAGAAGATCTCATTTCTATAATCTTGTATCAATGTGTAGCCATGGATTGACAAAACAATGACTTATTTTTATATTGTAGCTTAACGAGCCTTTTCTTTTAAACCCAAGTGCTAAACAAGTCATGAAAATATCAAATTTTTGTATTATTTTGTTTGAAAACAAAAAACACAAAAATTTCATTTTAGCAAATTGGTATACCAAAAATTGACCTCTCTAAGAATATTCGGGCCTAATAATAATGATTATGTCAAAATACTTAATATTTCTAGATTATATTTCTAGTCTAACCTACACTCCGACTCAGATCAGTACTTATACGTATACCACAAAAAACAATTAAATTAATCTTGCGACACTAAGTGCCTTCCAGCATTATGTGTAATCTAGCTCCGGTATGTTCGGCAATTAAAACTTTGAACATTTTGTTTCAGTAGCGCTAGTTATTAAAGGTATCATAAATCTTCCTTTATACCTCACATAGGAAGTGCAAATATGACTTTATTCTATTTAGTATTTAATAATCAGGTTCAAAGTCAGCATCGTGAGGGTATAATACACAATGATTAGTGCAATATTATTACAAAATAATGTTTTGTAACTGACAATAGAGACAAAGGAAAAATAAACTTAATTATCACGGTAAATACAGACCAAAGTCAGAAGAACAGCCAAAACTGTTACTACCCACTATAAAAACAATCCTAGTCCGGGGTCATGAGCACCTATAAACCGCTTGACACTATAAAAGGGACTTCCTCACATAGAATTCGTAGCCGCTACGCCGCGTAGGTGTGCTACGAACGCCTACGCGAGAAGCGTAGACAGCGCGGCGTCGTAGACAGTCTACGGAAGGTCGGTTGTTTTTACTTTATAAGGGTATTAACCTAGTGTTTTATTACATTATCTGAGTATAAATTGGGTTTTATTGTATAATTATTTTATGACTAATAAATCTATTACCCGTTTGACTCTGTAGATTACGTAGCGTTCGTAGGCGATCACCGTAGGCACGATCGCTACGAACGCCTACGCGTAATCGTGCGTAGACAGTGCGGCGCCTATTTGCGACTGGTAATGGTTCATTTGCGATTGTTAACCTATGTATTGTTTCTGTACATTGGTGTGAGTAGATTGATTTTGTTTTTTTGTAAATAGAATACCTATAAACTTGAGTAAATTCAGTAAACAAAAACTGCTCTTTTGACCAGCACGGGTTTAATCACTCTAGTCTAACCATTTGTAATGTTTGCTTGACCCCTAGCCTACACCTTTTAAGAATAAAGGGGGAGTTATACTATCAATCAATTTTAAAAGTTTTAAATATTCAATTACTTTACAGAACACCATTTGTCTTTCTGATTGATTACAGTCTTAAATATTTATCCGAGATAGGACTACTACTTTCAGAGAAACTCTTGTTTTTTTTCTCTCTACATTAACGGGGTCATTTCGTAACTAAACTTGTACTAAAGTTCAGAATTAGGCTTCTTGTTTTTGTGGCCGATAAAATGTGAGTGGCTTCTCAAGGCCCCAATAAGTTGGCAGATGATAGTAACAACAGCTCGGCAGCGTTGAAAGGTTTAATAGAAATACTGACCCACTCATCAGAATCTTATAGAACTAGCGACCCGCCCCTGCTCCGTAATAATTAAATTATTATAATGTTACACACATAAACCTTTTAAAAAACCTTTCTAATTCTCTGAAAGATGGTGACCGCTTGAAAATCTGCTGCGTAGTTTAGAAGATTAACGCAGTCACACAAACAGACACGAAAAGCGGCTTTCATTTATAATATGTATAACAAAAGAAACTGTGTTTATTTTAGAAAATTAAAAATTAACAAACAAAAGAAACCATTTACAAAGAAAAAACCTGTTTGAGGCCCGAAAATACCCTTTCTTATCTTAATACAAAGCTCTGGCCACACTGAGGCTAAGCCCGCGCGAGACGCGGGACGCGACTGCGGCCGTCGATTGTTTTAATGATTAGGAAGTTACGCGAGTATTCCCGCTAGTTGCAACACTTCGATACAACTAAGTTGACACAATCGGTGCGAGCGAATTTTATCCCACATACCGCGCGGGATTCGCATCAATTTGAGAGCCACCGCTTAAAGGTTAAGTAAAACCTCCCAATAGTTACTTTGCCGTACTTCTCATAATTACATGTCTAACATATTATGTCATTTATTGTGATTGCTGATGATTGTGATTATGCTGTTGTCCCATTATTTGACATTTAACAGAGAAAATTCTAAACACTGGGTTCATATATACTATACGGTTGAGAGTACTGCAATAATTATAAATTAACATTTATAACAACTATATGCTACTAACATCTATAAACTATATATTATTTTTTATTAATATTTATAATTTTTGTAGTGTTCCCAACCGTTGTAAACAAACCTGATCAAGGCAAAATGATCCATTTGCAATTGAGTTAAGTATCAATTCCGGTCGCGTTACAATTCCCGAATGGAATCGTTGATGTATGGTAACCTTGGCCCTGCAATCAGTCGGCAGTAGACACTTAGAATTAAACCGTTTACCGTATGTTCGGCCGCCTCGGGAGTGAAAGTCTGCTTGCTAATTGCATCAGTTTAATTAATAAGACGTAAGTATCTAGTAGCAATGAAGCTGTTCTTTAGCTTAGATGGAAGAAAGTTTGTGAAGCCTATTAGAACCCATGTTTGATTAAACCAAATTTAGATAACTTAGTTTAATATCATCGAAGTATTTAAATATATTATATCATTATTTATATATTTTGTTTGTTTACTAACCTCACACACCCCCGCAGCCTCACCTCTGCCTAACCCTTCTGGGAATCCAGGCGTGATGTTTTGTTATGTTTTTGTTTACTTTTAGAAAAAAAAAACCTTCTCGGGAGCTGGCTTAGCCTATAGCAACCAATTCGATGTATCTGCAGAATTTTCTTAAGAAAAACAATAAGCAGTTATTTTAAAACATCAATATATTTTATCTTCTTTTACAAATATGAGATAGTTTCATCAAGAAAGTCTTGGTTCTATACAGTTGGGTTTACAACTGCATACAAGTAACATCTACCCGCATGGATGCAGAAAAGTACTCATTGAATACGGTGAACATAAAATGCCTGCAACGGCGCGCGTCGCACATGTTTTAGTACCTCGCTTACGAATTCATTCATGAAATCATGAAAGCGTAAAATAAAGTTATTATAGAAGTAAAATCGAACACGCTTTGCACTCTACTAGGTATTTATTACCTATCCACAATATATGTTAACCAAAAGTTTTTTTTTTTTGAAAGAGTTGTTATTAGTAGTTAAGGACTTATTACGTTATTGGTGATGTTCTTCAGAAAGATCAGGTGCCTGTAGCCGCAACCAGCTGCTCGTATGACCAGGGGGCTTAAAACGGCCGCTTTGGCGCTTTGTGTGATTTATAATATTATCATAATATGATAATATTATAAATCACACAAACTGTCACAGACTGACAATTCATATTACGCAATTCATCTGTTTGACAGTTTTATATTATAAAGAAATAACATTTAAACTGTAGAAATATTACGATCTTCATTTTTTCGTGCGGCAATTCGTACACCAAATATGATTCTGATATGAATTGAATTGAATATGATTCAGCTAAAATATGAGTCACCATAGTGAAATTGCTGGGAATACAGAAAATGCATTGCTTTTAGACGAACTGCTTAATATGGCCGTTTTAGGCCCCCTGATGTATGAACTTAAACGAAGCACAAGGGCTATGCTAGCATCGTAGCAGGTGGCGTTAGAGTATCTGCCCACCCTCGTGGGGAGAAGGCGTGAGTTTATGTTTATATGTATAATTGGTAAATTTTAATAGTAATAAAAACTACCTTACAGTATTTCAACCCTGTATTGTTTTCTGTTCATTCATAAAAATCAATATGGAAAATTTGCACACCGAAAACGAATTGCTCTCATAGACAGCACAGCTTCTGTGCACAGAAATTTAAATGCCGATGTCTCACAAAAGATGCTGCATCCGTACTGCGGCCGCTCTTAAATATGCACTCGTTTAACTCAAGAGGTTTGGTTCATAGCGTCGTATAAATAGCGCAGAGCTATAAATAGCGTAGCGTTATAAATAGCACCGCACTATAAATAGCATAGTGCTTTTAGAAAGCTGTCGTAAACGATAATAAGCTCATTTTTTGACAGCTTTGTTTAAGAATTAAGATCTGGAAAATGTTACGTTGCAGTACTTATCTACTTTACTGAAAATAAGGTCACAGCACTAACATGAAAGTATTTCCATTTATTCCATTACCAATTATGAAAGGACGTGCATTTTTCGAGTCAATACCGACTTCAGCCCGTCAAGAAAATGATTGATACAGTTTTCAATAATACCAAAACTCATATAGAAAAGCCACCGATAAAGCGTCCTCTTAAAATTATTTTCGTCCATTCTTCCGTAACAATAACACAACACAATTAACTATTCTTTTTTATTTTTCAAGCAAAATTCAAACTATTTAAAAAATAAAATACTTTAAATTACAGCTGATCGATTCATTAAAATATTATGCTATTCAGCCTTCTGTTTAACTTTTCTGACAGAGCTTCTTAACTTTGAAGCTTAAATTTATGCCACTGTCATATGTATGAATAATATGTTCAGTGCGTAAGGTAGGCTCAGCGATATACGTAACACCAAAAAAACAGTTTGTCAAAAAAAACTTCTGAATTATTCAATAATACCTTGAACGAACTCTAAACCTTGAAGCTTAAATGAAAGCTTGGTAGCACGTCATCTAGCGGCGATTGGTGGAACTAACAACTTCGCACAGTTTCCGCTACGGCCGCCATGCGCCAGTACCTTCTGCGTATTGCACTCTAGCGGAAAATCGGAAAACTACGATGTGGCCACACTAAAATCCACGGTTAGGTGTAGTAACTGCCGCTAGATGGCGCTGTTCAAAACGTTCCATCTATGCAGTCCAGGTGGCGCTCGTACAGCTAGCGGGAAACAAGTTGTGCCCGCAATATTATAAATTCATAAATCGAGATTATCTCTCATATCGCCGCGATCTACATAATTATGCGGGAACAGCTCAGTCTTAAAAAAAAAGATAAGGTAAGAAGACTTGATAGGACGCGCTAAATTTGCATTGCATTAGTCGTTCTTTTATATCATTTAATGAGCTGGTACAGGTAAGTAGCTATCTTTTAGTGTGAAGTTGTACTTACTTACTTGATTAGGTACAAAATATACCTAATTTTTTCCAGTTCAAGATTTAAGACATCTGCTTTACGTAATTGCATAAACTACACATTTTCAAAAACTGAAGAAGGTATTCTGAAATCAAATTGGCGACCAGCACCGATTTGAAGGTAGTTACTTCAAATACTACTGATGTAGGCGGTAGAAACTAACTAACATTTCTGAATAACGTGATCTAGCCTTTCATTTTCGTATGATTTTGTGTGGCCTGACGCACAATGAATTTGTGAAAATCCGATGAAGAAATTGTGGGCTTTCGAATCCAACATTTTTAAAAGGATATTCGGGGCAATAAAAGTTATTCTGTGTCCTTTAGGTATGAGTATTAAATTCCGTCTCATGCACGAGGTTGTGGTTTCGAATCCGGGCATGTACTAAATTTACCTTTGCAATTGATATGTACTTTCTGAGTTTATCTTGGACATTACCGACATCAGTAAAAGAAAAACTTCATAGTTATTATAAGTACTAAGCCGTTTTCACAAAAACCTCTTTTTTTTAACATAAACCTGTTTCTTCAAATCAACAACTCTATTGGACTAACTGAGGTTTGAGTATTAAAAAAGTCAGAAATCGCAAAAATCTTTTTCTATACTTTTGTTAGGAAAGAAGCTCCAACTTCCTTCTTTATTTATTTATTTATAATGGACAGACTAGCCGAAAATAAACAAAAGCGATGTTACAAGTTGTTGAGAGTTGATACGGTTTCATAATTAATTGACGCAACCAAATTTTCGCTACGAGCCGTCGACTAGCAAGGAAACATGTGCTACGGAGGCGCTACGGCGTAGCTCGTAGCAAATAATCGAGTTACCGACAAACTTCCTGCAACAGTGTCCTTTCACTGTTTTAATTTGATTAACTAGTTAGGAAATTGGAAATATCGTTGAAGAGGAGAGTATGTTCTGTCTTCCGCTGCATGCAGAGCTAAAAATAAAAAATCTTAAGAATCGTAACTTTAATATATTCTAGAGCATTTGGTTTTTTATTTATTTCCTTTGTTAACATTACTAATAAATAAAAATATAGTTGATTGATTCATTAATAAAAATAGGAATGGTACCAATATAATATCAGAAATAATAGACATCCAAGAAAAGTTGTAAAAAAATTAAATGTTCCGTAACAAAAGATACACCAATGAAGCAAAGGTAGCGGGTCGCTTCTGTTTGGCGCAGTGGATCTGTCTGAGTGGTGGGAATAATGTCATGTGTGTACGTATTAGGAAGAATTCAAACATAGAGCGATCTCAAAAACATTTTTTGATTACCTTATAGTATTTGGGTAATCACGCAAAAAAACATATAAATGATACCATGAAAAATAAATTATTGCTATTTTATGGTTTTGCGAGTCAAACTCAAGCTCAAACCCAAAGCATTTATTTCAAATAAACCAATTACAGGCACTTTTGAATTGTCAAGGGGTAGGTCAGTCAGAAATATGAAGCTAGTTGCCCATTCCAACGCGTAGTAGGTTCCTATGGAGAAGAACGGGCAAGAAACTCCACGGACACTCTTTTAAATCAGAATATTGGTTACATCATTCATGTTGTAATTATACATGTGAGAACAATGTAGAGAGACGTGCACGTTAAAAGCGTCCGTAATAAAACAATAAAAACAAAAACAATTCAAAACTAAAAATAAAGCCAAATAAGCCGTGGCAGTTAAGAGATGACCAGTCCCCACTGACGGCGCCCGTTCACGAACATGACGCATAGATCACCACCATTTAGCTCAACCATTTTGAAGGAAACTTAATAATCCAACACACACGCCACCACCAGCGACATATTTGAGTAAGAATGACATACTCTCAGCCGCAAGTACACATTCAAGTCAATGAAAGACGTAGCCAGTAAATGATAGTTTTAAAATAGGTAAATAGTGCTCACACATGTGCTATACAATGATATAATACTAAGAGATTGAATTTATACAAACTAAAGATAGGTTTACAATCTTCAGCAGCTCCAACAATATTTTCGAATGCTAATCAATTAGTTTATGCGCCCTTGTGGAGCTGAACCAGCGCTGAGCCAAGCATTTTTGCCAACGATGTAATCCCCCAACTTATAATATGCTTGGCAGCATAGTGTGCATTTTATACATGATTTAAATTTCGTTTCGGTCGGTTGGAGTATGTGGGGTACTATTTTTTTTTTCTGAGTCTACTTGTGTGAATGGTTGAGTCTACTTTAGCCAGTCTGAAAGTATAAAGTGTACTGATCATTTCCAAGAATTATAATCATATTGACGTAACCAAAACCGACTTTAAATCGCATTAAAATAATTTACTACCTCAATCGTATTGCGTTCATTTGTTTATACTATCCTTCATTACTGCTCATTGTTAAAATATAACTGTTTGCTTTTAACTATCCTTTGTTCAGTCTGCCAAAACTGTCCGTGTTTCTATCCATCGATTGACAACGCCTTCTCTCAAAATACTGCATTAACTCCTTCTTTGAAAGAAACTCCTTAACCATTAATATTTATGTAAACGTCACGATAACATGATAGATCACATGCACCGCAATCTTTTTAGAAATCAAATCGACCTGACTATCAATGATGGGCGTGGGCCTCCCACGAAAACTGCAATTAATGTAAACATTCTTGACACATAAGAAGCGTTATTTATCTACGTATATACAATAAGTTTAACAAAATCAATACCGACAATTTTCATTGCACACGACTGCTCTCAAACATTCAAGGGAACCGATTGAATGCCGCACAGGATCAAAACCGCGTCACGGAACGCAAAATAATTCGAGCTTAGCTGGAGTTGTAGGCAGCGTGGCGCCTCGCCTGCCAAGGTTGGGGGCGCAAGTAGTGGGGGGATCGGGGCCCACCCCGCGACTCCGGGAATGATACAGCAGTGCGACGCCGTCACAGGGAGAGGGCAGACGCCGCGACGCCAGCGCGACCCGCTTTGTGGGTCAGTAGGGATCCTCCTTATAGGGGCAGGATGATAACGATCCCAGCGATTTAATCGTGTGTATGAATGGGAACTTTATGTTAGATAGTTTGTAATGGTTATTAACTTTATCATAATAGGCTGATTAGCATACATGAATATTTGATTAGATTCAGAATTTGCTTAGGTATACAAATAAGAATAAATTATGGGCGCAGATATGAATTCTTTAATAAGAACGGGCTGCTAATGGGAATTTAGACATACTATGATATCAGTGTGTAAAATAGTACCTTTGGTAGCGCTAATACCATTTACCAAGAGACGACTGCGTGAGATACATTACACTAAAATGGCTGAATGACAGATCTATGTACTATACTTACAATACTTGAACTATCTATATGCATTGTTGATATATATTATGATTATAATATTATGATGATGCTTGTCGTTATGTCACAAATATACATTTTTGCTTCGAGAATTCGTTGTCGTTAATGCTTCGATAAGCCAAATTACGATGTAAAATAAATAAATTGGTAAAGAACCCTACTACCAACAGTATTCAGTTTTAAATGTTTTGCGCCCGCGCAGTAAATGACGGGTTGTGAATTGCAACGCCGTCAACTAGAGGGAATCCGGCAGCCGGATATTCAGCGCTCAAGCTTGCCGTAGCCTTGCCGGATATATCCATCTGTACACATTTTTTTTAAATAATTTTCATATCCAGTTCAAAGATTAACGTTCTAGTATTTCCTGTTACCAGGACGTTAAATTAATTCGTTTGTTTAATAACGAAATGTGACATTATCGCTATCGGTCATCTTTAGCAGACAGATATTCATGTTACTGTGTTTTTGTCACTGATAACGCTACTCGCGTAGCATTCTACTAAAATATCCGAACCATTATTATTTATACATGAAAATCTGATACATTATCGATCAATATTAGTCGAATAATGTTTTACTGGTATTACTGGAACACGCCTCTGCCAAAAACCTACTAACCGCATTGAGTATGCTTACTTGGCATCACGTCGCGGTTCTGCTGACGCACTTTGCGAAGGCCTTGCTTGAGTACGACCTTTGAAATATTGTTATCTTTTCTCTTGTAAATCGTTGGCGAATAGATTTTTTTCTCGATACGAAACTAAAATTAACGTAATTGTTTAAAAACTAAAATTTCATATCTACCTAAACCCACAAGTTTTACTTTAATTTTACTTTAAAAAATAACATATTTTCCATGATTTGATTATTCAATACATTCACAAAACCATCAAATAAGTTTTTTTTACGTAACATCACGCCTCGTTTCCGCCAGAGGTTGGGCAAAAGTGTACCTGTAGCAGGTACAGCCACATTTCGCCAGTTATGTTTAAGTCCCATGTTATAGGGGGCGAGCCTATTGCCATCAATCGGGCACAAATCTAGACTCCGGGCTACTACTGTGAAATTCCAGATAGAAAAACCCTATAATACTTTGCCCGACCTGGCAATCGAACCCAGGACCTCATGCTCAGCAGTTTGCTGGCGACCACTAGACCTACGACAATAAGTTGTCTTATTATGTAATTAAATATTTTCCATTTAATAAACAAAGTCAGGGATATAAATTGCTAAGTAAATTGACTACCAACTTAAATTAAAACAGTAATTCTTTGACATTTGTATGGAATGGCAATAATACGGAAAATTGACATAGGGTGTCAATTTGCTAAATAGTTAATTTCCCTGACTGTACGACCGTACCAGAATTATCATTACACAATCCACCGCAGCTCTTCACCCCTTCTTGTTACAATCACCTGGAAGGCCCGAATAAAACCTTCACAGATAACAGTTTATCATTCAAAAGAAATAACATAAGTACATACCTGCAACGTCAGTAGTTGTACCTACACTGCAGTTTCATTAGTCGGTCGGCCAACGCGGCTGAGTGGAACGAGGAACAAGCGTTAGGTTGCTTCGAGTGTATTTGATTTAGATAAAGATGTTTCATCTCACGTTTTGTATTAGATGAAGATTAAAATCACTGTTGATTTATTTTGTGGGGTTGATAAATAGTATGGGCGTGGAAAGATCGAATTTGGCAAACGATATCGGCCCTCTGTGTTTAGTTACATAAGAGCAGCATCATCATGTATCCGGATCAAAATTACAATAATAGATTCTACCTGTTTATTAATTTTAAGTTCAGTTCCTATTTATAATTTATTGGAAATTTCTATAGTGGAAACTCCGTATTATAATAATAGACAACTCGTTTTCCAAAGCTATGCAACTAATATAGTTAATCCCAAGATTAATCGTTGCATCTTCGGCCGTAATTCTGAGTAGCTTCGTAGCTCTGCAATAATGCTTAGCGAATTAATTGTTAATGAATGAATTGGTGAAAGTAAAACATAATTAAGTAAATAGCTGTGACAATAATACTGCTGGAACTATAATAGTATTCCATGTTGCTAAAATATAATAATATCATGTTACTACATAACTTTTCGGAAGAAACAGAGCCGAAGCTTATATCCTCTATAGAGGGTATAATAACTATCTGTCTTCTACTCCTTTCACTCTTTATGCTCAAGAATAGAGTTTTGTATGCTTTCAATTTTGCCTTATTCAAGAATAGAGTACTCTAAATCACACTGTATCTCCCGTTACCTAAATATTCAAATTAAACTGCGACCTTACAAAATGCCAAGAACCGCAGTTGGAAGAACACGGCATGCATATTTTGAGCTGACATTTAAAACTGAGCCGCTAAACACAGCCCGTAGTGGCCCTTCATTACTAGGAAGGCCCCGTGGCCGTGCAAAGAGGACAGAGGCCCATTTTTCGACCGAAAATAGGGCATCCCACCGCGCCGTGACGTCATCCAACCTGCAGTACAGCGCCGCGGCCAAGCAGACAGCGCGGCACTTCAATATCCTTTGAAATTGTGATATTCTGTAACCGATTATTCGGATGAAATAATTTCTACTTTAGTTTCTATTATCCAAAAATTCATTTAATTAAAACACACCTATACTTTAAGCATAAGATCATCAATAAATTTTCTTTATTAAAAACGCCCTTCCTTTTTTACTAATTTAAAGAATAACGATACCCCCAGTTTAATCAGAGTCCAAACACCATTCCACTACACTTCCGAGAATATTTTAAGGATTTCTCAATGCCCTATAAGAATAGGGATGATGCCTGGGTAAAAAAAAAAAATCTAATTAGTCCGTCAGTCAGATAATAAAAAATATTAGACACGTATTTTTTGCTATATCATATTAATAAAAGATTACTTAGATAAAACACATTTTTAGTTGGGGAGTGGGGGTCGCAACGTCACAAGTATAAAATCTACATACTCGTGACGTCATGGCACATTTTACCTCAATGTATCGCTGTAATCTTTAGATTACGTAAAAAAAGAAAAAATACGTGTCCAATATTTTCTTATAATCAGACGAACAAAAAATAAATTTTAGTCGTCATCCCTATTGTGCTGTCCCCGACACAAAATAATCCTGTATGGCTTATTTGTAGGCCAGGCTACAGGAAAAAGGACAGGTTGTTACTTTCAGCCTGCAACAACTAATAAGGCTGATTGGTAGGTTACCTGGTTACTTGGTCCTTGAAACTAATCTACTGCTTATATCCAAGCCTTGACTCTGCAAGATGAAGCTAAATATTCAGTATAATATAATATACAACAAATTGCAATTGTGTTTATGGTAACGTTAATACGACTCAGAGGAGTTGCATTTATTTATTTTCTTGTGCATTGCTGCAAAATAATTAAACAAACAGACTTGTCATAAACAAACACAAGCGGCGATAACGCTACAATGAAATAGAATGTTCCCACTGCTGGGACACAAACCTCCATGATCCACCACACGGGCCCAGTGCGGGCTGGTGGATGTCACAAGACCTCGATTTTTCGATTGATCATGTCATCCTGAAACCAGCATGTCCTAGAACCAAAAAGACATCGTGAGGTAACCCTCACGATTTTCCTTCACCGTCATCGCGATCACGTTATCTTGTAGCAAACTATGATATTTTTTGCAGTCATTACTGAAAATTATGCATTTTTCTTGGAAGTTTAAATAGTTCGGACATTAAAATATTTGACTACCTAAATATATACCTACTCTTGTACTAACAGTAAAATGATGCCGTAACTGTCCTCATGGCGCACATAGCACAATGCTTCCAGCTTATAAGTATGAAACTATAACTAGATAAACAAACATTCGCATACATTTTTAACAATCACGAAATGAAATCTAGCGAAAAATGGGAGGCTGTCGCGAGTAGTGTCCCCACAATGAGAGTCTTTCATAAGGCTGTGATAGCACAGATAGTGTCACGGAGGGCCGTAACAAGCGGTGGCCGGCCGCCACTATGCGGCTACATAAAGGCCATGTTTGCACTAGCCACGTTCGATAAAAGGCCTCAAAGAGTCTCCGCGCGCAGATTGCATGCGGGAATGTTGTCGCGGCGTGTCGTGGGTAGTTTCGAATCAAGTAGATATTTGAGTTGACGAAATACGGTAGTTTGAAGTTAGAACATGCAATGTTTGATTTTTGTTTTGTTTGTTTCCATTTTGTTGATGGTACGGCTACTGCCCATCTCGTAAAGAACGTAGAGTTTCTCTTGTAGAACTAAAATAATCTAAAGATACTTCTCACGAAATCAAACGAAGTGCTAGTTTCCTATCCATAAATAAAATCCTACACTATAGCTCAGACACAAATCCAATTTCCGTACTATATCATATTTCCATCGGCTATGTACGTAATATTACGATTCCTTCCTATGCGATTCGATTCAGCTTCCTCGCTCCAGAATGCAAAAGCGATTAATCTCCATACGATATAAGTTATGTATGTCATGAAGATGTCCTACGGATGCACTACCACAGGCGCTCGATGAATTCCGGAGCACTGGAGTACCGGCACATTCACCTCCTAGGAATCGTCTCCTGCATTGTCGGTGAAACACAACGATTGGCGACGCAATCCTAGAATAATACTTAGAATTTCTGAAACCCAATTACTCGGAATTCGGCATTCTCCGAGGGTTTGATGTCACCATTAGTGCATCTGTGTTATGCGGTTTCGTGTGCCTCTGGTAGTTATACTAGTTATAATATGTCATGTGGAACCTTGTGCCTGTTGGATAGCTTCAATTTCCGAAAAAAAACTCATACGGAATAAATAGTAAGGTAAATAAATGTATGAGAGAGAGTTTAATTTTTTTTTTAACAAATTAAAAGTGAAGCTGGAAATCGCTGAGTGAAGCATGTCAGCGCTGTTTGCGGCGCGACAACTGTGGTATTCAGCTGCCATCAGCGCCAGCTGATATCGGGAGACAAGTCCGATAAGCTGTCAGTTGATCGACAGTATTGGCTCCCTTGTCTGCGGGGCAATCGACATTTGTTCAAAGTTTTCTTCGACTCAACTTTGCGGACGATGGTTTCGAACTATTTCTTTAAAACTATCGGTTTAGGTCTCACAGTTTTGATAAAACTTTGAATTTTTGCTTACTTGAGGAGTCAAACTTTTGTTTTAGAGGTTAGTTTGTAGGAGCAGATTTTTACTATTGAATCATTGCTACGGTTTGTACCCAAAATGGGTATACCATTATCATTCCCGTTTACTCATAGGTACGTACGGTACGTGTCCGTAAAAGGTAGGCTCATACCTACCTTCTACGGACAAAAAGATTGTGCAGATAATCCTCGATCCAATTATACAAACAAGGCATTACAAAAACATGATATTTACAATCAATAATAAAACACAATTTAAAAGTACCAAGTGTCTGCCTCCAAAGAAAAAAAGCATAATAAAAGGTTCACCAGCAAAATAAAACTCAGTACAAAAAGCTTTTGCTCGAACAGATACATTTCAGTCGGGTCAATCCGCAATACGCAAGTCCTGCGAAATCGCAGCACGGCGGCACCCCCGGCCGCGGTGAGTGCGACCCCCGTGCGGCCCCCGTGCGGCCTGTCGCACACCATCTTTAGTCCACCACTAACAAACAGCCCTATTTCTGTCCACAACTTACTCAATGGACCCATACGAGGTCATAGAACATCTAAAAATATTTCCAAGTCTCCCCCGCCGCTGTTACTGTCGACTAAAGAACTATATTTGATTGAAGTAGTCGTTGAGTGTCAGCTGTTTGGGGGAGGGTGGCAGTAGATAAAGTAATATTTTATGTTACAAGGAGTTTGGGGAAATGTAGGCTCGCTTTCGTATTTTTGTACGCTAAGACTTGACTATCTGCGGTGGGTATTACGTATTCCCGAATGCACTAGTTCAGGACTCAATGGTATCTTTAAATAAATATTTGTATGAAGGTTTAACTCCTTGCTTCTATTTTCTAAAATCAAGGTGAATGTTAGACAACATTAGCTGTAAACAACAATACTCAATGCAGGAAATATGTTTCCAAGGTCCGCCTCGGTAAGGAATGCAATATCTCCACGAACAAAAGCATCGATTCGATCCTGCGTAATCCCGAGTGGCACTGACACACTTAAGTCCAGCCCGGTGGCCCCGCTGCCCTACTTATGCCGTAAGGAGGGAAAATACCACCACCATCTACTTTCAATGAAGATAAACCATTAACAACTTTTCTTGTTATTGCAGTATTTTCTATTACGTAATAATTTTATCATAAACGAAATGATAATAAACATTCAGGTGAAATGGCATTCCATTTGTCCATTCTCCTCGCGTTTTGTGCATCGCGCACGCGCAATGATATGAGCTCACATTTTGAATTCCGCAGCGGTCAATATATAGGCTTAGTATACCTTGCATCTCACCTTTGAATTTTCTATGTTGGCTACATGATGGAAATAAATGAGAGGTGAGGCGCGCCCGAGACGTCGTCATAAGGTAGCTCGTCGATAGAGAGGGTGATATTACATGCGTCGGGTGTAAAGGTCACGTGGTATCACGTGGAGCTAAAGTATTTGTTGAAAGGGATCTGTTTTCTTGTGTTTTTTATTGTGGAAATTTTGAGCCATTTTGCAATTGACTTCGTGCAATGTCTTTGGCAAAGGTGATATATATATACTTTACATTTATACTGTTCACGAAAATTAAAAAATGTTTACCTAGTTCCGTCTGATGAAGCCGTGTGAAATCTCCAAATTAAATGATTCCGTCGTAGCAAGGAAAGCACATGTCAATCTCGAATCTGTACTACACGTGTAGTATAGGTAACTATCCAGTTAGACAGGGTCGGGTTGCTTGATTAATTCCCCAAATTGCATCCAGTGCAGCGGAGTCTGACGCCGCGGGTTCGCGTTATGTCACCTCGAATCTGTGACCTGGCTGCTAACTACATCATGTACCTATTTACTCATATTATATAAGCACAGAATTTAATTGACACTATACACAGTGCTTAAATCTCGAGTTTATTTCCTCCATGAAAATATAACAAGAGAGCTCCTGAACGACTTTCTTATGCAGCTGGCAAACAAGCAAATTGTCTTTATTATTTATACTTTCTCCAACATTTGCATATTCGATCTGCCTCGCCTTCCACGTCTGTTTACAAGAAATGCAGTCTACAGTCGTTGCATTTTAAGCTAAGCTATTTATTCTACCCAAAAGTATACCTATCGTAACGATCTGATTAAATGTTGTTAACTCCACATGAAGGCCGGGCTACTTGGCTCAAGTTGCATTCTCGAGCCGCAGCAACCTTTGATCTAGATTAGTGAGTGAACCGGCGGTACCTAGTCTGCTCTGCCACGTCGTGTACCACTTGTGATAGTACGTGCAGCGCCGCGCCGGACGCTACTCACAACACGTACAGGATCTGCAGCCCATGTTAACCCTTCTTATATAACTACTCGAGCTTTACTAACTCTAATACGAATCATGCTTCTTGCTTTACCTAATAAGTAATCTCGTACATCGTCAAACCGAAGCGCGTCCCAATATCGTCTGCACGGAGCCTCGTCGACGACAAACATCGGAAAGTGAATTAAATTCCAGACCGTAATAATAAGGGCAAGGAAAGCGAATGTTTTCCTAGGAAGTGGTGTGTAGGGGGTTGCGTGTAATGGTGCGGTGGTGCGGCGGTGCGGGCGTGCAGCGGCGCGGCGTGACGCGCGCGTGGCAGGCGCGGGCCGCGCCGTGCGCTGCGGCGGTTGGCGGCCGGTGTCGATACGCGTGCGGCGCGGAGCGCGGGGCGCGGGTGCTGCGCGCGGGGTGAGGGAGGACCGGGAGCGCGGGGCGCCCGGGAGCACGCACGCGCGCCCGCTCCAGTACTCTGCCGTCGCGCCGCGGCGATACACTCGTCGGCCCGTGCCTTGCGACCGCCACGCGGATCTCCGCCGAGACATGACTCGCCGCACCCGGTGAGGCGCCTCCGCACGCGTCCCGATTACGCATTACGTAAGGAAACGTCGCCGACGACGCTCCGCCACCGGCGGTCGCCATACCACACATATCCAAAATATATATCGAATCGTTCTCACATAATCATCGTAATACTAGTAACGTTAGTCGTCCATCGACAGCGATAAAACTTCGCGCGGCAGAACGCGCGCTCGGGGCGGTCAGAATTCGGCGGTAAAGTTGCGCAGGTCGCGAGTAGTGCGCGGTGCGTGAGGCGGCCCGGCCGTCGGGCGTGCCGCAGTGTCGCGGGCGGCGCGATGCGACCGCGGACCCGCGCACCGCTCTGAGCACATTATGAGGAGCGTTGCGGGCCAGGATCGAGCGTAGCGCAGCAAGCCAGGAGCGAGGCTTGGCATGGCGCGCTCGTGAGGTGGCGGGGGCGGCGCGCGCCACGAGCCGGCCGGGCGGCGCCGCGGGCCAGCCGGCCTCTCCGCCGCGTCCCCGCTGCAGCGCACCAGCTCCGAGCCGATGACACATTGTCGTTGAGCAGCCACCATTGCTCGCATAGAGTTGGTCGAGAAATGGGGGCTGACGCCTGTCCTCAGGCCGAGGCAGGAATGCCCCCGGGCCCCAGAGGAAGGTGGAGACCAAAGGTACGTATCGCCAGTAGCATATACAGTCACAGCATCATCGGCCAAGAGTCGCGAGGCAGCTACGGGGGCGGCAGCTATTCATTGGTCGTAAAGTGGTTTGAGGTGAGGATGTGTCCCGCTGACGTCACAATACATGTGCGGTGTTGCGCCGGCGGCTCAAACGCGCGCGTGCTGCTCGCCGCACGCGCTGCCCCGCGCGATGGATTACTTCGACATGTGCTGGTGAGTCGGGGGCTGCAGCAGACGCTGCTACTAACACCTAACATTTGCGACCTGACATCCGGTGAGTGCCGTCTTAGGAATTCCGTTAATGTCCGCATCATATCTCACGTCCGACCTACATTTCAACGGCGTTTTCGCATTATTCATACGTCTCCGTCACAAAAGACTTTCATCTCCGGCCGCCCGCACACCTCAAGACGGTAACATCGTCGTGGCTCCAGTATACACCGTCGTAGTACCTAAGACACTTCGTTCGCTTTCCTCTTGTTTCCGTACATAGCTTTGTTGAATTCCAGGCGATTTTTGTATTGATGGGTGTTCTCAATGCGGCATTGCTCGCTGGGCAGCCAACGAGACAACAACTGATCGTTTGTCGACACGATCTCCGGGAACTGTAAAAATATCGATGATTGAGGTCGTAAACGCAACGCGATGGATGCTGCAGACTGGTCACACTCTGCGGGATTACGTTCGAATTACAGCTCTCAATCGGGATCAATAAAGATATTATAATAACAAGCATGAGTCATGAGCACTACGCCGCGTATTATGCGCCGATGAGCCAGTCATCGGAAATGATTGAGTTAAGGCGCCATGCATTACTGTGATTATTTGTTGATGTCGCACTAGCGCCAGCGCGCGAGTAGGCGCGACCACGGGACGCACTATACTCTGATAACATTTTATAATGTAGTACATTTGTTGTGGATAAAACAATCTCGAAGCTCCAACAGACGGCTAAACGCAGACATTGAAATATAGGTCATAAAATAGGTTTAGTAGACAATAAAATTTTCAATCAAATTGATATATGTATGTCGATTACTTTATAGTGAACTCGCACAAATCTATATCAATTAATCTTTAGTTGTCAATACTCATTTAACTAGCGGTCCATTTGATAACTTTGAAATATCGCGAATTGCAAGACGTAAAAGCAAAATATTTGAGATTATTGAGTTTATATTCTGACTTGCTTCTATCCGTTAAAGCCAGTAAATTGTCGGAGTGGCGTTTGAAGCCTGCGGGCGGAGCTGGCTCAGCGTCTGTATCTCCTCGGCTGCATGCTTCGCTCCGGATTACCGCTCGTGGCTACTCCGCTCTCCGCTCGCTTCGCTCACTACTTCGTTGATTCCATTTTACAGGTGACTTCAACGCAGTGGGTCTTACGATCGTCAGCCACTGCGGCTGTCCTTGCATTTATTATTATAACATCTTCACTAGCAGCAGTAGTGACTACTATTTCATACGCATTGATTGTATATGGCCTCGATAACATGTGTTTTGGAAAAAAGATTGAAGGAAAGATTGATGTTCTATCGACGCGGAACGCGAGATGATTTGCCGGATTTCAATCGCAATATTAAAAACGTTCGATGCTTCCGTTATTTCGTTGATGGAAATTATTATGAAGCTTGAAGAGTGTTCTATGATATTGAGGATAACATGCGTAGAGGAATATGGAGAGTAACGTAAACGTTTCAAACTATGTTGATTGATACTGTGTATATTGCTATAGCTTGCTAACAATATGTTACAAACGCTTTTATTGTTATATCTTTATGAAGTATGGCAGTTAATTTGATGAAGGAAAAGAGATCATAAATAACTCACTCCAGTGCAAGACGCAGGATATGCTTGGCTGTTTACTCAATTCAGTGCGTAACTGACCATCTATGTTTAACAAAAGACACTCAAGTGCCAAGACTGTTGACGGTTTTCATCGATAAGCATATTATAATCAGTTAAAATAATAGTGATTTTCCATGGAACTAACAACATTCGTCATTATAATCGTATCTAGTTAATCTAGGTATTAAAGTCATTAGCACTCATTAATCGAAACGATAATGTTTCATTAAGTTAATTACTCAAATGAGCAAAATAAGAGCGAACAGTCGTTGAATCCATTACGTGCCGTTTATTTGCTCGTTCCGAGTCGCCATCAATTAATAATAATTAATAGATGCTGGGCCTACCGCTGTCACACCTCACCCCTGAAAAATTACGCAATAAAACCCAGTTTTGCAGATCTGCGCAGTCTGAACCATAAGATATTGAAACCGGACTTTCTGAACCAGTTCCATTCGCAGATGCACAGAACAAAAGTATTGATCCTTCACGAGATAATAAAATCAAGAAAGGAAACGACATTCCGGCCTCCTTCCCATGAGAATTACAAGACAAAGAAAGCCTGTCTAAGCCCATATAAAAGTACTGCATGACGTCGGAACCCCTCTCTGCGAACTTTTGTTTAATTTCGCCACTCCGCTGAAGTGAGTGACTAACATATAAACAGTTTACGCATTTGTTATGATTAAGGTGGTTGCATACGCCGCGTCTGAATATCGGAACAAACCTCATGATGTAACGAAACGTCGACCCGACTTGATGACGAGGGACGGAAAAGAAATGCATAAATCTTTCAGACAAAACTGAAGAGAGACGGGAACCCGCATAGTCGTTCAATAAAGTCAGGAGTTTTTGGCGTAACCATTCGCTCAAATGAGGGAACAAAGGTTCAAACGTTCCCTTTGAGTCAATAATTCAGTCAGTAAACACGCTTAGATTCGACACAAATCTGACTGTTCTCAAAACCCTTGAACAGAACATACAAGTCGTGGCAACAATGAGCACTATGCACAACTCCATATCATTGCCTGCAAGCCTCATTTTGCGAAATTCCAGCCATCCTAGATATTATCTAACTCTCCGCATTGTTCCGCATCCAACGATGTAGCAAATGTGCCAACGTAATCGAGTTTGCTCCTTTTAACTCGATTTCGTTTGAACAATCGCTCGGTCGACGCTTTCGGAAAGAACAAGAGACCGCTTATAATGCAATCTACGATGAACAGTTACCTATGTACTTAGAGAACGGTATACGCTGTTATTATATTTGCAAGTCTAAAAAAGTGAATGCGCTCCGGCACGACACTGGCACGACAGCGCGACTCGACCGCGAGAGCCGGATCGTGTGCTCTCATTCATTTGGGAGCTTTTGTTTGTTTCTCTTACAAATGTTCGCAGAAATCGCGACTTGAGCTCCATATATTTTGAGACCGTTGTATATGTTCTTCCACCCTTCAACATCAGTGCCATCTTCACGACGCGTTGTCTAACTTTTCTCTTTGGGGACCATCCGCTAAAATTTGTTCTACTTATGTATGTTGATATAAATATGCCATGGTTTCGTCGTTGTTCTACCCACTATACCTAGTCTGACAACAAATATTTATGCCATCTCAACTCGAATCATGAGATTTCCCATTTATTTCTTAAAAGGAAAAATTTCGCTAGCCCCTTCGGAAGAGGATAGCTGAGTAAATTATAACAGTACGGTTCTGGAGCGCACTGCAAGATAAATAAGTAATGGCACTGGAGATTTTGATTTAATTTGTTCTGACTGCGCCAGTAGACGCGGCTACATTTGATCTTGCAGTAAAGCGGAAACTGTGTTTTAAATCCTTAATACATTTTCAATTCGCGGAAGTTAAAATATAAATATAAATGGCGCTTGCTCTCTAAGTCGGCGTTTGCTCGTCATTATCACGCTTGTGAGGGTTATTTAATTAAGAGCGAAAATAAATGCAGTGGCAAAATTTGATAATATTTTTTATTTGCATATGTAGGGACGTTAAAGTACTAACTACGGCCATTTGTCCACCGCCACGTCAACGAGAACGAAATGATGGAGCCAAAACAGCGATATAAAACTTTGTTAAAATTTTTGGAAAAATCGTACAGTTACAATATTTGTAAACAGTGGGCACCGCGTATCTTTCAACAAATTATAATAATTTATCTATCATTATGTAAATTTTTAACACTTTGTACAATATTGAGTACTTATAGAAATTTAACGGTAGGTACAAGTGGCAATACGTCTTGCAAAGGCAAAAATAACAAAAACAACCACACAAACACTTAAGCTGGATTTAAATTACGAAACTAGTTTCGCAAACTTAGTAATTCATTGATAGTTTCAACTGTAGAAGAAAAAAACAAGCCCATAATCGCCTGAAACCATACTACCAAAATGTTACCTATATTAGATCCCTCTAACTCCCAGTAAAACTAGAATTAATAATAAAATAAGCAAAACAACATCCTTAAGCCACAATTCAAAAAAGAATTTAATCGATAGGCACTGGCCGCGCGACGACCTGGAACAACTTTGTAAATGAATAACTCAAACAAGAAGCCACCTTGTTAAAGGTTACCTACATTAATCTCATCTTGTGCCGGCACGAGATAGGTAATAGGGAACTCAAGCCGCTGTAAACAGATTAGCCGATCAGCGGGCTTTGCCACCGCCCCCCCCCCCCAGTCGCTTACCTAAGACACGATAAGACTAGCCTTTATGAATAAAAAACTATTTCAGAACCTGTTTCAGAAAACAGTTAAATAAATTAATATTAGGTCCCCACCTATGAAATCAGCGTTTTGTATGGAGAATTTTAAAGAAGTTGCTTTTTTCATACTAACATTTTCTTAATTTATATAACAACCATGAACACTAATGTTTTAAAACTTTTATGCGCTAATGTTTAAAAACTAAGATAACGTAATATGCCACTAGATTAAGCGACAAAAATAAGTTTTGGCTAAATTAAAACAAATAGTGGTAATTTCTGCTAACAAAATGAGGAGTCATTTTTAAGGTATTTTTTATGTTTATAAACTATAAGTAATAAGGTTTTTTTTACTATTGGTAGTTGTCTATGATGGTCATTACAAGCAATTGATGAATATTTTAATTGATAGAAGTGACAAGGTTCTCTATTTGTGAGAAAAAAACGCCAATTTCATAGGTGGGGACCCAATATTATGCAGAAATTCTTTTCGACATTGAAATGCAAAATTTGAAAAGTTTATTTTTACGAATTGGTTTTGAGTTTCATTAAGCGTCTGGATTTGTGCCCAATTGATGGCAATAAGCTCACCTCCTATTTCATGGGACTTGAACGTAACTTGCAAAATATGGGTGTTATAGATGTCTGCCCAACCCTTCGGCAAATACAGGCGTCGTGTTATATGTCAACGCTAACTATAGATAACTAAACTCCTAGTTCAAAGTTACTAAAGTTTAAGACAATACCAGAAACCGTTTAAGTTGCCTCGTGCAAACCGATCCTGGCTGGAAAACCAGGTCATCTCTTCACCAAACAAATTAATTGTCACCGTAACAGGCGAGTACGCAAACTTGCCACTTGATAAGTTCAAGAGGAACTTATCCTAAGCCAGCTTGCTAGAATCCTTAAAGCTTCGAAGCTTAATAAAAGTGTCGAGACTAAACAACACTTTATATATTTTTTTAATAATATAGGCAGTCTGGACTGCCGACAGAATTGAAAACTTAAAACTAAAACATGCTTTCAATCCTGCCCAAGCGCAACACGTCTAACTAAAGCTACAGATATAGTATTAACATTAGCATGTCGGTCCGGTCTCGGCGTCATCTTTTCCCCCTACCAAAAATTGCCAAACGCGCATAACGAAGTTTTCTCGTCAAAAACTTTCTGATTCACTTAAATTACAAACAAAAAGACTATGTCAGGGTTTCTTTTAAGAACCATCATAACAAAATGTTTTTATACATCACCATTCTCCCGCCCTTAATAAAAAAACAACCAAACACCTTAACAACTTAAAACACTATCTGTTAAAGAAAACTCTAACCATGTCAGCCGCCTGCGTCACTGACCCGTCTCTTGAAGATACTACCTGCTTTAATTAGAAATGGGTCGATCGTGTCAGTTCTCCCCTCGCGTTGTCCCAACATTCCGACCTCCTCTGCTTAATGAACAAGGCCGTACGTCATTAGCAGCTGCAAGATTAGCTATTAAAACCGAGAAATTACAAATTTGTGGCTGAAAACGTAGGGATATTGCATTCTACTTCTAGGATTATGGGGTTTGAACTTTGACCATATTATTATCATGAATTTCATGTCTTCGGTTGGTATAAATAAAAGGCCTGATGCTTTGATATCATGCTTGAGATGATCATGGTATTGAAATCGATATTTGGGTCTAACCAAAAATAAGTATTAGGAACGTCTAACCAATTCTTCAAACACACTAAATAGCACGCTATTTGAAAATTAATTAGGTATATGAATCGATGAATAAAAATAATTTCTACTCCATTGAGATCTTGACCATAAATTATAACATCTACAATTTTGTATGATTTAGTTTTTAAGCAAAACATGCATGATCTCTTAGTGAAAATTTCACCAATGAAATTGGACGCGTTCAGCACATTTAAACGCGATCAAGAGCTGTCAATGTACATATTCCATAACAATTTTGACACTGACAGCTCTTGAACGCGTTTTAAAAATGCTGATCGCGTTCGGTTTAATTGGTGAAATCAGCCCTTAATGAAATAATTATACCACCTTTGTATACCATGTTTTACGCAAATATCTAAGTTCTAATTCTAATTTTAAAACCCGAGATTTAAAATCATACAATCTATTAATACAGCTATATAAATCCCGATACACAGTATATTTGCGTCATAAGATCGCTTATGAGACAGCTTAAGAGATTCTGGCAGTGTTCTAAGAGCCACTGCTCACGAACTGTCACGAATTGCCTACACTGTGTGATCTGTAGCTACCTACACTCAACGGCTCTACAACTCCTTTGTAATTCAGAATTATACAGCCGGGATGTAACAATAACTCTGTATTTTCTGCGAAAAATAAGTTCTCTCTCTCTCCCTAGTGATGCATTGAAAACTCACTTTGTAACGCTTACTAGCAAAGTTTAGTGTTTCCAATTTTCCTGCCAGCATTAGATAGGAAAATTCCAGGAAACGGCAAATCGTTTCAATAATGATACTTATTTGGAATTATGTTCTGCATTCGGAAAATGGTTTTCCACCTAAGCAGAGTAGACATTCATTGTCTAATCAGAATATGGGTGCTATATATGGGGCTAATCAGTATGAGGAGCTTAGCAATATCAATGCTCGTTTATCTTACCTCACTCAAGTGTACACACACAATTGAAGGTGACAATCGAACTCATTTGCTTTTAAAGTTAACATTAGTTTACGGACTTACACTCTTTCGCTAAAGAAACAAACAACGGTGTAACATTTTCTTTAGTTTCTGAGTTCGGACGCTCATACCCTAGAGACATATTCATCATATTTATTCATGAGCTGGCGGATGTCTGGGTCGTAAAGTGTCATTACGACATTTTAAATGACTCACATTTTAAACCTACTTAATTTAGGTTAGGTTTATTACACCGTAAGAAAATAACTTTTAAAAAGGTAGTGAATTATGGTGATATTTTCATTTTGTTCACTTTTTGACACTGCTCTCAGGGCGCCACGTTGCAAGTCTCTAATATATAACAAAGATACTACAAGGCCTTCACAAATAATCAATCATCGTAAGAAAAATAATTCCTAATTCTTTCACGGGAGAATTTCAATATCAAGTTCACAGATGTTTCAAAAACTAGGAACTTCAGCTTACCTTTTCACTTTGTTAACTTTTAACACTGCTCTCAGGGTGCAATGTTGCGAGTCTATAATAAATAACTTAGACATTAACTATAAGGTACTGCCTTCACAAATAATCAATCACAATAACAAAAATTCCTAACTCTTCCTTCACGTGAAAAACTTTCAAGATCAAGTTCAGAGATCTGACAAAATTTAAGAACTTCTGCTAACATTTTCATTTTGATAACTTTCTTCTCTCAGACGCGTTATGATCGGTCTGCTATTATAGGAATTAAATATCAACGTCAATCGTTGACATTTTGTTCCAAGATAATGTCCATAATCAATCACAATAAGAACAGGTCCTAAGTCTTCCTACCTTCACGTGACAAAAATCTCAAATGTTCATCCATCTCACAAATCTTTACCCCAGAAGAAATATTTTAAAGTTATAATTTTTCCTGAACTTGAAACAACACATTAAAGTTATAAAGGAAATGAGAAATCACTCGTTTCGTGAAGAAATCTTTCAGAAATATAATTATTGACAGTGTTTTGAGTAGGATGTAGCATAACGTTAGGCTGACAGGCCACGTCAATACGAAGAATTAAAAATGGCGTTTCTAAAGATCGCAGATGAACGCGTGATATGTTTGTTTTTGTCTCAGCTGAGGTTTGAATATATTCGTGGAAGATCGTAAAAGGATAGTTATGGGAACAGTTGGATACATGTATAATATGGTACAGGTGCTGGTATGATACTAGAAAGTGAGGCGTATTTTTGTGGCAATCTAAACTAGCCTGTGCTCGAGCTTCATTCTAGAATGCAAGTTAACTCCAAAGTTTATAATAAAGCATAACAATTATTATCAAGAATTGTACAACCCATTCCAATAACAATATCATCACATTGTCACATCCGCCAAGCGAATACAAACAAACTAAACTCACACAATTAACATATTACGTAGGTGCTAATCTCCGAAACAACTGAAATGATTTTAATGAAACCTTGAAAACATGCCGCCGGGTGCCCGACCGACATTGAACAAAAGCGCGCAAGCGTGTAATCTAAATGTGTCGCGAAGAATGCTCGCCACATACTGCACTCCCAAATTAACTAGCACGTAAGACAGCAATGTATATTGTTCTTGGGAAAACTAACCAGCGCCCTCATTCTGAACTTTCCACAATATTAAATTTATTATTCGTACGATATGACTCCAAAAAATAAGACGACTGGAGAATTGAATACTAATTCTAATATTAATTCTAAGATTTTTTTACGCTGTGCTGTCTATGCGAATCCTACGATAAACTATTTTTTTTAATTCGAATCCGGAAGCTATTAATATGCTATACAAAACATATTTCATTTGGTAATATGTTATACATAATAGGATGCAATTTCTATAATATTTACATAACTAACTCTACACAGCGAAAGTTGTTTTTCTAAACCTGTTTAGATTAAAACCTAAACTACTCTATCCCTATCAAAATGTACCAGATATCCCATTTACTGTACTATCCAAACACGAAACAGACTTATATACTCCTTATGCGTTGGTTATACGAACTAAATGCAAATGTTCGTACGTGTGTGAACGTTCCCCATGCGTCTTGATGATGTGCCGACAGCATCACACTCAGATACAGAATTACAGTCGGCTAAAATCACACGACTGCGCCTTCAAGTTGACTTCACTGAATACATGTGTTTAACCATATGAAGGTATCGCTCGATATAATGTTGTGTCATGTTGTTTTTACTTGCCTCTATGTACTCAGGAAAGTGCAAGTCCCTTTAGTATCGGTTTTTATTAAAGTTCGAAATAACTCTCATGTCAAACCGATGATTGCAACCATATTTCTTTATGACCTAGACCTGTGACCTTGACAGACCGCTTTCGATCTTTTTGAAAATATTGTAATAACTACCAGATCATATTCTTTGACATGTACTGAAAGTTCTTGATCGAAGACCGAAACAGTTCTAAGCTCTGTAAGTTTTGTCACTGTGGCCGGTGCATATGCGTGTATTTCTATTTATTATGATTTACCAAAGCGTACGCTCAACACGCGCCTATTATTAGCACAACCTTATTTTAGAGGCTGGCTGGAAACTCTCTTAATGCGCAAACGCACAAACACACACGTTAAGTGGGAAATACTGGTCTTCACACGATATTATGTCGTCGGAATTTTGAATATGTCACCTATTTTTAGACGTGAGAGTATTTTAAACAGCGTGTTTTAATACATTCCCGAGATTGCATAATGTATGCAGATATACGTAGTTGTTTACAAGTTTATTCGACAACATGTTAATGTCAGAACCGGTCTTAGTATCATAGTATGTGGGGTAAGAAAGGTGCCACAGAGCAAGGTGGTCAATCTCTCCTAAAAAACCTTGTTCGGCATCTCGCTAATGAAGTGCATTTGCTAATTAGCCCGCGGTCAATACGCTAAAGTGCACCGAACGATGTTTATATACCGAGCCCTACGCGAGCAAACTGTTGTTCCGATCAAAGTTTACGCCTCAAACAACGCTACACTTGTACTGCTATTTATTGCTCTATTAAATTGCCCTCTGAAACGTATAATGATCACTATTGTTCATAACGTGTGACAAATTGCCGCTGAACAAACAAACCACCCACTTCTACTGGCGAACGTTTGATGCATAATTTTACTCTATGACTTTCGTTTCATAATAGGTATTCTCTTTCCTTACAGTTCAAAACAAACCTTTACATAACCCATAGATCATCTGTACTACAATCCTAAACGTAAAACACAGACCTTTCAAATATGTACTTACAAAATGAATTGCATTCAATATTTGATACCCTTTCAATTACATGAAATAGTTGACCCTGGCATCTAACAGGTTTTTAATCCCCGGAATTTGCACTCCAATCCACTCTAAGCCATTATATTCATTCACAAACAGTGTGTACTAAAAAAAAGATTTTATATATGTTTTACAGCATCCAACAAAACCGCGTTGAAATGGACTGTGCCAATTTTTTCGCACAATATTTCGGTTTCAGTCACGAAACTACAACTTTTTCCTTGGTTTAACGGATACCTAATTTTCTAATGTGTTACATTACATATTTTACATAGCATATTAGGTAAATACAAAAAAAAATGCGTGTTTTGCAAATCGCGCAACATCAATGTATGGAAAAAAAAAATCTCGACTGTCCGCCTCAAAATGAACTAAGTAAAAAACAAGTTGTATTAGTTAATCTGTATATACAAAACGAAAGGTTTGTAGGTAGGTTACCTTTACTCGCTGACTACACAGATAAATAAAATTGTTATTGCAGTCGGGGGGCCGCTCTGTGGAACACTTTTTAATCTCAGAGGTCTAGGGGGAGCTTCTACTGACATACATACATGAAACCTGAAAACATTACACTCCTTTTTTGTCGTGTATTAATTCAAGACCATACTGAGACCAGAGTTAAAATGTATAAATAGTACCTTTGTTTCCTCAGTTATCATTAATTATTATAAAACAAAGTCCCTCGGCCGGGTGTCTGTGTGAACGCGACAATCTCAAAAACTGCCGGACGGATTTTCATACGACTTTCACCAATGGACGGAGTTGAGAGATTCATGTGAAAGGTGTATAATTCATTAAGATTTTTTGGAAAATGGCTCAAATATGTTAAAGATGACGGAAAAAATATTTTTTCCGAAATCAGTGCTTACATAGGTACATACATGCAATGCTTTACTGGCGTGCGCCGCGTAAACCGAGTTATATGAAAACAATATATTACGGAATTAATAAACTATTCACCTGCATTAACACACAGGGTACTTTTAAACCGGGTAGTATGTTCCCATGGGAAATATTTGGACATTCACGCGCGCGAAATCGCGGGCAAAAGCTAGTAATAAATAATCGAAGGAAAATTTATTTCAAGTAACGTGTGTAGGACATGCATATCTAAGTATAACTTGTGTAGGACGATGGATCAATAATGAAAATATCGGGACCTAAAAATAAAATACCATATAAGGAAAATTCATAAGTAATTAGGCTATAAGGTCTATTATCGAAATTGGAAATGATTGGCTAAGTTCTAGAAATGTTGATATTGTTAGGTCTGGTAGTTTAAGTGGTCAGCTTGCACTTCGGGCGGCTCGCAGGCAGCCGGGGGTCGGGGTGGATGCAACGCTCTCGGTACTCCAGGGCTGTTCTGTTAGTTCATCGCGATCACTCCGCAAGTTAACACACGGGCCCGACTAAAATGGAGATGGAGACGTACTTGCGGCTCATCCGCGGTCGGGACCCGGGCGCCGACGACGAAGACGACTCCGAGGTTGAACGCCAGTGAGTTTAATAGAGCGTTATCAATTTGTTTACTTTTTGTATTGTTTTGTACATTTTGGTTTTTTAATTAAATATTTATTTTATTTTAATTGTTTTATTTTCTTTTCGTCGTTAGTGTATGGTGGTTTTCAATAACGACACTTTTATAAGCTTCTGATTATCATTAATTAAACAATTTAAAAAAACTTTAGCTTTTTTAACGGGAGTGACATATATTATGAGTTATGACTTTCGGGTTTTGAGAACCAATGAAAGGCACAGTTATAATTTCTACGTTAGTACTTATATCTCGATGTTTCTATACAATTATTTATTATATTTATTTGGCAGGAGAGGTGTGTGTGCGCTCTCGCTTAGTCCAGACGGAACACTAGCGTCTTAACGATAATAAAGGTATGCACAATGTAAATACATATGAAAGAGAAACACTCTCACACTACTTGAGTGGGACCGATATATTTTGTTGTATTCCAACAATGACTAGGTTATGACAGTGTGTTCATTTCAAAGTTAATCTTTTTACAAGTTACCTTTTTTATCGCTTCTAGATTCACGTTTTACATGGGGATTAAACAGGATTAAAAAGTTTATAAACAAATGTAAAAACAATTGATAACAATTTTTGCAATACTAACAATTTTTTTCTTTGGATAAATTATTTCAGAAAATATATAATAAGTATAACCTAATTATTTTTCTGAGAATCAGATTGCAGCAACATTTCCGAAAAAAAAACCATTAACGGTATCTGACGAAATTTTGCGAACAAATTTTTTCGAGGATATTTTTGTTAAGGTATTAAATATTTAAGATTAGTGTAAATACTTTATTACATGGAAACCACAATCCATGCGTGCTCAATTAAAATTACGCATTTAATCATTCTGCAAACTGAAATCATGGTCGCGGAAATAATTGATAAAAATTTCAGTGGTGTATTTTCCAGGCTTTAATTACGAAATACGTTCTGTATTTCAAAAGTTTCGAAATAAAATAAACTGTCGGTATTCGTTTTCCATTCCGAGCTTTGTCCAATTATCGGTTTAAAGAATTTTATTCTCATAAAGAACACAATATGAGATTTACAAATAATTCATGCAGACACAAGGTGTCATAATGACTCCGTGAGTCGATAAAACGTTAAAGTTTCGATCCACGATGCGCTTCATTTACTCAATCTGCAGTTGGGTCAGCCATTCTGTCATATGTTATGGTCTCTCCAGAAGCACTGGAATGGTTCTTCTCTTACCTTCAGGAACGTAAGTAGTCCGTTCATGCTGGGAATTTTGTTCATGCTGGTGTAATTTGGAAACTGGCGTTCCTCAAGGTGCTATACTTTCTCCTCGTCTATTTCTATTTTTATTAATCTTATAACTGCGTATTATTTGTATGCAGATGACTTGCAGTTGTACTGTCAACGAAAAGTTGATGAATTACCTGACGCTATCGAAAAATTAAATAGGGACGTGGTAGTCATAAAAACCTGGACAGATAGATTTGGTGTAGCTGTAAACCCTACGAAGTGTCAGGCGATCATCATTGGCAGTTCTCGCGGTATTACCAAGATGGTTGGTACAACCTTGCCACCAGGTATCTTCAATGGTACGATCGTTCCTTTTAGCACTGACGTGAAGAACCTAAACTTGCACATTATCAGAACCCTGAACTGACGTACTCAAATCATTAGGGTAAAACAGACAGTTACTGGTACGCTGCAGGGTCTGTACCGATTTAAAAATTAACTACCATTGCATACGAAGACAATGCTTGTGCAGTCCTTAATTTTCCCTATCATTGATTACGGTGATACTGTGCTACAATGACCTGAATGCAGATCTCCTCGACAAACTTGACTGTATTCTGTCAATAACTGCATTCGATCAATCAGCGGTGATGTCATGATGATGTCTGTGCACATCGGTCGCTCCCAAATTGATTGCACATACGCCAACGCAGAGAGCAAAAGGCGTTGACCACTTTGTTTTGATTTCTTGACTCTCCCTCTTCCCCCACTAGCGCCGGTACATTAGCGCCAACCACAATAAAAATCTACGCTCATCACATAATAGTCTTTTTCAATGTCCCACTCACCGCACTGAATTCATTCACTCCTCATTCTTCGTTTAGTCTATCTCTCTGAGGAATGCGCTCCCTGGAAACCAGGATGGCAAACAATTCTTTAAAGTTCAAGTTTGCGAGCATATTCGTAAGAAGCTGGCAGTATCATCACAACGGTAGTGTTTTGCCATTGTCTGTTGCATTTATTTTTATTTGTATATAATTAGGTACATATATTATATTTATGGTTATAATAGGTATATGTATATCATTATATTTTTTTCCCTCTGTTCTCGCTATTGCATCTACCACCGTTTGGCTATGCATCACTCAAAGGTTGACTGGTGAAAAATGCCTATGTCATCAAGTCCTCCGCATTAAATATTTTTCTTCCCGTAATTATTGAGGTAATAAGCTTGAGCTCGAGCTTGCAGAGTAGTGACTGTGTTTGTTTGAACTCAGCGTAGTAAGATCGTTTCGCAAGAAAAACAGGAAATCTATAAAGATGTGTTCAACATTTTCATTACTTACGCTTAGTTATAATCTCAGCTTTAGATAATGACGTGCTATAAAAGCAATTGACAAGGATTTAGTAACGTCCCGGTGTTTTGATTTGTTCAGAAAACAAATGAATTGCAGACACAAATAATAAAATAACAAAGTCGTGAGACACCGGTTGGAACGAAATTCCTTTCGCTATATTATGTATTAATACAGAGATACATCTAGTATAAGTTTTTAGAAGCTAAAAACTTGTACCAGATGGCACTGAATTTTAAAAAAAAACTTTCATATTTGCAACTTCGGACCTTGAAACTAACTTTATCGTGCATAACGCTTTTACGATACGTGACGATATCTACCAGTCAACTCCTACCGCAAGCCGCGTTAAAGAACTTCGTTCCAAAAATGAAAATATCACAAGGTTGCTGACAACTAGTATACTCGCCGTGTCGTGTCGTGTGTAGGTTTTCTTAACGAAAATAAATAACAACATAAATAATAACTTAAACCGGAAGAGTGTGTTCTGAATGAGTCTGAGATATTAGGAACTTTGTTTTGTGTAGTGTGCTCACACATGGGCAGAATTTTTTGCGTTTTTTTTTAATTTAAGGCCGAAAAAGTATGCGTTCTTATTAAAAACAGAACTTCCTATTGTCTTCAAATACGAAAGGTCACTTTTTAGGAACAGGCACAGACCGGTAAACTATACAACTTTAGCTTTCTTGTATGTGTTGTCCACTAATGATGATTATTATAATAATCTGCACCCACCACCATGTTTTCATTAAAACGATGGCGAGTATAATATATTTGATATTAGGACTTGGTACTAATACATTTTACTCTGCTCTATTGTTTTAATTAAACCATTTGCGATTATACTAATGGAAGATTTTTGATTTGCGTCACCACTACTGTGAATTGATTAATTTAAATATGTCGGCACAAAAATAATTGTATGTTTAAAACTTAAATGAAAACACATAAATAATATTTCAATGATTTAACTAACAGACACTCGTACTACTAATCATAATAATATTTTAAAGGTGAAAGTATTTTTGAATGTTTCTTCCTGAATCACGCAAAAACGGGTAGGTACTTGTATCCCGGTAAATATCGCTTAATGACTGTAATCAACGTTTAATAAAACTAGCTTATCTCTCTGGACCCAATACTAAAGTTCACGCTAATGAAGTCGCGAGCCGACGCTTGTTCTACACAATTATTCAACTGCGTCGCGCAAGAAAGTAAACAATAGGAATGAAAAACAAATTCGTATTCGTCTGTTGTTTACTCTATTGAACACTTGGAACAGCTTTTAATTTTCTCACAGTATCCAATTATTTCTGGGCCTTGATGTATCGTAAGTAGCAGTCTTACATATTTTGCTATTCACCTGCAGCCAATTACTTCCACTCGACGTTTTATGCTTATGAAGACTTGTATTGGACGACCTTGCCTTACTCGAGGCAGTTTCTTCGCGAAAACTTTATTTAATAATTTATTTTAAATATTAACTGAGTTTTTTTTCTAGATGTTTAGGAAGGAAAGGGTTAAAAAACAGCCGTGTTCTTCCTATAGTTGTTTTATCTATTTGAACCGTTCGTAAGTGTTTGACCTGTACAAATATAGGTTTACAATAAAACAAAACTTAACAAAACATCACGCCTGTAATTCCCGAAGGGCTCAAATTTCACCAGTTGTTTAAGTCCCATGTAATAGGGAGCAAAGGTATTCTATTAATATATCTATCTGACCTATCGCATCATCATCACAAATTCATGATCAAATAAAACGAAAACCAAGTAAATAACTAAAAACTACACACTACTAAATAACTGTTTCACAATTCAAATATCGAGTAAAAGAGCATTACCTTTCCCCTCTATAATATGTATGTTTATTTATTTAAGCTTTATGTATTTATTTAAGTATATGTTAATTTATTACGTTATACGTGTAGGTAGGATTTTAATATTTTTAGTATAAGACTTCGAATATTCATATTTTTCTAATTTTGTTCTCACACACTATTGTCTACGTTTCTTTCTCATTTCTCCTTTCGCAGGTCTGCTGGAAGAAATTTCTTAAGAAATAAGCAGTACCTTTGTACTCAAATTATAATTATTGCGTATCTCTATGTATTTTCTGTGTGTACATAAATAATAAAATTAATAAATAAATAAAAAAGGGTAATAAAATGGCGTGGCAGAGTCAAGTGTGCCTGTAATCGGCACATTTATAGCGCTGTCGTCAAGCCATCTCGTGTGGAGAGATTCTGAAGCCGACTGGAGAGCGATCGGATAAGGGAGCGTTTTAGAAAAACAATGCCAATCGGCTCTCGGCGCTAAGTGCCTGCTGACGAAGAACCACGCAGCGGTTTTACAGCACTTAAGGGTTATCGCTTTGACGTTTGATTTGAATGGCACTTGCACATGTTAGTAATCAGAAATGACATACCTACCTGCCATACTACTGTCCTATAGTATGTTCTTTATTTATTTTGACATGCAAAGCAATTATAGAAAAAGTCCTTGGTTCTCTGATACCGCTCCTGAAACTATTTTGTAGAAGATCGAATAAGTTAATCTACGTAAGGTATATATTCTTTTAAAAGTATTCTTTAACTATTTCTACAACATATAAGGCTATGTAACAACAACAACTTTCTCTTAACATCGATTACTCTTGATATTGCTAAGTATATACCCATCAGCCCTGCAGGCTGTAGTTGAAGCTGGCAGCGTTCGCAGCCAAACTGGTAAGCGGACTTGAGTGGCATGTTTGAGCACGTTTGGCTGTGCGAAGCCGGGGCTCATACATTGTCGTAGGCAGCCTTGAAGGGTCGTGAATGGGCGAAGTGGTGGTTTGTAAGTAGTACTTGGCGCTTGAATACAAATGAAAAATGGTTTTTCGATTATTATCTGTGGCACACCATATGTTTGAATTAACAAGCATTAACAACAAAAGTTACACCTTCTAAACAGTGTTTAGATGATGCAAGTCATTTGTTACTTCAACTTTTGCCACAGGCAAGAAACTTATATCGGGTAAGGCTTTAATGTCCAAATAACACAAAAACTTAATTATTTCCTCGTTTGCTGTTCATTTGTATTATTATAAATGATCTCTCAATTCAGGGATGTCTCGTCAAATTCTCCACCAAAAGCTTAGTCCTAAGCACATTCAGTATGAAAAATCTTTCTGACCAAAACTCTCTTCCGCAGGTCACTGCCGAAATTGTGCAACCAGGAAGAAGAGCCTGGACGCCCACCCCAGGGAGGGGTGGTGACGTTCGAACCCATACAACACGACCACGACTTCTGCGAGAGAGTTGTTATCAACGTAAGTACATAGTTTAGCATTACTTTTATCATCATCTATGTCTAATTCATCAACAATCTAAATATTTTCTTTCACATAAACCTATAAAGGCATTTATAAAACGTCAGAAGCTATAGAAGCTTCTGACGTTTTATAAATGCCTTTAAACGACTAAGTGGAACCGTGCATCTGCACGGTTCCACTTAGTCGTTTCCTATGGAGAAGAGCCGGCAAGAAACCTCATGGTCGCTCCATCATATTCGTTGTCATTATAAACGTGGAAATTCAGATGAAGGTAACTTATATGACCAACTGTAACATTACTTCTATCAAAATTCATAATACCAATATCATCATTACCGCTTTTATCAATGTCTATCTGTCTATCTTAACCAATTCTAGAACTATCCAAGTCTCCACTAAAATCACCCTTTTTACCAAAATCGTTACTAACATCATCTTCACAGCTATTATTTTATGTCTGGAAGGCCACTGAACTCACTGTTGTTCTCTTCACATTCCGATCTTTGCCAATGTGTCAATCACCGAACGTATGACTCTAACTACTTATCTAGCAATATTTTGATGCACCTCAATACAACGTTGTCTACATAGTTTTAGGGTATTTGAATAGCAACGACTTTTTTACTACTCTCTAAAAATGTATTACAAATTACCAAAAAAATACTTAGTAGATTAGGTACTACAGTTAAGAGTAAGAACAAAGTTCAATGATTACTAATTTGAAACTAGTGCTACCAAAACTTGATTCCATTTTTCTACAAGAATGGCTCCTCAATTTGAATAGTTCCTCGCACAAAAGAATGATCCGCCAGGAATAAGAAATTGTAAATCTAACATTACAACTGTAACGTAAACGCAGCCATATTAATCTTGCACACACACACACCTTCCCATTCACCACTTATCATTACTATTCACACACACAAATCTCACATTAAACATGTTTTGGCCTATATTTCTCCTTTTTTAACAAGCATTTTTTTTATTCGCTCGTCCGGTAACTGTGTCACCAGGTATGTAACACGAATCCTACAATCAGTCAATTCTGGACTAGGCCTGCGCCCCTTGGAATATAGAATCTACCGTACAAGTAAATAATAACTGTGTACCTAAGAAAATATAACGAGATAAACATACACCTACTTAACGTTTTCATGATAATAATCAGAATACATAATTTACTTGGCATCCCTCTATAAATAACGCACTCAAACATACAGACGGTACAAGGCGCACATACTCTAACACATACACCTACGGCCAAAATACTCCGGAAGGACGTAATCTGTGGCCATTGTTGTACTCTGCTCTCTCTTAAAAGCTATGCTCACACTGCTAGCGACGCTGAACATGACGGTAAAACTGTGTCCGAGGCTAAACCACTAATTATAATATCCACTCATGAATGAAAATAAAAGCGACCTTGTAACGTAATGCTCCCCACTTATAAAATGTTTATTCTGGTTTAGAAGCGTCTTTACTTTATTTCGTGACGTTTTATGAGTTTACTTCCTTTTGGATGTATTGTCTAAAAATGGAACCTCAGATTTAATATAAACAGTTCAAAAGGAACTCCGGGTTCAAAATAAAATCCTAACACAAGCTTTCACAATTCTGTTTCAGACAGCCGATAAATTTCTCATACTTCAGTGGGTCAGAAACATGACAACCAAATTCACTCCCAGTATTCATCTGTGCTTCTACCTCCGTATTCTTGCATTGTGGTTCTTTGCTTATGTAATCCACATAAACGGATCAAAATATTGTGAACAGCGTTCCATTGAGCATCTTTATTTGGAAGTGTTTGGTGGACTCTAACGAGTTTCTCTAATAATAGCTGCTATTGTAAACGTCTCCGCTGCAATAGAGCTGATATTTTATTAACGTGATGTATCACGTATCGACTGCGATTCACGTAAGTCAAGATCACGTAAACCTTCAAATGACCACGTATTTTACACACATACTGCGTCTCAGATTAAAATATATGAATACGGATGTAATATGAGAAAAAGTTGCAACTCGCGTTCAATCTGCAGCGCAGGCTTCAATTTAATTAATACACCCAGGAGGCGCGTACAAAAGACGCCAGTTTGAGAGGAGAAGCTTTCTCAACGCTGAGCCCTGCCGGGGCTTGGTATTTCATTTTACGAGCTATCTCCGTACTCCGGCAGGACTTACCCTTGACATTCAGCTGCAATATGAAGGCCATGACCGTCATTTGCCTGAGAATGCAGTTGTGTTGTCTGTTCGTTTATTTTTCTTTTATACATCTAAAATGTCTGATGTTGAGCCGCCCCTTTACAAGAATCCTTTGTGGGAGCTTCGTTATTAGATGAATATCAACTCGACTCACAAACAAATAATTAATTTCATAATCATGGTCATTTTTGTGTCGAACTCCACTATTTTGAGTATTAATGATTCAGAGAAATTATGAACCAAACCTTTGTGGAACTTGTCGAGTGAGGACACAGTTAAAACCCTGCGCATTGCCTCGAAAATTACGACATTTAAAACCGACTTCTTAAAAAAGGAGGAGGTTCTCATCAATTCGTCTGTATTTTATTTTATTTATTTATGTTCTAGGAGATTTTCGTTAATTGTGGACCTATTTTGGTGTTTTTTTTTCAGTTGCTAACTTGCGCGGTGGTCCCATATTATTTACTTTGCGCTTGGGTAATTTTTGAGTTAGCTTCATTTTATGTTTTTTTTTTCACTTGGTTTATGTTGATAATGTTGTAATAACTTCCTTTCACTGATAATTACATAGCAAGTAACGAACGAACGTGTTCGTGTACGAATACGAATTTATATGTACAACAACTAAAAAGGAGGAATAAAAAACTTTTTTTACAAAAAAAAAAAAAAAATTGCCTACTACCTAAAAAAAACACTACAAATTGAAAAATAACTTTAATTTCGGAAGTCCGTGGCAAAAAACAAAATACAAAACCAAAGACTGGCTAACAGTGAAGAACAAACTTTTTCCACGGATTAATACAGAGGGTTCACTCCCCATTTTATATAGGTACGCGGCGGGCTCGACCTGTCGAATTCAGTGGGCGTAATGTAATCAGAACTTATAAGAGTTACGCGATTGAGAAGCAACCTCTAGGTAATTAGCGCTGTGCGATCTGAATTGCACTTTAGTGTGTCGTAGTAAGAGTCGGTTTTTATTTAAATAATTTTGCGGAGCGAACCGTCTGTACTAATCCGTGGAAAAAGTTTGTTCTTCACTGTTAGCCATTCTCTTTTACTCCATGTAAGCAAAACAAAGATTTGCTCTGTTGTAGGAGTTTAACACTCCTCCAACAGAGCAAATCTAAACCTTCTGGCAAACAAACCAACATCTCTGGAACTGAGAGAATAACGAGCTGCGTCCAAGTTTAGTGCGATCGTCGTGGATTGTTGCTAAAATAAATAAATAATTAAGAACGATGAAATGTAGCGTTCAGCGGCACTCAGGTAGCTATCAACGCTAAGGTGTTTACTGGCCGCGGAAAGCACCAAACATACGTTTAACGATTCGAGCCGGGAGTGATGCATCGTGGAGGTGGCATTAGGATAGGATTGTCATGAAGAACAAGGTTTGACCATGAAATAGAGCTTGGCTTTCTATGAAATAGAAATTAGACGATGTGAAAAAACTGCATCATGAACATAGTATTTTAATTAAACTCAAAAGCTTTACCTCGTAATTCTTTGTCAATAGTAACCAATATGACCTAACCCGCCGTATTATTTATTTATATATTTATTTAACATAAACCGGCCAAGTCTAAAAACATTAGTTAAAACAAAAACCATAAAATAACTTTATTTTATCATTTATACAATTACACGACTGACCGACAATCATAAGCTCATCTCACAATACTACAGATATACTGACAAAATCTTCATCCATTCGTCTGCAAGCACATCACAGTCAGGCTTAGCATCCAAGAGAGTGCTGAGCGTGTGCGACGAATATTACATCAGATTTGTAGTAAATACGTTACATCCATAAGGGCACAGCGTTCCCGTCCGACGTTGACTTGATCTTCAAGGTTCTCGGTGACACGCGCCACTCCTTCCAGAGTGATTTGTTTCAACACAATCTTTTCAACGTGATATATACCAGAACGTAACTTGACGTGTCTTCTTTTTAGTATCATTGAAAATTATCATGTCTCTGATCGAGCCAGTTCTCTCACCAACTAGTGATGTGTCATTTATTAGCCATATTTAGATGACGTATCCTTAGGAGCTTCAGTAACATCTCCCATTTAAACATCTTGAACTAAATAGATGTTCCTCCAATAAACCCTAATACATAGCTCCAGGCATCCGAGAACAGCATGTTTTGTAAAGAAAACGGGATTAAACTCCAGTATACGTTGCAGTTAATTGGTTTCTCCAATAATGTTAGATCCATTAATCTTCCGAACGAACCCGATTGAATGGTTTACAATGTGTCAGGGTTACGACGGGTATTTAATCGAAACAACTATTTTTAAACGGCACGTTTTTCTAGTGGATTATCACAGCTGACTAATGGTAAGTACGACGCGTTCGTGGAACTCTCTGTTGTGACAGTTGAAGTTTTGACTGACTCTGGATTACGAGGAACCGTCACATTCTAATGATAATTTGGAAAAGCCAAAGCAACTCCAAATAAATTAAAACAATGTCACGTCTTTGTTTATTTTTTGGGACGTACCATTCGGCGACTTGCTTCACCTGTTATCGATTTTTTCCATTACGCGAAGCTCGTTCGCGTGTCAATCTACACTAATTTTCTCACAGGCCATTGGTCAACGACTCGTAATTATGCCTACCTGTTGATATATCACGATTTCACTGCCTTGTTAGTAAATATCGCTTTGAACTTTGTGAAACTTCTTCAAAGCAAAAAGGCACTCAACGTCCGCAGTTTCGTCAGCGCCGAATGGGCAGTTAACATTTTACTATTCCTGCATTACGTCAAAATCAAAGCAATCGGCAATAATAATTGTAACTTTCGCTTTTCGTTAATAAAATCAATGTGCCAAGTGCTACTTCAAATATCTTCTCTGAATAATTAACAGCAGACCGAGTGTAGTTTGAGAAGGATAATCAGACAAGAGATCTATTTAGGTTCATTCTGTTGGGGTATAGATGCCTTATCCTTTAATTAGCGGAGCGCGGTAGGCTATATTAGTAAACGCGGGGCAGTCACATTACACGGTTTTGACAAATCGCCTATGTAAGTGCAGCACGTTACCAGCGCGTGGGAGTTGAGTGCCGCACTAACGTTTATAGAAAATTTTCAGTCCGTGACTTATTGCCTTTAGGTTTACATTCCAATTTCCGCTTAGTGCACTCTGTTGCAAAATTGTAGAGGCTCGAAATGATTCGGTGAATCGAGCCGAGATGACGATAGTTATAAATGAATGCTATTTTAAAATAGTAATTGGCGTTCCAAGAATATATGAATTGGGTTTCGATGTAATAAAACTGTGACTGTGTAATTAGTCCCGGCGATGTTAGTTCTATGGAATATTAACTGGAGTAGACGAAGTTTTAATACATTTTTCGTTGAATAATATGAGTTGACAAGATTATTATAGAAGCTTCACTGTCGACGTACGTTTGTTGTGCGCTCGCTCAGATGGACCGGGCGCGGGCGCCGACACGCGCGGCTCAGTCTCGCCACCGCGCGTCTCCCACGGCTTATAAAAAGAAACCCGACCTTAAAACATGGAACCATTCGCGGTCAGCGTTTACAACGGAAAATTAATTAAAATCTCTTCATAAAAGCTCGCTGCAGTACGACGTACAACTCGCTCCGCCCTTGGGGAACACACAATAAAATGTATTTTTGGATACGCCCATTGCCAGCCGCGGAGGTACATCCGCGCCGAAAGAAATATTGTGTGAAACTTTGCGTCCGCGGAGAGTGAATGTACGCGTGTTTGCTTGTAAATATTGATTTGATTAATTTGGCGGCGTGTCGATCGGCCGCGTCCACCGCGCCGCGTGCGCGCTGCTATTCTTACGTGCGTCGCCACGCAACGCCGCTGTGTGAACCGCTTTGAACCGGAATAGGGTTCTCACGCTTTATTTATACACGTTAAAAATAAAGTGTTTATTTCATGACGTCTGTAAGGACTCCAACACAGACATCAAGCTCATAACTGAAATTAATGTGTAAAGATTTTTAAATGCAGTCCTAACTGGCCGATAGTCCCCTAATCCAATACCTATAGAATTGGAACAACTTGCCACGGTTAAAACCGTCACATTGCCGGCCCAACACATGTGTAGGTACAACACTAAACCGCAGCTTCCCTCCACAAGATGACTCCGTTTTTATTTTGTGTTCGGATAAACATAAAAAATACATTCAAACATTATTTATTACATTTTATTTGCGTACCGTTTTATACAACAAATATAAACATGGGAATAAAACTATCGTTACTAGGACGTTGCCATTAAGTTTATTTTTATCGCTAACAAGACCATTACGGAGCGTCCACTTCACGTGTTGTGGAGCATTTAAAGGTAGAAAGTATCTTGTTAACGCTTAACATATGACGTACCTATGGTATAAATATAATGGCTTCAAAAAATATTAGTGGGAGCACGGATGTAATCTATTAATCTTATTATAGCGTGTTTATTGGACACTCACATAACGTTGTCACATTAAACTTTGCCTTTGTCAATGTCAATACGTAAGCGTTTGTCAAACGTTCGTCCTAATGGTACAGCCGACGTATTCTGTAAATAAAAAATTCACCGTGAAGACTTAGGTGAAGTGAGCTGTCAATAGTGTCAATCTCTAGCATTAGGTGGAATGACAGCTCACTCCACGCTCACTTCACCTAAGTTTTCACGGTGAGATGGTTACAGAATAGCACTGCAGTTCTTGATTTGATGGTAACAAGTTCGTAATCTAGACACTGTACTGTCCGCAAAGGTCCATACCATGCCCTTTCTTTACGGTGGGAGTACTCAGAACCATCCCATCATAATCAGAGTAGAGAAGAGGATGAATATGAAGAGCCCTCATTTCTACAATAAATTCAATTCCGAGCCGTCATAACGCCTGGTGATAGCACAAATATTCTGACCTTTAATTTCACGTTCGTGTTCAAATATTGTGAACGTTTACTCTGAAATGTTGAAACCTTGACACAAACATGTAAGTGAGGGTAACAGTCTATAAAATATTCCAATATTTCTGACACCTGTTGCCTTTCCATTGGCTTCCACGAACCGGTCAAACGCCTTGAAAGTGTTCTCACCTTGTACTTAGGTTCAACGAACATGCACTCGAATATTCTCGCTTCAAAATAGACAACATAAACAACATCACGCCTGAGTTCCGTGAAGAGGTGAGTTGAGGTATGTATTGCAACTGCTTTTTCACTAATTGTGTAATGAGACTTCATTCTGCAGATCTAAAATAATAAGGCTAAAGAAGAAGACGTATCTTCTTCTTTAGCCTAATTATTTTAGATCTTATTGTACAATTACCTTATGAATCAATACCTCTATTATTAACAAGGCAGTTCTCCACTTAAGTTCTTGACATCCAAAAGACGTAGAGAACGGCAAAAGCAATTATCTTTTCACCTTTCTTTTGAACGTTCGAGTTCTCCTAGAGCTACTTGCGATTTTCCGTAAATACAAATTACGTTTTCCTGCGTCGAAACAACATAGCTACATATATAACTATATAATGTTATTTAGTTGGTGTTGGTTCTGTGGTCTCCGACAATAAGCCACTTCATGTTCCCGTGGACGCGGAGCAACTAAGGGATTATATTGGGCGGATTGGCAGCAACTATTTGTAGACACAAAATCACACTTCGGAAACCTTGATTTGCTACAAATATTCAACATCTGTGATGTTCTCTATTATTTACCGGTAATTTGGTAATTTAAATTACCATAATACAATTACGTAATTACATTTAATACAATTAAGTGCATTTAATACAATAAAGGTCACCCCTGAAAAAAATATGTAGGCAATTAACGCTCCTAAGAAATGTTGGCCCTAAAAGGTTACAAAACCACGCTTTCAATAATGGCGAATATAAGGCGAAGGCTAACCTAAACAATATGAATGCATTAAAACCAAACAGCGTCTAATACTAATGCACTTTATTCATCGCTGCCCATCCATTTAGTAATTAAGCCTTCGGTATATAAATCTGAAATGTGTGACGGATCCTTTTTCCGAAAATACAAACCGGTGGCTTTAATGAACTTTAGTCTATGTGACATTGATGGGTACAATTGATTGAAACTGCTTCTGTCTGTGCCGGAAATAGTCCAATTTATACTTGATTTTGCTGCATTGTGGTAGATATTCTCTGTTTATTTTATGAACTATCCATGATACTTTAGGATTCGACAGATTTTGTCTGCGCCGACTACTAATAATGTCTCTCGAAAATGTTTTAGCCCGACGCTGTCTGCTGTCAACGTGTTACTGTGATACAGTTAATTCATTAAAGCTTCGTTTCATTTTATAGGCAAACTGTTAGGTCACAGGCTTTTTACGTAACTGTCAATATATTCATGATTGAGACTATTATTAGAGAAATGGATTATTATTGCTTTGGCAAGGCACTTTTGTCTGACAGTTTATTGATCGTAGTGAAACTTTAGTTATCACAATGATCCTATTCCTAAAATTGATCATTATTGGCTTTAACTCTTAGTGAAGTTGAGGTAGATGAGAGTGACTACTGAGATGACGACACACAGAAGATAGAAGAAGAAGATAGAACTATGAAAGAAGTAGACATGTTGAGCCGATCCCAAATAAAATGGGATAAGGGCAGTATTGTGATTATGATGACGATGACTTAGAGAAGTTGACCCTGGTAGTGAAATGGATTCTGAACGTGTCACGCACGACTAGCAGGTAGGTAGCTTCATATGAATGCACTAGCCGAACTACGTCTACTTCAAGACGTATTCAAATTCCTTATAAGTAGGTTAAAATAGCAAGGTGGCACTTCCAACTAAACTGTCAATAAAATTATGATATGACGGCAGTGTATGATGGCGATTGTGAAAGCTTACAAATTATATAAAATATATAGGTTATCCATTTGATAAATTACAATTCTAGCGGTACATCATTATTGCGGTATACTAACAATATATTTATCTCACATTTAGCAAACGTCACAAGCCATCATACAGCTATTGAAGTAACACAGTACTAAATGTTTTCTGTGCAGTAAATTATTTAAATTATTAAGTTGGTGAGTCGTTTAGCTGTCATTCCGCCACATGTGGTTTGTCAAATAGTTCAAGCGACACTGGAAGCCACATCCACGTGGTACACGTAAATAAAAAGTTCAAGGGTGTTACAATTATAGAGTGGACGCTACTGCCACTGCGTGATAGCGTATGTTTGAACACACTGTGGGAATGTTAAGGGTTTTGACATGCTGAGCGCGTTGTTTATATCCCATCAACAATTTATTTATGCAATCAATTCTGTTGCCAGTTAAAACACAGATTGTTCAATTGTTTTTTCATGGTTTTATATGAGTTTTTTATTGCCATTCTTTTTATAATAATTCGGCGAAATTAAACAAATTAATAACATCATGGAAAGAAAAAATGTTTTGTCATGGGTTTAGAATTTCAGATTTTTTAACTCTGGTCAAACGTCTTAGACGACTGAATTTCAAGTATGGTCAAGGTTTCTAGGCCGGCATTATACACACTGTTGTTCATGTAGGTACATTACCAGAACTGTCTGTGATTCTCACAACAGACAATTATTGTACCTACCTAATCAAGTAATTATTCTGTTTGCATAATTTATTAATAAAAAGCCAATTCCTACTAGAAGCAGGTTTACAGTTTCAGCGCTAATCACACGTAAACAAGGTGGTCAATTAATACTATTATTCCCGGCAGCAAGATTGACATAGGGATTTTATAATGGTGATGCAAACCCGAAATTAGAATAGATCATGAATACCTTCATAATTAAAAGATTTTATTTAACTTGCAATGTATGTATGTATGTTTGTTCTGGTGGAATCTTGCTACTCAATTTTGAAGCAGATATCTTCAACCGATTGAGCTGAAATTTTGTAGACACGTTTAGTTTGGATGACAATACACGATAAGCTGTGTGACGTCATTCTAAATCCAATATGGCGGACCATCCAAGATGGCGGAATAGTTATTATTTATGCACTTCTGCAATATGGGTATAAAATGAAAGGGTTCAGAAATGAACCGGCAAAGGACCTTGCAACAATGATGTGTTGAATGAGATGAACAGACTCAGAAACCTAGCCAGCGATAACTAAAAAGTAAAAAATAAATTAAAACCAAAAAAACCTTTAAAAAAAACCTTTTATTTAAATGCTCTAAAATTTTAACTATCAACTTATAACCTCATTATACACAATTTATATGATCATAAAAGCTTGTCGCGCGATTTACTTGTCTAAATAAACTAGTACCTATTTAATTGAGTAACTTGAATCTGCTAAGTATTTTTTTTTAAATTTCAGTTTAATTAAATACTTATAGGTACTTGCGCAAACCTCGCCACATTGTATTACTTCATATTAATTGAACTGTAAACGTCGAGTACTGTAGACTTCAGGGCTTATTAAGAGTTTTTTTTTTCTTTATTTGTAGGTAAGCGGCCTGAAGTTCGAGACGCAACTACGTACACTCAACCAATTCCCGGAAACCCTTCTGGGGGATCCAGCCCGGAGAATACGCTACTTCGATCCCTTGAGGTCAGTATTAATGAGTTAAGGCAAAGCAACTAACAATAAATCATTGATAGAGTCTGTTATTACTGGAGTATGTACATACGTCATTAAGGTGAAGAAAACATTGAAAATAGGCATGTCTTGGTTGACCTAGTGAATAATACCGTCCTTATTCTGTAAGTCGCGTAATTTGCCAACAGGAACGAATATTTTTTCGACCGGAACCGCCCCTCATTCGACGCAATCCTGTATTACTACCAAAGCGGCGGCCGCCTGCGGCGCCCAGTAAACGTACCCCTAGATGTCTTCTCCGAGGAGATTAAGTTCTACGAACTAGGAGAACAGGCCACCAACAAATTCCGGTGAGTTGAAGCACATGCGCAACAAACGCCTCTACAAGTCTACTTCCTGCAGAAGAAAGTTATAACCTATTCAAACTATTTCAGTGAGGATGAGGGCTTCATCAAAGAGGAGGAGAAACCACTTCCCTCCAACGAGCGCCAGCGCAAAATCTGGCTGCTCTTCGAATACCCCGAGAGCTCCCAGGCCGCACGCGTCGTAGCCATCATCTCAGTATTTGTCATCTTGCTGTCCATCGTAATCTTCTGCCTGGAAACTCTCCCGGAGTTCAAGCACTACAAGGTCTTCAATACAACAACCAACGGCACTAAAATAGAAGAAGACGAAGTCCCTGACATCACCGACCCATTCTTCTTGATAGAGACTCTTTGTATAATATGGTTTACGTTCGAGTTGATAGTACGGTTTCTAGCCTGTCCGAACAAGTTCAACTTCTTCCGGGATGTGATGAACATAATCGACATCATCGCCATCATCCCCTACTTCATTACATTGGCGACAGTCGTCGCGGAGGAGGAAGACACTCTGAACCTACCACGCGCGCCCGTATCTCCGCAAGACAAGTCCACCAACCAAGCCATGAGTCTTGCGATACTGCGGGTGATCCGACTGGTGCGCGTATTCCGTATCTTCAAATTATCACGACACTCCAAAGGCTTACAGATTCTGGGACGAACGTTGAAGGCTTCGATGAGGGAACTTGGCTTATTGATATTTTTCTTGTTCATTGGTAAGTATCACGTTGCATTAAATAGTGATGTACGACTTAAATGCGTTCTTAAACATGTTAGTCTATGAATTTAAATAATTTTAAACACAAACATTATTTGGCCAGATAATTTGAATAATCGAGTCAACAAGTACGTACTAGTATTATCTTATTTATAACAATAGAGTCCAAATACTATTATAGCTGATTTAATATGCATACTTGACCTAGTAAGACAAAGCGTGTCCTCGAGGAGTATTTGAGATACGGAGAGAAGATCTCGGGATGAGTATTGCGACGCAGCAGACGGGCCGGTTGGGCGGCGCGAGCGGCGAGCGCGGTGCCGGTTACTTCAATTCCAATTCCATTTATTCAGTAAAATCTTTTCCAATGTTGAATCCTATAACAGTATATACATAATCAATTTATTTATTCCTAAAGTAATTAATCCTCAACTCTAGCGCGGCCACATCATGACGGTGCGTTCACATGTTATTTTGCGTTCGCAGGTGTCGTGGTTTTTTCCAGTGCTGTCTTTTTTGCTGACAAAGACTGCCATGACACTAATTTCGATAGCATTCCTGATGCCTTCTGGTGGGCAGTAATTACGATGACCACAGTCGGCTATGGAGATATGAGGTAACCTGTGTCGCGCCGCCACCCCGCCCCGCCTTCCCCGCCCCGCCGCTCGCAAGCCATCCCCACCACTGTATGTCGCACTGTATTCTCCGTTGGTGTGTGCTTGTTCTTCAAGGTGTGGTGCTGTTTTCATCCGCGGTGTACTTCGCTGAGGCGGGAAGTGAGAACAGCTTCTTCAAATCCATACCAGATGCGTTTTGGTGGGCGGTCGTGACAATGACGACCGTAGGATACGGAGATATGACGTATGATACAGCGACTTCACCCTAAGTTTCATCTTTGCCTTCTCGTCATTTCATTTTACCCCCAACCCTTACATTGGTATATTTAACACTATTGTGATATTCTTTCGCCACATTCATGTAACTATGCTTCAGTTTGATTTGATCGTCGGTTCGCTTAGAACTTAACCGATTACACGTTTTATTCACCTTTATACTGAGACTCTTGCACGTTCGAGAACGTTTCTTATTGTCTTGTTTCTTTTATTTTTTTATAAAATGTTTGTGTCATCATTTCTGTCCTGAACCTTTACAATTTTACATGGAAGCTCAGTTGTAAAATTTTTCATTGACAAGACATGTACACATAGGGTGCTAGTGTACCACAGGCCCCGTCGTCCGTGTGACTATCGCCCCTCCCAAAGCGTATTCTATGATTATGAGAGAGAACAGCTTTAGTTGTACACTTCAAGTGTGGCGATGTGTCGCTGCCGGCACCAGCTCGAGCGCACGCTCTCAGCACTTGAAGTGACTCGTTGTGTACCGAATACTTGTCCACTGTCGAATGTTTACTCCTCTGTATCGCTTTCGCTAGATGTGTACCGTCCGAAGTGTCCTGTGTCGGTGTTGTGGCTATACGAATGTTACCAACGTAAACATATCGAAAATGGTGATCCATCTCAGACGCACACGTTGACATCACGTCGTGTACTTCTTCTTCATAGTGTGCAGTAGAACTCTATAGCATCGCTTCTGCACCCCGTGTTCCAACTATCATCGCCACTATCTCTCTCTGTCTAGTTGTTGGAATGCCCTGCAAACCTGTCTCCGATGGTAAATTTTACACATGAATGCTACTATGCAAAATTGATGTTCAGAATGATTCATTGCTTGTTTATATCATTGGCTTCCAATCATTAGCTTTCACACACCATTTTCGATAGAGAAGTATTTGTATTTATGTTTAGCCGTTAAACGTCCGAGTGCATGTCTGTGAAGTCGTTCTGTAGGTCTGAGAACAACACTCGTAGTCGATGTTTTAGTATTATATGTCTATTTAGGTTCCGTTTTTTTCCGTTGACATGTTTTTCTTTGAACCTTGACGTCCTTTGATAGACTTCATCGTTGACTGGAGATGTTTTGGGGAATGTCTTCAGTTCTTGGCGATATTTAGCTGAGAATCAATGATATCCCTTAATACGTCCTCGAATTCGGCGATTCAGTTTTTCATTTGGACTTACATGCTAGCGTTAAAAAAACTGCATTGCAATAACATACTGATGTTACAGTGACCCTGTGACATGCTGGCGAGTATGTGTGGGGAAGAATGATATTGTATTGCCTGCGCCCTTAATTTTGCCGAGCGACTGGTCTTGCCAATTTAAAACTACTATCCATCTCACTTCACGTTTACTATATTATTTTCACATGTTTAATAGAATCCCAAAGTTTTGTTTATTTCTACTATCTTATTTAGTTGATCTACAACGGTACGTATTGAAAATATTAACGCATGAACATCATCAGTCGCGTTTATGTTTATTAACAAATATTCTTTAGTTCGATCATTAGTTTGTTTTTATTTTATTAGCTGGATGAGGACGGCATATAGGTCTGTGTTTTAATGAAATGTTTTTATGGTATAGGCCGGTTGGAGTATGGGGAAAGATTGTCGGTTCCCTGTGCGCTATCGCCGGTGTGCTCACCATCGCTCTGCCCGTTCCCGTCATCGTGTCGAACTTCAACTACTTCTATCATCGCGAGACTGACCAGGAGGAGATGCAGTCTCAGAACTTCAACCACGTCACCAGCTGTCCGTACCTGCCTGGAACTATGGGCGAGCCCTATCTTAGTAAGTTCTTCACGTTTCTTCATCATCACTTCACAATTGTTACTGTTTCCAACATTCTATTGTGCTCTGCTACACGCTGCGAATGTTGACAACTGTAATAAAGTACTAAGTACCAACCGTTTTCTATGTTCCATAATTGTGATAGTCCCTTTATAAACGTATTTTTTTATTTTCATTCACAGCATGCGTAGATTTCCAATATGATTTTTGACAGCATGCTTTGGTTTTTCTTTTTAATTTTTGTTTTGTTGTTATTCGTTTCTTTTATGTTAATTTTCGGTAATTTCAGGTGGGAAGGACGATGAAAAGGACGAGGTTTGCAGTGATCAATGACTGTATGACAGTGTTGTTGCTTATATTTATATTATGAGGACTTAAATAATCGCCAGAGACGATATCCGTGATATTACCGCGTAAGGGACAAACGAGTGCACTGTTTTTGTTTTAATTTTTTTGTGTAAATATTTTTAGTTAGTAAGCGATGTAAAAAATAATTGAAATAAAAAATGTTATTTATTTTCTTTTAGTTATGTTCGAGTTTGTTTTTGGTTTCAATATTTTCTTTTCTTTTGTTTTATATTTTTGGCGAGTGCATAAGTTTTTGTTAAGGATAGTGTCACAAAAATTAATCGCGGGGATCATAGGGGTCGCGGCTGTTTCAATAATGAAAATGTTTAAACGGCATGATACGAGAATTGAACCGGTGACGTTTCATCTGTCGAGCTGTCTGGTGGCCAATCTGCACTGTGTTGTGTGTGAGCACTGAAACTCAAACGGACATGTGCCACGCACATATCGAGCAAACATACACAAACAATACGTGCGTGCACGCTGTCAACATTTATAACGTGTTTATTTTCTGCGTTCTCATGTTTTGTGTTACATCGGAAGATAGGATTTATTTATACTTATTTAAATATTTTAGGGAACCATTTTGAGGAATTCACGCGAAGAAGACGTTTAGATGGATGTATGATACACACGTACTTATTTACACAACACTACTGAAACTCAGCGTTCCGCGCCAAATTCTTCGGCTGACTCACGCACAATCAGCTGATTCTTGCACTCCCAAATACTAAACACAAAACAAAGAAGTGAAACGAATTGTGTCAGACATCACTGTTCGATGTCTAGCCTACTGACCTCATTAAGTACGAGCAACCCCTTTATAGCTGTTATGTTGGCATTCACATCCAAGCTGTCCATTCAATAGGTTGGCTCGCTGGCATGCTGGCATGTGAATGGCCCTTATGACTAGATAAACAAGCGTACCGAAATAACTGGCTGGCTTATTTTCGATTTCTTTTTCTTTATTTATATTATGTGAAACTACGTTCGCTTTTTTAACGTAAGTACCTATGTTTATTTTTTTATTTTTTATTTTGTGCCAGTGCTTCAGTGACGTCGTATTTTTAAAGAATTCACGGTTTGAATGAATTGCCGATTTTATTTTATTAAAAATTTTCGTGAGAGTAGTTTTGCAGTTATTTTAGAGTATTTGTGAGTAACGTAATTAAAATTTTCGTTGTTGTTTACTATGAGCTACATGTAACAATTTTATTTAATTAACATTATAGATTGGTTCATAGACTAATATTTTCCACACATATCAGTACGTACTAATAGCTAGAATTTACTAATCACGGTTTATATTGGTACTTTTCATAAAATATTACCCTTTTTGACAAACTAAAATGAACAAACATATGCTTTTCTTATTTAAATCAAAATAGTGTGCAGTAAAAATCCAATGAGTATAACACATACGTCATAATATTGGAACGCTGCGTGCGCGCATATAAACAGCGTAGTGTTAGTTACAATTAAGTTGTAAATCAACGGCGGCCGAAGTCGCGTGCGGTGGCAGCCCGCCAGACTACACGCTCGATGGACTCCGATATTTTGTTTGTATTTGTAGAGGTGGCTAGTACCACAGTTTCCTACTACTTCCATTAAACTAAACAATTCTACGTAGTTAAAACTGATACATTTTTCAAAGTAACTTCTCTCAACTAATCCGAAACTTTTGATTCCTCGAAAGCTGCAACACTATTATCATCAACAAACCGTTAAAACATTATGTTCTAAACTCAAATTAAAAGTAATTGGTGTTGCCAATAAAAATAATTACGTTTACTACTTATGTTAAACTAAAATAAAAAAGAATTATTTTTTGAATAAAATAAACTAAGTACGAAAGTATTAATTTGTTTGAAGTATGTACTCAGTATCTCAGCTAGTATTGAAGTTCATCTGTTAACAAAGATAAACAATATTTATCATTCTGGCAAGAAAAATACATTTTATAGTGTTTGTACCATAAGTTTTATTCAATCGCTTTATTATCACGATTTATTTGAAGTTACTTTGTACAATATGAAGTCTGTAAAGAATAATACAAATGTTTAAAAAATACTTTTAAGGTCAAACGTTTTAAACCCGTGGCTTCGTAGCATTTTCGTAGCTCTTTCGTAGCAGTTTCATATAATAAACGTAATTTGCTTCTAGTCAGAAAATTGACAAAAAAATAAACGGTATATATTTTATATATAATATATTATATTAAATATACAAATATAAAAAAGCATTTTTTTTTACGTTTTTTTTTTACAAATACAGTTGAGTTTTTTTACAATCTTTTTCATTATCCTATGCGTCAATTCTATCATCGATCATAGAGCCGGTTACCTCGCTGCGTAGTACAGGGCGTATGATACACTCGTAGGTAGGTATTGCAACCAGATTATTGACTTTTATCACATTTGACTAACTAATGAACTACACCATAATAAATACGTAACCGCAAATCTTCAATAGATCTAATCCGATATACTAACAAAAGTAACAAAATCCCAACCTAGCCCTTAAACAATTAAACCGTAAATTTATTAAAAGTTACATGACATCAAGTTTAATGCTAAGCCGTCCACCACAATACAGGATACAATACACCGGCTACAGTTTCAGGGCCTATTCATAAGAAGTCTTCGGTGAGCGACGACTCATCCTCGGACATGATGGAGCTGGACGATGGCTCGCTGGTGGCCGACCCACACCTGGAGCAGAATCTTCGTCGCCTGCAGGAGGAGGAGAGGGTCTTGCTGGAGCAGCAAGCCACTATGGAGGCCAGCGGTTGTGATGACATCGCCGCCCTTGAGCATCAGGACGCACTGCGGCTGAACCATGTAAGTCGTTGCTTACTTGGAGTGTCGAGTATGTTAGGGTTAGAAGTAATTAAATGTTGTATTATGGTGATGAAAACTCCACCACAAAGCATCTCTTTCACAGGCAGTTTTGAAATGAGTCAGTCGGTCAGAAAGATGAAACTAGTTGCCCATTCCAAAGCGTTGTAGGTAGGTTCCTATGGAACATAACGGGCAAGAAACTTCATGGACACGATGTAATCTTGTTTCCGTGTGTTAATGTAGAGTTTGTAGAAAATCAATCTAAGCAAAACCTTGAAAAAAGTAGATAATGTTTTCCGATGAAACGAAACTTAGAAGTCGCATAGTTATCCTTAAGTAAAACAAGATTATTAAAAAACCTTCTGTGTTTATTTAAAATATCTTTTTCTTCGTAACTTTTGCAAAGATTGCAAAACGTGAAAACTTTTACCTACTTGCAAAACAGCAAATATATATATATAGTATGAAAGTAATCAAAAAAATTCAGAAAGTATTCACTTTCAGATTTCCTACGTCTTCCTTCGAAAGGTCAGGACCTCGTAACAAGGAATGACATTAGATCTTGAAAAATATTTTATGGACAAAAAACTGGAGTTAGGAACTTTGAAAGGCTCCTCTTTCGACTAGAAACTGTTCAGACCAAACAATGTGAGGAAAAGGGGTGGCAATTCGTAAACTCGGGTATATTATTTTTTATTTTATTGTAATATTTTTTCCGGTTTGAATCCAAGAAAGTGTTACCTTTTATTTTTATAATTAAACGATTATAAGGCAACGTAATTGCGTTATGAATGTCAGCTACATACACAACGCAGTTAGGGTGCCTTATAATTAAAAAATCTTATTAACACTTTTGGGTCTTCAACTCTTCGCGGTAGCCAGCGACTAACTGTTGGTACTTCCACGCAACTTCTTCTAACACATGAACTGGACGTCTAACGTCCGTAGGCTAAACTGCCTTTGTTTGAAGGTAAACAGATTCCTTCCAAAGCTCTGATATAAATATTTATCAACACATATGTATCTAACGACATTATGTTTTATTGGGAACGAGTTTTCCTGATAGAAACGTAAACCTGTTGTTTCTTTACATTGCCTTTATAATGATGACGATACAAGCAGCAACCGAAGGCTATGACGATGTACACTGCCTCTGAATTAATTTGTCTAACTTATCAATTAAGAGTGTGTAAACGTGTTATAAATGGGTATTGCCTGAACAATCGACAGCTGCGGCAAGCTGAGCTGCAGAAACAGCAGGCGATGATTGCGCAGCGGCTGCTGCGCGCACAGGCGCTGGCGCTTGGCGAGCAGGCGCACACGCATGGGCACGGCCACTCGCACAGCCACGCGCACGGCCACGCGCACGGCCGCCGCGACCAGACCGCGCGCCGCCGCGCCACCTGCACCGTGCGCGTCAACAACCTGCACGCCGCAGAGGCTATTGAGACTGACGTCTGACTATCAGGTCGGTAGTATCTACAACATTCAGCCAGGTCATCATTTCCTCACCAGCACACATTTAACGCTTTACTGGGCAACCCTCATAAGGTTCTGGTCCCAGCTGCCAACCGTTTTAAGTAAAGCTTCGCTTTTCTTCTTTTTTATAATAAAATTTTATCACTTTCCAAGTTAAGCTTTTTAATTTTCAAGAAGCGAAGTGGCCTTATGAAGGTGTGCAAAAAAATTGTACGCCCTTGCTTGGTGAAGGAGTTAACTATTGACCCCTATACCATACCTTAAGTCCATCCGCTCCTTAAACTCCTGTTTTAGCTACTTAGCTGATTGCCAATAGAAAGAGAATACATACATTGTAGACATCGTAGCGATGACCAGGTTCCACCACAAAACAATAAAGTATACAATGAAGTAAACGTACAGAGAGACTTTAGTAGAAATAGAGTATATTTATATATTATTCAGTATATTTAATTATTTATTATCAATATTAGTGTATCATTTTCGATCAAGGAGTTCACCAAGGAGTGGTTGACAATATATTTATCATTTAGTGTGAGGCAGAAAATCGCTAGCAATGTAGCAATCGATTTAGTTTGATCCGTATAAAAAAGCCAAAATAATCAGGCCGTTTTTATAAAAGAGCAGCTAACAATATAGCTTTAATAAGCCACTGAGCACATTTTTCTCGACACACTGTAGCACGTCGCCCCATGTTTCATACCGCACGTTGCGTTGGACGTCGTGGTCTAACGCGTAACATTCACTAATATATTCGCGCTTTATTCAACATTTCTGCATCATGCTGGCTAATTAAGCCAAAGCTTTTGTATTTTAACGATTTCTAGTGTAAATATTTTTGACTATATTACTTGTAAGGTGAGTACTTACCTACATCATAATTCAAAATTGTATACATATTATTGTACTTAGGTATATTTTAATCAGGTAGGTACATTAAAACAGTGAATTTGAAGATGTTTTACCTACTTTCAGACCGGTAAATTTTTGTGTAAAAGAAATATTTTTTCTAGGTTTTTTAATGACATCGCGGAGTTAAAACTAAATTAATTCCAAATCTACAAAACAAGTTATTTTTTTTGTAGTTGGGACAAACACACAAAAGTTTCTATATATTTTTCAATAGATATGCCAATTTTCTATTTTCTGCATTAATTGTTATAACCTACTAACTGCTCGCCCCGGCTTCGCACGGGTAGCACTATGTACTTATCTACGGTTCACCTATCTACCTACTTACCCTATCTACCCTACTCTGCCTACCTACCTACCTACCCTACCTACTTACCCTACCTGCCCTATTCACTTACCCTACCTACCTACCCTACCTACCCTAACTACCCTACCTACCCTACCTACCTTACCTACCCTACCTACACCTACCTACCTACATACCTACATACCTACCTACCCTACCTACCTACCTACCCTACCTACCTTCCTACCCTACCTACCTACCGTACCAACCTACCTACCCTACCTTACCTTCCCTACCTACCCTACCTACCTATCCTTCCAACCTACCCTACCCACCCTACCTACCTATCCTACCTACCTATCCTACCTACCTATCCTACCTACCTATCCTACCTACCTATCCTACCTACCTATCCTACCTACCTATCCTACCTACCTATCCTACCTACCTATCCTACCTACCTATCCTACCTACCTATCCTACCTACCTATCCTACCTACCTATCCTACCTACCTATCCTACCTACCTATCCTATCTACCTATCCTACCTACCTATCCTAACTACCTATCCTACCTACCTATCCTACCTACCTATCCTACCTACCTATCCTACCTACCTATCCTACCTACCTACCTATCCTAACTACCTACCTACCTACCTATCCTACCTACCTACCTATCCTACCTACCTACCTATCCTACCTACCTACCTTCATACATACCTACCAACCTACCCTACTCTGCTAAATTAACATTCATCAAACACGCTAACTATCCAACGCGCGAAGTTAAAATATTCGCTAAGTTTTCTGAAATTTTCTGCGCAGTTTTCTTACTTTTTCTTTCCGTGAGAACCTTCTCCTTACAATAACAAACACAACAAAAAAAGAATTTGAGCAATTGCCGTTCACGCGTGATGCCGTGACCAAGGGAAATAGGGATTCATTAATGGACGTAGTTAAGCGGAAAGGATCCAACCCACACAGACTTAGTTTCGAGATATTCAAGTTTTAAGATCAGATCGTGTTATGTGATCGTATGACCTGCCATACATACGGGTTGGTAACGTAAGGTCATAATGATATGATGCGTTGGGATTGTTTTTGTGATATTAAAGTTTTAACTACAAAGAGTGTTTTGGTATACATAACTCATTTTCGCCCATAGTGTGGGTTGGATCCTTTCCGCTTAACTGTGTCCTTTTTATATATATAGATATATACATAATATATATAGATGTGCCTAACAACATTGTGAAACAAGTGCAAATGATTGAAAAGTTGAATAGGATGTAAAGGAATTGATATCCAGGATTACCAGTGTGATAGAAGCCAATGCGTCAAAATAAGCGACGTTATTAGTGACACTAAATCAATGAGTTTCGGCGTTCCTCAGGGCTCAATTTTGGGCCCCACCCTGTTTCTTATTTATATAAATAACTTATGCAAAATGTCTCTAACGAACTGTTCTATTTATACTTACGCAGATGATACGGCCTTGCTTCTTCACGGTAGTGACTGGCCTGAAACAGTAAAATTCGCGGAACTTGCTCTAAACTCAGTGATGAAATGGCTATCAAATAACATCCTAACCTTAAATCTTAAGAAAACAGTGTACTTACCTTTCTCCTTTCTATCCACCAACCTCCCTCCACCGAACTCAATGGTGCTTAGAGCTCATACTTGCTTACGCGGTCTATCCTCCTCACAATGCGGCTGTCCACAACTGACAAGGTGTGAGTCTGTTAAGTATCTCGGAGTCTATGTAGATAGTTCTTTGAGCTGGAAACCTCACCTTAACAATCTCATATCTCGAGTCCGCAAGTGTATGTTTATTTTTAAAAAGCTAAGGCACTCCGCGGACTACCGTACGTTAAAAACTGTTTATTATTCCATGTGTCAAAGCATAATAAACTACTGCATCACAGTGTGGGGTGGGACTCCCAAGACAACCTTACTGCCTCTGGAACGAGCACAGAGAGCTGTCCTCAAGGTTATGACCGCGAAGCCATTCAGATATCCCACCTCAGCTCTCTACACTGAATGTCAGGTCCTCACTGTGAGACAGCTTTTTGTTCTTGGCACTATTCTGCGTAAACATCCCTCTGTGGTATATAAGCCGAATGCTGCAAAAAAGCGTAGATACTTCGAAGTATGCTCAACTCGCGGATGCAGAACGGCCCTTGCTCAGCGTCATTATGATATTCTGTCCAACCATCTATATAATAAAATAAATAAACTGTGCACCATTGCTCCCATGTGCCTAAATGAATGTAAGACCAGGGTCACAAAGTGGCTATTGACACTGAGTTATGATAAGACTGAAGATTTACTTTATGTATCAATCGCATAATCTAATGTAGTTAATGAAGACATATATTTAGTTATTATTTATAGTTTATATTTATACAGACTTACATAAACACATTTTCTCACCATATTTATCTGTCAATACATACACATACCCCCCACATGGGTACCTTAATAGGCCAAATCATATTATATGCGTTTACTAGTAAGAAGATAATTTAATAATATTATACTGTGCTCGTCCTACAACTACCGTTAAATGTTCAAATTATAGGCGAGGACGTTGGCATCCTAAACACAAGTTAAATCTTACTTTGGGTGCCAGAGTTCATCGAAAACACTCTTTCCCTTAGTTGTAACGCTGCATAGCGTTTTAGTTAAGTGTTTTTTGTACAATTGAAAGTAATAAAAAAATCTTTTTTTTTTTTTATTGAACTCGCAACGTCGACAATAGCTGAATATTTCGTATAGCTATCGAATTTTGTAGTTTTAGGAAATATAACATTGCCCTATGACATCGAGACTAGGGTTGCCAGGCCCAAAAATAGAAAAGCCAGACACAGATTCATATATAGCCGGACATTTTGCTTTGAAAGCCTGACACACTGATTTTTAAAGAATAAAAAAACTATAAGGGTATTTATGACTGTTATTCATTTGAGGCACTGTACTATTAATGAATCACATTTTGTTCTTACTAAAGTAATTTGTAGGTAACTTCTTTACATTGAAAGTAACTAAAACAATCAATACTCGTAATCAACCTTCTTCATTACATTGAATGTAATTAAAACAATCATAATCAGGCATCTTTTGGCGGGACGGGGTTGACCAAAAGCCTGACAAAAGCCGGACAGGCCGAACTTGTGTATATTTGGTCGGACACGATTGTAAAAAGCCGAACATGTCCGGCAAATGCCGGACACCTGGCAACCCTAATCGAGTCACGTTAACGGAGATACATACGTCCACCTCTTCAATACGGACACTGATTTCCTTTCCAATACAAAATACAATTTCGAATTGGGTCTATAAGGTGCTATGCTTATGAGGGGAACCGTCAACAATCGTAAGCAGGAAATGAAGTTCCTACATTTCACAGCGCAGTAAAGGCCGGATATGAGATGCCTAGCTCAGCTCAGCTCAGCTCAGCTTAGCTGACCTAGCTAATATTCCGATTCCATGTTAGCTTCAGAGAGTTGGAAGCTTGTGACAGAACAATTTATGGTTCAGTATCGGTAATAATGGATTTTATAATGATTTCAATATGTCGGATCTGGCAGATTTTACGGTTGTAGAAAATGTTTATTCTTCTCCAGAACAACGCAATTGTGAGGTCTCCTCACTGTCTTAGTTGTTTGCGTTTTGATAAATGAGTTGAATTATAAGCACTTCATATTTTTGATGATAAGTCAATGAGTGGCCAAATATAGCGTAATGATACTTACCTAGTGATTTATCTTTTGGAAATAGTAATCATAGTACCTACTACATAGGTAAGTTACACTCGATGATCGATATTCTGGGTTGCTACATGGTTAGCCGCTTTTCGTTGACTAGTCGACTCGCTATATTATTAAAGGTGCCTAAGATTCGCTCGATTTTTGACAATCGACCAGTACTTTCTTTAGTAGTTACTTCAGTCCCTCATGACGAGGAAGTGACGTTTGATCTCTTGGGTCGATTTAAAAAAATAAACTACAATATTGAACCTACAACTTTTCTTCGACACGACGGGTTTTAGCTAAACTGAAGTAACTTTGCAATGGTTTCAGTTATAAGGTTGATGAGATTTAAAAATACATTTATAATTCAAGACTTGGTCTCGAAATTAGGACAAGTGCATCTAAGTTTTGACCCTCAATTATTATAAGGTGTTTGTATTCCATATCTCAAGGTTTGTTAAGAGAAATTGCGGTACGTCTTGATAAAACAATTGTAGCAACAATTGTTTTATCAAGACGTACCGCAATTTCTAGCACTCTTCTCAAGTCAAGTTGGAAACTTTTCTTTTGTCAACTATTATTAATCAATAATGTTGTCTGACATTCCAGTCATTCCGTCAATTTGTAGGACCAGACCAATTCCGACCACTTTACTAATTAAATTAGACATTAATAACTACAAATGTATGAAAAACGTGTAGGTAAACACGTACTATTCCCAGCACTGGGCCTTTTATAATCACCGATATAATTAACGAGCTTGAAGTGGGGGTGGGGGAGAGAGGGTAGCCCCCCACCCAGAAGTCGTTACTTGTTTTTATGAACGATGGTGAACGGTGGTGACTGTTGAGTGAATGGCACCATGCAATGGTGCAGGGTCCTTGCGGCGGCTTGAATGGACCAGCCATCGATCTATTGCGGCAGTCCGTGACATCATTGTCCGCACGCCAGTTATTGCAGCTTGCCACACAGCAACGTTGACCCTGTCGTTATCAGCCACCGACAACAACCGGACGTGTTAGTAGTAAATAAGCTGCTGCGCCATTTTGTAACGTCTGATGTAGACAGTCACGGATTAGTGACGCAACCGTTGATGCAGCGTTTTGACCACATATTCTTTCTTTATTTGTTGGCTAATTTAATATTGAACGATCAGTTTACGAAGTTACGAGAAATATTTTGAAATTCTTTTCTTTCGTATTCGGATTATTTCGAAACGAGATTCAATTTAGGTAACGAAGTAACGATTTATAAGAATAATGTTTTTCAGCAGACAGGTATAAACAATCATAACTTTTCCTAGCTAACTCTTGAAATGATGAAAAAGGTTTAGGCGCTGTAGTCGTAGTTATGTATTTATGGCAAACCGACTCTAGTACCCTCTACCTGGAATGATAATTAAGCCCGCGAGGCATATTGATCCCTTGTCATGATCAAACGGATGGATTGAAATTAATAATTTATTGAGATCTACTGAAAAACCGACCAAGAGCGTGTCGGACCACGCACAATGAATGATTCCGTAGGAAGGGTTCCGTAATTGGGATAAAATTATCCCAAGGACACTCTTAACATTGTAGTTGAAAGACATCTTCTCGCATACATTCCAACTGCAAATCTAATTTTGTACGCAAAATATTTATTGACCATGTTATTTTAAGACCATAGACTTCTTATAGGTTTTCCTGTAATCTATAAGTATAGAAATAACTACTTTCAGTATGTTTTTCAAAATTTTAGGCTCTGTAGTATCCGAGATAAGGGGTAAATTTTCATCTATTTTCTTAAATAACGATAAATCTATTTATTTTAAATTTATAAAAAAAATATGTTTGAGACCCTCTCAGTAAGCCCTTTCATTTTATATGTCACACGGTACAGTTTGCAAAACTTTTATTTTTATTTTCTTATTTGCCTCCCAAAAGTGACCCCATATTCCAAATTTTATTTACGTTATACGTCTGTGTTTGGGTCACAGAAATGTACATATTATATGTGTACCAAATTTCAACTTAATCGGTCCATTAGCGAATTGACTGTGACAGAGGAACACACGAGTGATTCGGTTTCGAGGGTTCCGTTTTTTCATTTGTGACGTACGGAACCCTAAAACATAGAGGCAATAACTTAACGAAGCAAAAATAATAGATTTGAATTAAAAGATATTTCCACTTGAAAGACTGTCAGGTAATCCCGAGTAGAATTAATATAGGTAGTATCACTTGAAAGACTGTCGGTAGACTGGAGTGGAAAGAGTTTTACAAAAAAACCTGTCGGTATAGCCATGAATGGAAAGATATTTTTACTTGAAAGACTGTCGGTAATAAAAATTCAAAAATTCAAAATATTTTTATTTCACATAAACCTACAAGGGCACTTATGCAACGTCAGAAGCTAGGTGCACGGTTCCAATTGGTCGTTTCCTATGGAGAAGAGCCGGCAAGAAACTCCACGGTTACTCTTTTAAAAGTAAATGGTTTTTACAATGTTTCCAAATTACAGTGTTAAAAGGTATGAGAGGACAGTGTAGGCCCATCAACAAGTACCAGGTACTTAGCAAAATATTAAATGGTCCACAGATCTACAGTCTATTATGTCTACAACGTTCTCTCATTCACGATAAATGAAATACCTAATAAAAATAAAAACCTACATAAACCAAATGATAATGGTTGCCACTACAGCTGTAACAAATCAAATTTAAATTTAATAAAAAATATAGAATATTGTAAATATACAATGTCAAATAATAAAAAGATTGTCATTTGTAAATTAAAATTAAAAAAAAAAGTAAATTAAAATAATTATCGTAATTTGGGAGCAGTTAATAGACATTTACATAGTTATGCCGTTAATGAGGCACCACGGAAGACACATGTGCAGATGGAATTATTGCCAAACTTCCTTGTCTTCAACGTAGTCTTTAATCTTATAATATGCTTTTTTGATAAGGACACGTTTGATGTGGGCTTTGAACTTTCCATCGCTAAGTTCTGTAACTGACTTTGGCAACTTGTTATAAAAGCGAATACTGTTTATAAGAAATAACTTACTAGTTTTAGTTAATCTAAATTTGGGTATCACAGTTTTATGTTTACTACGTGTATTTATATTATGGAAATCGCTTCTTATTTTGAAAAGTCCTAAGTTTTTGCGAACATACAAAATACTTTCTAAAATATAAAGAGAAGGCTGAGTAAGTATATCAATTTCTTTGAATTTGTCTCTAAGCGACTCACGAGGAGCCATTTTATAGATCGCGCGAATTGCCCTCTTTTGTAAGATGAAAACTGAATCTACATCAGCTGCCGATCCCCACAGCAGAACGCCGTAAGACATAAAACTGTGGAAATAAGCAAAGTATACGAGTACTAACCTAGCTGTGGCTACATCAGTCAACTGCCTTATTTTTCTTACTGCATATGCAGCTGAACTTAATCTACCTGAAAGAGCTCTAATGTCTAATCTTGAGTGGATAGATATTGTTTCTTGAAAGACTGTCGATAGACTGGAATGGAAAGTAATTTTTACTTGAAAGACTAATTAGACGCAGTTAGATGCAGTGAAACAAAGTAAAAAATACTTTTTTAATGATGTTAAATTACGTCGGGAGTATAAACAAAAACAAGTCTCTCTGTAATTTAGGGAGGCATCAGCACTATCACTGCTCCTAAGCCCCGTAATGTTGGTCCGCTCGTGTTTAGTTTGTTTTGTCCTGTGATGTTATTATAACCCGTTGTAGATACGTCCCTGTGTTTCCAAACACTGATGGCCTGGCTGATTATTATTATCGGTTTGTTGAGATGTACTTGATTTCCATGTTTTAAATAGAACCCTACAATGATTCCAGACGTGGCGAGCCGGCGCCACGACGCGGCGGCAGTGTGGCGCGGCCGACTGCCGGCGCGCTCCCCGCCACCCTGCCACGTTTGAAAAGCGCCTGACTCCGCCGCCCCCCGCGCTCCCCGCGCCCATCGCGCCCCCCCGCCCACACACACACACCCTCCGACACACACGATCCCGCCGACTAACCCGACACCATAACCAAACTGTGAACTACACAAATAACTGCTTCACTCAATCTGAAACCCAATTAGATTACTCATATTAATGTTAGGAAGAACAAGTTTTCAAAAAAAAATCATTAAAAAAACAATAAAAAAATTATTTTAAATATGCTTACAGTGAGTCCGATCCGCTGCGGCCATCGGCTCCGATTGTAAATAATAATCAAGATGCTTATAAAAGCTTGTATACACTTTCTACATTATCAACACTGTGTAATAAATAATTAGGTTCTTTGTGACAAATAAAATAATCAGAATAGGCCTATAGAAATTCCGTTCGCGGAGGACATTTTATCAAGTGTCGCTTGCGCTTGACCATAGTTTGTAAATAGTTGTAACGGGCGGGATGCGCGCGCCGCAATCCGCACTCTCGGACAGACGACTCCCTGGCCACGACACACGGACATGCGCACATCGTACACTCACTGACTCCTGGCCCCCGGGCCCCTGCCCGCAGACGGTCGCGAGGCCACTCCGCACCTACTACCGCTGACTTACGCCCAGCTCACAACTCAGAACTGTTCAAGCATTTACCAAAATCAATCATGTGCAGGAAGTTCGTGAAACCAGGAATCTTAGAATAAGTTACCGTATATTAAAATTTATGTTGTTGTTATATCGTCGTGCGTGGAACAATATCAGTATAATATTCCAGTATAACAGTGATGTACACGTTCACCCCTCGATGTCCCCTGCCCTGGTCCCCGTGCCCTGTCACGTCGCGCAACAGTCTCGGCTATATTTTAATGATTTAATGTAATAGGTGTAATGAACGGCAACGTACTTGTCTATCATCATTGTTGTTATGTTATTGATAATTTATTGATGTTAATTGTTTGTATGTAGAGCAGAGGGTGGTTGTGCGCGCGCACGGTGGCCTGCGATAACGCCACGCGAGGCTCGCCGGCACGCGGGGCGCGTAGGCTGCGCGTGCGCCGCTAGCGCTAGGTCGTATGCAAGGACGGTTATATTTTCAGTCGTTTACGAAATCATAACGATTGTATTAGCTTATACAGTTTAAACATATCTAGAAAGAAGTGAATTTATTAATATATGTTCGTAAGTAAGGCAGGCGACAGACGCGACTCGACCGACATAGCATGGCTCAGAACAGCAGACCTCCTCTACTTGATTATTTTTACGACAGGAGCGTTGACACAACGCAGTTACTAGGTGAATGGAACCTCAGTTGTTGATGGCGGATCTGTTACAATTGAGACTTTTCCTATAACCTGGCCGTTTGCTCGCCTAGCAAGTACTTTCCATTTCCTCACAAGAACTCCCCAATGGTAACTCTCCCCGCTAATAAAAAAAAATAGCCGTTTGCCGTTCGTTGTCTAATGTTAACGGTTTAACGAATGTCTGGGAAGGATTGTATAAAAAAAAAAAAGAGTTTTACTTTTATGCTGCATTTTCGGTAATTTCATGAGCAACGTTATCGATTGTCTAAATAACTTCAGAGCCTCACATCAACAACTGCCAGGAAAGCGTGCAGGATAATATTTCTGATTATTTTCACAGTTCCCGTCTGTCTGTCCATGGACTTGTTTAGACTTGAGTTGTAAAGAAGACAATTAATTATTAGGTATAAATACACCCGAAATAATTATTTCATCATATCATTACACATTTCATAGCGTTTAAACATCTAGGTGAAAAGACATATTTACGCCCTATATTATAGTCTAGTGTAGTTTAGTAGATATTGATAGTAGTCTAAGTGCTGCCCTTATACTGGGTATATAATATCTCTCGACCCACTTATTGTCCGTCTTTTGCAATAAGGCCAAAGTAAAGATTACAACTTGATTCAGCTGATCGCTTCGTAGCATCGAGCATTCATAGTCATTCACGCAGCTAGATCACGCAAATTAAAAAGACTTTTTGCTGGAAACAGATTTGGCGAGTGAACGATTGAGACTGTCCGCTGCGTACATCGCACCGTCATGCTTCAGCTCACCGAACGAGCTTATAGCAAGCTGTCAATCTTTAGTTGGTCTTCTGCCCCGATCATTCCTTCTGACATAAAAAACTTTGTGTGTGAATTAGATTGTTCAGAGATCAATGTTTCAGTGTCAATTGGTGTTTAATAATAATATCATAACTATTTCGGTTATATATTAAAATAGCTATTGATGACGCGGTTCAGTAACAGTGACCGAGGCTCACGGGAGCCGGATGGTGTGCGAAGAATGAGACATGAAGAGATTTGTTCAGAAGTAAAGCATTATATATCAAGATTGATGGATATGCTATACTATAATACTCCTTTTGTATATATATTTACTGCTGAGAGCGAGCAATAGTAGGACGGAGAGAAGCGAATTGATAAAAGTCGACGGTCACTGTTACAAAACTCGCTAAGAAAATGACGCAGAGCTCAAGCTCAAACCTCGGCCATGACAAGTAAAGTCAGTCAACTACCGACTTGGACAATGATAATTATAAGCTGGGCAAGCATGTTAACTGAGTACATTATAATATTTTGGATGTCTTCGTTGTAATGAATATCAATAATGTCTGTCAATTAGATTCGAATTGTTTGGCAAATTAATTTATTATGATAGTCTTGATTGTACTGCGTTAGTGTCGTCTGGTGTAGAAATGATCGATGGGAAATGATAGCAATAATATCATGAGCAACGTTGCACTAGATCAGAGACTGCATGCACCCGACACAGCAACGAGTTACGTGTTACAGTTTTACAACTTTTCCTAATACGTTACTGTAACGTTGCTTATCATACCGAACGTTATGAACAGTACCCCTGAAAGCAACGCATCGTCAAAGGATTCAGTCATTGTCTAGTACATATTACAGATAATCAATATGTAAAGACTATCATATGGTCACTTCATTTGTCAATATATTCGATTTGTGTTAAATGTGCGGAGTTCGTAGACAGCGTATACTACATGTTACGACATATACGTAAAACGCCGAGGCTGTTGCGACGAATATATTAAATGTCAATCAATGTTTAATGTACCAAGTATAAAGTGTAGAAAGCACGTTATGTTATATTATAGTTTATGTAATCGGATAGCACACGGGTCCTGTTTTTGAAATTGTAAAGGAAGCTGCAACGCGGCAATGACTGACCAACTCGCCACGATAATCGAACACCCAGTTTAGTACAGCGACTCACAACACCGAAGCAATCTTTGCCCTGGCGTCAATAACCTTGGCTTTGTTCATCTCCCGGAACAGCCAGCCAGCACGGTAGAATTGTTTGAAGCTTTACTCATTTCTCGACTGTTAAGAAAGAGCATAGAGATACAAACCTGAATGTTTTCTTCGACATTCTGTAAACTGACTACCAATTGCTTTTTGTCACTGATTTTGATAAAACTTTAAAAATGTCTGTCATCCATTCCACGAGTAACATTTATGGTGGTAAAAAATATTCTAGCACGTTTCATCAAATGTCCACTAATTAACGCCAACGTCACAATCCCAAGCAATTATTGACAAAGTTACTCTTAGCGCTTGCAATCCCATCTCTGTTGTTCCAGTTTTCAAATTGAGAATTCTAGAATTGAATGGTGATCTAAGCAGTGGCAAAAATTCTGAAATGGTTGGAGTGTCCAGCCAACAAAAATGGCACTTGGAATTCCAACTCCAACTCTCACCCAACAGGGCTCATTTAGCCCTGATCTGTGCCGTTACATGCTTTTCAGTAAATGTTGTTCTCTGTCTCCCCGCAGACTCGGTAAAAAAATCTGCAAATACCGCTGTCTCCAAATAATTTAATTGTACAGGTCCAATTCCTCATTGAATTCTTGTGTTATTTGCCCATGACCAGACATTATTATGATTTTATTGAAAGTGTTAAAACACGTGACAGTGATAACTTGTGCTAAATCTTAAACTTGGTGTTCGTGTATATCAGTTGTGTTGCAGTAACGGTGTGATGTGAAGATGTGACTAAATCTCATTTACATTATGTGTGTCTGTTTAATCATAGCAAATTAATGTCTAGTAAATTCCCGCATTTAGAATCAGTCTCAATTTACAGAGATATGACACGATCTTCAGCTTAGACTCCTCGCGCTTCAGAACGTACGTCGTAGATTAGAAATATGGTGTAAATGAGTCTTGGTCGATTGTTACCTATATACTTTTATCAGATTTATTGTACGTTCACATTTGAGACAAGCGCGCCCATCGGTCGATAGCCGTGTGATCTTCACCTAGTCCCGCAATCTCTATTCTTGTCTGCAGTTTAAATATTGCTGCGTTGTTGCGCACTGACGTCACAAGTGGTTTGTCATATTGAGATGGTGTCGACGTCTTCGGCCCAGCTCTGTGCCCTAAACAGGTGTACCGGTATGTTAACATCCAGCAGCGTGTTCAATGCCAGTAGTATCCAGAAATGCAGAAATAAGTACAAAACGCGTTTACAAGTGTTAAGGGCTCAGGACGCGGCCTCAGACGTTTGCCTTGTCCAGGCAACGTTCGCGTGTAGAGGATCGTGAAGACCTGTGTGGTCAACTCTCATATACAAGAAACAGAATAGTGGTAAATTGTGAATTACTCAAGTTGGCCAAAATTGTAGTTACGCCAGTTAAAATAGGCGTATTATAATTTTCGCTCAGTATTATTAGTTGATATTTCGTACGTAGTGTATGTATACAGAGGCGGCTAACACGGGCCCGGTGCAAGCAGAAAGATTAATTTCTCAACCATCACACTTCGTAAAACATTCTCTAATTATTATGTTAACGAGACGAAAAATATTAAATTATCGTAGATAGTAAAACCACATAGATTTCACAGGAGAAATCACAATTTTCTATTTACTTGAGTACTACTTAATATCAATCTCGTAGTTAGGAAGGAGTTGGAAAATTTTTAAATTTATTAAGAAGTCTGAAATGTCCGTTATGACAGACTATATGTAATATGGTCTTTAGGAAACAACTGTAATCAGTAATTTTATCTGTAAATTAAATTGAATTTAATTTAAGATTTATAGTTAGGTGGTATCTGCAAACTTTTAGCAGTGTGTGGTATATCTATAAATTTGTTCTTTTTTTTAGGTTATTTGATATGTTTTGCTTGGATTGTTTCGGCTGAGGGACGAGCGTGGCCGTTGTGTTTGCATGAATTCCGAAACGTACGATGGGACCCCGCTGTATGTGTTGCGGATTTAATAAAAATGTGCCAGTTTTACTTCTTGATAGATGCCTTTACGCGTGTTATTGCGCTTAACGTTCCAATATATAGTCATCGCAGTGCTGAAACTTAATGTTAATATAATGTCTAGGGCTTGTCACGCTGCTCACACTGCGGATTTCATTGTTTTCTCCGGTACGAAGGACTCGCGAGGAGTGTGACAGGCGCAGGAGTCGTATACACTATCTTGTAGCTATAATTTTCCTTATTCACCGGCCCCCTCTCCGTCCAGGTCAAAGCGTGTTCATATATTGGATATAAAATCACAAATTTCAAATTGGATATCGTATACAAGCATCGATGAAATATTTACATAATTTATTTATATAAAATGTTCACTCATGATTGGCGTTATATAAAGATATCTTAATTATATAAAGTACACGTTACGAATTATTTTTTCAAAATAGTTTCACGTTCCACAATCTTTGATAATACAGTTTGTTGAGTTGATTTGGTCGCCTATACCATAAACAATAATTCGGGTTACGCTAGCTACGAGCTTAATATATTATTTGAATTTTAATGATATGTAATAACTTCTTGTATTTTACATCACCTAATGTAAGTTAAATTGGAGCGAATTCTCTAGTTACATAATTACATTATCCTCTTACAATAACATTAAGGATTTATAATATTAAGAGCTTTTCGATTAGTATACTTACAAAAAAAATGAGATCTTATGAAATAATCTGAATTTTTCGCGATAATTTATTATATTTAATATCCATCCAGTATTATTAGATAAATAGGTGTAATGGTGAAAAATTGCCATTTTCTAGCTCCTATAGTTAATGTAACATAGGTTCAGTAATTGGCCAACAGATAATTCTTAATTAAGTACAAATTTTCCGAATAAAATACTTTTGATTTATCTCGGTCCCATCGCTCGTGAAACAAGTTATATATACATATAAGTATAGGTAGGTCGTCGATGTTGTTTTGATAAACACACAGTAACCTGTATTGTATAAACATGAAATTCTAAATTGTAAGTGTTTAATTGAAACAACGTCAGAACGAACGAACTTTGCATTGCTCCCTTGTCATGTCATTGGCACAAAACCCACCTACCTAGAAGTAATATCAAATAAAATTTGGAAATGTTTGTTATATTGTATTAATCTAGGGTGGTTATATATTATGATTTTATCGAAGTTGATAAATATTCCTAATGATGGAACTATTCCGTTATTATTAAACTCTTAACTAATAACTAGCCTGTCATTTATCGACTTTGATAAAAGAGCAAGGATTGTTATCATGACTTGAATATATTAAAATTTATATCCTCTATTGGGATAATAATAACTTGAAATATTAACCAATGGTGCAATGTTAAGTGCTGATATATGGATCGAAGACGGAAATATATATGGAAAGAAGACATCACTGGATGCTCTACTGAAGTTCGTCATTTTAAGGAACTTCTGTCCGTTCAAAAGTTACTATGATTCGCGTTCATGAGTCTGTTTCGGAGTTCATCAAGCGTACGTGCAAAAATATTTGGTAATTGTAACGAGCGATTCCATACCATAGTCCTGTTAAGTCGAAATATATTAATTTATAAATCACGGTTTTATTTTTAAATAGAGTTAGTGGAAATGTGAATGTAAAGATCAACGTTGTGATGCTATCGTAGATGATAAAGAATTTGGAAAGAACAAAGATGACGGTTAACGTGTTTAGCACCCAATACATATTAGCGATGACCTTAAAGGGATGCTACCTTATATCTTTGAAATACATCCCTCTAACGCACCAGACGAACAAATAAGGATATACGGCGACAAGAACAGTAACGAATAGTTTGAGAAATTAATTTACTAAGTCACTGGCGATAATTTGAGTACAGAGAGAAGTATACACCATGTTGCTGTCTCCTTATTTGTGCGGCACCAGTCGAAGGGATCGCTGTGATCGCTAATACGTAGTCGGTGGGCGAGTACACGATACGACAGCACAACGACGTCATCAGTGTCGTCATCCACCAGCTGGAATACATACACTGTACATTGAACACGTCATTTTTTTAACTCTAGATCACTTTCGCCACGACGTGCATATATTTGAAGGCACTGCGGCCAGTGATCATTTTAATTTTAATGTGGTGGTTGTTTACTGCATCTGGCATGCGAAGCGAAGGCTCATTGGTATAGTTAATACGGATAAATTGTAATTTAATGCTTATATGGAGCCAACTGTATTACTCAGAAATGCTCACAAAGCAGCCATCTTTTTGTCGATGGCTAGATATACATATTATTATGAAACAGCAATGTTTCTGAATGATGCGGAAGTAAAATAATCTTTCTGATAACTTTGTGGAAGGCTAGTTTGGACTATAGACCTTATTGTCACTTCGGGAATGTATGAACACTATAATATATCGCAATACGTACCCATAGCAACAACAGTGGTGTTTAGGTAGATCCTTTTTCCACTGGCTTCAATACCGTACGCGTTTTTATAGCAGTCGACTGATACTAGGATGTTGAACGTAATATCTCCAAGTAGATAATACTTGTTCTGTAAACCTGTTGACAGACTTGGATAAAAACGCCCGCACTTGTACCTCTAATAAACGTTTGTAACTGTATTGCGTCTGTTTGATTGTAAGAAGAACCCTTATTTAGACCCCACTACGTGTAGTGTCGCCCAGACGGTCGATGGAACGGATTTGTAACAAACAAAGTTTAGCTATTAAATCAGCTTACGAAGTTTCTCAAGAAACAATCAGCTAATCAAACCGGATTTCAATAACGTCTACGTGTCCAAACACTTCAACACGAAACTATATTGCTATCAATACCCGTTTCGAAAAATTCCATGGTATGTCTGGAGCTTTTTCCAATTTTTGTACTTAAGTTGTAACGAGGCAGTGCTAAGCTGTACTGTAAGAATGATTTTCTTTTTCGTATAAGTTGTGAATCCAAATTGTATAAATGACTAAATAAAACGAACATCGATGTTTAATTTTAGAAACCCTACTGCCTAACCATAAGCGATTTTTCATAATAATTCTGTACTGTCATGCTATGCAATGAACTAACACTAAATTGCTAATATGTACTAATTATGCTGAAATTAGTGCATATGAGCTCGCTGTGCGCACATCACCGATAGTGTCAACTAGAAACAGACGAACGTAAGAAGTCCAGAGGCTCGTAGATATCTATAACAGTGGGCCAAAACTAGAAGGATAGAGTGCACACATCCCAGTATAGTTTGATTCACAAAATGTCAACTCCTCAATCAAAAAGACAGCCCAATCGTGTTAGAACTCATTGGTTATGTATTAACAAGTTCTATTACTATAGGTTGTATCCAGAGTCTGATGTTGGAGCTGGAAGTTGGCCATAGGAACTCCTCAATCAAACAAGATAGCACCATCGTTGTATTTAGACTCATTGGTTATGCATTGACAAGCGCTTTGACACTAGTTGGTGTTCAGGGTCTGATGATGGAGCTGGAAGGTTGCGATTGGAAAAAATAGCACCACCGTGTTTGGACTCATTGGATATTTATTGATAAGTGTTATTACAGTAGGTGGTGTCCAGTGTTCAGACACTGGACACCACCTACTGTAATAACACTTATCAGCCCGCAGCGTATCTTCTGGCCCCAGGATCAGTCCTGGGGCCAGAAGGTGATCACGGGCACTCCTCAAGTAATCCAGATGGCTACATCGTGTTTGGACTCATTGGATATGTATTGACAAGTACTATTACACTAGTTGGTGTCCCTGGGGCTGATGATGGAGCCGGAAGTTGGCCATAGGAACTCCTCAATCAATCAAGATAGTACAATCGTGTTGGGATCCGTTGGCTTTGTCTTGACTAGTACATACTATATAGCTCTAGGTAATATCCAGGGTTCGATGATGGAGTCGAAAGGTGGCCATAGGAACTCCTCAACCAAACAAGATAACAGCGTCGTGTTTGGTTGGACTTGTTGGTTATGTATTGACAAGTACTATTACACTAGATGGTGCCCAGGTCCTGATTTGTTTCGGCCATTTGGATTTTTTTGGACAAGAAGGTACGTTATCCCAAAGTGTAGATCAGTATCTGATGATGGAGCTGGAAGTTCGCCACATGATTTCCTCCACTAAACAAGATAGTCTCCTTGTGTTTGGGTTCGTTTGATGTCTTGAAAAAACCTATAGCTAACGGTGCAGCCCCCAAGGTCTGAAGTAGGAGCTGGAAGGTGGCAAGAGGAACTTCTCAACTAAACTAGACAGCCCTGATGTGTTTTGGGCTCGTTAATTTTTGTCGTAACAAAAACTATAGCCTAAGGTGTCCATGGTCTGATTATAGAGGCGGAAGGTGGCCACAGGAACTCCTCGACCTTACAAGATAGCCCTGTACTGTTGGGCCCGTTGGATTTGTGAAGGTGATTGAACAGATATTTAAACTCTGTTAAGCGAGTTATTAAATAAAATAGCTTGCATTGAGCTTGAGCAGTTCATTGTAATGAGCGTGTACACTCCATGTGCTTCATATGATATTCTCGAGAAATATGTGGCAGAAGAATTTTAACAGTAATAAAACATTTCAACATTAATATACTGGAAAAGCCTGCCGTAGTAAATAAATTTATAACTTTATTAAAGTCGTATAAGTTGTGCAATACATTCTTTGAACCAACTAGATTATCTGCCAGGAACTTAAATTTGTAGTTTGTAAAACATGATCTCCCATACTTTCCGTATGGGAGAAAATGTTTTGCATTGTGCGTGTTCTGACACGTACTTAGTCGGTTTTTAACATCACGTTTCAGGATTGTGAATACCAATTGTTTAAAATCTATCTACATTATCACCGTTAGATTATAAACTGTCGAAAAATTGTGAATTCATTTTCGGTAGTTTTTATTTATTCAAACTCAAAGTATTTATTTCAATTAAACCATTTACAGGCACCTTTGAATTGTCAAATAGTCGTTCATTTAGTCAGAAAGTTGAAGCTAATTGCCCATTCCAAAACGTAGATCTTTATGGAGAAGCACGGGCAAGAAACTTCAAGGACACTCTTTTAAATATAGAAAATTGCAAAATCCTGGTTACATTATTTTTGTTGCTTCTATATGTTCTATATTATTATTATTTAAATGATACATAAATGTAATTAATTTTTTAAGTTAAGGAATGACCAACATCTCTCGAGGCGTTTGGATCAAGGGCCTGATTTAGAAGGAAGTACTCGTCGATACGCTGGACCACCATTTTTTATTTTATTTTGAAAAAAATATTTAAAAATGTGTGTTAGGTATATGTTAAATATTTTTATAAACGTAATAATATTTTATATCAATTCCATAAAAACTATAATATTAATATTTGTAATAGATAAATTAATGATTATTGTAAGAAATATTTTTATTATAATGGATAATGGCAACGAGCAGACCGTATTGTTATATGCTTCACCTGTTGCATCATCATCATCACATTATCAAGCAAATAAATGTTTATATTTGATTTGAATATTTAAGATTTTAACTTAAGACCAGTAATTACCATAAATGATTTAGTTTGTAATGTGATCTAAAGGCAGAATATATTTTTTAAAGAAAATACGTTGTCGAATATTTTGGCGCGCGCGTCAAGGTCAACCGTCGCTTACAAGCAACGGCCTTGACGGTCGGGACCGTTACTGTCACTTATAATCGACGGTGGGAACTTTAGCGGTTTAATAAATTATCATAATACTGTTATTTTCTTTAAAATTGAGCCCATTTTCCCTACACGTTTTTCTTAGGCCTACCAGATAGATATTTTTTGTGTTAAGTTTTTTTACCGTTTATTACCTACATCATCATATCTATATATAATCTGGATTTGGTCGCGATTTGCAAAAAGCAATAACATTGAACTTGCCTGGGAATTGAACGCGATATCTGCGTGTCACTGATTAAATACGCACTAAATAGGATACACGTATTATCACACTCACTTTTACATCCTGTCCGTGTTTCTAAACTTTTAAATACACTATTATATCTATCAATAAAAGCGAAAACTGGGATGGATTTTGAAAATTTTCAAACTTCAAACGGCCTTCATCCTTTTTTACTTCATGTAAGTTTATCTTGTCATTGAAATTCTAGTGATTGACATAATAAATATCGACTATAAACAAGGAGTATTTAATACTTTTCGGCTAGGATCTTCAAGATGCTGTTGGAACTAGCCCGCGTTCTACTTAATAAAGACGCTGCCTTTTTTCCGTTATTAAATAATGTCATAGGTTTATCATCGACATTATATCAACACTGACAAGAAGTTATTAAAGCATCATCCACATAGAATATGTGGAAAAAATAAGTATTATTGAAGCTAACTCAAAAACTACCCATGCAAAGTTAATAAAATAATGCGGCCCAGTATTACGGAGAAATCGATGAATATAAATTAAAAATATATACACACGAACATAGAACCTCCTCCTTTTTTGAAGTCGGTTAAAAATACAAAAAGCTGTTATTTAGCTATGTCGAATTTTCATGTCTTTTGCTGTGTGTACCTACAATATTAAATTATTTTTCTTATATATTTTTCGCAACATGATCGAGTCCTGATGCGGATAACTGAGGCCTGGGTTATCGAGTTTCTATCTCCTTTCATTTTTAAAGGCATTCTTTTAAGTAACGTTGGTAACCAACACCAATTTCAAATTTGGCATCTCTATTATTACAAAGTTGTCTTGACGGACGCACTGACATTAAAGATGATTAGTCTTTGTTTCAAAAAGTGCACTGGTTTTCCTATTCCAACTCCGGTGCCGGTACTGGTTCAAAGTACTTAGTTGTTTGTCAGCAGTCAGCACCTGCACGCGTAGCATGACAACCATATAAACGGGAAGAAGAGAGTCTTGCCTACACTGCTCCTGCACTCTTAGCATGACCACAATTAATTACGGGTTTTGGCGACGAAAGAATAGAGTAAATTACTGATTGTGGTTGTTTATCTGTCATTTTGTCTATTCTTCCGACGAGAAATCCCGTTTTTTTTTTGTGGTCATGCTAAGCGTGCAGGAGCAGTGCAGGCAAGACTCTCTTCTTCGAAGTTGTAAAAAAAGCAGCGAGCGCTACTTAAAGTTTAAACGGCCCTACCGGTTCTCGACTGGCTCACTTTCACGCCAGCTTTAAATTCTGTCTGTTTCTATCAAAACACACAAAATTAAAAAAAAACGGGTTCCGTTCAATTAAGGGTTAATAGTAAGTATCCCAACACCTGACAACACTTCATTGCTAGCATATAACCGGACCATTTAGGCTTGCGCTTGAGCTTCCGTTTTACCGACGGAGAAGACCAGTTTGGGGCTCAGTGGCAATAATAGTTAGGTATTAATTCTTGCAAAAAGTGCAAAATATGATTGTATATTTATTATAACTTTGTTCGTTTTCACGGTTTTAATTATGGACGTATTTCAATGGAATTACAATAAAAATTGTTTTTGATTTGAAAGTTACTCAATATAAAATAGACTGATGGAACACTTAAAAAAATCGTAACATCGATAGCACCAAAACTTAAAATTTATACGACCGCATCTCTAATCATAGACAATTTCGAGCGGCCATTGCTGTTTACATCTTTTGCAAATTTTGAAAAGCCAGAGCTTAGGTTCATAATATAGGGTAGTATTTAAACCCCAATAAAAAAAAAACAAAAATAATCCGAATTCCAATCAAAATTAAACCGACCCCTTCCCCCCCTTCCCTTCCTTTTTATTTAACCGTTAAATAAATAAAATTACTGATTGCACAGCAAAATACTCAACTCAAAATACAACTAAATAAGCAAAAATATATATTCTATATATTCTAGTCGTTTTTGGCGTAGGAGGTCACAGTGCTAACCTATTGCTAGTTTCTTTGAGAGTAAAAATATTTAATCTAATCTCACTAGTGCGGTTCCGGGTACTAAACTTAGTAGTTGAGTTTTGAGATGCTTATTACGATATACTCGTATGTTACACGGATAATTATTTTGCTATGAGTGTGAGTATTATGTATGTGCGCAGTCAGTATTTATGATATGATTGTCGTTTTTGTGTACCTGCTACATCAGGTAGATGTATATTTTCAAATTAGCTGCCTGTACTAGTTTTGTTAAACAATTAGTTTATTTTTAGTGAAATAATTTATTTGATGTAAAAATTTATATAAATGATGGAAATAAATTGATAGGTGATTATTAATTTGTTGATTTTTTATTTTGTTTGTTTGAACGCGATCTCTGGAACTACCAGTTGGATTAAAAAAAATCTTTTTGCTTTTGATAGCCCAATTCTTGAGGAGCTAAGCGAAAATTAAGTAGTAGCGCGGGCGGGCAATGCGATGCGACACGGTGGGGAACAAGAAATTTCACGCGGACTAAGTCGCTGGCAGAAGCTAGTGTTATGAATAAATTAGCTAGACATCAGTAACAGTCGGTGGTGTCATTCCCTGTGAACAGCACCGGTGGGATCAAATTTGGTGGCGTCACGAGGAATGAAGGCTTGATTGAACGAAGCGAGCACATATTCTCATCGCTGGTTAAATTCGAGGTGTTCCTAAGCAGCGGTTTGTGGTGACCTCTTACCATCAAGTGGCCCGTCGGCTTGCATGCCATCCAGATGTTTCGATCAAATACAAGCAAAAGCTGCCAAATAAACGCCTCATGTTATAAAATAACCATTTATTCTTTCCGTCACATTAAAACTCTATAAAATAAAACAAAATATATTACAACAATTACCAGAACACGGGTTCATAAACAGACAGCAAATTATTCAAATGAGTTTCTTCGCACCTCTATTATTTTTGGGCACGAGTTAGTTTACGGAAAACATTGTAATACAGAGAAGTTATAACACCTATTTAAGTGGTACAGTATGCACATGATTGCCTCCTTATTTAAAAACTACGCGACATTTATACCTTAAGGTTTCATACATACTACTATTTCTTTATCATTATCATGACATTGTTCTTGATGAGTGAGGAGACTAAAGAATAGACAATTTTATACAATTTTTATTCCAGGTGTTAGTAACAAATTTATGAAGAGGGGGGGGGGGGGGGGGGAATGTCGGCTCTAAAACAAAACAAATACCAGCTGCTAATCTATATCTTTGTAAAGCTACGGTTTCCTAGAAGAGCGGTGGCCACACAGTGTCCGAAATAACCGAAATTTACCGTTGAATGACGTCACTGAAACGTTGTTTATGAAAGTAACCTGGTGTATGTTCCTAGAGAGCGTTTTTGACGCTGTAAAGTCAAACCTCGCTGCCCAAAGATTTAAATCGCTAGATTTGCCCTCATCGTACTTACTCACGCGAAAGTGTCCATAATAAGAGTGAGCTCACACTTTATTATTAAATACCTCTTCTAGGAAATCGTAGATTTAAAGACCGAAGAATGAACGTAATCTGTAATGTGAAGAAACCCATACTTATTGTTTTTTGTTTTATAGAAAAGTACGAATATTAAGATTGAGGTGTAATTACAATATCATACCAACTGCTTTCAAAGCTATCATAAATGTACAAACGAAAGACGCAGCTCCTCTTAGCCAGTAGGTAAGAGGCATGATCGTCTGTTCGGTTCTTACTATACATTATATTACAATATTAATAAAACATTGATTTCTTTATTTTCGCCTTATCCAGCTTGTATGACAAGTTCAAATAAGTCAAGTACTTGTTTCATGCGGACTGATTTTGCCATTTTTGTTTTAATTTACAACAGTCATTTATCAAAGTTTCAATTTTTATTTAAAGTATTAAACATAATTCAATATTATTCATTCAAAATATAAATTAAAACATGAATATTAAGAATTCTCCATAACACGACTAATTATACCCATTTTTTTTAATATTTGCTGTCGCTCCCTCACCGGACATCAAACCATGAGCCTTAGTATCGACATTTACAATTATTTTCACGCAATATTATACTTAACACATTTATTTCCGTGACACTACTAAAATATTACAAAAATACGATAATCAGTAAACATTGTAAATTGACAACAGATTATGACAAACATGTAAATAAACCGTCAGTCCCGTGTATGAGCTGGCAAAATCTATTTTATTACCGAAACATTAATTAGTGGAAGCACAGCTTACAAACATGGCTCATTAAATTCATGAGCAGGCGTGGCCTTTGGTTGTGGTAAAGATGTACATTATGTATGTGTAGCAATGTGTATATGACTGAGGCACCAGATACAAAAACAAGTGAACAGTTGCGAGCTCGCGCATTCTATAGCCCGCGGTATACGTTGGGCAAGCCCGCTCAGCCAACGAAAAATACACGCATTTTACGCAAAACGGCAAATTACACAAAAAGGCCCAGTACACGTTGGCTCGCCCAACATTATCACAATGTGCATGTACACGTAGAAACAAATACAAGTTACACCCCGCGCGCTGCTGATTTGCCTTGTGATTTGATTTGTGATTTGCCAGATCTATACTTTTAAGTATATCAACAAATGATTATTATTAAAAATCTTCCTGCACTACGTTATATAGGTAACGAGGTATTTGAAGACGGAAAATAAATTACATACGAAATTGGGCAATAAATTACTAATGTAACTTGTTTTCTGTGAAGACTCACAGCTGAAGTGTCACTCGGTTTAAGACACAGAACAGAGCGGAACTGGTTTAATAAAGCCGTAAGTGTTCGCAACGGCATCAAAATGGCGAGCCATTAATTAAGCTATATAATTATTTTGTTCCAGCTAAAATGCCTTACTCTAACCGCTACCTGTACTCGCTCTTATTATCAAAACAGATATGGATCTGTAGGCCCTGACAGACCGGCAGACGATTTGTTGAGAATTATGGACATCTATAACACACACGGAGGACAAAACGACCGCGCTGGCGATGCTTACCGGATGAATTCATTCTCTGTCATACGCAGCGATAAAATGTCCGCCGTCTGCCGACCACCTTAAGTATTAAATTCGCTAAGCCACGTTGTTAATACGGTCGATAATGCTAACCATCGGCCGCATACATGATCTATTAGAACTATGAAATGTACCGCAGTGTCACAGAAGTTAGTGTGTCCGTTATAAGGCCGAGCGGCATTGCTTGAGCTCGAAGGCGGCCGCGAGCGCGAGGTGGTCGGAGCCATACATGTGGTTGGGGAGGCGGCCCAGTACCTCGCATTCCGTCTGCGTAGGCAACCGCAAACGTTCCACCAGTCTTAACGGACTGCGGCAACTGAAACATAAGATAATTTATGTGACGCTGAACGATAGAATAGAATAATTATTTATTTGCATAGAAAGTAGGTACAAAAAAAATGTTTTATAATTAGAAATTCTTATACATTCTACCTGAAATTAGGCATTCAAATATTTAGTATAAATGCATAATAGTCAGTATGGTTTGTTCCAAAAGTATCTAATGAGAATGTAAACAAATAGATCCGCTGTGAATGCCGATTTGTAGTGCCACTTACAAATTGAGTGCATTCATTAATTTTAAAACATCTTAAAGGTGTATTTCATTCGATAATTTTGGTTAATTTTATAACCCCAATTCTCGTCCATGATTTTTCACTTACTATTTAATAATGTTACTCAAACAATAATAACTGTCGAAAAAAGTGGTGAGATTTAAAGTTGGAACAGGTTTTAACCTGATACTTTAGTTACCTACTTCCGATACTTTTGGTATAGACTATAACACGATCGACATTACACAACTTACCTAAAATAAATATAGTCGACGGTGACCCAATAGTCCTGGAAGGTGGTGGCGCCGCAGCGGCTGTCGTAGACCGAGCCCAGCTTGAGCGAGTGGGAGATGGCGCTGCTGTTGAACATCGTGCTGAACTGATCCACTAGCGCGGCGCTGTGCCCGCTCGGCGGCGCGTCCTCGCAGTACTCCGAGTTGTATAGCTAAGGAATACATAATTGTGATATAACTAGCTGCGCCCCGCGGTTTCACGCGCATTAGGCTCTATCCCGTGGAAATATCGGGATAAAAAGTATCCTGTTTCCTAATCCAGGTCATGGTATACCCGTGCCAAATTTCATCCAAATCTGTTCGGCCGTTTTACCGTGAAAGCGTAATAACGAAGAAATATACAAACAAACTCACTTTCGCATTTATAATAAATTAAGTTAGGATTAAAAAATAAGAGCGATAAACTAGTGACGGTCGCGGGAAGGGCAGGACCGGTCGCCGCAGCGGTGCTTGGGGAGCTCTATTATTTATTATTATTATTATACACCTCACCTAGTAATTCGCAGATTTATTGGCCGCTTAAAAGGAAAACGCCGGCCAATCCATGGCGCCCCGAACCAAACTAAAAGTCTGCCTGTCACAACCAAACGTTGTCCAATTGGAGGAGAATACAATGCTCTTTCTATATTACTATTTTTTGCATGGATATTTGTCATTACCTACTTAATTTTTCAGGTTAGATTAGAGAAGAAGTGCCGCGACGCCCCGTGACATGTAGCGCGACTTCATCCCCTCGCGAATACATGACTTAAAAATTAAACACTTAGATATTATTAACGATGCACATGTGTGGCTCACCTTAACGTTAGTGAAGTTAGTGTCACGGCCCTGCTGTCTGTCCAAGATCACTGCCAGGTGCTGACAGTTGTCAGTCACGCCTATCCGCCTCCAATCTGAACCGTCCCGGTATGGGCTTGCACTGTGGATTCAAGTAAATTAGTTCATTAGTTCTCCCTTCCTTGTGTTCGTAGCGACGAAATAAAAGCGTAATTTTAAGGAGTTCAGTAATTAACAGCATTTATATATTTTTATCACCTGTGGCTCAATTTTATTTTCCTGTTAGAGGTACGAACAGGGTGGGAAGTTCCTTATCCTCTATTGAAAAGGGTGAATCGTCCGACCAGACGAGTCGAGTGTAGTGTCTCGTGGACAACTGCCCGATTAATTTTGTCAGGCTTTTATATACACACATCAATACTGTCTCGGGATATTTCAGGTTTATTATCATAACTTTAAAAGTACTGGCCATATAAAAGATATTTAAACGTTAAATTGATCCTGGCAAATTTTTCTTTTCTGTAGGTATTCTAAATTCAAATATAAGAAAAAGAATGACTGAGGCGGTAAAATTAAATTACCTACTGCTACAGCTAGGCAATTGGTTTTGAAGTTACGATCGGAGCACCAGGTGCTGGTGAGCGATCAAACTTCATGCTCGTAGATGGCATGCACTTCGGATTCCAGCAGTACGACGAGGCAATCGCGAACAAGGATTACAATGGGGAAATTAATTTGGCTTCGAACGATCGCCAATGAGCTGGAGTACTACTGGGATTCATCAGAGAATAACTCTGATGAATCCCAGTTCGGCTTTCATCCAGATTCAAAAAGAATACGTGTTTGGAGAACACCTGGACGTGAGAGCCGCCCGCGAAATCCCTAAGAAGTCCATGCATACAAAGGTGGAAGAATACACCTTGGCGGGAGAACCGACCTCGTTTGCGTTCACGGCAACTTATCTGCTGCTTAATACCGTGACGAGGTACTGGAACCTGTAGTCCAACCACACCCGTTGCAAATGGGTCAAGATTTTATGCTTATGCATGAGAATGCCCGCTCACATACAGCTCGAGTGGCAACTCAGTGGCTGCAGCGACATAATGTGCCAACCCGGGACTGGCCTGTGCAGTCTCCGGTTTTAAATCCAATTGAGCACGCGTGGGATATGCTCCAACGACGGGCTTTACAAAATTTTCCCGAAACTCTGGTGACAGACAGTGAACCTTTTTTTTATTTTATTTTACTTTATTGGCCAACCAACAATTGTTTACACTGTAAATAGCTGAAGTAATATACTTATACCATAATCTAAGGTTAGTGTAACAATTTCTTACAGGTTAGCACCGCATGCCCCATAAACATATAACTTGTGCCACAAGCACTAAACTATAAAATTAATATAATAACTAAAATTAACAAGTTTGAATTAATATTACGTGATGGAATATAAAACTAAAATTAAAAGCAAAAGTAAACACAGACACAACAAAATAGAAAATAGAAAAACCTTTCTTACGTCTTCGTCGAGCCTGGGGCCTTATCTCACAAGAAGATATCGATAACCTCATTTCGAGTATGAATAATCGTTGCAGATGCGTTATTAGCCGAGTCGTTTTTACAGATTATTAATGTTTATTTTGTAATAAATTTAACTAGTCGCCCAGAGGTTGAAATTCGACCATATTTCATTTAAATGTCATGATTCTAAGGTAGCTATCTTGTGTCAAACGCTGTCAAACGCATGGTAGTGTGTGGAATGTTTTTTTTTATTCATTTAATTTATTTCTAATGTATATTACTGCACTCCTTCTCCGTATAAACTTTAACTGCGCCAAATTTCATACTCCTGGGTCCGCGTAATTTTCGTAAAAAGGGGTACAACGTTTTTGCTTTCACGTAATAATATAATAATGTTTCATTTAATTTGATTACTTTATTAAATAACCAAAAACAGAAGTTCGTTTTTTTGTACATTGTTAACTTTTAGTAATTCTTCTATAAAAGCCTTTTTTTTATTTGTATTCAATTTCCTATTGGTAAAGTTTAAAATACTGCGCATTTTAAAATACCTAGATTTTCTAAGTAGTTTCTTTTCAATACATGAATAAATCAAATAACCCTAGATTGTGTTGTTGTGTGTATTATAATCTCGCGGAAAACTCTGCTTGCGCAATGTAGAATTTGTGTGACCTCACATACAATGCATAGTTCGTATGTGGTTATAGATATCCACATCCAATTAACTGAATATAATAAAATATACAAATATGACATACCTAACATGTCCTCTATCTAACAGTTTTATAACAGCGCTGTCGGGTGTGGAATTGAAATCACCGGTCAATATTATAGGAAGGTGTCCCGATCTGAAAACAATAAAAAATGTAATGATGTAATAACAAGTGAGAAACGTGTCGGTTCATCAAATAACCAAGTAGTTGGTAAAATACTAAGCACTAGTACCTAGTCGTCATCAAAGTCACGTTTACAACTATTTTGCGATACTAGTGGGCCTAGCACGAACGCATGGAGAAAAAGTCACGTAAATTCTACGACTTTAAAGTTGAAAATACTCGTTTCGCACATAACATTAAGACTTAATTCATATCTATAGATTATACTAATTATGCTTGACGCAAAAAAGAAACAAAATCCTATATGATCTATTTTATTTTGGATACGTTTAAAAAACGTTACAATTTACGTTACGTATACGTCGCGCGTTCGTGCTAGCGCCTCAGGTAGTGGTCAAAATTAGGGCCGAACGGAACTGTACTGGACCACGGGTTACAATATTTCGTCCAACGTATCATAAGCCCCGAACAAGTGCCATATAAAGTCGTTGCGTATGATAGGGCTTTAACTTTACATAAAGCAACACTTCGATTGTCGACATTTTCAATTCATATGTACTTTCTGAGTTTATCGTGGACATTACAGACATCGGTGAAGGAAAACATCGTGAGGAAACCTGGACTATATATCTTGAGCAGGCGTGGTAATCAATGTCTTGTCTTCTCTGTATGAGAAGAGGCCTCTGCCCTGCAATGGGATTGGAGTAAGTGTTAACTTACTCTCTCCCATTATCATAGAAAGCGAAGCGGTCGATCTCAGCTAGGAAGACCTGCATCTGTGCCAGCCTCACGTCGGTCCTCTTCGGGTTATACAGCAGGTGCGTGGTGGCTACCACCACTGGCGAGCCGGGCACTTCGTAGGGCGCCAACTTCACCATAATCCCGATGTTGTCCCGGTTCAGGATTGGAAGCTCGGGCTGGTTGAATTCCACCTGTGGAAGGACAAGTTTTGTGAGTTAGTTTCACCAATCTGGTGCGTAGTACTCGGAACAGGCGCACGTGTATAATTAAATATTTGAATGCATACGAAACAAAAGGAGTATGTTCGTAACAAGGTTCTTTTGGCGCCAGGACAAAATTGGCCATACCTGCGCCTGCTACAACTAACTGCGCCATCTTGTTTTGTCATTACAATTACTGCGACAATTTCACAAAAACCGAAAATCAATTATTGTTTTAGCGCCAGACTGTCAATGTCATTCAGGCGGCAACCGATCCTTGTAACACTCTAGGCTCGATGCAGTGCCGTTGTGTAGTTTCTGCCTACCCCTATGGGGATTGAAACACCTAAACCTAAAGGTTCATAAAATTATCCAGGTAAGGTGAGTTGACATTGAAAGAGGCACACGGGAGCGTTTGAGATTGGTACAAGCAGGGAGAGGCTCAGCAGGTGGCGAAGTCGGGCTGTCGATGATGATAAAGGTGTTCATATTTAGCAATAATTGCTTTTTTAAATCAATCAATTAGCCATGCTCAAATGTAAGCAATTTATGCAAATCAACAATCGCCACGGAGTATAATGGTATAGCAGATTTATGTAAACAAATAAATCGTTGATTTTAATTATTGCGAAATTGTGCGCTGTTACGACGGACTCAAACAAAGCATGTTGAAAACAAGTTGACGTCAAACTGGATAACATAAAGCTTATAAATATCATAATTCGCTAGAAGAAGCACATTCTGAACATCATCACGTCTGTGTTCCCCCAAGGGAAAACCACAGTAATAGGAACAGACAGGGCTGCTATTAAGAAATTCTGATGGAAAAACCCCACACTTTGCTCAACCCGGGAATCGAACCCAAACCGCGGTTCAGTAGTCGCGCTTGCAAGTATAAAGCGCAGGCACTGCGAACTATGAACCGAAGTATGAAAAGACACGACGGCAGCCAGCTACGTGAGCGAAGCTAACTTAGCTTCGGTTCGCTTCGTTCTTATTGTGGCCTACGCTTTCTAGCCAAAGGCAGTCAATAATAAAAACCACCCTATTAACCCACTATTTATATTTATTTATGTCTCGATATAAGGCTGGTTTCACAGCTGTCCGGGAGACCCGTACAGGCCGTCCGTACGCGGGAGACCCGTACGGGTAGCGCCCGCAGTGTTCTGAAACGCGGGAGTAGTACGATACGTTGTACGGGCCCTACCCGGAGCGGGTCGCGTAAGTAAAATTCTTCTAAATCCCTTTCGCACATTTTGTATGAGCCATCGCACACTACAGGCGCGCCGCACCGCGGCTGTAATGTACAAGCGCACATTACAGCCGCGGTGCGGCGCGCCTAAAAGGCAAGCGCCTTTACTGACTCGTAAAGTGCCTAAGTTACTTTGTAATGGTAGTTTAATTTCGCATTATATTTCTAGTAACGATCAATTTAATCGCGGAGCAGCGATTAAGCAAATTATTTCTTATTCAAGCGATTAGAAACTGCATTTATACCGTAATGACTTTGATTTTGGAGTGTTTCTAACCCATGAAAATTCTAATTTGATGAGAATCATTAACAAAACAGTATAATAATAAAATAGGAAGCTCGCAGTTGCCGTGTGACCTATCGTGATCATAATATTATGAATGTTAAGTCCGAGAAGGGGAATTGGCCCTGTAGTTTAGAACAATTTTGCACAGCCTGAAAGCTATTTTATTTCTGAAGTAGCAGTAAAAAAGCTGATATAACAAATAGACCTGCTGATTGCTGTTGACCAATCCCTATCAAAATCGATGATCATTCAGAGTTCCAACTTCTAGAAACAACAGGCATTCGAGAGCAAACAATAAAGGGTTTAGGGAACTTTGCAGATGTGTGTTTTATACTATCGCCTGGCACCAGCATTGCTGCGATCGCTACCCATAGCAAGGTAGGTGCCAACACCAAAGCATCACCGTAATAGAATCCGGTGACAGAAAGATCTCGGAGTTTATCAATCAAACGAAACGACGCGTGTATCTGATAACAGCAGAGCATTACACACAATAGCATACATTTATCCGTAGATAAAGATTACATTCACATTTAAAAACTCATGAGCGTATAATAAGTACTATTAGATACAGCGATAGGTAAACAATGAATGGGCCGCGTTGATAATATGAACGGCACTTGGTGACAATGGTGCTATAAATCAACTGACAGCTGAACTAGTTATCTCCGCGACTGTATCGGACAAGGTCGCATCTGAATAGAAAGGTCAAGCTTTATTCCTGGAGTTTGCATTGTCAATTTTGGCAGTCAACATTTTGAGGAAAATGTACACACAATGGAGCCCCAGTTTCCCAATGACCTAGGGGACCTCACACAGGAGTATTGGAATACTAGAGCGCACAGCATGGATACCGGAGATATTTGCACTTATTTCACATCTCTACATATAAAACAGTTCCCTGACTAAGTGGCTAACTGACGTAGTTACGCACAACTTTAAGTAGGAACTAACAAATATTAACCCACCCGGAAGGGTTTAGAGGTGCACTTAAAAGGAATGTTTAAAAGTATGAATCAAAATTTATTTGAAAATTATTCCTGTTATTTTGGTCCTACTAGCGTAGCTTTTACAATGTCACATCACAGTGCTGGATAATATTAGTCATTGACTCAACAGTTACAGCCGCACTAATACTTTTTCATATTTTAGGTTCTTTCTGCCCTTAAGCGCACCTTTTGTATCGCCTTTTACACTGTACGTAAATTTTGCTTGTACTTACACCGACATGCCCCTTCAGTTCGAACATCGAGGTCCTGAAGTAGATGGCGCACCCATCATGCCGGTGCCCAGTCTTCTTCTTGAATATCTTGGTGTAGCCGATCTGCTCGAACCTCGAGAAGAAACTTTCTAAGTGCGACGATTGTACTTCTTGTAAACATAGTATCTGAAACACATGTATTCAAGTTATTTGTCTCATTCGGAACAGCGATTTTAGAATTTAGAAGTGATCGCAACATGGCGGTTTCGATCCTGGCTGCAGCATCAGGTCATCTCTACCAATTAAATGTACTGTCGTTGTAACCGAATGAGTCTACTATATTTCAACTTGATAGACCAAGAGAAAGTGACAAGTGAAAAGGATTTGACCATAAGATCACAACTCTTATAAAAAAAACATCGTAAATAAGAACATACATCAGGTGATAAACTGGTGATTTCATCGAAGAGTCGTGCAGCCCTGCATTTCCACTTGAGGTCGCGCGGCGAGCAGTCTGTGTACAAGTAGGGGTGGCACTCCAGCAGGTACTGAGCCAGCAAGTTATACGACAGCACCTTGAACTTCAGCGACGGACCTGCGGAAACCAGTCCTTCGGTAAACAGTGACTGTGCAGACACTTTTTCTATGCAGCTTCAGAAAATTTCTATTGTGTGTTTAGGGACAATGATACGTTAAAAAAACACATTTGAGAATATTAAGGACGAATAATTTATGACATCTGTCATCTATCAAACCGCACTTTGCCTTCGTGGTGGATTACGGCCCACTCCCTGTGCCTCAGTAGTGGGAACATTATAGGCTGATTATCTCAAACACGAAAATCATTTTTGAAAAATCAGACTGTCGTAATAGGTTTGTTTGGAATCAAGATTGAAAGGAATAAAATACACACCCTGCCTATTATCTCGGCCGCCTGCTACAGTTTCCCACACCCTGAAGTCAGATGGTATATTAAGTGGCGCCCTTCGACCCTCGCCTGACGATGCCATCTCGCCAGACTGCCGCAGCCACTCCTCATTATTACCCGCCGTACTGAACAATAAACAAATGATTAGAACTCTTAAATAATTAAACATCACATTTGTTAGTAACAGACAATTTCAAAATCTTCATTCTAAAAAAGGGTTTCCTCTGTGCGTCAAACTCGAAAATGATTTTTTTGTACACGGAAAATTGTGTAATTTTCATAAAGTTACCATGTTCTCAAATAAGATCGTCAAAAACCTTGGGGTTTCGATACAGCTTGGTGCTCTGAAATATAAAAAAAATCAAGAGAAACGTTTGAAATGTATGGTCTAGTGTGTTGTTGTTTTCAGGGCGCGAAATAATTAGGCATTTATTCTTAATAAACTAATAAAATAAAAATAAATTAAACACTGGTCAAGATTGTTTTCATTTATTCGATTACATAACAAATGTGTTCCGCAGACTTTGCTTTGTATCAGCCTATGTAATCAGACTCTCAGATAATACTCTCAGACAGATTGACCACATTAGCGCCGCAAACATCAGGTGTTTGCAAGTTCTCTGAACGAACAGTACAGTCAGTGCCTTTATTATCTGATGCCCTGCATTCATGGTAGATGTGGTCACATCTTAAACCTGTAAAAACACTTAATTACAACATGGTAGCAGACAGCAAGCACAATTGCTAAGCGTCGGGTTCTAGATTCCATTAAGTCTGGACTCGACCCCGGTTACTGGCAAAAAGATAACCAATAACATTGACGAAATATAAGTGTCTTGAACCTCTGCCCATTATACAGTACAACTTTGTATTCTATCAAAACACGTGACTACTGAGATGTCGGCTAATAGAGAGTACGGAAGAAGAGGGCATGCTGCGCAGCACCCAGGGATAAGGGCTGATGATGGTCAGTGTTATTGTTAATGATTATTGTAGAGAAAATAAGTTATTACATAATAAATAGTCGAAAATACATACTTACCAGTCTATCGGGATGCCTTTGATGTAATAATGCCCGTTAAACGGCTATCCGTAAATAAAGCCCAAATCACAGCAGTAAAATAATTTTAATTCAATCATACCAATAATTAAATAATATAGATCTGTCAGACACATGTGACAGTCAATAAAAAAATATAGGGGAAGAGGTTTTATGACGAACAATAATTATCTAAAAATCACACGAGCTAATAATGGGTAACTTGAACTATAGGCGCGCTACACACTTGTTCGGGTCGGCATGATTCGGCACAGCCCAGAGGCAAAATCGAAAAATATACATAAATACATAAACTCACGCCTTCTTCCCATGGGGGCAGACAGAAACTACAGAACGCCACCTGCTACGAACCTTACATAGTCGTTTTGCTTCGTTTACGTTCATACATCTGGTCATACACGCACGCCGGTTGCGAGTACTTACTACGCACCTGACCTTTCTGAAGAACATCACCAATAAGGTCACTATATGTCCTACTAGGGCGTCCCGACGTATCCACTCACATGTGCCTTATATTCCCCGAACCTTATGTTCGGGAAAAGCCGCTCGGCTTAGTTCGAATTGTGCCGTCCTGAACTATGTCCTACAAGAACTTATAATAGCGATCACGAACAGTCAGCATCGAAAGCGATTAAAATTTGAAATTGAAAAAAAATCGGCCAAGTGGGAGTCGGACTCGCACACGAAGTGTACCTCTGTACAATATTTAATACGACATAATATATATTTATTACAAAACGCCGATAAAAACACATTTCTTGTATAAGGACTCCTTTGAATTTTTAGGAAATTTAGTTAGCGGCATTCCATCACTATCGGATAAAGTGCCCTTTTAATTTTTTACTTTATTAAATTTTTATTATTTGTTGTTATAGCGGCAATAGAAATATACAATCTGTGAACTTTCTACCTATTACGGTTCATGAGATACAGCCCGCTGACAGACAGAAAGACGAACGGACTGCGGAAACTTAGTAATGGGGTTCCGTTCGGCACCCTTAGGGTAGGGAACCCTAAAAACACCCCGCCGCGTCTGTCTGTCTGAACGCGATAAACTCAAAAACTACCGAACGGAATTTCATACGGTTTTTACCAACGGACGGTGTGTTTCATGAGGAAGTGTATAATTCATCATTCCACACACACGCACACACATTTATGCACAGTTATTGCATACCAAAAGAGCTAGCGTGCATCTTTAATTTATTTTATTATACCATGTTTTTAAATTAATTTATTGCACAGCTTACATAATATGAAATGTACCACAAACGGAGGAAGACACTGGCTCCTGTAACACAGGTTGCTACCTAGCTCAGGAGCCAGGGTTTCAAATAAGTATTGTTACACCTGTATTTTGTGTCAATAAAGAATTTATTACCTATATTATTATTATTCATTAATGTTTTTTTGTAAATTGGCTGAAATATGGCGACGATTGTTGAAAAGCGGGTTGCTAGTAAAATATAATTATAGTATTCTAATAACTTACACGTCAAATTGTCCTCCATAGCTTGCATGATTAATAGATGGTTGCAGCGGATCACTCATTGGCTTAAGTTTCTTGCACTCATTGGAATTCAAAGGCGGTATTTTGATCTTCAACCGCTTCTTCCCGTGGCCGTGTTGTCGCAACTGAAGGCTCGAATGGAACTGTGCAGTTAGTTTTATGTCCGCACGCTCCGTACCACATGTCTTCCAATCACAATTCAAATGCGAGAATCTCCTCACATGTGCCTTGTTAACCTTCTCACATGTAAACACTAAATATCTGTAAAAACTATTTGTCAATTTCAGCATAGCTTTCTATGGATATGTCTTACATTTATATGAATCATATTTAAATTTTCAAACTAGCCTAGCTACATAAAGTTTCCTAAGAGCGTTCTGTACATGCATTACTAATATCCTTGACGCACTATTGTTATGCTTAATATTTTTTTTTATTATTGTTGACATGAAATTTGCTCTGTTGTTAGTTTTGCATCCTGAAACAAAATCATTATAAGTTGAAATATTTTATAGTTTTAAATGTTCCCCAAAATGTCAGCTTACAGATGGTAAAAACTGATTTGATAATAATTACAAAGTATGAATATGTTGCCACATTTATAGCTGTTTGACATGCAAAATATCAAATAATGCAATGCGAATAAACCAGAAAGCAAACGAGAATCTGCAACTGAGGTGTAGTGTTTCAACATTTAAATTAAAATCACTCTCAATAGACAAACACATTATTTTTTTTAAACCAACTTCATGCAAGCAATTTGTGTCCTTCATGAGGATAATAAATCTATACCGTTTTGTTTTTATTACTTCAAGGGTTATTCAAACGCTTAAACAGTTTTTTATTCTAAAAATTCTTAACAAAAGAATTATTGCCGATTGTTGTCAATTAAAAGTTTTTTTACTATCACCTAGTGGATCATTAAAAAAATATATATTAAATAGAATATTAGAACCTAGGAAACTTTTAAAGGAACTATCATAATTATTAACTTTTTGCACGATATTTATTTAAAACGTTAAACGTTATTTATTTACGTATTTAAAATAACGTGCAAATAGAGAGAGACCGACCGAAGTTATAGTCTCGGTCAGCTTCGGCCAGAAAACTGATGTCAGGCGCTGTTTTTATTTCGCCTAAGTGGTCGACTCGACCGAAACTAGCGTTCGTGGGCTAACGGTTGTGTTAGATTGCTAGACTGACTGTCTCTTTGGTCTGAGTCCAATCATAAATGGTTTATGATTATAACTAGTGCGTATGAAACAAGGGATTTCTCAGTAGTTGTTCGGCCGTCGTTACGGGCACTGCGCTGGGACTTCAACATAATTGGCAATATATTTTATATTTATTTGTAATTTTATGCTAACGAAAGACTTCAAAAATAACATGAGTTGTTAGTTTTAAGGGATTATTTTAATTAGCCCACTCTGTTCTTAAATGTTTTTTTTTTTTGTTTCTGTGAGTGGTTTCTTAATGAGTTGCTTCAATAATAGGTATATAATAAACTTGTCCCATGTTGATGATGTTCTCATGTTCATCATGGTACTAGTAATCATACATTCTCAAGGATGACCACATGGAAGTTTCAATCAGTCATGTGTGGAACGAGAACAGTAGGTAATCTTTTATATCACTGATGATGAAGACGCCATTAAATAAGAATATTAAATTAAATGTATTAATTACACATGTCTTGGCAGGGAGCTGAGGGACGGCGCTCTTAAAACCATACCGCTACATGGTAATCAGCACGCATACAGCTCAGGTAAGTCGACCGAATCTGCTCTTCATCTGGTAGTCAGCCAGATAGAGGACGCGATTCATCAAAAGGGCACCTGCCTGGGCACTTTTATAGACATCGAAGGAGCCTTCGACAAAACCAACTTCTCCAGCATCAGTAGCGCCCTCTCCAGACATGGAGTAGAACAGGTACTAACGGACTGGATTACAAACATGTTAAGCAAACGAGTGGTTCGCCTTGAGGATGAGCAGCAGTTGGCCATGATAGCCAGAGGCTGCCCTCAGGGAGGAGTTCTGTCTCCCCTTCTATGGAATCTGGTAATTAATGACCTCATCACCAAACTCAACGCCAACCGCTATTACACGATAGGGTATGCAGATGACCTCGCAATCCTTGTATCGGGGAAGGTGACGGGAACGATCTGTAACCTCACTCAGCAAGCACTACGTATCGTAGAAAGTTGGTGCAGGAAATTTGAACTATCAGTGAACCCCACTAAAACTGAACTAGTCATGTTTACCCAAAAACGAGCATTAGGCCCATTCTGTCTACCGAAACTGTTCGATACAGAGCTTCAGTTGGCCAGCGAGGTCAAGTACCTTGGGGTCACTCTAGACAGTAAGCTAAACTGGAGTAGCCATGTAGACAACAAGCTAAACAGGGCCTGCATCACCTTCTGGCAATGCAGGAAAATGATAGGTAAGAAGTGGGGCCTATCCCCCAAAATCATACTGTGGCTGTACACAGCTGTGATCCGCCCCATGATCGCCTACGGGGCCGTGGTCTGGTGGCCCCGCACACAGCTGGCTACAACCTCCAACAAACTACAACGCCTGCAGAGACTAGCCTGCGTTGCGACCACTGGCTGCATGAGGACTACTCCGACTGCGGCAATCGAAGCCATGCTGGGTCTAACCCCGCTCCATCTGTTTATACAGCAGGAGGCGACGATGGCGGCGGTGCGTCTTAAGGCAATTAATCTCTGGGGTAAGAGAGACACACAACACACCGCGCTGCTCGAGGGACTCAATTCTGAGTTCCCTATTACGAAAGCCATAAATGATCGGGTGCCCAAACAATTTATCTTCGATAAAAAATACAGGATTCAACTTCATGAGGATCACCGATGCGAGGGTTTACGCCCCACAGAGCTACGAATCTTCACCGATGGATCCAAAACAGGTAGTGGCACAGGTGCTGGAATCTTCTCGGAGGACTTCAACATACAGATAGCCACACCATTGGGGGTCCATAACACAGTGTTCCAGGCCGAATGCATGGGTATATCTCTTGCCGCTTTAGCCATCATGGCCAGGGAAGTTAAGGACCACTCGATACGTATACTCTCAGACAGCATGGCTGTTCTGCTAGCGCTAAACAGCCACACTGTTGACTCTGGGCTGATATACGAGTGCCACCAGCGCCTTAACCAGGTGGGTAGCCTCAATAATATTACCATTCAATGGATCAAAGGACACAGCGGTTCGCGGGGCAACGACGCAGCCGACGAACTTGCCAGAAGGGGGTCGAGCATGGCACCAGTGGGGCCAGAACCCATTGCGCCACTCCCCTTCGGGTACCTACGCACTCTGGTAAGGAAACGAACCAGGGACCAACATCACAAACTTTGGTTGGACCACGGTGAGTGCAGGCAGGCCAAGGAGGCACTCCCTACAATTGATGGCCGCTTCACGAAACAGGTTCTCCGACTAACTAAACAACAGCTGCGTACAGTCACTGCAGCTGTGACTGGCCATGGGTCATTTAATAAACACCTCTTTGTCATAGGAGTCACAAACAGTCCGCTGTGCAGAGCCTGCATGGAGGACGACGAGACAGCAGCTCATGTGCTGTTATACTGCCCGGTGGTCGCCACATACAGGGCAAAGTACTTCGGTAACCCAGGTACCCTACGTGAGATTGTCAGTGACACCAAGGCGCTGCTGGCCTTCTTTGAGGAGCTGGGGTGGATCGAATAACCGATTTTCCCACCCGTACGCAAAATACGCGCTTAGTCGTGGAGTTGCGGATATCAGCCCGTATTACCTATTACCTATTACCTATGTCTTGGCACATAGTACAATAAAAAATCATCCCAGGACTGTTCCAAAGAATATTTTTATAGATATATTTTTATTGTTTTGGATCTAACCAGCATTAATGGCATATTTTGAGTCTTACTGGTAACGATTTTGTTATAGGATACTAGAACTTTAATCTTAAGGAAAAAGGAATGCCTGTAGGTAAGGTTTTGAAATTAAGTGTGGATGGCTATAAGAATAAATGAAAGAACAAGAAAAGAGGGATGTCTACTATAGATGATATTACCTTTTGATGCATAACACTTGCTCAATTGTAACCTAAACGGAAGAAGTCACTGGCTCCTGAAATACAGGTACTCTAACCTAGCTCTGGAGCCAGGGTCTCACATTTTTCTGTAACGTGTTTGTATGCCAATAAAGATTTATTATTATTATTATTTATTATTCGACATTCAGCGAATAATTGTCGAAGTAAAAATAAACTTTGAATGAACAGAAAAACTACTGACTTAAAAATAATTAAACTTTTATTAATCTTTAAAAACAAAACAAACTTAGTATTGTTATCATTAATATAAAAAGTTAGAAAAAAATCAGTAATGTTGCAGTTAGTTAGGCTTTTTAATAAAAATTTAATATTTAAAGTCCTAAAGGAGCAGACTGTGGCACGATTGGGATCAAGTCGGTTGCACTTCATAAATCAAAGCTGCCTCAGAAAATAAATAAACTATATTATTATTTGAGAATAAATAAAATTTTATTTAAATCGATTAATAATGGCGAGTATTTCTCGCTATTCACCATAGGGAATAGCGATTAATCTGTATTCGACTATTCGCTATAACAATTATTCGCAGCATCTCTAATGTCTACTAAGATGATAGAGGAGTATGAAACAAAATGTCAAGCAGCACCAAGTGCTATAAATGATTATGATAGGACCAAAAGGACAGTGATGATCAGTCTAATAAAACAAGAATATCTATTATAGTGAGCAGCAAAATTCGGCTGTAGCAGAAATCTATAACATTATTCATAAGTAAGGTATTTTATATTCTGGCTGTCTTACTGTTAGAATCCCGAAATTTGTCTAACAGGAAATATTGAATTTAGTTCCTAAAATCTACTAGTCTACACCACGCCAAAGCTTTTTTTTAAATATAATAATTGATTGTTAAGTAAATGAGAAATATTTTTTTTATGTTTATACGCAAGTTTTTTTATATTTCTGAATGACTATTTCGATTTACAGAAGTTATAATTACTATGCATTTGCGCCCAAAAACATAACATATTATGTCATATGCATGAACAAATATCAAAATTTGTTTTTTAAATTTTTTTGCCTGCTTTCAGAATTGTGCTTGTGCTTGTATTTGTGATGCATTTGCCGTGACAAAAATGTTATTGAATGGACATGTCTTATAAAGGGATGTGTTAAGTTTGACATTCGCACTGCTATTTGATTAGGGCTAGTCTTTACTCTGTCTGTTACTTGTCTAACATGTCTTTAGTTTGTGTTTAGAGTTTTCCATATAAGTTGTTAACCTTCAAAACATGTAATGACTCAACATGTTGCAAGAGAAACATTATGTTATAGGTTTGTAAAATCGTTATACATGTTTTGGTAAAACAACTTGTGTGACAAAGCATATGTGGTTCAATACAGAGATAGAAAACAGAGTATTCAGCATGTTTTTATGTGCATGTTTCCCTAGTTGAAAAGCAAAGTAATAATGTTTTTCCACAATGTGATACCTATAAGTATAATCTGTTTTTCATACAGGGTCGGACCCTGTCGCCCTTTAAACTAAGCGACTGCTTCATACACCAAGGAATAGAAATGTCTACCAGTTCTCGATAATGATAGATAAGAAAAGAAGCTATGGCCCAACTGTGGTGTAGTAAACAGTAGCATAACAAAACGAACATCTTTGTTTCATAATGGATAACAACCGTAAAAACGTTACTAAAACTATGACTAAATATATTCTAGTTTAAACTGAACTTTTTGGTTGGTAAGATAGCACATTACGAATAAAAAACAAGGTAAGCTTGAAAAAATCGCCACAGCCATTGTTCGAAATATAATGTATTCCTGACCAAACATTGTTGAATAGTTATTTAAAATATTTTCATGTAGCCAACAGCGCATTTATCTATTATATAACTTTATTTCGTCAAATACAACACAAAAACAAATCGTTGGAAATGCGACAAAATATTGCAACAATGACAACATATTGTAACCTAGTCGGAATATTTTTAATGAGAACAAAAGTAACTTACATGCATACAAACAAAACCATAGCATTTAGCATTTAATGGCAAAGAGCAAAAACCATGACGGACATCTAAAATCTACTGTAAAAATACATTTTTTACTGACCCATCGACCTTTCGTATCGTGTCTCTCATCTGTCAACTGGCTGTCATCAAGACAGCAGTCGATTGATCGAGTTCGGAAATTCAAGTCAGTCGATACAGAGATTAATCACAAGGTTCAAGTTGACTTGCAAATTCTCTATACATTTTTTACTGTAATTCAGTAAGTCATTTGGTTTTTGTTTGAGGGTTTGTATAGAGCATTGAAAATGCTTTTTCGATCGCTTCTTGGTACCCTCAAATATTAAGATATAAAAATGAAAATGGTATCAAAAGATGCAATAAAAGAGCTACAATACAGTTTTTTTTTAATATATATTACTGAATAAAACGCCAATTTTGTTCCCCTTTTTTAGCCCTTTTTAGTGTTCCGTACCACAAAAATAAAAAACGGACTCCTTATAGGATCACTCGTGCGTCTGTGTCTGGCTAGCTGGGTGTCTATCTGGCTTTCGGTCTGTCACAGCCAATTTGCTCCGAATCTACTGGGCCAATTTAGTTGAAATTAGGTACACGTATGAATTGCTACACGTATGAAATACAAACTGTACCGTGTGACATATCTTATGAAAGAGCTTGTTGTGAATGTTTCAAATGTATTTATTTTAAATTAAATACTTTTAAAGATAATTAAGAAAATAAATGAAAATTTACCATTCCTCTTAACTCCAAAACTACTAAGCTTAAAATGTAGAAAAAATACAGAGAATGGTTCTTTACTCATAAATTACAGGGAAACCTATATGAAGTCTATGGTCTTACTCAAACTTCATAGCGCGCGGAGCCGTTCTGACTTTGCGTATGATTTTGATAACGCTCATCTGATCTTCTCATAAGATCTTGAGTGTCTAAAAAATGTTAATAAGATCTACATAACCCTTTATAATTCAGTTTCAGTCCAGAAAGGGATTATTTTGTGCACGCCGCCGTCGGGCCCACTAAGATAATACCAAAAGAAACAGAGTCAATAGAGCTAATTCCATAGGATTTTCATAATGTTTTTGAACGAAATCCAGTTGGCAGTAGTATTGTCTGTTTGACAGCTTGACGTGAAATTTGAAGTTCACCACAGATAGAAAAAACTGAAGTGCGGTGTTTATTTTGCTTTTTGCTTTTTCCTATTTTATCAACACATTACTCGAAATTGTGGTTAAATTTCTGTGAAAGTAATGTTAAAACTAATAATCCAGTAGCGTCTTCCTCCCGAAACTTTATGGCATTTAATAGGTAAGGCATAATAGGTAAGGAATTACTTCCGGCATAATTTGTGTGTTTATTTATTTTTCCACGTACCACGGTGGTTTGTGAAGTTCTTTTCGAGTTTCCTTTTCATAGTTAGTCGTTCCTTATCAGAACGACTATCTATGAAAACATTGAACTTTTTGTAACGTTTTGCAATTTTAACCAAACATGAAGAAAACTTGTTAAGAAAGTTTTCACCACAGTACCACTCATATTGTAATTGGTTCTAAAATGGAAACAACACTCTTTAAACTATTTGTTTTCGTCCTTGGAAATGTGACAGTGAAGTAGATTACTAAATTATAAAACAGAACCTCCAAAGACCACAAGCAGTGTAATGGGACATATTCCACTTATTCTAGATTGCTGTCAATGTGGTGCACTTCTCAACACAACTATGCCTTAGCTGTGTCAGATCTTAAACTCACTCTCATGAGATTAATGTGCAGGTCTCACTTGGAACTAAACAAAACAAAGCTAAGTTCGTTTAGCTTACCTCCTTGTCTTTTAATACTACCGTTTTCGTTTCCCTTTCTACGCGGTGTGAACCAGAGTATGAAAAGAAAGAAGAAAGCTTAATGGACTTGCCTTCCTATCGCTTTGTTCCCAGTGGCGCTTGACAGTTGCCCATTACTTTACAATCACAACCCGCAGTGTTGCATCTAATTCCTCACGATGTTTTCTTTCACCATTTTGAGAGCAATGTGGTAAACTCATTTACACAAGCAAAGCGCCTGTCTAGGTTCGAACCCACTACCTACAAATCGTAAGTCGGGGAAGTTACCACTGGGCCACCACTGCTCCCATTCCATTCCCATTTGGTATTAATCTTTATCAAATAAAAAACGGTAATTAGTTACTTTAATCATATAGTTCAGATATTTTTTTTCGTAGACACTACATCATTCAGATGTATAGTTTTGGAGCTAGTACAGGTGAGAAGTGTTTAATAGTCTTGGGCACAAATCTGTGAAACAGCATCTATAGACTTATTTATTCACTAATTTCTATGAAATGCCAAGAATGGGCATTATTTGTACATGTTTTTATCAAAAAATTACTCATGTTTCAAGACACATTGATTACAAACCATACATTGATTACCTCATTATATTTATTGCATTTGTTTATTATCAGTTTCAGTAAAAAAAACAACCCATGATGCAGAGTACAAAAGCGTAGCGGCCGCCTTGAAAGATGTTTAAAATAGAATCGTATGTAACGCCTATCCTGCTGAGCTACGTGGACAAGTATGTGAGGGACTTCAAACCGGCGGATGCTCAGGTAACAATAACAATACAAGCCTTGTGTCCGATGGGATTTCTCATCGGCAAAAGTACCGAACTTCCATATAAACTTTCATCCCTCATTTAACCCCTTTAGGGGGGGTAAATCTCGAATCTGTCAATAAATAAATGAATTTAAGATTTTTATTAAGTAGATAATATGACTCACTTTTTCAATTTTAGCGTATTCGTTTGTCGAGTGTATACGCTTCGACAACGCACCGCCGTGGTAATGTGACTTTAGTTTCAATCACGTCTAGGCGACGATAGCGCAGCTCTTTTGCTGCGTCTCACCACTCATCCAACGCCATATTACAATATAGATTCACGGGTAACAGACATTCATAAACGGTTATGAATAATGAAATAAATACAAAGGTATATGTCAGTGAGTATTATTAATGGTCAGTCACATGATTTTGTCATTATATCTAATCTTTTCCACAATTCGAATCCTTAATGACTGTTTACGTAATGTTACAAAATTATAGACCATTACACAAGAAGTAATGAATGCTTTTTGAACTTTTTAATACTGATATTATTTAAAAAAAGTTGATGCATGGCAGCAAACTCTTCAAAGGAAATATCGTCTAATGCGACAACCAATAATTTATCAGCATAAGCCTTCGTCATTAGTAGATTTGGTAACCTGGTGTTTATTTATCGATATTCGAATTATTTAACTGAACGGAAGGTGCACACTTGTCTAACGTTAACAGGGTATGTACCTACATATCAGTCGGTAGACATCACCGCTAAGCGGCTTATCCTTACAAATAATTATGAAACAAAGTCCCCCCGCCTCGTCTGTCTGAACGCAATAAACTCAAAAACTAACGAACGGATTTTCAAACGGTTTTCACCAATGGACGGAGTGATTCATGAGGTTTTATCAAACTTACGTATACAACGTGTAACAAAAACCCCCCCGTGTGGTAATTTCAAGGAAAAAAGAAATAAATAAATTCGTTTTTTTTTCAATGGGGAATTTTACCGGGTTATTAAATGTGCGTCGTTTAGCGGATGTCTACAAGTCATAAACTCATAACTTATGTGTCATACATAAGTTATGACCCTGTTGAAAATTTTCAATTTTTTTATGGAATTGGGATAATTTTGATACTAAAAACGTGAATTTTAAATAGCAATAACTTTTTATCTTAAATAGTGTTTTAAAAAATGTATTTATGGTAATTTTATTGCAGTATGTACCTACGTACCATTTTTGGATCGGACAGGGTTTTTGTTACACATTGTATAATAAATAAATCTCGATTTTTTATCAAGTCATAAAAACCGTGCGAAGCAGGGGCGGGGGCGGGGCGCTGGTAGGTAATAATTTAATCATGATAAAATAGCTTACGTATTATTTAGAATTTAATTTATGACTATGAGTCACCGAACAAAGTCTTGAATTTATTTACTCACTCGTCCATCTTTCTAGGGCAAGGCAAGCAAGGCAGCTACCGAAACTCGATGTTCTTACTATTAATATCGAAATACAATTGAATTTAATTGTTACTGTGCTGTACTTGAAGTCTAGTCCTTTCGCACATATTGTATGTATGAATATGTACACTTTCTAGATAACATGATTCGATAACATGCAATGTGTCAAACAAGTACCATTATGATCCGTAGAACCAAGGCCTTTTATGACCTAGGTATTAGCAACACTGCACTAGCCAATTAAGGCTCGAGTCAATCGATAAATCGTTTAAACCACACCTGTTATTATTTCTGCAAGTTGAATGTGTTTCTACTTTTTAGTAGAACCACACATGTTTTCCGCGAATTCCTGCCTTGTGAAAGGCCATGAGTCAAGGGCTTGTTAGACCCGCCCCTGCTGGTTGCCCGCACGGTTGTTACGACTTGACAAAACCTCTAGATTTTATTATTATATTTTAGTTTAATATCAACGTATTATACCTTCCGCAATAAATTCTCTAAATGGTGGTGAAACTCTCATCCAAATCCGTTGCATAGTTAAGAAGAACAACGCGGTCATAGAGACCGACACGAAAAGTGACTTTAATTATAATATGTCTAGTTATGGAAGACGTCGTGCTAGTAGGGTACATGAAACCTCACCAAAAACATAAATGTTAAAGTGGCCATGTTCGCGAATAAAAGAATTGAGATCTAGTTGGGTGCTAAGTTCTACGGAGGAATAACGCTTATTAGGTACCTAGCTTAGGGTTGCTACTGAATGCAAATTGGCTAGTTTTAAAATTCTCAACTGTTATTTATCATCAGTCCGCTTTCCGGAAGTGTTCGCAAACGCGAATACTGAGCGTGGGGTATGGGGGTTCGATCCTCGAGTCGGGAGAATTGGGGTTTCCTTTAGGGAATTCATTGTAGTAACCTGAAATCTGTTTTAGTGCCTAGTTATTGACAATAAACTTGCCTCCTAATTATTATAGTAGCATGGCGTTAATAACGCACATCAATATAAGAAAGAGACTGTCTCACGTATTATAATAATTATATCGACACCTCTCCTCTCCCCCACCTCCTCCTCACTCCTTAATCTTCATCATTATTTACAGCTCTTGTTTCATGATTATTATTGTATATAATTATAGATGTGTTTAGATAAGTGTATGGGTTATGTATGTATGTATTTATTGTCTCTCCTTCTCCCTTTAAATCAAAGCTTGTCTAAGACCGCTTTTAGCGCTTAGACCGCCCATCGTGTCACCCTATGTAGAATTTCTAGACTTATATCTGTAATTCGTATGTTGTACATAACATAATGAGTATTCCATTCTATTCTAACGATTGGTAAAAAGTTTAAGGTGCCATATTTACGGCCGCGCACAATACATGGAACTACGCTAAGTTCCATGTATTGTGCGCGTAAATATAGCACTTTAAACTTTTAAAAAGTTCAACTCTGTGTGTGTGTACATACAGTTCAGCCTACCCATTCGGGAACTCCAGGTGTTACTTTATATGTCGGCCCCTATATTTACGTAGTCTAAGAATATGGTCTGGAGTTCTGGAGTGGCGACCGCGTAGCAAAAGTGTAGCGTTGGAAGGCCTTCCACAAGGTATACCGATGAGGCGATGACCTTGTGAAGCCGCTGGAAACGAGAAACACAGGGCTGGTCGATGTGGCGGCAGTGGGCGTCTTTCGGCTGAAATGATGATGAAGCATGGTCTAACTTGTACAATGTTCCGCAGGTGTCACTATGGGGCGGAGGCGTGGCGCTCCACAACCTGGTGCTCAAGGCGGATGTGTTGCAGCAGGAGGTGGCGCTACCCTTCACGCTGGTCTCCGGCCGCATCCACGAGCTTCTTATACAGGTGCCCTGGACCAAGATCATGTCCGAGCCTATCATCGTCACCATCGATACTATAGGTAGGTATCCTTACAAACGTGTTGATCACTCTTGGACTTTGTCATATCGAACTTGTTACTTACCTATTTGTGAATATGTAGCTGTCTATAGTCTGTTCCAAAAGTATCTGAAAGTGTAAAAAAGCCCAATTACATTTTTAATAATTATTATTAACACATACATCAGTATTAAAAAAATTTCATCTTTCAATCTCACCACTTTTCAACAAATTATTATTTGAATAACATTATTAAAAATTGTAATTGCAAAATCATCGACGTAAATTGAGGTTATAAAATTGACCACAATAGTCAAAACGTCTATAAAGTGATTTAAAATTAGAATTTCGGGTTTAATTATTCAAATAATCAAATCAAAGCACTTAATTTGTAAGTGGCACAACAAATTAGCATCCATAGGTACGTTTTCTGAACCATTTGTTTACATTCTCATCAGATACTTTTGGAACAGATCATATATCGCTTCTGTAGTACGTCTTTGACGCGTCATTTTAGACATTTCCATTTGCATCGTAAATATGACAAGGTGCGTAGTATGATCAAGGTTTTTAACCGACACCGACGCCGACAGCGTGTACGCACGCTGATTTAGAAATGTGATCACTTTCTAGTGGAGCTTTGCTTATAGAACGTCTTGTTTATTGCAGAATGTGTCCTAAGCCTGAATCCACCTGCTCCACCAGATGGTACCACGTCGACGTCGTCGCCGGCACCAAGGTAGAAAAAACCCTAGTAACATTAGATAAGTTAAGAATACTTCTAAGTAAAGCTTTTAAACTTCCTTTCTCCTATTATTTTTCTGTGCCCGACTGGGTCATAATGATCTCATAAAATTTTTATTTACCACATAAGTACACATTGTGGAGCGCAATAAATTATTGAGTATAGGTAAAGTACTCACATACAAATACACAGATTTGATTTAGTTCAATGCTTGAGCAGCAAGCGGTAGTGCACTGATCAACAAAGTATTTTGCAAGTTTAACCGTACGTGTAACACTCGCACTCAACCGCTCACCCTGCATCCTATTTAAAACCGATCGTCGCAGGAATACACGATCGGTCGAACATTTTGTTCGGTGAACCTGAACGCGTGGTCGCGCCGACAGAGGGCGCTTTCCGGTTTTCCGAACAAAAAGTGACATATGCACGCGACCGATCGTGTATTCGCGCAACGATTGCTTTTAAGTAGGACGCGGCCCTACTGCTACGACATACAGGCGCTGTTAATGTCAAATATAGTTATATTTGAGACTATGTAATAATAATGCTCGATTTTTAAAACTGCACCTAGGCGCTGCAGGAGAAAGAGGGGGTTTCTTAATGCATCGGGCGTATTTTACTAAAATAATGTTTTACATTTATTTTAAAAAATAAAATAAAAATATGGATTATGGTCACACGCGGAGTCACTTGCATGCAATAGTTTGTACCTACGAGAGTTACAATTTTATATTTTGTAGTGTTTGATTTATTTTTGCTATGTTTTTTTGTGGTGTAGAATAAATAAAATATAGGCAAACAACACGTAGCGTCCACGCGAAAACAAAGTTTGCGCGACACATGCCTTCTTGCCGTCTTAAACCCTATTTACATGATGCAAGTTTCTTTCCTTGGCATACAATAAAATAGAAGACACAAATGATTTGCATCGTCTGAACACTTTTTAGACGGTTTAACTTTTATTGTTGCTGCAACTTATGGTATGCCACAGGAAATTCAATCGCACCGTGTACATTAGGCTTTTACATTACATGTGCTCGTGATAATTACAATATGCGCCAGTAAATTGAGCGTGTGGCGCCTTTTTTAGGTTAGGTTATGTTTTTTTGGTGACTATTTATTCTTTCTTTTAAAAAACAGCCGCAGTGCCCATGTGGTGGAAGCGCCGCCCGGGTACATGCAGGCGTTAGTCCGGCGCATAGTCAGCAACATCGCGCTGAGAGTACATCATCTCATCGTCAAGTACGTGCAGGACGACATCGTGCTCTCGCTTAACGTCAAACATCTGGCTGTGGACAGCGCTGGAGCCAACTGGGAGCCGACTTTTGCAGGTATGAAATGATACAACTGATCGGAAAGATTTTACAATGTCATGAAAGTTAATTTCTGTTCCGTATTTTAAGGCTGCGCATAAGTATTTGAAAGTTGGCAACGTCGCAAATAGCTGTCAAATGTTTTTAATAATTATATTACTAAATGAAATATCGTTTTATATTATAGTACAGGAGAACCAACAGCCTGCTATAATAGTAGGATAACGGTTGTATAGATAACAGAGCCAATTATAGATCCTCACGGGTAAAGACAGAAAAAGTAATGGAAAACTTAGAATCATTAACAAGCACGATAAAAAAAAAAGTAATAAAAAACATAAGTATGAGGTACAACAAGCACTAATAAAAAAATAAAAAATAAAATTTGCGTTCAACCGAGTGCGCGCAGAAAAGGTTCTGGTGGAAAATGGAAATGAGAACTCTACAACGTATATACGTTGTAGAGTTCTCATAGATCTATCTATGAGTATTGCCTGTAGTTAGAAGAGGAAAAAGAAATGGGACATAGGCGGATTAAACTGATCTCTGGGGACATTGAAATGCAATGTATGTAGGAGACCAAGAATCAATCTCGTCAAATATAATTTTTAAAAGAATAGTGCAACCTGCTAGTCGTCGACGATTTATAAGTGGCTGTAAGAGAAATATATTTCTAAGATTTATGTAATTGGTGTGCGTAGACGAAAACATAAAAAACGAAATAAATCTTTTTTGTATAAGCTTAATGCGATCAATGTATTTGCCCTATCAGGGGTCCCAAATTTGTGACGCATGTTCAAGCTGACTTCTCACAAATAAGCAATAGAGAATCTTAAGGGTTCTGGCTTTCTTGAAACACCCTGCGAGTCTCATAACCAAACCCAGTGACTGAAGCTTTGGCCACTATTTGCTCAATGTGCACGATGAATTGCAATAATGACACTGGGTTAGGTGTTGTTAGCTTTAGGTGACAAAAAATTTGGAAGGTTAAAACTGAATATTCAATGCCACGTTATTGCAATTTACATTTAATATTTAAGCATATATGTATAATGATTAATTAATCAATACAGTGAAATATTTGACAGCTATTACAGTATATTTGATTGCGCCTGCTTAACCAAACAGATGATGTTTTATACTCGTTTTATATATAAAGAGATACTTTGCGCATAGTGTTGATAAAAATAATTTTGAGACTGCAAAAATCTTAAAATATGCATAATAATTTGGACCCATGTTAGAGCTGCATGTCGTTGTACAGTGTCGAGATATGACAAAATCCATTAAATATGTACTACTTTCACTATGGTTCATGGTGCATCCAAGGAAGCCTAACAGATAAGTTTCAAACATCCCGACCATAAGTGGCCGTCCATAAATTACGTCACTCGTTAAGGGGATGGAGGGGGTCAACAAAGTGTGACATCGTGTGACGAGGGGGGGTACGGGTCATTCTTCGTGACGGCACGGAAAGCTAAAGAATTAAAACTGTAAACAAAAACTTAAAAATATTACCAACACTATCAATATTATTTAAAAAAAAGTTTATTTCATAATCAATAGATTTTAATAAATAAGTTGTAGAGGCCTTCTTTTAAGTATGGAGATATCTGTAACAGAAGACCTCCGCATTATTATAAGGTTTAATTTAAAATTGTAAAATTATTGACGTCACACCAAGGGACACAAATATGACCACATGTGGGACGAATTCAAATTCAAAATTCAAATTCAAAAGTCATTTATTCAAACTAGGCTGATAATCAGCACTTTTCGAACGTCAAAATTACATAAGACAGTCCCCCAAAACGCCCACCCTTCACCACTTCCTAGTGCGTTAGCTGGGAAGAAGAAGTGGCGCAACAAACTCCCCAGCAGCACAGCTGTCTGTTCAGTTAGAAAGAAAAAAAAAGACTCTATATAATAGTATTCAAAATAATTAACCTAATTTAAATTATTATCCATATGTTAGCTAGCACACGCCAAGGACAAGGCTCCAAAAATCATGAAACTCGCGAAACGTTGATAATGGATGGCCTTTAATCCGCATTCCAGACATCGACCAGGTTCACCCGCTGATCAGAAGGCTGGTGCGCCTCGATGACCTGACGCTGTGTCTCGACAAGTCTGACGCAGACGGCAAGATACGGTTCTTTCAGGAACCTCTGCTGTACAGATGCCAGCTTGATCTCAGGTACGACCAATATTTAATTAATTATACTTACAATAGACGGGACAAAGCGAACATCGTAATCTACTTGAAAAATCCAATTGGTCAATCTTTACTCAGTCAAGATCATGTCTCGTGTTATGCGCCCCACCCCACAAGACAGGTCGCATGAATGTCTATTCAAATTTCATCGAACCTATTGAGCTAAGGAAACAAACATCATACACACAGCTTCTTCAAGACTTTAACTACTTATAAGAAACAGATTTTTTCAAATGTTACAAATTGCAGTCATATAATCACATAGATAGCAATAAATGGGTGAACAATGAAATAACGAAAACGAATAACCGAAACAAAGTTGAATCAAGATCATATTAGATTTCATTAAAATATTCTTCTTCTTCTTTTCGTGTAGTTAGTGACTAACCTGGTGTTAGAGTTTTAAATCCGCCCATGGGCTTCTGACTTGGCTTCACATGTCGTCGAGAAATATCTCTGAGGCATGCTGGTTTCCCCACGATGTTTTCCTTCACCGTTTTTGAAGCAAGTGATAATTATACAATACGCACATGAATCCGGAAAGTCAGATGTCAAAAAAGTTGGCAACGTCGCAAATAGCTGTCAAATATTTACCTGTTTTGATTAATTTGGCCATATTACTGTATGAAAATAGATATTCTAGTACACTAGTTAGCCATATTTCTTAATTCCATACAGTAATATTGACAAATTAATCAAAACAGCGAAATATTTGATATTTGAGCTATTTGCGCCGTTGCCCACTTTTTGTATAAACACTCTTAAGCCCTTGCACCACAAACCACTAAATGCTTTTAGCACTAAACGTATTTCGTAGTCAATCTGAAGATGATAGACACAGAACGATGTTTTAAATACGTTTAGTGTTAAACGTTTTAAATACGTTTAGCGTTACATAAATTATTTGTGATGCAAGTGGGAGAAGATTATGAAGATTATAAGTCATGTTTCTCTAAATATTTCCCTGTTACGTTTCCACCAGAGTGCTGACTCGGCTGATATCACCCAACACTCGTCGCGCGACCAGCTTGGACGTCCAGATGAGATCTAGCAAGCTAGCGTGGAGTGTAAGCAACGAACAGCTGGTCTTACTGCTCAGACTACTGAAGGAACGGCCGACGACCACCAAGGTGCCTCCTCCGCCCAAGCAGACCGTATCCCCAAATCCTCTTCGTAAGTACTAGTTAATACTAGATGTTGTTACATCGAACAGCTCACGCGCATCTAAATTGTCGGAGTTGCGTTGAGTGCATAATTATTTCTCGTACACCAGTCTATATTGTTTGGTTGTATAACAGTTATCTCACAAGCCTCCCATAAGGTGGACCGTTGACCTGTTGAATGTTGCAGGAATCCGCTGTATGCGAGAAGCACAAGTATCCAAGTACACAAGTATCCACAAGACCTATCGATGTGGCGAAGCTTGGGGGAGGCCTATGTCCAGTAGTGGGCGTCTGTCGGCTGAAATGATGATAATAACTGCAATTGAGTGTATATGATCGCCTTAGTAAAAAAAACATGATTATCTGGTACAGGGATGAGCGAATCATACATGTATACCGTCTGTCGGGTCAACTCAAAGGTGCAATGGCTCTTTCTTGAAAAGACCTTTCCAGACCGTTCCCTGCGTTGTTAGACTTACATAATGTCTTAATAATATAATGTTTGTACTTTAAAAAAGACCACGACATCTGAGTTGGTTTCGTCATTTCTTCTAAGGAATAAGTTAGGTAGGAAATGCGCGCGCCATCTAGTTTTAAAAGCAATCAGTCTCTCTAGCTCCAGCTCAGCTTCCAATCTAACCGGATGCAGCCGAATATCGGTATTTTACGTACGGCTGCCTATCATACCTCCACAGCTCAGTTACTGGGTAACACGATACCCTTTGGTAAAACAGGTTGTCAAAGGTGTACGAATGACCGACCAACGGCTTAACGTGCTTTCCGAGCCACGGAGGGGTCTCGACGTATAATGGATACGGCAAATGTAGCTTAACTTTCGATCGATCCTTGTGGTTGTTATTATGGAGCCACGAGCCCATTTCTAGTTTTAAAATTATGACCAAAAAATGTACGTATAAAAGTTTTCAAAAGACCTACTTACAGAAATAAACATGATATCATTTCATTACAGACACGTTGTCAACGAACTCAGCGGAGCCGACGCGCTCGGAGAGCTGGACGGAGTGGGCGTGGTCGTGGCTACCCTCGCTGGCAGACCGCGAGAGGGGTGTGGAAGAGGCGCCCGTGCCGGCCACGGCGCTGCCCGTCAATTTCAACGCCTACCTTGATGATGTGTCGCTGGTGTTTAAGGTAACATTCATTCATACATAACTAACTTTTTCCCGCGGCTTCGCTCGCGTGGGAGTCAAAAATTATCCTATGGAAACTTACTACCGGAATAAAAAGTATCCTTTGTGTTAATCCAGGTTATAAACTATCTGTCTGCCTCATCCAAATCCAATTAGTAGCATAACATAATGATTGAATACTATCGTGAATTCATGCAAGCCTAGTACTTTTTGTTAGGTTGTGCCAAGATTTAGTTTTATTAACTCAAGGAATAAGATTTTTCATATAAACAAAATCTCCCCTTTCGCCCCCTTAAAGGTGGAATTTTCATAAACACCTTAGTGCTCTACATTATAAAAAGAAGCTGTGTGCAAAATTTCACTTTCCTAGTCCCAGTAGTTTTGGCTCTGCGTTGATATGTCAGTCAATTTCTCCTTTTATATATATTTATAGATACACGTACAGTTAAGCCAGAAAAGGAATGCGCTTCGGGAATCATAATCAATTTTCGGAAATATTAGATCTTATAAAAAGCTGTTACAACCATGAAAGTACTCGCCTATTTGTATTACCATGACTACCATACATACCCTCACTGTACAGGCAAGTCTTTTATAAGTCTTGTCTTGCTCTTTGTCCGTTTTTTCTTTCCTTTCTCAAGACAGGACACAAAATAACTTTTGAAGCTGCGGCACTGAGAAGACTATTGCATGTCTATATTTAACTACTTGATAACAAACATCTCAAAATAGTATATATCTGTGACCAATGTCAAAGCAAGCTGACATCTAATTAAAACCTTATTAATGGGCCTGGCCATTTTATGAAATATAAATCATTTTTTTATATTTAATTTTTTATCAGTCTGTCAGAGTCACTCAATTAATTCAGTCTGAAATGTAATGAAGATGGCCGAATGTCATTCTACGGTACTGACATTACGACACAACATCATATTGCTGAGTCGGTAAAGCAGATTCTATTGGGAGCAGATAAAAAAATAGCACTTAAGGTGACGAACATATTTTGGCTGTGACATCATCATGATTCTCCTGCCCTTATCCCAATCTATTCGCGGTCGGTGCAACATGTTCGTCCCTCTTCCTAGTCATATCATCTTTCCTACAGTCCATCCATCGTTTCTTCGGTCATTCATCGAAAAAGTTTTTTTTTATAACCGACGAAAAATTTCAACGTACGTGGGTTCAGAAGCATTACTTATTTTTCAATGGTAACACCGTCGATGTCCCTGCCACCCCGTATACTCACTAGAGACCCGCTCCTGCTTCGCACGGGTGCAATGTACTGATGTGGCAACATGCCAAAACATCGAGATTTCTGTGCTATATCTAAGTTAAATATTATACCTACACAGAAATCTTCCGGAATAAATTCTTTAAATGTTGGTGAAAACCTTATCGCGTAGCGTAGTTTAGAAGAACAACATACAGATAAACACGAAAAGCAACTTTGTTTTATAATATTTAAAGATTTCTTATTCTATCCATTCGCTTAACACTACACATCCCTCTTAGTATTCTCATGTTATCTGTGCCGTTGCATTTCATGAGTTTTTCTTTTTCTTTTCTTTCTTTTACCCTATTTTGGCTGTGAATGTACATACCATGATTACTGTCCAGATAATGGAGATCGAGGGCGCCAACCGCAAGCGTGCGCGCTGTGTACTGGAGGTGTGCGCGACGTATGCGGCGCTAAAGTCGTCCGTCTGCAGCCCCACCTTCCAGCGCGTGTGCTTCGGCGCCAGAGAAGTTACTGTGCACTCGACCGGGAAGTGCGTCTGTGGATTTATTGACTATAATTCGGTGAGTATTGTACGTGATTTTAGATGAAAAATATAATTTTTTTTTTTTTATCAAAACACAATTATCCTAAAAGCTTTTAGGTTGAATTTTTTGCGACAAGCACAATTAGTATAACCCATATGGATACCCATAGGTAACGGCCCCCACTAACGAGATGTAGGTCGTAGATTACAACCCAGACAGGCATTTTACTCTGTGTAAATTATTTCATCAGCATTGCTCTCAACACGGTGAAGGCACGCCTAGTGTCCTCACTATGTTTTCCTTCACCGTGTTTGGTTATGTTAGTCATGTCTTAAAACAAAAAATCCGAACACATGTAACATAACCCGCACTGCGCCCGCGTGGTAGGTTACGGTTCGCTCCCTCTCGCAGAACGCTTGTAAATTGATTATGCTGTGAGTATTGTAGGTGATAACTTTAGATGAAAATATAAATAAGATTCTATTTACTCTTGCCTTCTCTATATTATGAAAAGAGGCGTCGCCCTGCGTGGCTAGCGGGACACTAATAACATAACTAATAGGCTGGTATTATTATATAAAGAAATACTGAATGCAAATAATAATGCATCGTATTAATGATGGTAAAGAAACATTACGTGTTATTGGAAACAATTTTGCGTAGGATTATCGTTATGATGATGTGAATGGTAATTAAAAAAGTATTTGTGAAGGGAAACCATGAAACCTAATGGCTGATATTCACCTGATCTCACTAATGTAGTGACTGGTTATGCGTGTCATTGTGTGTATTGTCATTGACTGTTTGGTGTATCACTAAACACTACACAATAGTAAGTACCTATCACATGGTGTTGAGATGAACATGAGGCTTTATGAAAACAATAAAATCAAAACACCAAAAATGCGAGTTGACATAATTATACAGAAATGCAAAGCAGAATTTTCGTTCTCAGCGAAACTTTATATTTCGTACGCGCTGAAGTCGTAAGATTCGTTCACAATATACTAATATAACTTTCTTCAAGAATTGAGGTATCAAATGGATTAAGATTTTCAATTCCGACTGTTAGTTAGAAAGTAGAAAAAATGGCTTTTTTTTATTAATGTATTTATTTTAAAATGTTTTTTCTTTATTTCTACTATGATATCGCCATTGTTTTTTAATATATCAGTCCCTTACACGTACTACTTATGTATACTATTATTATTTCGTTTATTTTTATTGTATATAATTATATTATATATGTATATTTTGAAATTCTATCATATATTATCATTTTTCAAATGGTAGAATAAAAAATATATTTTTGGCAATTACTAATATATTATCAAGACAAGTCCATTACAGACCAATTTCCTTTACAGACCAAGTTCCAGCAGACTGTGTACCTACAAAAGGCTTCGAAACCAGACGGATCCGAGGAAGAGCCGTGGACGTGGCCCGAAGAATTGCTCAATGAAAAGGTGGTCGAGACTACCGAGCCCGGGGTAGCTGTGGAAGAGAACTCCTCGGCCACGCCAACAGAACAGACGCCCGGGCAGTCTAAGGTGAGTGCTCAATGCCTGTTCCAAACGTATGTGATGAAACTGTAAACTAACTTTGTTCAGGTTAAATTCTTACGCGAAATAAAATTATATCGCGTTAGAAGTTTTTTTTTTTAAACTGACGTTATCCCAAATCATCTTCTACATAGCTTAAAATTGTTAGACTCAAACAAGCCCACTATATAACACACAAGCTGTGATTTTAAATACATGTAGAATTGTCAGGAAGTTAATGCAGGTACAAGAGTAAGACCTCGTCAAACACATGAATATTTATAAAATGTACACACGGGGAAATGGCTAGGCAGATGATGACTCACCAGACGTTGCTTCTACTTGGCTTTGGCCCGTATATGTAGTTGAAACCAGCCAAACAGCTGAGAGAAAAAACATGAAATTGAAAATAATAAATCGTTAATAACCAAATAAAGAATCCTTGTATTTCCTTTAAGGAAAATCTGGCCAAATGAGTGTCGGACCACGCACAATGAAGGGTTCCGTAGTTGGGATGAATTTATCCCAAGAACTACATAACAAACATTGTAGTTGAAAAACATGTTCTCCCTTAAAGAATGTATGGGCGAATGTGTTTTTGCAACTGCAAATGTAAACAGGTCGATTATTACTTGTTAACCTGAAGGGCCTATACTACTAACGTGATTTTTATCACTTATTTAAAACGAACCATTAAGCTGGCAGCGGGGGGGCACTTGACTCCTTGACGGTAATAATACTAATAATATTTCAGCGTACAACTCTGAAATATTATTAGTACTATTACCAGTATATGTTAATAGTGAACTTACATCTCCACGTAATCAGGTTAACGTTGGGGACACCGGACAGTCTGCCATAGAAATCACAAACTCTGAGAAACAGATATCAGACAAGCCGGAACGAGACGAGGTCGATAAGCTTTGGGCAAACATGGAGCCGCTTGTGTACGTAGACTACGTGCACGAACGATCGGCGCCTAATCCGCTGACCAACCCCTATGATAACCCGCCTAAAGACTTCGAGTACAGGTGAGCAAATCTATTGTGCCCGCATTTGTTGGAAAAATGCTTCGCATCCAAAAATCATGAAATTCGTGTGAGGTAATTTTAGGATAGCCCCTACTTGGTGTTTCGAGATGTTCTTTTGTTTACCATAAATACAATAGCATGTTCCCAGCAACACGCTCCGTATTGCTATTTGCCAATAGCATTGTTTCCCGCAGCACTTAAACACGTTGCTGGAACGATGTTACTCAGCTTTGTTAACCAATAAATACGCGGTTTCACACAAGGCGCGAGACATACACAAATGTGAGTGGCGCGGGCGCGGTGCGGGCGTGATAACGGTATGGTGCGGGCGTTGCGCCGCCCGTTTCACGTGGTTTCGCCAGGGCTGCGCCTCGCCCGCGTCCCTCGCCAATAGTGTATATCCCGCGCCTAACATTAGACTCTCGATTTGTGTATCTAAAGAACATGACTATATTAGTACGGAAGGTGGCTTTTTTTTTTTCTCGCGGCTATCAACCAAATCTTGTTCTTCTACTCTCTGGAATAGTGTAACAAACGAAACTTATTTGACATGCATATCTCTAAACTCAGTCCGAAATTAGATATAAGAGTTAGAGGTTTGTATGTATTTATTAGCTTTGTAGGCTTGACTCCTAGGTGCAAGGTTATCAACTTGTGATAAAAAAGAATTGACACGCAACTTCCCGCCAAAAAATATTTTAATCCATGTATGAGTTTCATAAAGTTAAAAAAATATAACATTCGAAATTCAAACATATATGAGCGTTCTTTTTACGACTTAACGAAAATCAAAAGTAAGAAGTTGATTCTTTGGCATGGTCTCGTTAATACCCTAGAGTTAAAGGTTATCAAAAGGAACACGTTGTATAATTAATGCTGAGTAGATAAAGCAGATTCTATCGTGCAATGAGCAGATAAAAATAGCCCAAACATATTTTAGATGTGACTGTACAAATTGAAAGATCGTGTAACATTGTGTATTTGTGCGCAGTGACTGGGTAGAAGAGTGCACCATGTCGATAGTGGTGGACCCGGTGAATCTGCGCGTATGCATGGGCCTGATACACCGACTGATGACTCTGACGAACATCTACAAGGAGCAGGCGCCACAAGCACCAGGTAACACTTCCACATACGTTATACAGAAGGAAATACAGACTTAGGAACCCATGAGCTCACATAACCTTCTTCCTTCCCGAAGACGAAGGGTCAATTTTATTACACATGCTCTGGTGTGTGTAGTAACCGGCGATAGAATTGTGGCGTTATCTACAGTGCTACATGCGAACTACGCCTCAAAAACCAGACTTCACACAAGTCTGCATCTCGCAAGCAATGTTATTCGTGCGATTAGCATCTCGACATCAACCGTCGGGCAGTAGCGCACCAGAGACAACGCCCCTCTGGTCGGAGGATTCTATGGAGGATGAGGAATTTTCCTCCCTGTCCCCCTACCTGTTTAGAATGTAAATTATCTTAGACTAGCTTCTGCCCGCGACTTCGTCCGCGAAAAAACAGCTTTTCCATACATTTTGAGCGCATAGGTATTGCACTTTTCTATGAAACAGCAGTTTTTTTTAATAACCGACGAAACATTTCAACGCAGGGGTGTTCAGAATCATGTACTGAAGCCATGGTAACAGTTTTCGCGTCGATGTTCCTGCCACCCTGTATATTATAGTATAGATTATGAAATGTATCAATTTATTGCACAGACCTCCCCAAGCGTACACTGACGGTGGAAGAAAACGAGTCTTTACACGAGAACCTGCCACAGAGGCGGATAAAGATGGACGTGAGAAACTTGCGCCTGGCCATTATCCCGTGGAACCACTCGCTGTCGGAGCGGCCCATGCCGCCCGTAGTGGTGTTGAAGTTAGAACTGGCGAGCACTAGTGCCGTTGTTGCGTCACCCATGTACCCTCATAGGTGAGTTAATTTAGTATTTGTTTCCAAATCATAGGGGGTTCGTGGCTAAATGATAACAGCAGCACGGGTTGATCGAAGGTTATGCTACGCTTGTTGTAGTCGGGTCGTGGGTGGGTGACCATTCATTACATTATTGAGACTCCTCTGTGCCACGGAAAGCGCGTTATCCGTTGGTCCCAGGTGTCACTCTTCAGATTCTTGATAGTCATCAAAAGCCCAGAAGCGTCGGGTAGTCAGAAGCCCAAAAGTCTGACAACAAGTCTTACCAAGAGACATCGTGTTACCTAGTAACTGGGTTTTGGAGGTCAGATAGGCAGCCACTCTATGTAAAATACTGCATCATTCAGCTGCATCCACTTAGACTGGAAGCCGACACCTACATAGTTGGGAAAAGGCTAGGCAAATTGAGCAGATTGAGTATATGCTTTCATATTTTTGACCGTTTTTTAATGTTATTATTAATTTGTATTTTCCATTTCATTTTGTTTTCTTTTGTATGATTTTCGTTTAATGTATTTTGGTAAACCCACATTACACGATTTTAATATTTTCGTTCGTCAAACTTATTCTACCTAGATTTAACTTATAAGTGAACGATGTCGTTGTGGTCTCCTTCTTCATAATTGGAAGCACACACTAGTATTTGTTCCGATTCTTGTATACTTGCAGGTTATTGTGTAGCTTCTGTTGGAGATTATATAAATTAGTCTAGCTTCTGCTCGCAATTTCGTCCGCGTGGAAGGGACTTATTCTGAGGCAATCGGCAATAGGCTTGGCTATCTATGAATGAAATAATTGTCGTAATTTGATCTGCATAATTCACAACCATTCGACAGGCTGTCATATCGAAAATTACATATTCTGGGTTAGCTGATTTACCTTCCCCGACAGCAAATAACTTTTGGAAGAATAGAGGTCGTCGTATTGTATTTGATTTAAATTGACAAAAATTACGGGTTTTAGATTTATGAAAAGTGTTTAGAGGACTCCTTTGATAACATTGATTGATTTTCGATTCGGCAAGGAAGCGTATCGAATGGTTGTGATCCAGTCTTCTTCTGAGCTTGTCGATGGCAAATAAATAAATAAATAAATAAAAATCTTTATTGTTACAAAAACCTTAGACATTGCTTAAAACTAGGATACATAACTTGGTTAAAGGTCATACTTATAATTTAAACCCTGACTCCTAAACTAGGTGATCCTGTGACTTAGGAGTCAGTGTTCTGCTGTTACTGTGATACTAGAAACCTTTTATGTTGTGTTCCAACATTACAAAAGCAGTCACAAAGTAAGTATATAAAAATTAAAAAAGTAAAAGTAACTATGTATAATTATCAAATTTAACTATGAAGGTACTAAGGATATTGAAAACGACTTCTTAAAAGTGTATATGTGTGTGTATGTTAGAGTAAGGATGTGTATGTTAGAATGAGGGATGTATGTGAGGGTGTGTAAGTAAGAGTGTGTTTAGTAGTATTTAGCGTTTGCGTGAGGGTGTGTTGAAATGTTTAAGATTATGTAGTGTATATGTACTGCTGATAATTATGTTCCAAAATGAAGAGAAAAATTACAAACACCAGTAAAAACAGGTTACAGGCCTACTGCTGGTGGTGCAATAGTTCCTCTGTTCGAGCGTAGTCTTGATCCTGCAGCCAACTTTGTACTTTAATCTTAACTTCGTGGTTGTTTAGCCCAGCTAATTGAATGGCTTTATGTATATTCCTATAAATTAATGTACTTCGAACGTAGAACTGGCGCCTAGCGAATGCAGTTTTGTGGCTTACTGTCGGGCATACATTTTTTGCTTTGCGCTTAGTAGGACCTGATGGGGGAGTATATTTATGCATTCTGAGAGTGGCTCGAAGGACAAAGAGCTGCCTCACAGTAAGTAATTTGCAGTCTGCATATAATTTAGTAGTAGGGAATCTGTATGGTCTTCCAAGCATAACCTTCAGGACAGCTCTCTGTGCTCGCTCCACTACAATAAACTTGGTTTTAGCGGCCCCTCCCCATACCGGGAGGCAGTAGGTGATAACGGACTGACAGAGTGCTAGATAAACCATTTTTAGGATATTAATGTCTGCGCAATGTCTCAGAGATTTAAAAATATAGATAAGTCTTCTGACTCTCGAAGCAGTGTTATCTATTTGGTTGTACCATCTCAGTCCGTCATCAATCACTACACCCAGGTACTTCGTATGATTAACACGGGTAAGCGTCGCACATGAGCAAGAACTGAGATCAGAGCACGTGTGTGCCGTGATTAAAAATTCTGGTGGAGCTTTGTTCCTATAATTCATAAAGAAGGGAATGAAGTTTGTTTTGGCCACGTTTAGGGTAAGTAGATTGAGTAGCAGCCAGTTCATAACAGTCTTTAAGGACTGCTCTGCAATATTCTTTACCTCGCTCCAGGTATTACCATAGACCACAATCGCGGTGTCATCAGCATAAGTGAAGATTTGTGATTTATGTAAAGGCAGCGTGCATAAGTCATTAATGTAGATCTGGAAAAGCGTAGGTCCCAGCACGCTGCCTTGGGGCAATATAATTTAAATGTTCTATTTGGCCTAGAACTTAGCCACGCTTACTCCATTCGCTATGCAGTACTTCCAGATATTACATACTAGTGAACTGTGTTTCTGAGCGGCAGAAAGGGACAGCGTTACCGGAAAATGCGAATCCGAGATAGATCTGGCTCATTTCTAAAATACGATCGTTGCCCATACTAATCTTCAATTCAAAATAATGTAATTATGTTTTGGATCAACAAACGCAATGTAATACTTGAAGAAGTACATATTTTAATTACAACTTTTATTTAGGGCTTTTTTATTTGAAATCCCACAAAAATCAACTTCGCCTATAGAGTAACCCCCAAAGACGAAAATCTTCTAATTTTTATACTGCCGCACTTTGTAGTAGTGCACGTATCATTGCGCGTTTGTATGAAGTTTTAGGTAACTCACTGGAGTAGGTATACTCCGATCTCATATCATTTGTCACTCATAAGTTTTTGAAAAGCTTTTTTGGAATTGCATAAGTGCATTGATAGTAGTATAATTTTGTAAACATGATAATACAAAATAGGTAAGTACTTCAATGGTTGTAACAGCTCTATATTCTAATATTATATTTGATATGCGTTCGTATGTCGGAAGGTAGTCGATGACTCCCGAAGCGCATAGTTTTCTTTGGAAAGCTGCATAAGTCTGTTCATCATCCAACAGAGTGTGTTCCGCCGCTTGTCAGCAGCCGTCCGACGGCGGCCCGCTGTGGCAGTGCGCGCGGCGCCACATCTCCGTCAACACCACTGGTCTTCAAGTTCGCCTCACCAATAGCGATGGCACTGAGACCCGCTCCTGTGCCCGGGCAGACATTAAACTCGTCACGCACGAGCTTCTCCATAAGGCCTTCTTCGAGAAAAGGAACTCGATTGAGTTCTCTTATCATTTGAAGATTAGTAAGTTGAAGCCACTTTTTTTAGGATTCCGTAGTCAAGTGACAATAACGAAAACCTTATACATTCGTCATGCCCGTGTGTCCATTTTACTCGGAGACAATTTTGGTACTATATCGATGAAGAGCGTTCAGAAGGTGTATTCTGTGCACCGCTAAACAAAGGTGCAGAGAAACTACGAAAATAAATTACGGGGTGACACTCCCCATATATGTAACCAAGGAATGAAAAAAAAAACAATTAACATAAGCGTGTGTTATTGGGTCGCATAATTAAAAGTTTATAATGTTTCTATGTGGCTTTGCTATTTAAAGTCTATAGTTTTTGAGATTTGGGATATTTACAGTTACAAACGCAGAAGTTGTGCATTGTTTTTCAGTTTTTTTAAAGTAAATACAAAGTAACAATCTAATTTAAACTGTACATGCGTAAAATATTCATCCTACTTACGGAACCCATGTCTCTCTGTGCTCGGTACGACATGCATTTGGCCGGTTTTTCTAATATTGTTATTAGCTGTTTGGGGGTCGTTCATTAATTACGTGAGGCGTTTAGGTGGGGTCGAGCCGAATCTCACGTGGGGGAGGGGAGGGTTAAATTAAGTAAAACATGTTACTCTACTAAAATACTGTTGGGGTTTGCCAAACAGTGGCTTTGAATGAATAAGGTGTTAATAGTTGACTGATATTGTGTTCAGAGGAGATGAGTATATGCGGGTCGTCGGCGCGGCTACAGGCGGCCCTGGAAGTGATGAAATCGTTGGTCACCCAGCGGCGCTCCGTCCCGCTCAAACACACCACGCTGGCCCACGACGCGCTCAACGATGAGGGTAAGTCTATCAACACAACTGCCCAAATTATTATCTTAAAGACATGCAAATAGCGCGTACATTATGCTGCACTCATCATAAACTGTACCACTTTGGTATGAGGGTACACCTCTCTCTAGCTCTCTATCTGAACAACAGAATACAAAGAGTTGATGTTAGTAAATTCTTTGAACGGCTGAACGGGTTACATGAAGTTGTCAGACTGAAGAAGTTCCACAGCTTGTGCGGCTACTTCAGCTGACTGCATCTGAAGTAGCCAGTAGCCTGCAGTACCCATAATTTGAAGTCAGAATGGATTAAAAAATAAGGGAAATCAATTTCCATACTCTTTTTATGCAATACAAATAACGAAATAACTCCATATTAGCAATTTTTTAATTTACGTCTGCCTGAATCAACGTAAAGCCCGATTTAAACAATAAAAGAATTACAACCAATTAAGTAAATTACTTCTTTCTGATTTCCAGATTCAGTAGCCATAGACATAAGCCTGGAAAACTTCGGCATTCGCGGCTGGGTCACCGATAATGTGAACACGCACTTGCTGTCGATGCAATCGGCTAAGGTCACCGCGTTACACGAACCGAGTAAGTATTTTGTCTCCGTCATCAACGTACACATAACTCAAACATATACTCAAATACAGGGTGTAACAAGACCCATCAAGATAACGACTGTTATCTACGCATTTTGTACATCAAACTAAGTAACATTAAGCAAAAATGATTGCTTTTATTTTTGGTGTGTGTGGGTATTTAAAGATAAGGTATAAAATTTAAAACTTGTTTTCTTAAAAAAAAGTTGGAATTTTGTACTTCGAAATCTTCGTAACCAGAACTTTTCCATGTATGGTCCAGTACAAAATAATGCTATACCGTGGTTCGTTCAGCGACTATTTACACCCGTTATAATGGCGGCCACACGCTACGGTCTACCGGAGAGATCTGTGCAGGTGTGCCTACGCCTATGTAGTCCGGGAGCATGTATTGCAATCACAGAGCACAGGTAGGTCTAGAGACGGCAGTACTAGTAAATTTCGCGGCGCCGAAAAAGTGTTGAGCGCACAAGTTCTGTCACGGACGCCATTCAAAGCTGTCTGTTTGGGTGATACGCTTGGTTTGTGTGGAAATTGTTGAAAATGCCGCCTCTAGCAGCGGCCACCGATTCGTCTCTGTGCGCTTCTTGGAACATACGACGTGTGGTTTATCATAGTATATAAGAACTAAGCCATGTCACAAATGCCCGGCGATATGTTTCCCGAGACATCGCGCAATTCCGCCCGACTTCGCACGCTATGACTAGCGACATTGGAAACTACGAAATGTGTATATAATTATGTTGCCAGAAATGTCGTGCGAAGTTGGGCGACGCGACGTTGTGCTGTGTGTGTCTGGAGACACGTCGTTCTGTGTCGTGGAAAGTTTGTGAATACATGCTCTTTCATTATAATTTCTTAAGTTGTCAACTGACTGTAATACGTGTATTGAGTTAACTGAAATAAATTACAGGGGACGGTGAAATTAGACAGGCGTGGCTCTTGTCAGCTCCTGACACGCCTACAACGTCGTAAGTAGCAAATAACAACAATATAAAACGACAAAAATTACACCTCAACGAAATAAGCAATATTTTGGGAAAAGGGAAGGATCCAAAGATGATGGGGCTTTATTTTGTAAAAAAATAAGTATAGATTACCATTAAGTCCATATTAGCATCGTATAATGTGACAAGGTTCTACAACGGTAAAAGGTTCTTTTGGCGCGTGGCCAAAATCAGAACTATCGCCGCCATCTTGTTTTTTCAATATAATTTTTGTGACAATTTCACAAATATTTACCAACGACACCCTGTCAGTGTCACGCAGGCGCCAAAAGAGCCTTGTAGCAATATGGTTAGGGTTTTCATAAGTCGACCTTAAACTTGCAGCTCCTACCTCCGCATGGCGGTCCAGTGGTGCACAGAACCGATTGAAACCTCGTTCGACTACTGCGGCATGTGGACGGAGCCGCTGGCTATGTCTGTGGACCCGCTGCTCATATCCTGGCTCGCCTACAGGCCTACTTTGAAGCCGGCCTACTTTGATCGGCGACGATGTAATAGAGTATTTGACAATTATCAAAAATAGAGTCCGCGCCACCACAGAAGTCCTTGTGAGGCGGCGCTAGTGTCTGTGACAATACATAACAATGCATTAAAAAAAAAAATGCTCTACTGTTTTTCCGCCGGCCTTCTTTCGTGGCGCACACTCGATATATGTATTCAAGTGTGATGATCAGAGATCGGATAATCCGTTGCAATATATACCTAAACATAATTTTTGGCAAAGAGATTATAGAAACAGCTTGTTAATTATTTTTTTATGTTATTCCCGTAATTCCAGAAAACCTGAGAATGCATAACTAATCGGATACATGGTATGGAAACGAATTATCAACCCTCTTATAAAGGTTATTTTCGTGGTGTTAACATAAAAAATAATATACTGCAAACATTTATTAACGAAACTCAAGACTCAAGTTGTTTATCGGTATGCCAGTTTGGCAACCTACTTTACAACATTAGCTAGCATTTCCATAGTCAAAAAGTACAAAACTTATCAATTCCGAATTCGCGAGATTTTTACGATCGATACAAAAGTGCTTTCCATATTAGCCAAACTCAAACTCAAACTCTTTATTGCATTCACTGTGTACATTTAGGTGTTACATTTATGTAAGTAAGTTCCAACATGAAACCCGGCACGTAAGTAAATATACATTCTAGTCTATAATCAGGACTCTAAATTTGTCGATCTCCGAATCTCGGGTTTTTTTTAATACAAAATTGCATTCCATAATAGCCAACACCTCAACTTTAGATAAATATGCATCTGAATGTCCGATCACTGGTGGTGATCAATGCTCGTGCCTTCTGTGAATGAGAAGGCCTTTGCCCTGCAGTAGTACAATAATAGGCAGTTATTATTATGACAATACTTATGTCGATTGTTGTTATTAACGAATATTAGATGTTACAGAAAAATCACGATTTGTCAATAATAAAATCGGTGTAATTATGGAGAAGTTACACACTTTACAAGTTATATTTCTATTATTGAGTTTGAGTTTGTTGCATCAACGAAGTACATCATGATATTAATGTATGTGTTGTATCATTGTATTGTCCTTCCACAGCCTCGTGTCATATGGTTGGCACAGTGAAGGGAATGGCTGCAGCGCAAATAAACACACGACGCCGCCCCACACCACCGGTCAGTTCACTAATCTATTTCTTATACTATAATTTAGCATCATCACTGTGACAGTGATGATACTAAATTGTAGTATAACTATAGTGTGACGATTTGCACGAAATAAACACCATCAAAATATAATTTTAAATGTAGAATTGTAGACTAGTATAGCTATTCACGACCATTCGATACGCTTCCGTGCCGAATCGAACTTCAGTCAATGTTATCGAAGACATCGAGACATCAGATGAGCCATTTTAACGCTGTACAAAAATCCGAAACCCGAAAGTTTTGTCAGTTTAAATCAAATAGACGACAGCTATTTGCTCTCAACGGGAAGGTAAATCAGGTAATCGAAAATGTGTCATTCACGACACGATAGCCTGTCGATTAGTTGTGAATAACTATGTAGTAGCCATATGTGTTGACTCACATGAATGATGCGATGACTCAACGCAAAATTGTCTCCCGAAGCATAATGTTCATTAAATACTCGAAATTCCAGCGTTGCGATGTCGCACACCTGAACTCAGTGTCGCGTCCCGGCCTCAACGCAACCAACTTATGCTTGTCTCTTTCACTCACGATAATAATGACATGCCGTCCTACTTCTACGTACCATCTGATGTACTGTTACACATACAATATTATGTTATTTATGTGTTGCAACTCAAAAAATACTCGTTTTCGAGTTAGCTTCGATCTTCTTCTTCTTCGTGTCCCTGACACAGCAGTAAGTAATTCGAATTTTGGTGGCAAAAACTTAGCTTCAATAATACGTATTTATTCCACGTTATATTCACGTTGTGTGTGTTAATGATGTTATTATAAGTACCTCTCGCTGTTGCTTACATAGCAAGTGTTGTATATGAATTTGTCAGGGTACAATCCTACAATAAAAAAGTGGAAAAAAAAGTGTTTTTGTAAAAAGTTTTAACGTCATTGCCTACTATACATATAAGAATGCCTTGCCAGTCGTCGAGCGGGCGCGGCGGTAGTCGCACGTCTGTTCCAGGCGCCGAGCTCGTGCACTTGCGCTCGCGCAGCCACGGCTCCAGCAGCGAGCCCAGCGAGAAGAAGGAGGTCAAAATGCATCCCATGCCTAAGGTACGTATACAGGATCAAATTAAATTAAAATTCAACCATTTTCTTTACATGTCAGACCGAATTAAAAATATAGCACTTACTGGTGAAGATTCTCTTGTCACAAATGCCTCTAAACTAGTGTCCTTCACCACACAATCCTCACCTTTGAAATCTTCATGAAAATCAATTTTGAGAACGCAAGAAATAGTCACCAACGTTAAAAAAATTGTCGCATTATGATTCCGAAGTTATAGCTATAAGTTGGTGAGGATTGTGGGGTGAACGTCTCCACACAATCCTTACCTCAGGGTAAGCAAACGGCTGGGAGTATCGAATTAGTTTCAATTCCAAAAAATAGTCAAGAAATAGTCATAAAGCTATGCCAAATCTCGAAAATAGTCATTAAGGGATTCCAGAGATATAAAGGTGTCTTGGTGAGGATTACGTGGTGAGCTTTTCTCGCCACAATCCTCACCTGATTACTGCGGAACGCTTACGATTTTGAATTTGAATTTGTTGCCATAAAATAGTCAGGAAATAGTCGTCTCCAACTATTATAATTTCGACCTTGTTTACTATGTAGAAGTATGTTAAACTTTCATGTAAACTTCTACATACATTTTGTTTTGGTACAGTCGATTAGAAATAGTCAGGTTTAGTTATTGTTAAAACCTGACTATTTTTCTAATCGCGATTAAAAAGGTGTGGGATAGAATTAGTTGTCATGAACTAAAATTCACACCAACATATCGACTTCAGGTGCAAAAACTCTGCGTCTTTTTTTTCTTTTGCTTATATCTCGAAAATCGTGTTTCCTATCGCAAAAATAATGAAAATGTCGACCCCCTTTATAAAACTTATAAACCCGTAAAACTCAACATGTAGGTATTAATTTTTCATATTTTACATACAAAAGTGAAAAAATGCATATATGCGCGAAATTGAATTGAATTGAGTACCACGTAGAGTCAAGATGCTCCAACTTTGCATGTGTGTTGGTGACGCGACTCTTAAGAAAAACCCACAAAATCCAATGGCATTAATCGCACGATCTTGGCAGCCAGTTAACGTCACCGTAACGTAAAATAATGCGACCTCAGAACTTTTCACGAATAACATCTAACGTTTCACTCGCTGTGTGGCAAATTGCGCCGTCTTGCTGAATCCAAAGCGATTCATTTTATAAATATATTGTTACTAACTAACATTTGACGTTTAAAACACGCGCCATTACTAACAGCTGTGAAAATTAAAGTGTTGCCAATATAGGTACCTCGAATTGGATCACCCTATACACCATGACATTTTAGTCGTCTTACAAAAGCAGCACACTTCATGTATCCAATGACTACTAAACATTAATTAAAAATAAATTGATAATATACACCGTTACATTTTAGTCGTCTTACAAAGGCCTACTCAAACTCTAGGGGCAATTAAAATTTGTTACAATATATATATATATTTTTAAGAATGTTTAGTAGTCATTGGATACATGAAGTGGGCTGCTTTTGTAAAACAACTAAAATGTCATGGTGTATCTTACGGTCACATGTTTGTACCTGTACAGAAACCCAGGTAGTGTGGCTGGTAGTCTCGTCTACAATAAACGGAGAAACATTTTGATCATCATACAAACTAAAACAGCGCCGCAAATTTCAATGACAATTTAAAACTCATTAAAAGTTCACTTTGTAAACAAGCATATTACAAATTATAGGATTATATCTAAGATAAGAATGCTTGGAAACATGCTGGTCCTGCTCAATAGGTTAATCTAGAATCTAGAAAAAATCATGATTATTCTTCATATTCTTTTTTTTTTGACGTTAAAAAGTGTATGTAACAAGTGATACAAGGGCCTATTTGAAATAAATGATTGAAATTTTGAATGTCGCTGGTACCCTGCCTCTTTCGCCTTAAAGTTAATGAGCTAAAATAATCAACAGCCACAAGAGCCGCCGAACACGTGGCTGTCTGCCGAGCGGCTGACTGCTCTGCACCACCGGCTGCGCAGTATGCTGATCAACGTGGACCTGGGCTTGGCGCTTCTGTACGTGACCATGAACACAGCGAGTGCCATCGACTGCGCCACACTGCGCGACGCCATGGAGCGCCACGCAGCCAGCTCGCACCGCGTGCTGGGCGTCTGGTACGGACCACACTTATACACGCACGAGACATGTAGACGCGACCTTTGCCTGTCACGTTGTTCAATCAAAATCGACGTGATGGGTAGTTGTTTATTCAAAAGCCAATGACCAAAATTTGTGCCTTTTTCTTGGCGGCAATTAACGTAACTTTAAAAAATAGTTACTTAGCAGTTTAAGTTAGTTTTAAGTATGACCGACTGCGATACTATTAAGAGGGGGAAAAAATTGTACCTCATTTATAAAGTTTCATTAATGGCTGCCAAGACAAAAGGCACCATTGCTCCATACATTTTTGTCGACTTGGTTTGACTGTGAATCAGCACTGTTGCACGTCAACATCATAAAACAAAGTCGCTTTCCGCGTTTGTCTGTATGTCCGCGTTATTATTCTAAAATACGCAACGGATTTTGATGAAGTTTTCAACATAATTTAGGGAATGTATTCCGTAAGGTTTACCGTGTATAATACATTAATATTAAACTTATAGATAATGAAGAAATCTCGATGTTTTAATGAAGTCGTAAAAACCTTTCGAAGCAGGGGCGGGTCGCTAGTTACATATAAGACAGCCCCCAAAACGCCCGCCTTTCAGCCATCCGCGAATGTAAGGTCAGAGAGCAATGTAAGGAGCAGTACTGGCCCAGTGCTAACTGTCGTGTCTTACGAGTTCTGGGTCGTGGGTTTGAACCCAGGCAGGCGCTTTACTTTGTGTAAATAATTTCATCACTATTGCTCCCAAAACGGTGAAAGAAAACATCGTGTGGAGACAAGGATGCCCTAGAACCGAAAATTTTAAGACATGTGACATCTACCAACCCGCACTGGGCCGGCGTGGTGGATTACGGCCCACTCGCTCTCACCGACGGGAGGCCTGTCACCCAGCAGTGGGAACATTATAGGCTCATTATGCTACTTATGCTGAGGTCAGGAAAATGGATCAGTCTAAATTGTCCGTATAGTCAAATTACAACCGTCATTCTTTAAAATCACTTTTTAAATAAAATTATGTAATATGTGGAGGACGAGGAAAATTAAATGAGGAAAGTTTTGAGTATGGATGGCTGTCGGCGCATCATATATGCGCGTGATTGACCGCGGGGAAGGCGCGGTGCTTCGGGGTACCGAACGCGTTACGCGACGGCCGGTGCTCGCCCTCCCCTTCACTTAGCTCACAACGTGATTCACTACGGTTATTTCATTGTACTATTTAACGTATGTAGTTGATCATTGTGGTATATAGTATTACACCTATTTTAATACAGTCCAATAATTATTTAATTATAAAGTCCGATTGAGCCCATTCATAGCTATAAGAGTAGGGGGAAGTTAAAGAATCCATGGATGGACTGTGTGGAAGATGATATGGCTAGAAAGGGGGTGATTGCCGAGATGACGTCTTGCCCTTACTCAGAATAAATTGGTACAAGGGCAAGATAATGATGATTTACCGAAAGTGAATTCGTCAACTGATCATAATATTTTCCACTGTTTGTAAAGAAACTTCTGGTTTTCAGCCTCGGTCGCCTGTCGGTGAAATCGAATTTAATGAGCGACGCGCTGTGGGAACAGCTGCAAAAAGAAGGACCCACATACGTAAAAGAGAGTGAGTTATAAACAATATTTGTTTCTTCTAAGATAGTAACAGAACCCCTTTGTCGTGCATCTTATAATTGGAATAAACGAATTATTGATCGCAAAGGTTCGAAAGCGTTATCACGTTTATAGATAGAATGTTGAAATCTCGATAAAACCCATAATGAATATGTAAAGTCGACTTTGACAAAAACTCTGAAAATTTTGTTATTTTTGATATTTTATGACGTGCAAGTGTCATTCAACCTTAGGGTTTTAAAGCAATTACACACTGTAGTGTGTAAAAACCCCATCACATAGCCGTTATCTATCGCGTTCTGTACATCAAACTAAGTAACATTGAGCAAAAATTATTGCTGGGTAACTTTTATTTTTGACGTGAAAACTCACCGTGTAATGTAACGCACGCTAAACTGTGTTTTCGTGTGCATGCAACGGTACAGGAGTTGTGGGAGTATATTTTAAAGTTAACGGGGGGTTGTCCGAATTTGCCTGTTTTATAATCTGTTTTAAATAGTCAAATTAGTGTTAAAAAAAATGTCACATAGTAGACATGGATCGTACTTGCAAAATCGAGTACCAGGGCTTCCAAGTACGTCCACCTTTAGACACCAGCGCCAAAAACCAGGGCTCGAAATACGTTCAAGTATTTTCTTTCTGCATGGAAAATAGATCCCTAAGGTCATACAAATAAGGAGTACAATCGCGTATGCAAAAAAGGATACTTCCAACCAAGCCTTGGTGGAAGAAAAATACTTTCATAGAACATTGAACCGTAACAATATATAAAGAAAGAGCACAATCGCGTTTACAAAAAAAATAAACTTCCAAAACCTTAACAGTAAAAATACTTGCATAGGATCCAAGCCTAATTGGAATAAAAATACTTGCATAGAACATTGATCCGTAACTTTATGTAACTAAAGAGCACAATCGCGTTTACAAAAAAATACTTCCAAACCTAAAAGTAAAAAACACTTTCATAGGACATTGTTCCGTGCGATCTTACGAATAAGGATCATGATTGCATTTCCGAAAGAGTTACGCGAGTTCCATTGAAGATTATGATTGAGAACCTACATAGGTACCTACGTAGTTTGTAAACATCGCTGTCGCTCAGTCAGATTTCGTGGAAGGTTCGGCAGTTTACAAATGCTCTCTGCATTTGTAAACTGCCGTAATAGTCTGGTGGATTATTTTTATTCACTTATAATTACTTAAAAACATTAGTCAATAATAAAGGTTAGCACGGTAAATGAACATGAAATCCTTCCTTCCTACTTTAAAAGCAGCGTTAGGACTGTCTGCTAGGAATATAATATTATTAAACTAAATAAACCACGAGCGTGTACACAGAATTTACGAATTTGCGAGTTCAAGTGTTACATCACTGCCAGAGAATATTAATAAACGTACTTCACTAGTAGTCTGTGATAATCTCTCAAATAAATGAACGTTGTAAATTATTTTTACCTGCTTTATTTATTAAATATATCACAGTGTAATTTGAAAACATTGTATTTTTCAATAGTAACCGTGGAGTTTCGTGCCGGCTCTTCTCCATATGAATTGGAACCATGCATCTAGCTTCTGACATTTCAAAAGTGCCCATGTAGACTTATGTGAAATGAAATATTTTGACTTTGAACTTGATTGTCGTAATTTCAGAGCTGAAAGAGGACTCGTTTCCGTGGAAGATCAAACTGGCAGACGTGTCGTGCTACACGCTGGAGGCGCGCGCAGGCGTAGTGGGCGCTAGCCACTTGATGGAGGCGGAGCATTCGGGCGCATCCGCCAGGCTCAAGTCCAAGCTCAAGTTCCCCGTGGTAGGAGTTTTGTTCTGTCAATATATATAAAAGAAAGTCGTGTTAGTTACACCATTTATAACTCAAGAACGGCTGGGCCGATATTTACGATTTTTCAGTCTCTACTTTTTATCACTATGAGAAATAAAAACGTGTGCGTTCCGGCCCTCGTCAGGAACGAAGTTCCTTCACACGTATGACTTCAAACAAAAATAAAAAAAATTGCAACCGCCATCTTGGATTTACATTTTGATCCCACTATCGACTTTAGCACCTTTGAAAGCTATGAAAACGAAACCCATGACGAAAAGTTTGAAAGTGTGCGCAGCCGCCATATTGGATTTTAATTTTGACCTCACTTTCGGCTTAAGCACACAGACAAGGGGCTTACCCCGCTCTCCATGGCTAAAGAGAACTGGCACAAAACTGTGGTACTTACTACAGATGACCGCAAGGAGGTATGGCAAAGCAAGCTGCTTCACGGACGCTGCTATCGGGCTCTTCATGAGCCCGGTGTAGATTTCCAGGCTTAAGACTGTCTTAAAATTGATTAAATGTTATTAGAAAAGTTTTATCTGACAATTATTATTTAATATATTCGTATTAAAAAGTTCATTGATTGTATTTACGAAAAATAACTAATTACATTATGCGTTACGTAATATAACAGACGACGCGGGCCGACTGCCGCTCGAGTTCACTCGACGCGCTGTGTAATCCTATTAAACTATATTGCTATCCCGTTCTGACTCCGCTGTGCGCATTAAGAAGTTTAGTTTGTTGGAGTGTTATAATCTAGCGTGAAGTCAGAGTCGATCTAGCAAACGCTAGATGCTTTGTACACATAACGTAAAATGTTTTGGGCTATACGTTTTATGAACCACCACTAATCAGGCACAGGGTCCAAGCTGGTCGTGGTCAGGGCTCTGGAGAGAGGAACCTCTTTACTATGCGTGCCGTGTCTAGGAGTACTACTTTCTGAATAAAGCCCTTGGCCCTGCCGCGCAATGAGAGCCTCCTGAGGTGGTGGTCGAGGCTCTCCGCTATTAGGCCATTAACCGGTATTATTATCTGTAAAATGATTCCAGAGTCCACCTCCCACATGTCGACAACTTCGTGTGCTAAGTCAAGATACTTGATTTTTTATTATTAAAGTTTTATTATAATTATAGACCAGTTTTCTTTCTTGTACTTCAAGATGGCCACGCCGAGGACTGTGCTCGAGCTGGTCACCACCACCATCACGGTATCCGTGGTCACCAAGTCGCTGCAGTACAAGACAATATCCAAGACAGAGCAGCGGGCGCACAAAGAAAAATTAACCGCTGAAGAAAAGGTTAGTTTGTATTAATGATATACAAGTGTTTGGTGCATCGTGCGTCGTTTTATAGCAAATACAAATTGGTTTAGTTTTTTACCCAGGTGATCTATTTAAAATTTCCAATCACAATGCTGGTCGTGAATTAGGGTCAGTTCACACCGTGACGTGACGCGAAGCGACGCTGAGCGCGCTTTTAAAGATAGTGATACAAAATTATTTACTACTCAAAAACATACACATTTAATTGAGATAATTGGAAAATGCCTCACGGCGTCGCGCTGCGTCTCGAGATGCCTCGCGGAGTAACGCGACGTATCACGAAGCAGCGAGGCGTGGCGCGTGGGGCTGCCAGCGACTTCACGATGCGCCTCGCGATGTCGCGCTGCGTTTCGTGGCGCCGCGCTGCTCAGCGTGAAACCACTGACCTCATCAAGCATCGTCGCGTCGCGTCACGTCTCGGTGTGAACTGACCCTTAGTCCTAGAAATTTGTATTCTTTCACAACTATAGCGATGGATGTTTTCGTGTGAGTGAGTTGTACGGTGCATGGTAAATGTACGCTGTGTCTGTTGAGATAAGATTTATAATTGATTGTGCAGTACGTTTTTCATTTATAAATTACAAGTGTGAGCGCGACCTCGTATTTATTGTGTTTACTGATCTGCATGTGTAGTTGTGGCGAGGGAGTAGGGATGAAGTGGAGACATTGAGTTTCGATACATTTTCAGCTACCGGGCATATCTCCTTCTTTCTTATATCTATGGTAGACCGCCATAAGACATAATACTGTGGAAATAAGCAAAGTACACTAACCTAGCTGTGGCTACATCAATCAACTGCCTTATTTTTCTTACTGCATATGCAGCTGAACTTAATCTACTTGAAAGAGCTCTAATGTGGGCGCCTAATGCAATTTCGAATCTAGAGTAATTCCTAGAAAAACAGTTTCCGTAATAACATCCAGTTTCTTGCCATCATCATCCGACTTACGAGGCCGAACCCAGGCACCTACTTTACTTTATGTAATTAATTTCATCACCACTGCTCTCAAAAAACGGCGAACAAAAACAGCGTGAGGAAACCAGTAGACACTATAACCAAAAAATTTAAAGACATGTGACAGTCACCAACTGGGCCCGCGTGAAGAATTTCGGTCCACTGTCACCCAAAGAGATGAGGCCTGTGTCCCAACAGTGAGAACGTTTAAGGCTGATTAAATGCATGTTATGAAACATTTGGTAAGGACTTATACGAAATGTTTAGTTGATTGGTGCTGCAGCTAGGATCGTTTCCACACGAGATAACTCTTTAACGGTTCGGGCATCATCTTGAAATTAGCTGTGCAAAAACTTGTTTTAAAGAAGTATATTTTCTAATTTTAAGATTTATTAAAACGAGTGTTTTAAAATGTTTATAATGCTATGTCTTTCAACAGAAAATGAAGTACTTTACGGTTGGAATGGACTTCAAACCGACGACATTAAAGGAGTTTGTACGCGGTCCGTCTGAAAGGTACTGAGTATTCGTTATGTTGGAAATATTTAGCACAAGATATGATGCTCGGTTACACTGGCCACTCTAAAATATGTATTCAAATATTTATTTTCTACTCGAAGCATGGTATTTTTTATGAAAAGACAAATCCCAAATTCGATCATTATCTTCTTGAAGTTGGTACAATAGTTCAACTAAAACTATGTAAACTACAACGAGGTAAAATTGTTTGTTTGTAAGAGGTAATCTCGGAAAGCACTGATCTAATTACAGAAAATCTTACGCTGATAAAAACCTACACTAGTGCCAAGTGCCATAGAATATGTTTTATGCTATAGTTGACTTCCACGTGGACGGAAGCCGCGGGCAGAACCTAGTTATGAATAAATGTAACATTTTTTGTTTCAGAATAAATAAAACCACTGATGAAGTAAGTATTTTAACCTACCTAACTACGAATCGTGTTGGTTCTTAGTATTACTTGAATCAATATTTTTAAATTCTGAATGTATTCCTACATAATATTATTTTTGACATAACATTGATACCTACAATTCCTTCAAATGATGGTATTAAAATATGTCCTAAATTTAGCAAAACAAAAGCCTTGTTAGCCTAGTTTTCACAAAGTTAAAGTTCTTAGTAATCCAATTGAATTATTAAGTTATTCTTACAATTTCGTTATTCGAACAAAATTGGGAAAAAAAAGATAATCTTACCGGCCGATGTTTGTGCCTTCATTCTATCTCATAATCTTGTAAGAGGAAAGAGACCAGTCTCCTCGACACAGGGAATTCTTGAGTGCTCGCTAGTGCTATTTGAATTCGCAATGCTCTCGTGAACAATAAAGTTTTTATTATTATTATTTAAAAATCATACATCTTAAGTAATCTATAATGTGTGTACAGGTCTCTGATAGTCCGTCGCCGCAGCAAAAAACCAAATCTACCGACGAGGTTATCATCACGGAAGGGCCCATGGTATCCCTAGGCATCCACCTCCACGCTGACACTCCGCCGATCCTCATACGTCTCGAACGGGATCAGGTACTGTACTTTACATAACAGGGAAAAATGAGTATTTAATTAAATCATCAGAGGGGCAATTCTCGTATTTTTAAGAACGTTGGCATTTTAATCTCAGCCTCAATCTGTCCAAAATACTTCTAATGTTCGGACTACATTTTCGACATTTCACTTTTGTCGAGATGCGTCTGCGACTAGATTTTAAACGTTTTTATTCACGGGTATTGGCCTTCTGGTGAAATAGTAGTCAAACGTGAGCCTATCATTACTATAAACGACGTTTCCTAGTAAAATAGAACACTTTGAATATGATTATTGAATATTATCAGTAAATATAGAATCATTACTGCCGCGTTTTACATTGTAATCAACACACGACCTAATACAGAGTTGCAATTTGCAAAAAAAAAAGTAAGAATAATTGAATTTAGAGGGCTACCTTATCGCAACCCCTTTAAGTTGGTACTAGATTACGGTCGATAAACGCAGACCAGTCAATATTGATAGCCTCAAAACAATCGATGGTCGTAATCGGTGATCGATGGATGAACGTAATCCGGCTGCCAAGCACCACTGGATCGATCTGTACGGTCGATGACATCGATCGACGTCGATGACAGACATTCTGTTATTGTATTGAAAAAATAAGACAACGGGGATAGTTCCGTTTCTTGTATTGTTGTAGCTGTGTCTATCTCTTGTGTGTGTACAACATCGTTGACGCGTCACTTTTTAAAGTCGCTATTCACGGCATGTAATATAACAAGGTTCTAAGTACAAAAAAGGTTTTCATAAGTCGCTGAGATCCGTCTCATTTAGATTCTGTCGTAAAATGTGTTTTATTATAGTTCAAATGTTACCTGATTTTATGTCTATAAGTAGGTTTGTACAAACACTTTTACACGTCAATTATACTTTTTTAAACGACATGAGGTCGGCTTTTCCTATCTGACCACTCTGAGAAAAAAGGCCGAAACAAACTCAGAGCTCACAGGCTCTTTTAAAGTGCAGACATGATCTTGGTCAGATGAGGACCATGTAGATTAATGTCTGTTATGGTCTTTTGAGGAAAGAACTACACAGATTTGAGTAGACCAGTCCAGTGAGTGCAAGCATTTGTCAGTAATCGTGTAGCTTAACTCAGAACCGACTAGATGATTAATACCAAAGAAAGGCGGTGATGTTATGATATTAAAGCATAATGTTCATCGGCATACAAATAATACGCCCGAATAATTAACTCCTTACGTGCTAAGTAAGGCTCTATTGCACATTGGTAAAGGCATGTATTTAATCAAACCTCAATAATTCCCATTTCCAAAATTATTTAAAGAACACTAATTTAAAAAAAAAACGTTTTTTGTGACCCTCAAGGTCTATTTTTTTTTATGAACACTCGAATTTAAAAAATGAAATGAGCTGAGAGTTAGAGGTCACAGTCTCTTTTAAATTCTAGAAATAATCTTGGTCAGATCATGTGAAGACCATGTAGATTGGTGTCTGAAATTGTCTTATGAGAAAAGAGACACACAGATGTGAGTGGACCTGTCCAGTCAGTGCGCGCATTTGTCAGTACTTAAGCAGCTCAAATACTCGACGAACAATACCAAAGAAAGAACTCGGGTAGGCCGCATAAAGTACTCAAACTGCCAGACCATCATTAAAACTAACTGAGAGAAAATAAAGAAACATTGACCCACATAGTCCTCACAATAATTTTAAATATTCGTGTCTAGAGATAGTTATAGAAAAAATAGTTAACAAAAATAAAATCAACATTCACCATGTAAATTTATTGGAGCAGCTCAATCCCAAGCCTTTTTGTCCTCAATATAGTCTTTGACAGTATAAAAGTAGTTCTTATGAGTATGTTTTATCATTATTTAAGATCATACCTTACCGCCGCGGGGACGACTCGTGTGTATCTCTTAATGACTAAAATTACATTAATTTCCTCCAAATAACTTCGGCCGGGGTGCTGGAGCGCTCGCGGAATCTTGCTTACCCCCGGCAGATAATTATTTTACCCTAACTTTTCTCCAAGCCCCAAAATTCACTTTAATGTCTCATAGTTTACCATATTTGGTTAGCAGACAGGAAGGCAAGTGGTAACGTTTGTGTATTTCGTTTGCAGTTGGCAAGTGCGCCTGCGAGCAGCCCGCTTGTTATCAATCTCGCGTTCGCTCTAGACTTGTCTTCCTTCCCGAACAATTGAGCAGTGAGTGACCGATATCATTCGAGGTACTCTGACGATTATAATGCAAATACTAACCATTCAGTTTTCCCGAATGTGGCCTATTCTAATGCATCTCTTCTTTGATTGTCCCCAGGCGTATGGTATTCTGCGAAATTATCTATGACAAAGTTCATAATTTTTAAAGCTATCTTGGGATCGCAAAGCGAGATAAATACTCGCTTACAGTTATCGTTACTTTTATTGTCTATGTTTTACGTGAAACAAAATAAAAAAAGCTTTAGAGTTTTTGTAATAAAAAAAATGTATTGTGATACGTCAATTTTAATTGTTGTTTTATTTTTAGCGATCGTGTTTATATAAAACTAGATAGATGATGTGTTTCACAGTAAACGTAAAACATGCGATCACACGTTGTAAATGACCTCACACGCCGACAAAAGACGAGATTGAGCACTTTGTTTTAATAGAAAAAATTATAATAATAGAATCATCATCATAATCAGCCTATAATGTTCCCACTGCAGAGACACAGGCCTCCTCTCCTCGAGAGGGAGTGGGCTGCAATTCTATCTCGCTGACCCAGTGCGAGTTGGTAGATTTCACATGTCTTCGAATTTTTGGTGCCAATCGGCACGAGCCGAATGAAAGCCGAAAATATGTAGTAATTGTTTCGGATCGGCTTTGTTGTTAACAAATACTGCCGAAGCGAACATGTGTGTAGCACGCCTACTGTGTGCTGCCAACTGTTAGCTTAGTACGGCAAACTAAAGTAATTTAAATTCTATATGACAAATGATGCTGGATAGCTAATAATAATTATTGTGTTTCCAGGTCCTCATTGTGGACGCCGCGATACACTGCTTCACTCATATCGTTACCTTGCTCAACCGGCCGCAGTTGACGTCCAAGAGTAGCCTCTCCTCCACCTCCATCTCTAATCGATCGGTCATACGGTATGCACTTGCATTGTTCTTTTTAACCGACTTCAAAAAAGAAGAGGTTATCAATTCGACTGAATGTTATTTGTGCAGCGATATTTTCGCCAATACGGAAAATACACGCAATTCAAAACTTATCCATTATTTAAATATAAATTTGTGTAGGACTCGAGAAACTCTGTTCCTATGTTTTTTTTAATGCACGACTTATTTTACAAATCATCATTTTATGTTGCGTTATTTGGTGGAACAGAACGCAAACTCAAAACGCGTCTCCTTCGACAATGCCGGAAGAGAAAAAAAAACTATTCTTTGCAACGTAGTTGATATTAACTTTTAATACTTTTCTCGGGTTTAATTAATTAACTTATTTAAATCAGATATCGTGATCCATATTTATGTTAGTATACCTACTTGAAAATTACTTTAGTAATCCAATATTAAAAGGAATTACAATATATACAAGCAAGGAAAGGAAGGAATTACAATATATACAAGCCCCCGTACGGCCGTCTCGACCCGCCATGTGTGTGTGTTGAGCTTAAGTCGTATAGATTACGTGTGACTCCAGATAAACGAAAACCGATGTTATTTAATTTGTCCGTCTATGATGTCTTATTTATACCTTTTTAGTTGGCGTTTTTGTCGTAGTCAGTTTTTACTTTATAACTTTCTTTTTTATGCAGGAAATTATGTTATTATATTACTCAATTGATTCTCATAATAATTGATGTTCCATTTCAGGTCAGTTTCGGAAATGGAAGAAATACCATCTGCATCAGAGGACACGAGCGATCAATCTGAAATGTTGACGATATTCGATCGCTCGCAACAGAACCGTGAGTAATGTCGGGTTTTGATTATTATTATTTATTACCCGACAGCTAACCATTGTTCAGCATTATTTTCAGCTCACTGCACATTTTTGTTCGAACGAAGTTCCATAACGCGGCTTGCGGTAGGAGTTGACTGGTACATATCGTCATGTAAGGAAATAGCGTTATGGCCCCTCCATGCGATTTTCCCTCTCCGTCTCTTTCTATTATATGCGAGTGTGTGTGTGCGTACGAGTATCGAGATTTGAGCTGACGAGCATTGTGCGCGGCTGGTCGTATAACTTCAATACTGAAATAAGTTGTCATTTTCAAAATGATCCATATGGAACTTCGTTCCTGAAGAGGGGCCCACGGCGGCATAGAAAAAAAAACTTATGTGTGCAAAACAGTAGTGTTTTGAAAATTAACATGTCCTATCTAAGAGAGCCGGGTGATCTGGACACTCAGGATCCTCCCACCTCAGACACCTTTCTCTTTTTAAGATTGTGCATTTTATTAACCAGTGCCTGTAATATGATGTTGAGATAAATAAAGATTTATGATTATGTACATACGGAATTTCCAGTATAAACTGACCTCTCATTGTACGGTAATCCTATGCAATGCGAGATCAGCATAAACTGGAAATGTATAGCTTATGTGTAGCCGTGTGTACCTACTAATGTTAAGACCTGTATCAAAACTTACTGCGAATAAATTGATTAGAAAACAAAAAACGGCTGGACCGGCTTGGCTATTTTTTGTTTTAAAATGTTAGAGCAGTCTGAATTAGGTTTCTAGGGAAAGACAACTTGGAAAAGTTGCCCGGAAAATTGGAAAATTCGGGAAAAACTGAGTTTCCTAAGAGATTCTTGTATGAACTATAAAAAAAATTGGACAGGACAGCGTCGGTCGGGTCAGCTAGTAATGTAAAAATATAATTCCCAGAGCGTGAGCTGAAGACGTTCTTCTGGTTCCAATGGGTGGTGAGTCGCGTGACGCTGGTGGTGGCCTCGGAGACCGTGAAACTGGCGCTGGACATCGATGACGTCATCGGCACCATGGACATTCAGCCTCATTACAATCAGCTCAAGATCAAGCTGGCCTCGGCGTCTATCAAACATTTTAAACGGTAACGATAAATGAAGTTTATATCTGTAAGTAGGTTTTTATAAACAATTTTACTCGTCAATTATATTTTAGAAACTAGATCAGATCTTGAGAAGAAACACCGGAACAAATCAGAGGTCCAACAAAAGTCCAGACATAATCTTGGTCAGATCATTGATAATTGAACATCATCGTCCTGCTTTTAATCCAATTTAGAAGCCATCCATAACGTCACTCGTTAAGGGGAAGGGGCCGTACAAATATGAGCATCTGAGACAAGGACGGCGGGGGCTTGAAAAAGCATGTAATTCGTGGAACATAATTTAAGGTCGTGATCCCTTATTGGGGGTCAGTGCATTATGTCTTTTTCTTCCTTACGTCTCTACCAGCCTTCAAATCACCCCTACAGTCCATCCACCACTTTTTTGCTTTTGCCACATTGTTATGGCCATCCACATGTATACTCTTAACATTCGCCACAACATTTTCCGTATTTAATTAATTAATGTAAACGATTTTACATATTTCGTAAAATCTTTTTCATTTATAGTACGGACTCGTCAATATAATCACATCGAATTTTTGAAAAATACTGGATTTAAGGAGGTCTTACTTTTGTGTGTGATTCTTTCACTCATACCTGTGTGACCGTCTCTTTCTAAGGCACCTGTCCCACTCCCATCACCGACGTTTAGCGAAAATCTACTAAAGCTAGCAATTAGAAACGGGTTGGCGATCAGAGCTTCCTGCCCGCCTAGCGAGCGTCTCTGAGCGAGTTTTTTTTTTGATAGCTTTTGTCGCTGCGACAAATTAGTGAAAAGAGATTTCTCGCCGGCAGTGTGAACAGTCAGCGATCAACTATTAATATATTATGTATCTCTTTTACTAAAACGGGCACGTTTGTGCGTATTGTACGTTTCTTGAGCGAGAAAATAGTCGATAGCTTGTTGCTTTCTCGTTGAAGGTGGGACTGGTGTCTAAGGCTCGATGAGGCATATAACGGCCCACCCATTACTACTGTAAGTAACATGTTTCTCAGGGACTTTGCCGACGAGTGGACTGCCGGCGTGATCGGCGGGCGCGTGCTGGAGGCGCGCGAGCCGAGCAACGCAGAGGAAGACGCGCACTTCCTGTCCATCACCATCACGCAGGCGCAGTGAGTTTGTTGCTAACAGTCTATACTTGAATACACAATAATATACTTAATAATAATCTTAAATCCACTGGCAGAAAATGCACAGTCCAAGCCGCTGGGTCTAATAGCATAAAATGTTGCACAAAGGTACCTCGTATAACGAAAATAAGCACTATGGATTGATTTAAAAAATTCTTCGCCTAAAGGGGTAAATATGGGATGAAAGTTTGCTAGGAAGGTCGTCATTTTTGCTGAGTGGATATTCCATCGAGCACATGGCTTGTCTTAGATAATTTACATGAATTGCCACTTAATCAACTACACACATTAACGAAATCTAGGGATATTTTAGTTATTCATGTATTGAAAAGAAACTACTTAGAAAATCTTATATCAAAATGCGCAGTATTTTATACTTTACTAATAGGAAATCTATATAATTATATAAAAGAATGTCGTGTTTGTTACAACACTTATAACTCGAGATCTGCTGGACCAATTTTCATGGTTTTTGATTCGTTGGATTTGTCTCAGCCCCGAATAGCAGAATACATCTTAAAAACAATGAAAAGGTAGGGTAGGTAGGGTAGGGTAGGTAAGTACGGCGTAGATAAGTACATAGTGCTACCCGTGCGAAGCCGGGGCGGGCAGCTAGTTATATATAAATCAAACTTTAAAAAAAATTGCTGTTATAGAAGAAATAATAAAAGATTACGATGTACAAAAAAACGAACTTCTGTTTTTGGTGATTAAATAAAGAAATAAAATTATTTGAAATATTTAATTAGTTAAATTGATTACAAAATAAACATTAATAATCTGTAAAAGCACCTCGGATGTTAATAACTCATCTGCAACGATTATTCATACTCAAAATTAGGTTATCGATATCTCCTTGTGGGATAAGGTCCCAGGCTCGACGAAGATGCATGAAAGTTCACTGTCTGTCACCAGATTTTCGGAAAATTTTTGTAAAGCCCGTCGTTGGAGCATATGCCACGCGTGCTCAATTGAGCTACCACTCGAGCTGTATGTGAGCGGGCATTATCAAGGCGGGGTCTATAAGCTTGAAGGTTGACTTCGTGCAGTCTCCTCCTTACAGTTTGATCGCTCAGCAGCACCTGGTGCACCCACTGTAACTTGAAAACCAATTGCCTAGCTGTAGCGGTAGGTTGTCTTTTTGCCGTTATTTGTAAAAATCGGTCTTGCCTTGCGGTGGTAATTCGTATATTCCCAGTGTGCCGCTCAGCCACCTCGCCAGTGTCCTGGTAGCGAAACCAAAATCTTGATATGACGCTTTGACTGCTGCCAATGGCATCAGCAACATTGCACTGGATCGCGCCCGCTTCCAGCACGTCTATTGCTCTCAACATCTTTTGTCTCGTTAAATGTCTGCGTTCCATGGTAAAGGAAAAACCAACAGTATGAATTTAATTATCAAACTTGTGAGAAAATTTAAAATTCGATTATAACCACAGAGACGAAAATTTATTGTGTTAAGTTTAATTTCATTTTGCCGCCTGAGTAATTCTTTTTTTCATTTGAATTTAGAATACAGAAGAGAAATGTGCCAGGAACAAATTGACGTTTAAATATCTTTTATATGGCCAGTACTTTTAAAGTTATGATACTAAACCTGAAATATCCCTAGACAGTGTTGATGTGTGTGTATTTGCTTTAGCGTTTTAATTTGTAAGTTCATATTTCGATGACTATTTGTAACAAATGATTCCTCTTTTTTTCTTAGATAAATACTTATAAAAATATAATTTTGTTGTGCTGTTCTTTTTACCCGACTACGTCGAAGGGAAAAGGAGGGTTATGATTTTGACCGGTATGTATGTATGTAAAAAAAATTAATAATGCCATGTTGGGTATCAAATTAAAGGGCTCGACGAACACATTACAAATATGTATGTATATCATATTGGCTAAGTCAATAAATATGTTTAAAATGTTAAAAACAAGCATAAGTGAGACTGTGCTACGTACGGCGCGGCTGTAAATATTATACCCATTATACAATAAAATCTAAAAAAAAAAAAGCGGCTAAACAACAAATACTTTATTTACACATACGAAATTATAACCACAGAATAATTTAAGCAAAAAGTAAGTTCAAAAACTAACACATGCCGCATGGTCGCATGCCATTATAGTTATGTAGGTGTACAGGCATGCGATCACGGCTTTACCTTGACCATTTTTGACGGTCTATTAAGAAGGCTTTAAGTCTATTAGAAAGCTTATACGTAAGTCAAAAAAATCAATCTGCCGAGCAGAAAAAGTCAGTCAGTTGGGAAAAGTCCCAACTATATTGGGGTCGGCTTTCAGTGTAACCAGCTGCAGCTGAATACCAGTATTTTACATGGAGCGACTGCTTATCTGACCTCCACGACCCAGTAACTGGGTAATACGCTAACCCTTGGTAAGACTGGTTGTCAGACTTTCGGGTTTCTGTCGACCCGTAATGACTGTTAAGGATCCACGAATGGTAGCCAGGACCAACGACTTAACGTGCTTTCCGAGGCACGGAGAAGTCTCGGTATATAAAGATGGTCACCTATCCACGGACCAACCCCGGCAGCGTAGCTTAACCCGATGGATTGACCCATGCGGCTGTTCATACTTAGCCACAAGATACTTACTAAAGCGTAGACTTAAGTATAATCACGAATTATTTGTTCTTTTAAGTGTATCTGACTTGCCTCCGAGCTGGAAAGAAGAGCTACATCCTAAATTACTGGAAAGGACACCTGTAAGTTGCGTGGAAGAGTTTTATACTTTGTTCTTGCGATATCACTTATTTACTTTGATAACAAAGGTACTAAATTTTAATATCCTACTTTTGATTTTTGATGGTCATATCTTTCTCTTATTACAAGAAAAGAATTAATAATGGTTCGAGACCAAGGTATCATCCTAATTGCTTTTGAATTAACACACATTTCTTTTGAATTGAAGCTTGCTAGTCATACCATACACTTAATACCGATCATACGAGGGTTTTGATCGTGCGATCGTGCAATTAAAGCTACAAATCTCTTTTGAGTGTCCTCATCGGTCACGCGTCAGTGATGCCGATCGCGCGATGGGCATCGCGAAGGATTCCTGTTGGTCCATCGCACGATTATTTTCATCGTGCGACGAAATCGCGTCGTTAACTCGTACGATATTTAGCCAATAATCAGGATGACGCCTTAGGATCTCTAAGGTGTGACTCATTTATTATGATATTTTTTACTAGAACTTTTTTAATTTCGCCAGTCTAGTTCTTCGGGTCCAATTTAAAATCCTAACTTGAATGACAAGCTATTTATCGTGTCAGAGCGGTGCTGTTGTAATGAGAAGCATGCACTCGTATTATTAAGACATGTATTTAATCGAACCGCAAATAATTTAAATGTCCTAAAAATATTAGTGAAAAGTTAGAAAGAGGCACATTTATTTAAAAAAAAGCGTACATTATTAGAAGTTCAATAAGTTTTTAGAAGAACAATTAAATATTTCCTTTATATAAATTTTAGGGCGTAGACTACATGTGGGAGGTGTTCGCAACGCTGGCCCCGTTGGAAGCCGTCGTCCAGCCGAACATCGTGGACAATCTGATGTCTCTGGCCAGAGAGATGGCGCCGCGATCGTCCTGCCCGCTGAGTACCGAGGTAGACAACAGGTACGCTCTGTCCTATGTTAGAGGGTTTGGTTTCCGCACTTGGAAGGACTAATGCCCGTGCTCACCAACACTAAGTGACACTTAAATGAATCCCTAAATAAAAGTGCACTGTTGTATTTTCAACGCTAGGCTCAGCGCTGAGAGTTGAAAATACAACGGTGCGCTTTTATTTAGGGATTCACTTAGTTGCCGGTGAAAACAGGCATAAGTGGTGGAAGATAGGTGGATCATTCTACGTGGGCTATGGCGGCCGTCGGTGGTTATTCCAACCAGCCCACCTGAGGTGGGCTGGTTGGAGGTGGGCCACCTCCCTCCAGAAGTTGATAGGTCTCCTTGTCTGGCTAGAACATCTGCAAAAGATCTGGGTGACCCGATGGTTTCTGTTCTAATCTGGGTGGCGCGGTTTCCTCAGCCTCCATGCACGCCCTGCACAGAGGACTGTCCGGTATGCCTATTGTGAGGAAGTGTTTGTTTAGGGAGCAGTGTCCCGTGATGGTCCCCGCTGCCAGGCGCAGGCCGTTCCTGTCCAGGCGTAATAAGTGCTTGGTTAGCCTGCCTTCTAAGGATGGCATAGCTTCCCTGGACAGCCTGCATGCTGATGTCGAGGTCCACCAGTCCCCCGCTCTATTGTGGGTAAACTCCTGTAGTCATCTAGGTAGCTGGTTGAAGGGGATGGGTACGATAGGTTCGGGTCCACAGACTGACGTGGTGGATGCTCTCCTTGCTAGTTCATCCATTCGTCGCTACCTAGTGATCAGCTGTGTCTTTTTATCCATTGCAGTGTTACCGTGTTGCGGTTAGATACCGCAACACGTTCCAGTACATCGTGATATTCTAGTGATAGTCTTTCTCTCAATATTTTTTTCCGTATTGGAGGACTGAGGCGCTGTCGGAGAGTATGCGTATGTGTATGTCCGTAACTGACGCAGATGTATGAAAACCTGGCGAGCTAAACTTAACTAAACTAAGTGCAAACTATTCCACCACCAGCTAAACTAAGTTAGTTTACAGTAAGTTTAGTTTAGCTCACCAGTTTTGCATAGAAGTGCGTCCACCAAGATGTATGAAAACCTGGCGAGCTAAACTAAACTTACTGTAAACTAACTTAGTTTAGTTCGCGATGGACGGCTCGCATTAAAGTCGTGTGAGAAAACTCCGACTCTGGTTCCAGAGTCGGTTTTTGATCCGTTGGTGTATACTCTCATCTGTTTCGGGCCCGAGTAGTCACACTGTTCTTCTGTGAGTATTATGTTGAAAGGCCTTTGAAAGTAGTGTAGTTCCGGGACTTGCTCTCAATTGATAGCCGCTGAGCAGTTCCAAAGAATCGTTGTAGTTGTAAGGGTTCACTGATAGTTGGTGTTTATTGTACCAGCGCTCTGTTCATTTGATACTTTGCGTGACGTAAGCTATCGGTCATAACATCGTGAACGTTGCCGAACACGGAATAGTAGGTATATGTAAGTTCGTAAAACTGATTCATAATATCAATAATGGGTTTTGTCTACTTTCGGATAACTTTATTTTTTTCTTTCTTATTATTCAAGGTCTCTCCTCCGAGAGTCGTTTTTAACACGCTTTTATTAGGTCGACCTGTATGTATGTAACTATGTAATCAAATCTAAGAAAACTAATTTAACCATCTTCTAAAGATCGTATCGTTATGAAAATTGGCAGTTGTATGTGATTTTGATGACAATACAATAACATGGTACTGTCGAGCTGATCTGATGATGGAGCCGGAAGATATGAACTGGAACTTCACGATGGATGATCGTATCATAGCCGTGTTTGGACTTGTTAGAAAGGTCTTGTAATGAACGTTGACAGTGTTAGTCTTTTTAGTGTTTTTTAAACTATTTTTAACATCCACTTGAGAGCCATACTGTTTAAAACATCAATGTTCTAGTACATAAATAAAATTAAGTTGCATGTAAATTTTGCAGTGCACCGTACTGGACATGGCCATACATTTACCTGAACGCTGGTGGCATACGTTTGCTCGTCATTGGTGAGGAGGCGGAAAAAGACACCCGATCGGATGACACTATCATATTTTCTGTAAGTATTCTCTGCTTTTAGGAAATATTATTATTATTCCCTACTTTAGTTGATACTAAATTGCGGTTGATCGACGCCGATCAGCCCATCACCTGACCGATTATAGAAGCTCTCCCGAAGGCGACCGTAACGGCAAACCGCTGCGGCACCGTCGTTCAATCGACTCTGTGAAAACACTTTCGTAGATGGCGACATTGCTATCTGTTGCTGTTTTCATAGAGCTTCAAAGAAATCAGTCGTGTCGCTGCGGTCTGTCTTAGCGTTTGGGTTGCACTTGTCGCTGCCGTTTACGGTTGCACTCGCCTTCAGAACTGTACCATAATACACAATCGTTAGTCGGTCGATGAGCGTAATATGGCTGCCATGCACCACACTGGATGAATCTGAGAGGTCGATAACCCGCAATGTACCTACACCTTTAAATGTGCTTGTTGAAATGTATGTAAACTATACGCCTCTATAGTCAGTTCTAATAATACACAGAGAATACAAACAACTTTGGGCTATGATCCGTCAACAAAATATGACACGAAACGAATTTGGTCATTGCCTTTAAGCCTATAGAGGAGCGCCAACCTGCTCGCTACGGACGTTTTGTGCGTACTGTGCGTATAGGGAATTAGATCTATTTAAAGGTACACTTAGTTAAAAACAATCTCATTTGTGTTGCTGCCAAACTGATACCAACCTCTGATAGCAACCTCTGAGACACAAAAATATTCACAAATTAAGCTCGAAAAGTGGAAAGTTAGTTTCGAAACTGAGATATAAATATTATATTTTTCAGGTGGGAAAAATAGCTATTAATCCACATCCAGAAAATCCTGTTTGCCGGTATGTATTTTCTCGTTTATTTTCTAAGTTAATATGTACTTCTGTACCTATCATAAAATATCTATACAAGATGTTCCTTTTGATATCCCATACTTCTAGAGTATTAATGAGCATGGCGATGTCAAAGAGTCAACAGATACAGAAAACAAACATATTCAGAAAATCTGCTGTTTCATAGACAAGTGCAATACCGCGGTCAAAACTATGGAGCAGCTGATTGTTTTTTTAATAACCGACGAAAAATTTAAATGCATGGCTTCAGAATCATGTACTGAATCCATGGTAACAGTTTTCGCGTTGATGTCCAGAGTGGCAGCACTCTGTATATAAAGAATTTGTTCAGTAGTTATGTGAGGTGACACTGTCAATCAAACATAATTGAGTTTATCTGTAATAAAAGATCTATTTTTGTTATTTACATGTTTGTTTAACACAAATTACAAAATATAACATTTAATTAAATATAAAAACCTTACCTGTAATAAAAGAAACGACATTTAATGCTATTAATTACAATATCAATTTCCTCCTAACAAACAAGTACCAAATTTTATAGTTTTCACGACGGTGGTTCTGATTCGACCACATTATATAAAGGCTGACGACATTGCAGTCTGCCACTTTAATGGCGCAAGTAGCGGGCGTTTATTGAAATTTAAAAAAAAACTACATATAAATATTTCAGTGAATATTTTTTTCTTTTTTTCATTCTTAATAATTTGACAAAGTCATGATTATTTATGTAAAAAAAAAACTATTTATTCAGACTATTATTTTCATAAAAAGAATAATATTACAATGTCGCATTTTATTTGCTTTAAATTATGAATGATTGGTTCGAATGAAAATAATTTACTCGAAACGAATTTTTTTTTATTTACTTTTTTTTATCAATGAAACTTAGATAGAATGAAAGATAGATAACATAACACTAGAGTCTCGATGTGTGCATCGAGACTCTAGTGTTATGTTATCTTAAATATAAATTATAAGCTAGTTGATTCTTTGACATGGTCTCATTAATATCCTCGAGTAATGGGATATCAAAAGGAACACCTTGTGTACAGGGTGTGTGTACTTGTGTAATAGTGAAGTTGACATTTTTGAGTCAATTTTTTTGTGATATTGTCCAAGCCTACATTTCTCCTAAGATTTTTCAATGATTTAGGAACCAGGTACAAAAAAAACACACATTAGGAATACATAAAAATAAATAATTTATATGCTATGATTCTATATTAAAATGACATGAATACAATACAACAAAAACAACCATTTAAAAAATGCACAGGCATCCGGTAAGCACAGGCCCTGAAGGCCCCTGGCTGGGGGCTACCGGTGGCTTCGAAGGCCGTCAGTATGAGTTCATCGTCAAGAGCGTGTCGATCCAGTCCAGCAAGTTCAAGAAAATTACACTCGCTGAGGTAAGTCATATTAATTAACTTAACGAAACTGCGCAGACGTGATGGGAATCGAGATGTTCCCACTAGTCGGTGACTATTCGGCGAACGGCGCTGACTATCCGGCTTCTACAAAGTAATTTGTATGTATTTCTCAATAAAATGTATATAGGAGAAATTAAATAAAATAAAAAGCTTGATTGTTAATTAATATTTTTGTTTTAGAATCAGTTTTACTCATTTTGAAATGTAAAGCAACCTTTCCTTTGATAATCAGTCTCTAAAAATAACGCTCTGACCCGTGCAAAAGTAAATATCAAGAAACAATGCGAAGTAAACAAAACATGTTCCGACATGCTTGCAGACGGCCGCGGCGGTTGCAACTTGCGCACGAATCAGCTGTAAACGAAGCGTCACGGAAATTACCGAATACCCCCTAAACTGTGATCGGCTTAGCCGACTAGTCGGCCTCTTTCCAACTGACTAATCAGCTAGTCGGCTAATCGGCCAAAGTCATAGTCAGCACATCTCTAGTATCGATATTTAGAAATGATAAAAGAAAGCCCCAGTATTTTTCGTTTTCATCGCGTCTGTGTAGTGTCACTAGCTATTTTAATATGGCCTTGTAGTAAGGACGTCACCGCGAGCGGCGAGTACTCAAACTCAAAGCAAATGTAGGGAACCGAATGATCCAACACACGCGCCACTATCAACGAGACATTTAAGTGAGCATGACATACTCACAACTGCCATGCTCTATTAAGTGAACATGCATCATAATAAAAAATAAATTGCTCCATGGTACTCACATCAACAAAAATTGAAAAAATGCTTCTAAATTATACAAAACTATAGTTCGCAATGTATTTGAGAGATTAATAAAAAAAATACTACCAAAAAGAAAATCATTATTATATATTCGAGCATTAGACAATTAGGATTTGGTTAAATAAAAATAAAAAATAAACATTAAGTTCGTAACGTCAGAAAAAAAAAGATTCGCGTCTGCGGAGTTTGTAGATGGCTCAATCAATATCTGCAGCCCTTCCCCACATCAAAATACCGTACGGTCATTTGTAAACGTACGGTCGTTTTGGAACCGCACGGTCCTCTACCTTTCCTGTTACTATTTCGTGTTGTTTATTATTGCTGTATACATGTCAACAGGCGGCAGGCGCTGAGTCCAAAAAGGCCACGGGTACTGAGAACCCGGCTCTGAAATGGAACCGGAGAATCGATATGCCTCTTATGGTGCCCATTTTACATTCGTAAGTATTTCAAAAACTATGTTTTATCCAAAGATTTAAATCGTTACATTTGCTCTCACCGTACGTAAGTCTCGCGAAAATGTGTCCATATTGAGAGTAGTGAGCTCACAGATGCGCGTGGAACGATTAATACGATTTTCAGTATGAATGAGTCTTTTCTTAAATCTTTGCTTTTATTTAAAGTAGTAAAGTTTCTGATCAGTGTACCAGCAATATGTGTGTTGTTGTGATTGGTATTTACTAGAATAATAACAGCTATTCATATTAATGAACGTGGGTTCTGCAGCAGTTTACATTGAATAGCCTCTCAGCCTTGTTGGATTGGATTCACGTAAATGTTATTTGTAAACAAACGGCTCTTTTGAAATGAAATGAAATATTTATTTCTGAAAGTAGATCTTGTGAGAGATAAAAAAAAGTATGCGCTTCGGATATCATCGTCTGTCTTTGGAAGAAGAACGCGCGATGATCAGATCGAATAAAATAATATAAAATAAAAACGACAAAAAAAATCTTTTTAAGATGATCGAGTGATAATTGACGATCTATAAGGTAGTAGGTAACCCGACAGAGAGAAAAACTCCATACAAACGCGCAATGATAGGTGCACTACTACAAAGCGTGGCAGTAGAAAACTTTGAGGCCTTCCTTCAGCTGGGGAGGTTACTCTGTGGTTCGGTTCGACGTTCGTGATAATTCGGAAACACGAAGATTACCGAAGTTCATATTGTCTTTTTGATTTACCTGTATTCAGTGTTGGCAAAAATTTAGTTTGATTGACGATTAAACTAAATTTGATGACAGAGTATTGAGTTAAAACAAAAGCAAAATTTTTAAATCGCGATTAATTTAGCAAAACTAATTTAGTCACAATTGTTTTTGTTTGAGTAGCCATCGCTTGAATATTTTAGAGATTGAGCCCGACACTGCCTGTATGTTAAAATTAATGACTAAATTTTAAGTTAAAACTAAAACTTAATCTTTCAATCGTGATTAATTTTATGAAACTAATTTAGTCACAAATTCTTAGTTTGAGTAATCAGTCGCTTGAAAATTTTAGTGATAGAGCCCGACACTACCTGTATGTTTTTCTTGGGCATTATTCAGAAATGTTTCTCAAACCTCGTCCTATTTATGAACGATGAACAACTGTAAGTAATAGTAGATATATACTTACGCTTTATTTTCAGAGTGGAACTCAGCTGCATTTTCGCGCCTGCATTATACTTAGGCGGCGTTTTGACCTGCGGCCCCGTAGTCGAACTGAACCTGGTGTCGGACTGCAGCATCGAGTTCAGCATAGCGCAGTACCTGCTGCTCAGACAACTGAGCGCCGATTTCCTCGAAGCTATGGGTGACCCCAGGTTAGAAAGAAAGAACAACATTTAATTTTATTTGGCAATACTTCGTAAAACACAACACGTAATAAAAAAAGTGAAATGTTTGAACAAAAACAGTGTATGCCTCACGGCTGCACCAATAAGATCCATTTTAGGGCTAATGTGCAGTTTCATAATGTCTAACGTCACGATATTATCGTGGCCATACCTTCGCGTCCATAAAATGCGTGGAAATACGTGCACGTAATAAAGTTATCGTGGCCGGAAATTTTTGCCATACATTTTACTTCCCAGTGTTATCTGTGACGTGGACGCGGATATCCACGATAATATAGGAATACGTTCTTAAGTGATCACCTCATTCTTGAGTCTATAAGGTGCCATCCACAAATTACGTCACACGTTAAGCGGGAGACAGGGGTTCACCGAACTGTGACATCATGTGACAAGGGGCGATGAGTTATAAGCTTCGTGACGTCACATGTATAAGTTTTAAGTATTAAAACTCTTATGTACTCTATCAATATTATTAACATAAAATATATATAAATAAACTCACGCCTTCCGTCAATATTGTTAAGTACAAGGTTTATATTAAATTTTGCAAATTGCCAAGGAGGAAGAGAAGGCGTTTGCAAAAATCATGAAATTCGTGCGACGTAATTTATCGATGATAAATATAATCCTAACTAATCCTTACTATTATAATGCGAAACTGAATTTGTTTGTTACGGGTTTACGCTTAAACGGCTGAACGGATTTGAATGAAATTCAGCATTTGGGTAGACCATGACCTGGATTAGGACATAGAATATCCACATTTTTTATCCGGATATTCCCACGGGATCGAGACTAATGCGGGTGAAACCGCGGGGCGCAGCTAGTTTAAAATAAATCTAAAATCGCCAGTACGCCTCGGGCAAGCGTGGTGATCAATGCTCGTGCCTTCTCTGAGGGCAGCTAATACCGTAATATGGATACCACTAAATCTTTTGACCATTTAAAGGACTACGCTGTATGCGGGGGCCACAGGACCAATCGCTGGGCTGATGTTTTAGGGGTGGGGACTATATCCAGCAGTGTTAACTACAAGTCCAGGTTTCCTCACGATGTTTTTCCTTCATGTCAGTCATGTCCACCATAAACTCAACCAATATATCAATCAACCAACCAATCTTCAATTCATCCCTCTACTATGAAAAAACAGGACTGACACGAGCTATTATTTATCCATCAAACATGCGCTACACAGAAGCAAACCCGCGAGCAACAGTTATTTTAAATTTATTATTATTATATACATTACTTTTACTCAATAAATGTTTTTTTTTCTTAGTTGGGATCACACCGTCAGTGCCGAGTCGGGCGTTTTCGACAAGCACGCCGTGTGTCCGTACGCAATGTTCATCCAGCCAGTGATCAATCCGCTCAGCGAAGCGGCGCTCGCCGGTAATACTTTTTAGTACATACATAAACTACCATTACGACTATCCTCCCCGAAGGTTTAGGCAGAGGTGACCCACATTTCGCCAATTACGTTTAAATTCCATGTAATAGGGGAGGAGCGTGTTACCATAAACCAGTCACAAATCCAGACACCGGGCCGCTACTTCGAAATTCCTGATGGAAAACCCAAAAACACCTTGCCCGACCTGTGAAACGAACCCAAGACCTCAAACCCACCAGTAACGTTTGCGACCACTAGACGAGGCAGTGATAGTTTTTAGTGTTCCGTAAAAATAGGTGAACATAACGACACCGAAAAATTAAGACAAAAAATACTACATACTTATAACCGTTGTATTTGAAACCATCTACTTATAAATTGACGTTTTGGTTTTATTTGTTAGATGGAGACGATATTACCGGGGAGGCACGACGTCCGAAATGTCGTGGCATCATTGGGGTCATTACGCTCTCTCGGCACAAAACTGTGCTCGATACATTCGCTTTTCTTATGAGAGAGCTTGCTCTGCTCGCTCTTGTCATGTGTAAGCGAGCTCGGCTCACTCATGTCGAAGATGGGCTAGCTTCACTCGCTGGTCTTAAGAGCTTGCTCATCGTGTGAGTAAGCGCGCTCTGCTCATATCATATCAAGAGTGGGCTCGCTTCGCTCGCTGTATCGTGAGTGCGTTCAATTTGCCCGCTCGTTTGATGGGAAGGCGCGCTCCACTCGCTCTGCTCGAAAGAAATATCCACAGTTCTAACCTGACCTGCCTCACCGAGCAAGGTATAACCGAACTGTAATAATCTCTGGCTAATCGGTGCTAGTTTTTAATCGGTAACTGCCGCAGTATGTTCGCTTCGGTCACCCAGATCGACTGCGGAGGTTACCCTTCCAATCAAACTCGCATTTATAGAGGGGACCCCCTTACGTAGTTTTCTGCCGTTGAAACCTCCTAATGTTCTCAGGGGCGGGGGGGGGGGCAGAGGAGGGCAGCTGCCCCCTCCTCAATCCTCAATAAAAGTTATGTTAGAGTCACGTTAAGACTACAATACAAATTACAATTATGCATTTTTTTTTTTAAAGACCCCGCTGCTCGGCTCGTCATGTTATATCATGCAAAATACGCGAATGCAGCAAGCACGCAGTCTATTTATTTTACTACCTATAAAGCAGGATCTCTTGCGGGTTTCCCCTTCGTTGTTCAAGACATCACCAAGCGGTTGGTCGACTCTTCATGTGAAGAGTGAAAAATTCAAAAAATAACATTAGTTTTTGAATTTTTTGATGCCCTACGATTATTTCCCCCCTCTTTTTAATGTACTTATTTGTACATATTATTATGCTAATTATGTAAGTAAGTAGTTAAATTATGTAAACACGAGTCTATTTATTTTATGCTAAAGGCCTGATAAACAACTAATTAACGTGCTAATTGACGTGCTTGAGGGTCACCCAGGGCTTTACCGGTTAAAAAATGAAATAATTAACTAAAAAAGCTAACACGAACGATAAATACCTGCAATAAATATATCTTATCTTTCTGATGTTCTGCATTTAAATAATAATACTTAATAATAAAAATATACAACACCTCATTATACTAATATGGGAAAAGTTACTGACACTAAGGTAAAGTGTCAATAACTTTCTCTCCTTGTGTCGATTTATTCGTCGTATTTTTTTCCATTTGATTCTGGATTGTATACCTTTTTTCTCCATGGGCCAATTTTAACGTGTCCATAGTAAAAAAAAACTTAGAAAAAAAAAACTACATTCATGAAAATGGACTAGGTTTCAGTATACGACGCCACTTAAATTGGACCCGATCTCCTTTATTTATTATTATTGATTCCAGCCGACACTATCGAGGACTTTCGTCTCATGGCGTCCGACTCCGGTGTGGAGACCGTGACCTCTTCCTCCAGGATAAAGCTGGTGGACGACTTGCACTCAAAGAGGTCGGCCGTAGCCTTCGCGGAAACGTGAGTGACAACAATCTTTTTTACAACAAACTCCCAAGCCATGTCACATGTGACTAATTAAGCTACTCCAATGACACCCCCCCCCCCCCCAAGCAACAAACAAGTGTTTTTAGAATCAAAGACTATATGAGCTCATATAATTGTTTGGATTATTTTATTTTATTTGACTGTAAGTCAATTTATTTTAAATTTTGTTTTCATTTATTGTTGACATAATCTACTCATTAAAATGTTTTTATTTTATGAGTTGATTGCAATTTGTGCTAATTCAAATTATTTTTGCATTAAAGCATTATTATATAGAATCAAGTTTTTCCAACTGAACAGACAGCTGTGCTGCTGGGGAGCCTAGTTTGAATAAATGACTTTTGATTTTTTTTGAGTTTTGAATCATACGTATGGTCTGTCCACAGTATCTCATGACAGTGTTAACAAACTCTGTTCAGGTTCAATTCTTACAAAATCACTCACTAAAGGGAATAATAGTAACGCATTAATGTGTATCTAGAAGGTTTGAACTTTATATTTCACCACTTATTCCAAAAGTTATTGTTTAAATAACGTTATTACTGGTCCACATTAGCACTAGATAGAAAGACCTCTCCTGCAGGCTAAAAATAACATTATTAAATTGTAATTGATAAATCACCGACAACAATTGGGGTATTACAATTAACCTCAATTGACAATTGAAAAACATGTTCCGCGTCTGGACCATCAGAATAAAAGCGTATAAAAAATTCGTGTCTGTACTGTTGACCGTTGAGGAGTTCCCTTGTCTGAAGCCAATCCTGCATGCAGTAGTCAGATCATGTCAGACAGTGTTATGCAACACGAATGCAACACGAAACCTTATTTTACACGTTTTGAAATTTCACTTGAACTTGCAGGTTTTTGTTTTTAGTTAAGACGAAAAATTATAGTATTCATTTGTATAATTATAAATTTTATGTCACTCCCACAATTAAGACGAATCTAACGACACCTCGTATGCTAAAATCAATTAAGCCGTTTAGGCTACAGAGTGTGCCAAAGAAATACACATACATACATACATAAATACATAGGTACATATTCTCGAAAAACATTACCATCCTTCTGGGGCAGCTGGGAAAAAAGTAAACACATAAAACAGTTTACTTATTTTTCATTACCCCATCCACGCATCTCCTGGTCTGACATTGACGCGACCAATCACTCTATTATTCGTAGGTAAACGCCTTAAACTGATTAAAATCAAATTTTAGAATATTTTACTGCATTTGTTACGACTCATAACGAATACCTTCAAAAACAGCACAGGTTGGCGTGAATTCGAACCAACGTATTGCCCAACGTCCTCATTCAATACGGAATGTCAAAAGGAAGACTGTTTCTGGGAATTGAAACTCCAATCATATCCGCTTCAAGTGATCTTAAATTCTCCGAGTTAACTAGACGAATACAATATATCGTTACCTATTTGTCGAAATACTCATTATAAAATGTTTTTGTACTTGACATTCAACATATCCGAGGGAAGAGGTACGAGCAGAGAATATGAGCTACGCCATGGATCACCAATAAGTTTTATTTAGGGTTCATACAAAAAAATAATATGACTCGCGATCCGAACACAACATAACATCACGCCTGTATTCTTCCAAGGGCTAGGCAGAGGTGCTATAGTACACCCACATTTCGCCTGTTATGTTCGAGTCTCATGTAATAGGGGGCGAGCCTATTGCCATCAACCGGGCACAGGCTATGTATGTAGGTATTTTGACAAACGGGACTCAAATGTCATTACTAAATACGTCATGTAATTAAAGCATAAATCAAATACAAATTACGTGTGTTAAAACCGAAAATTGTAATCTTGTTTCTAAGGGGGGACGCGTCGCAATTCCTAGAGGTGTTCGTGACAATGGGTGTGATCGATCTGACTCTGTATGTGGCGGACGACGACAGTCCCGAGCTGGCCGTTTTGCGCCCGCCCGCCAAACCTGTCGGGGACCCCGTCGCGCCGGCCCCGGCCCCGGCCCGGGTGGCCAACACGGAGTCATTACGGGTAAGTACATAGACTGTATGTGAAGGACTCGTGGCTAAATGATAAAGCATGGGGCGATTAAAGGTTAAGCTACGCTTGCCGCGGTCGGTTTGTAAATTGGTGACCATCCATTACATACCAAGACCCCTCCGTGCCTCGGAAAGCACGTTAAGCCGTTGGTCCCGGCTGTCATTCGTAGATCTTTGACAGTTGTTACGGGTAGTCAGAAGCCCAAAAGTTTGACAACCACTCTTACCAACGTGTTACTCTTCTGGGTGACACGGTACCTCTGTGTTGTTAGTCAAATAGGCACTAAATATTGGTATTCACCTGCATCCGGTTAGACTTAAAGCTGACACCAATATGATTGGGAAAAGGCTAGACAGATTGACATGTACGTAACGTAAGCCAGTAGTCCCGAGGCAGCAGCATGCATGACGGGTGGGCGCAGTGTTGTCACTGCACCCGCCCGTCATGGATGCTATGGATCCCTCCGTGGCGGCCCTGGCCACTATGAAGTCATAACGGGTAGGTAGATAGTCCAAAGAATTGCCAATGGGCGGGGCATATTGCTCGCAGAACAGATGGGCGATGAGCCCGAAAGGTTCTGGACGGCGACCGCATACCGGAAGACGTAGCGTTGGAAGGCCTTCCACAAGTTGGACCGATGGCAGAAGCACAGAACCGGTCGAAGTGGCGATGCTTGGGATTATTTCTATATTATTTATATTATTTGATATCTCTCTCCTGTTCTAAAAGGCTTCGTAATGTTCGTAGCAAAAGCATCATTCCGTGAAAACTCGTAAGAAAGAGAAGGTCAGGACCAATCCGTCCATGTCGCAGGAGAGCATCGTCAGCGTCAACGAGTTGCGGCGCGATGCAGACCATGGACGTTTTTCAAAGCTTGACATACTGGTGAGACACACTTACATACAGCTTTCTAGAGAAAACTATACAGTTCGGTAATCTTATAGCCTCGTAAATACGAACATGCGTTGAAGAGATATATTATAGAAATGTAATAACCATGGAAGTATTGCCCATTATCTATTACCATGTTTACAAAATTATAGGTTAACAACTGTATGTTAACAGCTCCAAAGCTGTTTAAAAAAAATGAAGACTTACAAAAAAAGTTATGTCATACCGGTCCAACACGTTAGGTAACGATTTATGTGATCTTCTTCATTTCAAAAGAAGAATAGTCACCTGCATGGAATTATAGGGAATATACATACAGTCGCGTAAATGAACATGATTCTGCGATTACGCATCCACGCAAACTTTTAAAATCCAATGTATCACGAACAGGATGTACATGTTACATAGCACCCCAAGCATTAACATCTTATTAAAATTTACTTTTCCACCCTTTCATGAAGTTATTATTAAAATAAAAATGAAATGCTGTTCGGTTGGTAAGCGCATTCCTTGAGAACGGCTAGACCGATTTGGCATTTTTTTGTTTTATTATGTTATTAATAGCCCGAATAAGGTTTGTAGGGAAAGAAACATAAAGGTTTCCCGGAAAATTTAAAAAATGGGAAAAACTGTAAGTCCTTTTTTCTATTGGATTTTTATATGAACTATTGTTTGAGTCAGGTCAGTTAGTAAATAATAATTATGTGTGTTAGGTCCAGGGAACAAAACAGACCGAAGATACCTTGCCGCTCCTGCATTTCACGCTGTTTCAGCCCAACGTCTACTATTGGAGGAGGAAGACACAGAAAACTTTACAGGTGAGCTTATCACATTTTCACCACTACATTTAGAAACAAGTTTGTGACAACAAATGTATCTCATAAAAATTTAAACAAATGGGTCAGAAAGCGTTCGTGTGTGTGAATGGAAAGTAGATACACTTATAAATAAGTGCTTTGGTACCCTGAATTCTAATTTGTTTTTTATTTCACAATTGAGTTTATTCAACTTCAATTTGCGTCGATGATTTTTTGGTACACTATTGTAAGTTTCTACTCTTCGACTAATACTGATAATATATGTTAGACATGTCCGTTTTCACTACGCCAAGCAAAGTAACGTCTAGTAAGGTGTGATGCAAACTTAGAGGATAAATAACTGTGAAAGGGTTGTAAGCACCCGTAAGTCTAAAAATCTACTTTTTTTGGCACTTCTAACAAACAAGTATTAAAAAGTACATTTAGAAAGTTACAGGTTTGTATTTTTAAGAAAAATTCGGTGTCTGTCTATAATTCATGACTGTTGTTAGGCAACCCGTAAGCAAGTTTCAAATACGAGGTCACGCGACGACGGGCCGCTCGTGTCTGAAACTTTTCAAATATATTTTCGGTATTCTCTCATCATGCTGCACCTACTCAGCTATCAACTTTTCGCCCTATATATGCTGGCTGAAAAACCCTCTGGGCTTCCTATAGATCCGTCGGTTTAAAGCCTGGACGCACGTGGGTGTCCCAGGGACAACGTCACGGAAAATTTGTTCTCTACACACTAGCGGTGTCTCTATCTCTAAATATTATAAAACAAAGACGCTTTTCGCGTTTGTCTGTATGTCCGCGTTGTACTAATGATTTTGATGAGATATTCAACATTATTTTGGAGAATGTATTCCGGATGGTTTATGTATATAAATACTGAAACGTGACGTTTTGCTAAGTCGTGAAAAAGGCACTTTTTTGAGCGCTTACATGGCGTGAGCTGACTAGACTGTTACAGATAGTTAAAATTTATGTTCTACTGGATGTATATTTTAACAAAAATCAACAGAAAAGTCTGCGATAGCTTATGTCTATCTTCTAACTTAATTTTTACTTTCAGAACCTCATTTAAAAATAAAATGTTATTTCCGAAGCTATTTTGACCAGTATATTATTAATCCTTATAAGATAAAATATGTTATTAAAATTGTCCATTTAATAAAAATAAAAATATAAATGAATACTAGAAGACTACTGAAGACATTACATCATTTAAATGAATACTATAAAAGATATCAAAGATTTAAAATTACGCACAGCAAAATAATTATGGCTGACGGCGCGCGGCGTGGCGTCATGACTGACAGGGGTGGAATGACCTTTCCTCGGCTATTAAGTAACTGCGATTATTGAAATTAATTTATGTATACCTAATTATTAATGTTTCATTAATAATTAAGGTATTTGGACGTCCAAACTCCACGCATGGAGAAGGACTCACCATTTTTTTCATTTATCCAATTCAACGAAATAGTGGGACCATCCATAGACAATATACCACTTTTGTTTTTTTTATTGTAGGGCCCGATCACACGGCGATGATCAGAGCTTATTATTATAAGGGATCACATAATTTGGGATCATCCGGCAGTTTCTATGTTGTTTCATACTGCATTTTGTTTTTAACCGTATGAACATTGAGATGTTGACGTGTGCATCAGTACATTGCACCCGTGCGAAGCAGGGGCGGGTCGCTGGTCTGTGTATATAAATAAAAATATCAGATGCACGTTATAGGAACTGATAGACGCTAGAGATGGCGCCAAACACGTAGCCGAATTTTGGCCCGAGTCCATTTAAATTGCCGTCGACACGCTGAAAAGCGCATCACTAAGAACGGCTGGACCGACATGGCGATTTTATTTTTAATGTTCGTTTAATGATCCGAATCAAGTTTTTAGATCAATAAAAATTGGAAGTTTTCCGGAAAATTCGGTGAATAATAAAATTTGTGTTTTCTATGGGACTTTTTTTAATGAATTATTTAAATTTGGACAAGACACTGTGAGCCGGGTCAGCTAGTAAATAAATAAATAATGTAATCCTCTACAGCTATCCCTGTTCAACGCGTGGCTGGCGTTAGGCACGAGCGCGGAGGGGCAATGGCACACTGTGCTACTGTCCACAGCGAAGGGCGTGCCCGACCCCGTCACGGACATCCCGCCCGCGCTCGCAACCTTCAAGCTCGTCACCCCTATCAACAGTGAGTGGCTTCAATACCTTTAACTACAGCCGGTCTATTTTGTAAAGATCTCACCGTGAAAACTAGGTGATGTGAGCTGTCATTCCACCTGATGCTAGGGATTGACACTATTGACAGCTTCACTTAAGTTTTCATGGTGAGATATTTTCAGAATAGCACTGCAGGTTATCTTCTACTGCATAAATTTTTGAAAGTCCTTCACTGACCGACAACACACAACCTAAACGCTGAGTCTAGATTCTGGACCCAGCGGGTCTAGGTTCTAGACTATAGAATCATGAAATGGTGTACAAGACTTTCTCTTATATCGAAGTTGGACACTAACGAAAGATTTTTGAAAATTCACCTCTTAAATAGGGGATGAAAGTAAGTATATTCGTATTTTTTCTCGGAGGTATTCGGGCACGACTTGAAAAAGTATAAAATCACTTTACTGTTTTCATATTCATCGTTTCGTAGTCAAGTGGTATAAACGGAACCCTCATAATTTCGTCATGTCACACAGCCGTTCTACTCGGAGATTATTAGCACTACGTATATCGATGAAAATTGGAAAAAGGTGTATTCTGTGGACCGCTAAACAATGGCGTAACGAAATGAAGGAAATCAATTTTGGGGCATTCGTAGATAAATAAGCGTTTAACGACGCGTGTACGACCATAAACTTCAATGATTTGATACAGGTGGCCTCGCACCGTCGAACTTGAGCGCGCGAGGCTCCTTGCGCCTCGACATCGAGAGACCCGTGCAACTGAATGTGTCAACTGACAAGCTGCTGAGAATCACCGGCATTACCCGCCTCGTAAGTTACGAATATCATTCTTTTTATTTCATTAAAAACCTCGCATAATACAATAGGGATCACGACTAAAAATTTCTTTTCAGTCCGCCTTTGAGATTATAAAAAAAATATTGGCCACGTATTTTTTCTTTTTTTACGTAATCTAAAGATTACGGCGATACATTGAGGTAAAATGTGCCATGACGTCACGAGTATGTAGATTTTATACATACTAGTGACGTAGTGACCCCACTCCCCAACTTAAAATGCGTTTTATCTAAGTAATCTTTTATTAATATGATAAAGCAAAAAATACGTGTCTTATATTTTTTCATTATCTGACTGACGGACTAATTAGTTTTTTTTTTTTTTTACCCAGTCATCATCCCTATTGTGTATGAGCACGTAATCGTTGTTACAGCTGAAGCAAAACATTCATTGGTCTACCACGCAGCCGCAGGAGTCTCCCAACCCTTTCTTGTACGAATTGAAGAACAAATTGAGTGAGTTACTTATCTAAATACATTTTTTCTCACTAATTAAGCCTATTTAAACTGGGCAAAGACCTCCGTCCCAAGTCCTTCCAGGAACTCTTTCCCCGGGCTTCTTCAGGCACCCATTGTGTGGAGACTTTTAACAGCGGTCATCGTGCATGTGGCTGATGTGTCCCGCCCGCCCCTTTGAGCTTGGCAACCTTATTATTGCCTACGTCCATTATACCCGTTTTGGAACGCAGCGTGCTGTCCTGTTTTGTTACGTCCAGGATGCTGTTTCCATCGATCTTTGGCAGTCTCCAAGGCGGACCTTTTGCGACTCGGTGAGCAACCTGGTTTGAGCGCCGTAGGTTAGGACGGGTAGGATACGCAAATGCCGATGAGTTTGCGCTTCAGCGAGATCGGCAAATCACGCTTCATTAGGGTCTTGATGGACCAGTAGCTTCTTCAAGCGTTTTCGACTCAGCGATCATCATTGATAAGAATATGTTTTTCAAGTCGTCGATACCAGGCAAAGCAGGTGCGGGCCGGGTCGCTGGGTAGTGTTGCTAAAGTTTTTTTGGAATTGCATAGAGTTGTTAATCTATAATTTTGTAAACATGGTAATACAAAATCAGTAAGTACTTCAATGGTTGTAACAGCTCTATATTAGATACCGTCATCGCACTTTCGTATTTTCGAAGATAGATGATGATTTCCAAAGCGCATACTTTTGTTAGGATTTAGGTTTAATATTATAACAGAAAAACCGGCCAAGTGCGAGTCGGACTCGCACACGATGGGTTCCGAACCACCGTACAATATTTAACAAAACATTTTTTTTTAAAACTTCATTGAAAAACACTTCTCTTGTATGAAAAAAAAAAATATAGGGTTAGTGATATACAGCCCGCTGACAGACAGACGAGACACTTTGGTGGAGTGCGGGCCTTTGTAATAGGGTTTGGTTTAGCATCCTTCGGGTTCGGACCCCTAAAAACACAAATAGACCCCAACACACCCAGATCATACGGATATTAATAATACAAATGAATGTTCACAGTAAACGAAGGCGTTGAAAACATAACGATCAATACGGGTCAGATCAGCGCGTGTGGGCACGAGGGCGTTGTGGGCTGGGACAGTTTATCCCTCCAGGTGTGCACCAACGCTAGGCCTGAGAAAGTAGACGGGAGGTGTCTCATCACTGCGCTGTTGGTGGCTGCGGGGCCCCCCGGGGACATGCGGCATGTGGTGATGCAGCCGCTCATGCTGGGGTATGTATTACTCTTAGCATATCATGACATTCATTCTACATTCTGTGTTTACCTTAACTTTATGACAATTCGTGATTACCTTAACTCACACACTAATTCATTATTTGTTAAAATGTTTGAACAAATCTAAAGATAATGAATTATGTTGATAGATACATGGTGCTCACCCCATGTAACTATCAACATAATTCATATACTGTCATATCTCGACTACACGCTAAGGGTAACACAGTTCAAAATGGCAACACGCAGGGTGTTGCCATTTTGAACTGTATTAGTATTGAAACTAAGCTTGACACGCAATGGTGCCAACATGACGGCAAGGGACAACTTATAGTGAACGGTGTGTAGAATTAATTATATTTTCTTGTAAATGTTGACGTTCCAAACTGCCTTTTAATGGCCTTTTTGAAATAAATGATTTGACTTTGACATAAGCATAGCATAATCAGCCTATAACATTCGCACTGCTGGGACACAAATATCCTCTCTGTGAGAGGGACTGGGCCGTCACCCGCCACACGTGCCCAGTGCGGGTTGATGGCTGTTGCAAATTTTTGATTCTTGGACATACCGGTGTCCTCAAGATGTTTTCCTTTACAGTTTCAAAAAAAATTAAATTCCTCTTGACTGTTTTGAACATACATTCATGTAACATAGTACATATTCTCACGCCTTTTTCCTATGTAGGTACGCAGAAACTACAGAACCTACTCCTTTGGTTTCGTTTACATTCATACATCTGGTCATACACGCATGCCGCCGGTTGCGAGTTCAACGCACTTGACCTTTCTGAAGAACATTACTCATAAGATCACATGTCCTTTTAGGGCGACCCCTCGCAGCGTTTTCAGTCTCTTTTATCTGCCTTGTAAACCTTTTGTTAGTCGCCTTCCATTCATCCTCTCAACATGACTGAACCATCTAAGAATACTCTTTTCAATTTCTGGCACTACGTCTTCTTTTAAAATAATTATAATTTTAAGTGTTAAAATAATGTTTGCAGCATAGAAGGCGAAGCATTTTGGGAGGCGTGGCGGCGTGCGGAGGGCGGTCTGTCTGCGCGCGAGCCGACCGTGAAGATCAGCGTCGAATTAGATGACGTCACCTTGGACCTAAGGCCCTCCGAGCTGGCCGCCTTGAACCGGCTGCGGGGCGAGTACAAAGAGCTATTGTCGAAACGAAGGGTGATTATAACTTTGTAATCGTCAATAATATTTCAAAAAACTAGATGAGGATTTTTCCTATCGACTACTCTGAGAAGAAACACCGAAACAAACTCAGAGGTCACAGTCTCTTTTTAAGTCCAGACTTTATCTTGGTGAGGTCATGTGGGAACCATGTAGATTAGTCTCTGATATGGTATTATGAGGATAAAACTACACTGATTTTAGTGGACCTATCCAGTCAGTGCACGCATTTGTCAGTAATCGTGGAGCTCTCAACTCGGAGAATATAGAGGAATAGCCGTTTTGCGCAGTTCATTTGCTGTCGCTATTTGCAGCGCGTTCGCACAGTGTGAATTCATTTATTACTAGCAGTTGCCCACGACTTCGTCTGCGAACCCTGAATGAAAAGTAGTCCCTTCTCAGGTCCCGGTCAGGCTACCTATCTGTCAAATTTCATCACGATCGGTTCAGTGGTTTAGTTGTGAGTAACAGACAGAGTTACTTTTGCATTTATAATATTAGTCTGGCTGCCCGCCACTCATGCATAATTATCACGAATCAGAATCACTTCTGAACAAATTGACAAGTGAACTAGCAAAGTTCAAAACTCGGGTGCGGCTTATTTTGCACAAGAATTAATTTTATAATGAACGAAATTACTACGGTATTTTCTATCAAAATTACATTTTGCGTGACTTTTGGGATACCATTACAATTTTAAACTTTCACCTAACTACTAACGCAAAACCAAGTATATCTGTAACTGGCTTCTGCCCGCGACTTTGTTCGCGTGGAAGTCGTAAGACACCACAATATACTAAAATAACCGCCACATTTTATAAAACTTCCCTGTACGTATATACATACGTTTGTAGTTTTGGTCATAAAAATATACAGAGGGTTAGGGCTGGTGACGCGGGAGCAAGCGATGTAGTTGTCCGTGTGAAAAGCAGCTTGTCCTGAGGTTGAAACCCGCAGCCTTTAGCAATACTCCATACTTAATATTATAAATGCGAATGAATGATGTGTGAAAGTAACTCTGTATGTCTGTTTGTTAATGTAACAAACAGACATACGTCACGTCTTAACGACTCAATGAATTTCGGTTACATATGGCACACCATGACCTGGGTTAGATACTTTTCATCCCGGAAGTATGATCACGTGGGATAAATTTCGACCTCCACGCGGGCGAAGCTGCAAACAAAAGCAGCACAAAAGCTTTGTATGAAAATACATTTCTGCCTTTGTTTCGTTCATAAAATTTGTTGATTGTTACAACACAGCACATTAGCCGACAGCGACACCGACATTATATCGGAGGTCGTGTGTATGAGCATTCAGATGTCACGGCTTGCGGTAGCGTCGGGGGTCGGGTTGCCTCCTTCCTTTAAATATGGCGAGGGGCGCAGTGGCTGATCTCTGCGTTATGCTCGTGAACGGGTGCTGCTTGTGGTGACTGGTCGTCTTGCTGACCATATTTTTGTTATTGTTATTACTAACTAACTCACACACACCCACACATACTCACCCCAAAAACAATATTAAGCCACTTTTGCCTAACTTTAGCTTTTAATTTTCAATTTTTGTCTCACTTTTGTTTTATTAATTTGTAATAGTGTTTTTATTATGTACAACCTGTTTGTTCTTTGAATACAGTCATAGGTCATAGTGAGTTGTCGGATGGAGGTTAAGCTTGGTGATCTGTAATACAGGTTTTACCTACAACAGACACCAGTCTCTATTAAGTGTTACTTTGACTCTGAACTGTGTTTGGATTATGAGAGAAAAATAAAAAATACATTAATAACTGCATACGATATATCAGGTCTTGTACAACATGCCAGGTACATTAGTGAACCGATAATTTCTTGATACCGCGTGTTGTCGTTCTTTTCACCAGATTTCAGGCGAAGATTCACTTCAACCGGTGTACTAACGGATTTGTATTATTAGTATTTCTTGATGTTTTGTTAAGTTGTCGTCGTTCTAAGCAGAGACGTGTCGCTAATGTTATTATAAATACAATATGTTTTTCCCCCTTTTGACCTATCATCCGTAGTTTTGTTAGTCATAACAACGTTGTGGTTTTTCCCAGCATTCGGTCGCCGTACCCAAGGGCGTCCCGGGAACTACGTACAAGAAGCGCCAGACAGTCGCCAGCCCAGCGCGAGGCCTTACCTTGAATATCGAGGATTCGGAATCATCGCAACAAGAGTTGCCACCACCATCGCCACGCCCATCGACCTTATTCGCGTCAGAAATTGACGATTCTGACCACTTCTATAAGGACGACCTCAGGTACAGTCACATCAAACATATGTTCGTCACCTTAAGTGTGTAATACGTTCATCACCACACAATTTTCGCAGCCGCCATCTTGGATTTATATTTTGATCTCAGTATCGGCTTTAGACCCCTCGAAAACTAATGCCTCATTTACATTCTGCCCTTGCCGCTACACCTCGCGCTGCCGGCCATAATTCCCTTAATACTGCCGTAGCCGGATCGAGAGAAAGTGTGTCCATATACTGCCCACCACTCACATCGCTTTCGACTTTCGGCAATGGCAGACGTCGAAATAATTACAGCGTCCGCGGTGTATCTTCTTGCAATCAAAATTTATGTTCATTATTTTAAAAGATAAAAAAACAAAATTCGTTTCGTAGAATATGGTGGATCCTCTCCATAACATCGAATGCAAACCATATCGGATGAAATATATCGTCTGTACCTGCTCCAGATCGGATAGATGAATTTTTATTTTCAAAAGAGGTCTGAACGATGCCATCAATGACTTCCAAAGCTTCACTAATTCTCTTCGAGGGGTCGTGTACTTTGTTTTAATTTTTGGTTTTTGTCCGATAAATCCTATATTGTTTTTTTTTTATTCTAGCAGTTCTAAAAACTTTATAGTGTTTTCATTACTCCACTCGAAGGCCATTTCGGTACATCAATAGATTTTCTGTCTCCTGTCTTGACAAAGGGAAAAAAAGCTGCCGAAGATATAAAAGACTGGACTGTACAAGTCGTTGGGTTTGACGTCTCCATTTGCATTGTATAACACAAGGTTATGTTTACGCTTATGTTTTCGTAAGTTGACCGTACGACATACTCACGACTTTTTCCGCGGGGTTGGATAGGTAGGTTAAACTAGGCAAGAAGCCTGTGTCTCAGAAGCCAAAACAATGTGTAATGTGACTGTGATTATCTTTCATTAGTTGGGATAGGGCACTAGCACCGACTAACGATTGTTCAAGGAACTCCTCTCACTAGGTTAGGTTAGTTAGTTTGCAGCTGTGATCAAACATTTTCACGAAAATAAACGGTGCGAGCTCGAACTGCGCTTACTTAATTTTATTATGAACTAGCTGACCCCTCAGACATTGCCCTGTGAAAATTTCAATTTCAATTTTTTGGTTGTTCCTTTGGGTTTGCCTAATTTTCTTTTTCCTGGACCTGGGGTGGGTTAATGAGGCGAACAAAACAGAAATTTAAAAATTTTAATCGGTCGAGCTATTTTGGAGTTTTTGCGAGACTAATGCAGATATGGGGCATTATAGAGTCAACTTACGAACTTCAAACTGTGGGGTGTATTACCCCTGCCTACGAGGAATACAGGCCTGACATCGTCTGTTACTTAACTGCTATTAAACAGCAGTGAGTTTCTACTTCGAAAGTTTTACGAATAGGAATTGCTTTATGTCCAAACGTATTTAATACTATTTGTTGAAATAAGGAATAATATAGGCCATCTAGGTTGCCATACCAATGTTGTTGATTTGTGAGTAGGTAAAATACAGAAAAAATAACGGTGTTTTCTTATGAATCTCTGTATTCTTTCCAAACGAAGAATTGTTGATACTAATGAGTTTAATTTCATAGCAATAATAAACACTACGGATTACAGGAGCGGTGCATTCAAGATCCTGAGTGGAGGTCAGTTGCCGATGGCATACCAGGTGATGCTAAGTGGTGACGCGGTCTCGTGGCGCTACCCGCACCCGAGGGCCATCACCAGGGTCGTCGCGTTTCCCTTGCCTGGACAGGTCATTATGAATTATACATACAGGCTGTAACAAGACCCATCTCATAGCCGTCAACTACGCATTCTGTACCTCAAACTAAGTAACATTGCACAAATATAATTGCTTCGAAACTACTTTTATTTTTAGTGTGAAAAACATCGTCCTTGTATGCATGCACGGTTCAGGGATCGTGGGGGTATTAAAAATTAAGTTATATAAAACATTAAAAACTTGTTTGGTTAAAAATAGTAGTAGTAGTAGAATGTTAGTTAAAGTTGGAACTTTGACCTTCAATATAACCAGAGGGTTATGATCCAGTACAAAAAATATATCACAGTGACGGGAAGAATAAGTGACTCTCGGCTTCAATAAGCGTTTTTTTACACCCGTTATAATATCAACTCATGACTTTTTCTCATAGGGGTACGCATAAACTACAGAACGCCACCTGCTACGATCCTGACTCTTTTTCCTTCATGAAGTTCATAAAATCAAGGGGGCAATTCCCGTATTTTTAACCAAGGAAACCGCGACTGCTGTGATTCTGGACAGTTTGTTGTGCCACTTCTTCCCAGAAAAACACTAGGAAGTGGTGAAGACAGTTTTCGAGGACAGTCTTAAGTAATTTTGACGTTCAAGAAGTGAATAAATGTGTTTTGATTTGTTAAAAGTTCTGTTTCCTTTTGAATGCTTAGGACAAGGAGATAGATTGCGTGTTGGAGCTGTACAGCTCGTTGCTGGACCGCTGGGAGGCGCACACGTACTTCAAGATACCCGTCGGCGAGCCGCGGGAACTCCAGCTTTTTGTCACTCCACCAGGTAAGGTCATCATTATCCTGCCCTTATCCCTATTCATTTTGGTGATCATGCTCATCCACGTAAGAAAAAGCATAGCATAATCATTCTAGAACGTTCGCACTGCTGGGGCACACGCGTCCTCTGTCTGCGAGGAGGCCAGGTAAGGAATGCCGTGGTCAAATGAATTAATAACAGAAACTTCACAGGTGTAACATTAGGTCTCTGAAGCTTCACCAGTTAATTTAGTTTTTAGCCACCCATAGGTGTACACGGATCTTTTGGCGCGTGGTCAAAATCTTAACTAACGCCATCTTGATTTTATAATACATTTCACAAAACCATTGCTTTAAATGTTGACAAACAGCGCCATCTTGGCAACGTCATTCTAGTGCCAAAAGATCCTTGAAACAGTCATCATCTGCCTTTTCCCAACTATGTCAAGATCAGCTTCTAGGCTAAGGCCCTTATCACACTGACGATGTACCACTACGTGTTACCGGCGAGGCGACTATTTAACACGCTCGCTGCGTGTACGTAGCGAGGACTTTCGGAACGAGAGGAATTCACGTGAGTGTACAAGAGAGAGCGAGACAAGACAAGAGTGTAAAATATTGTGAAAACGCAGAGAACTCGTCGCGTGAAAGCGGCTAGCTCGCTTCACACTCGCGGAGAGCACGTTCACAAATCGCCTCGCTCGAAAAAAGCTGACAAAAGCCAGTGTTATAAGTTTATAACCGGATGTAGCTGAATACCAGTATGTTACATGAAACGACGATTTTATCTGACCTCCACAACCCTGTTACGTGCCTTGTAGCAGTGCATATTTGAAATTATAATCTTTGAACAGAGACGGTGTTCGCGGTACTGTGGCGATTCCGCGCGTGCTTGGACCCCGAGCCGGTGCCGCCGCCGTACGAGTTCGACATGAAAAAGTTCTTACCAAAACAAGATCCGTCGGTAAGTTTGTTACTACACCTAATTCTCAGCAGACACTCGGGCATTTGACCGGAAAACTTACCATAAATTATGGAAACCAGTTTATTTAGGGGTTGGGTATCATTGTATGAGGTTCTCTTTACCAAATGTACCTCAAGTGGGTCTAAATCTAAAACTTGATGGCAAAAAACTAGATGCAATAAGGGAAACTATATTTTTAGGAATTACTTTAGATTCGAAATTGCAATGGGACGCCCACATTAGAACTCTTTCAGGTAGATTAAGCTCAGCTGCATATGCAGTAAGTAAAATAAGGCAGTTGAGTTATATAGCCACAGCTACTGTGGAAATAAGCAAAGTATACCAACCTAGTATACTTTGCTTATTTCCACAGTATTATGTCTTATGGCGTTCTGCTGTGGGGACCGGCCGGTAGATTCAATTTTAATTTTACATAAGAGGGCAATCTGCGCTATCTATAAAATGGGTCCTCGCGAGTCCCTTAGAAACAAATTCAAAGAAATTTATATACTAAACCGACGACAATCTAAGAAATCGGCTTCTTAGATTGTCGTCGGTTTAGTATATAAGGCAGTTGAGTTATATAGCCACAGCTACTGTGGAAATAAGCAAAGTATACCAACCTAGTATACTTTGCTTATTTCCACAGTATTTAGAAACAAATTCAAAGAAATTTATATACGACGACAATCTAAGAAGCCGATAACTTTATATGAACGTCTACGAAATCGAAAATATCAAATTCATAATGCTAATTACTATGCTATCCATACACTATAACTATGAGTATCATTCGTAAGCACAAACTTTCACGGAAAAACGCACTCAAAAACACGAATTAATCGTTGAATAATATTCCTAGTCTTTGGGTTCGTTGCTGTAGTGTTGTAACCGTTTTAAGTCGTTTTCTGACCGAATAAAATGAATGCTTAAAAAATCGATAGGTACTTTTACAAACATTACATTTAGAAAAGAGAAAAACGTATAATTACCTACTATATTATTAATTAAAATGTTTAAACATATAAAAACAAAATAAGATCGAAATAAAATTATAACGGAAGCCTTTAGAAGAGATGTACATTTTGACTAAATGATTGAAAATGAATTTATTAAAAGGGTAACCGACGAAAACAGTTCAACTAATGATAATTTTTCTGGATCATCCAGTGAAGAAAGTGAATAAAAATATTAAAAATTTAGTGAATTTATTTATTTACCTGATGATGATGATACGTGTAATAAAACGATATACATCAAGAAACAGTTTTAAGCAATGTAGATAAATTGTCTTTGTCTATTGGTAATCTTATTTTTTTTTTTCGTTAGTCCTACACCTTTATCAGAAAGGTGTGGTCATATTTAAGGGTGTGATACAGACCATCAAAGTGAAACACTTTCTCCATAAGACCAAAATCGTCCGATACATTTGGGTCGAGTAGGTATTGTCCTACGGTCTTCTGCTGTGGGGCAAAGCTGCTGATATTCAAAATATATTTGTCCTTCAAAAACGAGCTGTTCGAGCTATTTACCAGCTAGGCCCCAGAGTTTCTCTGAGAGATTTTTTCAAAGATATTGGTATCCTCACAGTGGCATGTCAATTCATTTTCGCCAACATCTTATATATTAGGCAAAATATACATTTATACAGTAAGAACAGTGATTTTCACAATGTTAACACTAGAAATAAGGAAAAACTAAGAGTTCCTTTTCACCGGCTTCATAAGGTTCATAACTCATTTGTTGGGCTTGGTATAACCTTTTATAACAAGTTACCCTCTTCTTTGCTAGATTTGCCTTTTAATGCGTTTAAAACGAAAGTAAAATCCAACCTTTGTTCAAAGGCATACTATTCTATCAACGACTACTTAAATGATAAGAATAGTTGGTCGCTGTGATTAACTCAAGACAATTTTTATGTTCTTTCACCAGAATTAGCTTACCTACTGACAGGTTATATGAGTTCATATAATTGTTTATTTTAATTTAATTTTAATTTATTGTTGACATAATCTACTCATTACAATGTTTTTTTTTAATGAGTTGTATTGCAATATGTAACTAGTGACCTCGACAATAGATCATATTATTTATTGTTATTAGTAATTAACTGTTTATTTATTTTACCTCGATGGTCCTAGTTTATCATTTATAACTTCCAGTTACAGCTTTATGTAAGCGGGCACGCCCTTTATGCCTGGAGGCTTTTATTAAGACGTTAAGTTTTGTTTACGTTTAGTTTTTATTTCTGCCCGAGTATAGTTCTCGATGATTTTGTTTGGTATATTGGCGTGTGCTAGCTAACATATGGATAATAATTTAAATTAGGTTAATTAAGTATGTTGAATACTATTATATAGAGTCATTTTTTTTTCTTTCTAACTGAACAGACAGCTGTGCTGCTGGGGAGTTTGTTGCGCCACTTCTTCTTCCCAGCTAACGCACTAGGAAGTGGTGAAGGGTGGGCGTTTTGGGGGACTGTCTTATGTAATTTTGACGTTCGAAAAGTGCTGATTATCAGCCTAGTTTGAATAAATGACTTTTGAATTTGAATTTGAATTGAAGTTTTGTTGAAGAGAGAAGTTTCTTTCTTATACACGCTGTATAAGCCGCCATGTTACCTTGTTTTTCAAACTACGACGAGTAGTTTAGGAGTAATGAGAGAAAATAAATACTTGCATAATAGCCTGTTAAAATCAAAAACTCTTATGGCTTTGCCGTAGTCGAGTGGATGGGTTGTATGTTGCAATATAATTTATCGCACCTTCTGCGTGTAGATATTTTTAAGGCTGGTGATGCATACTGCATCCAAACCTGGCTCTGTTTTTGCCAAATCAAAACAATATTTTTCTATAAAATTTTACTTGTGATGAACAGCTTGATCCCATAATATGTAACTTACAGGTGACTGACGAGCCACAAGAGCCCCATCACGTGAAGGCCTCATCGGAAGTGACAGCGGAGCAGCTGTCGGGCGTGCTGCGCGTGGACTCGTACTTCGCGCCGCGCCTGCTGCCGCGCAACAAGGCCATGGTGCGCGTCGCCGCTCTACACGTGCACCTGCACAACTCGCTGCCTACGTTCATAAGGTGACTCAGGTAAAGTCTAAGTACGCTTCTATCTACAAAGCGTACTTAGACTTTACTTTAGCTTTATTTGGACTTTTAAGCATATTCAATAACTTGACGGTTGCTGGGATACCAGTTTCCGACAACAAAAGGTTGTGAGGTGAAAAAAGAATGAGCGAAATTGAATGAACATTACTTACTATGCATAGTTTTAAATGAATTTCATAAAAAAAGAATATAATGTGTTTTAAACACATTATATTCGTTTATAACGTAACTTAAACAATGATTAATGAAATTACCGATTTCACGTCTTTGAAAAACAATTAACTGTACTGAAAAGTAAATAAATTACTCTTGACCATGTAAAGTTAAAAATTAAAGCTTTATATTGTCGCGTTATATGCAATTTTCCTATGGAACAAACAGATTTAATTCAAATTCAACTATTTTTACCAATAATCATTTTCACAAATTCGTTCACCCCGTACTAATATTATAAATACGAAGGGAACCCAAGTCTGTTTTAACGGCTGGACGAATTTGAATGAAATTTGGCACTCTGATAGACCAGACCAAATCCGTTGAGCCGTTAAGGCAGAAAAAGTAAACAGACAGACAGAGTTACTTTCTCATTTACAATATTAGTATGGATTATTTCCAAAAAGAAAGTATTTTTTAATATTCTGTTTCTATTTCTCAGCAACGCGACGTACATAGAAGGCTACTATGTGTCCAAGCCGCTGAAGCGAACTCACCGCGTGCTCACACTCGCCGCGCGCAGGACTGCGGCGCATGCGTTGGTTGGCTCGCCCGCTGGGAAACTACTCGTTATGGAAACTAACCTATCGTGAGTGAATCATCATTGTAGTCCTTTTTTAGGGTTCTGTACCCAAATTGTACAAACTGAAACCTTATTATTTCGTCGAGTCCGTCTGTCTGGATATCACACAGCCATTTTACTCGGAGACAATTTTCACAATATCGATGAAAATTGGTAAAGTGTAGTGTGCACCGCTAAACAATGGGGAATTAACGAAGAAAATCTTTAGTGGTTGCGTATCTTGTTGGGTATTGTATGTGGCGTGTGGATTACCGTTAGATCGTATGATTAAAAAGATTATGATGATTCTAAGTGAGTTTTACATCTAATAGTTTTGAAATATGGGATATTATGGGTTCGATTCCGAGTGGGGGCAAAATTTTCTGCTCGGTTTGGAGGGCTTGTTCTAAGTCTGCCTGGCTAGCTACCAGAATCTTATCTAAGTCTGTCGCCATAACAACACTGTTTACAGCATGATTGTGTTTCGGCAGTTAGAGGTAAGATGGCCAGTTCCTCTGTGCTTGAGGATTCCGGGTGAAGCTCGCTTCCACTTTCGGCCTAAGAATCACTTACCATCAGGTGAGATGCAAGACAAAAACTGCCCCGTAGTGGTTAAAAAAAAAATCGATTACAAACGCCTTAATTCCTTTGTTTTTGACGGCACGGGCCCACCTAATGATAAGTGATCGCGACCACCTATGAATATCTGTAATATCCAAGGCAGCGCAGGTGTGCTGCAATCGAAGGGATAACCCTGATATGGACATCATTTGTCTATAACTAGACCGGCATCAGCACCTTTCAAAACAGAACTCTACTTGTTACCCTACCCTAGTTGATAATGACGCGCATTCACTGCGTACGTTATCTCACCCTTGACTTCATTGATTAAGGTTGTGTACTATGAAACCTGACAACGTCGCAAATAGATGTCAAATACTTGTTTTGATTAGTTAATCAAATATTACGGTATGGAAATATGAAATATCGCTCTGTAGTGCACTAAAATATAGATTATGAATTGCAAAGGCTAATATCGTGACACTGAATATTAAGTATTAGATGTAAAAAAAGCAGTTGGAGACCTTCCAAATGCTTTTTTACACTTAAAATAGTTGCTAAACCTAATCCAGTGTTACTATTGTAATTCTTATTCAATATTTTAGTGCAACACAGACCCATACATATATCCATACAGTAATATTAACAAATTAATAAAAACAGCGAAACATTTGACAGCTATTTGCGACGTTGCCAACTTTCAGAATGCACAGCCTTAACATAGTTTGTTATTGTCCTCAGTTGCGACATGGTAGATTGCTCAACGGGGACTATGGAGGAGATAATCGAAGAGTTTCGTCTGCAGAGTGGCATATCAGCCAAGGAGTCGTTGTTGACCGCGCGCGCTCGTGTCGTAACCACCGGCATACAAATGGCGATGCAGGTGCCGAAGCTTCAGACCTTGCGTTCTCTTGTCACCGACTGGAACATTGCCTATGACGAGGTCAGTTCTTATTCATCCTGTGAATCTTGCTTAGGTTTTTTTCGAACATATTGATTGAATAAAAGGAGTGAATAATCGAGTGACAGCTGATAGGGGAGAACGGAGGAAAAAACGTCTTACGCCGACCCCAAATAATATGGGACAAGGGCAGCAAGAAGAAGAAGCAGCCCGGAGTCTGGATTTGTGCGCGGGACTACTTGGACAACATGGGACTTATAGAAAACGGGCGAAATGTGGGTGTACTATAGGTACACTCCTGACTAACCCTTCGGGGAATGCAGACGTAATATTATGTCCAATACATATTTCCTTTCGTTGCAGTACATGCGCGAACATACATCGAAATATAAAACCCTTCGTTTTGACGCCAACAACAAGAGTACGCAAGACGTAGCAAAGGCGGCAGCCACCGCGTTAGAGGGCCGCGTGTCGCTGTGGATACACAACAGCCTCTACAGCGCCGTGCGCTTGGGCCAGGAGGGCACAGACGAGGTGGTGCCGCTGGGGTCCGGAGGCCACCTCGCCTACAGGTGAGGCTATTCATAAGGAACAACTCAAATAATTGTTAAAACATTTAGGTCCGGTTGCACCGCAAATCACTAAAGCTCAACGCGGGTCGGTCGCGGAGCGGGTCGGGACCGGGAGCCGCGCACGCGTTTCGTGTGCTGATATCCATATAATACAAAACATTATAATATATACAAGCCCGCTGTACTGCCATCCCAACCCGTGCCCGACAAGCACCCGCCTTGTGTGTGTGTTGAGCTTTAATGCTTTTAGCACTAAATCTTAAAAGTCTTCTAAGTAAATTAAAATTAATTGATTTGTAAATGGATTTATGTAGGTATTTCTAAATATTGGTTCGCATTACAGATGGCACTACCCAACGGCTCAAAAGAGACTGCGATTTGCTCTAGCCAGCCCCACAGCTGATTGGAAGTGGTCCTCCAGTAAGTACTAGTTCTTAGTACCTAGGCCGGTATTATGAAGTATTAATCCCTTCATGATTCCGTTGCGTAAAAGGGATTCTGCTATTGGTCATGTATAGCTTCGTCTCGCTCGGACATGGACAAATCTGCCCCCGGATTTCCTGATTAAATGCCTCAATAATTAACCGTTGCTAAGGAATAACATTATTCGATATGTATTCATTTTTTAAACCCCGACCGAAAAGAGGGGTGTTATAAGTGTAACGTGTTATATCTGTGGATGTGTGTCTGCGGCATCGTAGCTCCCAAACGGTTTATTTTTATTTTTTGTGACTTGATTGTGAGTGTTCTTAGCAATTTTTCAAGAAAATACGTTCACTCATTAAGATCTCTTTTCTAGTTGATAATTGTGTGTAAGCAACTTCCCCGAGTCTGATCGAAGAAATGTGGTATTCTGTTTCAATTATATTAGAACTTAGTAACCTTGAACAGATGCCGGAGCATCAACTAGAATTTGCAGGATACCCAACTCTCTCACCAACTTACAGCAGAGGTATCGTGTTTAGGCAAGAGAAACTACTTCTTCTGCACAAATAAAACGCACATTACAAACAATTGTACATACATAAACGCACGCATTTCCCCATGGGGGTAGGCTTGAACTACAGAACGCCACGTGCTACGATCCGTACATAATCCTTTTGCTTCGTTTACGTTCATATGCCTGGCCATACACGCACGCCGGTTGCGAGTACTACGCACCTGACCTTTCTGGAGAACATCACCAATAAGGTCACTATATGTCTTGTTAGGGCGACCTCTGCCGGCGTTTCGCCTAGGAAATACCTTTTTTTATTAGCCGTTCATTTAGTAACAAATATCTACAATTTTTCAGGTATACCATTCATCGCGGGGACCTATCGGCTGAGGTTCGTGACTCAGGACACGGAGAACGACGACCAGTTCCCCATAGGCTCCTGCCTCTACGTGAAGGTTAAGGAGACAGGCGCCAGTCGGCACATGCATCTGTCTGGCAGGCTTGTGCTAGCCAACATGCTGAGGGGAACCCTGCTGTATAAGGTCCGAGGAAACGATCACTTTGTTGATACAAAGACATGTTCGGAAAAACGGTGTCAACGATGTGACTTCTTGCAAACTGATAAACGTACAGCTATCCCCAGAAAAATATACTCTTCGGGAATATCTTCAGAAAAACGAATGCTCGATGATGAGATCTAATATAGAGATGTTGCAACGACGGAAGTTATTGCCTATTTTGTATTACCATGTTTACAAAATTATAGATTAACAACACTATGCAATTACAAAATCTTTTCAAAACTTTTGAGTGACAAATGACGACCTGAGACTGAAGTAGGCAACCCGACAGAGAGTAAACTATAAACTAACGCACAATGACAGGAGCACTTCTACAATGTCCGGTGGTAAAAAACATAGAAGCAATGCCTCTGTGGCCTCTGTGGGGGGTTCCAGTATGACGCGACGTTCGTGCTAATTCGGAAACACAAGCGCATGCGTTTCTTTGGAAAGCTAATCGGACGAACGATGTCAACGATTTGAATACGTGCACAGTATACACGCACGCGGCCGTTAATAAGCAGTAATGTGTTTTAGAAAAAGTTAAGCTCCAACCCTGTCGAACGCAAACAAAATAGTTTGTTGCTTGTAATTTCCGACGTTCTGACAAAAAAATTACCTCAAATAATTTTAAACTTTCAGACTTATATTGGAAACGTTAAAAAAGACTGTCCCTTACAAAAGTCAGAACATTTTTTTTTTTGTGTCTGTTTCAGTTCTTGTTTTCAATGTATGTTATTTATGTGCAGGTCCGCTCCATCGAATTAGACACGCCCCAGTGGTACACGTTAAACTCCGGCGAGATGAATGCCGAGACCGTCGGCCGCAGCGTCGTCTGCACCGCCGAGTGCGAGATGGTGCTCAAGTAATTATTTCGTTATAACAAATACCGCCCCTGCTGGCTTTTACGACTTGCCAAAGCATGAAGATTTATTTTTTATATCTAAGTTAAATATTAATGTATTATATACAAACCTTCCGGCACAAATTTTCTGATTCTAAATTCAACATATTTTATTTCACATAAACCTACAAGGGCTTTTATGAAACATCAGAAGCTGGGTGCAAATGATTCAAACTCAAATCATTTATGTTAAATAGGCATGTAAAAAGGGATTTTGAACGTGAAAATTGAATTGATTCTGGTCGCCCTTTCCAAAAGGTAGTTTTTGTATGGAGTTTACTGTCGATGTTGAATGAATGCTGTTGCATCAAAATCCGTTGCGTAGTTTTGAAGAAAAACGCTGTCACACAGACGGACATGAAAAGCCACTTGAATTTATTATATTTATAGATAGCCTTTTGTCATACAGAGAAGCTGTCACTTAGGGTGAATTTAATCAATCGTAGTTTAAGAGCGTTTAACCGTAAAGTTGGCAACGTCGCAAATATCTGTCAAATATTTACCTGTTTTGATTAATTTGGCAATATTACTGTATGGAAATGAGAAATGTGGCTAACTAGGGAACTAGAATATTGATTATCGAATGCAATAATTAACATCGTAACACCGAATATTTAGTTTTAGATGTAAAAAAAGTATTTGGAAAGTTTCCAAATGATTTTTTTACACCTAAAACGCGTAGAACATCAAATTCAATATTATAATTGCAATTCATTATTAATATTCTAGTTCGCTAGTTAGCCTCATTTCTTATTTCCATACAGTAATATTGCTATATTAATCAAAACAGGTAAAGATTTGACAGTTATTTGCGACGTTGCCAACTTTACGGATAAACCCTCTTAAATTCAACGTAAGTAATAAAGGAAAACTTAAATTCAATAACAGATATCGCGCAGCCTAAACCGCTGGCTGGGTCTATCAGCATGAAATTGTGTACAAAAGTTTTGTCTAACGTAGGTTAAAACTATGGAAGGATTTTTGAAAATTCATCCTTTGATGGATGAAAGTTTGTATGGAAATTTGTAACTTTTGCGGGAACAATACTGATTAATTACAATATCTTAATTTACACTGAATTAAATGTGTAATTTCAGAATAAAGTTCAAATCACAAAACACGTGCTGGTCAGGCGACATTCCGCTAAAGGAATGCCCCAAGGAGAACGTTCCATGGCTGGTCAAAGGTAAGGTCATCCAAAAGTCCGCAAATTTTATGATTTAAAAAAAATACATTATTTATTCAGTAATAACTATAGTCCTCCTCTATACTTGCCGGGGCTGGCTACAGTTGCTGGTTGGTCCGTGGATAGGTGACCATCTTTACATACCGAGACTCCTCCGTGCCTCGGAAAGCACGTTAATCCGCTGGTCGCGGCTGTCATTCGTGAATCTTTGACAGTTGTTACGGGTCGTCAGAAGCCCGAAAGTCTGACAACCAGTCTTACCAAGGGGTATCGTATTACCCAGATACTGGGTTGTGGAGGTTAGATAGGCAGTCAGTTATATTAATCATAAGTACATTATTTCTCTCCATGTTTTTCTTTCACTGATGTCAGTAATTAAGAGTAATTTAGAAAGAACGCTATGAATTGATAAAGACTTAGACGAGGTTGGTACTTGCCCGGTTGCGAGACCTCTGGGCTATCACGACTGATTTTTATTTTTATTTTTTTCTTTTTCCACCACGTTGTATAATGATTAATTGTTTGAAACATCTCAGTGCCAACGGAGGGCGACTCTCATTTCGTGTCCGTGTGGTGCCGCGTGGTGCGCGGGCGCGGCGATGGGCGCATCCTGGCGACCATGTGGCCGCTGTATTTGCTACACTCGCACTTGCCGCTCGACACAGACGTGAGTACGCAGTGTAAACCTTGGCTGGAAGCGCTGTTGGTCAACATTTGTGAAATAGATTTGTGTAATGTATTGAATAAAAAAAACCGACAAGTATAAATCGGACACGGTTCCGTATCGTATTAAGATCGAGCCAAAAAATTACGGTTCATGATATACAGCCCGCTGACAGACGAGACGGACGCACGGACATCGGAGCCTCGATAATGGGGTTCCGTTTGACACTCTTCGGGTACGGAACCCTAAAAACAAGATGGCGGCCTTGGTTTTTATACAGCAATATTGAATGCTATACGTGACACCCTTACAGACAGCCTTTCAGTTGATAGGTTTATTTTGTTTTTGGTAAAAGTATCATTTATTCGAGTTAACTTTTTTTATATCTACTTGTTTCTATGACATTAAACCAATTTTTATTTCTTTTCCTGTTATAATATTCTAATTCAAAATTGGTCAATGGCAAAACTCTAAGATAGAATTTTCTTCTCTTCTTGATGATCGTAATTTTGACTAAAGTTTTAATATCGCTCATGACACAAATCTCACGTGCTTCTTCCCCCAGGTGCTGATAGCAACTGAATCCCAATCGACGAGCGAGGAGCCGACGACGCCGCAGCCGCAGCCTCTCAAGGCGCCGATTCTGCAGATAACGCCGGGTCGCGGCACCAGCACGCATTTGCAGGTGCTTGGCACCACCTCAGCTAGGCATAGTCTGTCCTTCCAATATAGGTGGGTGTTCACGCCAGGTTTTAACAAGGGATAGTGTATGTAACCGTAGTTTTATTCAATGTTTGGGTCCGGTTAACTAATTAGTAACCGCTAAGGTACATTACCCGGGTGCTAATATAGCACAAAGAGACCAACATGACCTCTGGGTAAATAATGTAACTAACACCACAGAATAGTACAGAAGGCACACACCGCATTTTTATTAAGTACTAGCTGCCCGTCCCGGCTTCGCACGGGTAGCACTATGTACTTATCTACGGCGCACTTACCTACCTACACTACTTACCCTACCCTACCAACCCTACCTACCCTACCTATCCACCTACCTACCCTACTCTGCTAAATTCACATTCATCAAATGCGTTAACTGTCCAACGCGCGAAGATAAAATAGTCGCTAAGTTTTGTGAAATTTTCCATTTTTCTGCGCAATTTTCTTAATTTTTTCTTTCATAAGATTCTTCTCCTGACAATAAGAAACACAACAAAAAAAAAACGAAATCGGTCCAGCCGTTCACGCGTGATGGTGTTACCAAGAGAAATAGGGATTCATTTTTATATATATAGATAGATGAAGCTACAAGTAGGCGGCGGGCTTGTCTTGTCGCGCAAATTTAGTGAGCGTAACGTAGTCAGAAGATAAAAGAGTTAAGGGATAGAAAGAGTGGCAGCTTCTAGGTAAATATAACTGTAGGTAATTAGCGCTGTACAACCTGTATTGCACTTTATTGTGTCGTAGCAAGAGTCGCTTTTTATTTAAATGATTTTGCGGACTGAACCATCTGTAGTAATGTGCTAACACGCACATTGTAACTGGCAGCCGAACACAGCTCTATTCTAAGTCAGCGTAAGGCTATAATGCTGTCTCTGTCACTTTAAGGCATACTGCAGTGACAGAAAGATTTTAGTAATTAAGTTAGGTAGTTTATGTTTTCTTAGGTAATAGAAACATCTTGTTTCTTTTGGGTGAAAAAGTTAATTAATCATTTATAATATTGCGTTACCTATACATATACTATAAGTATGTCAATGTTTTTGTGATATTTTGTATGTACCTAATGTGAAATACGTAATGTGTAAAGTGTTAGCGCGTTGAGCAATAAATGAGTGGACTGTATTTTTAGGCAATGGTTTATTACCGTGCTTATAACAAGTTATAAACTGTCCCGGACAAACAATAAAATAAGTGAGGAATATCGTCCGGCGCGGTGGAGTCCGTGGAAGCGAGTGGTCATCGGGCCGAGCCGTGTCGCCGTCGCGCCGCACCTCAGCTGTACCGATGACGCGCTGATCACGATGCCTGCGCGTGCAGACCGCGTGCAATGTGTTGTGTTGGATTCCCAACAAGTGTCATATCAGTGTAGTTGGCTTTAAGTTGTTCTGCTCAAATAATAAAAATAAATAACTGATATGGTTTTTGCCAGTGATTTTCGTTTATTATATAAGTTTGAATGTAATGATGATATGTCCACAGGAACTTAGATTGCCCGGTGACTCAGGAGGCGGTCCCGATGCACTACGGCGTCACCGATACGTCTGTGTTCGACAAACGGTCGCCAGTCACGAACATCGATGACGTCATTAAGGATATCGAAAAATGGTTAGTCAACCTTTGATAAGTATAGACTTTTAAACGAAAATAACAATGAATAGAGAACTACTTCGTGACATTGACGCGCTTCCCTTCCCTTATGGCTGAAAGAAAGAAAGAAGAAGACTGGAAGAATTCTGAAAGTTGGCAACGTTGCAAATAGCTGTCAAACACTTTCCTGCTTTGATTAATTTGTCAATATTTCCATATGGAAATATTAAATATCGTTCTATAGTGCACTAAAATAGTGATTATTAAATGCAATAATCAATATCGTAACTCTGAATATTTGGTTTAAGATGTAAGCAAAGCATTGAAAACTAATCCAAATACCATTTTTAACATTTCCAAAAATTAAAAAAAGTTATAGTTTTTGCTACTAAAAACATGAATTTCAATTCATCAAAAGTGCCTTTAATTGGAATAATTGAATAAAATGCTTTTGAGTTTGATGTATGTCTCTGTGCAGGTTGGAGCGCTCGGGTCGTCACGCCACTACGTCGTGGCCCTACTCGGTAGTGCAGAAGCATTGGCAGGGCGAGTGGCAGCCTGCGGTACTGCAGCCGCGGTCCGATGTTACTGTGAGTGCGAAGGCTTGTTATTGACCTGCGCATTTGACTACAGACACCTTAGACCAAAGTGTGACTAGACAGCAAACGGAACCACATGTAATTGTTTCATTGTCATTTCAAATTAAACCCAATATCCATATTCATAAATGCAATAATTCCCTACAGATTCGCTACACAGCCGTGCGTGCCGGTGGTGGTTGCAGCCTGGAAGTCCAGCTCTGTCCCATGGTGTTGCTTTGCAACGCCTCACCCGTGTCGATGACGCTACGCTCGTTCGACGCCGCGCCGCTCTGCAAGCTGCAGTCCGGGACCGCCATATCACCGCCTACAGCCATTATACAGGTATATTCACGATTAAAAATAAACAATGTTATTCACAGGTTCTCTGGTTTCGATTCCTAGATCCGGTAAAATGTTATAGGGTTTTTTTAATTAAGAATTTCTCAGTATCAGCCTGGAGTCTAGATTTGTGCGCGGTTGATGGCAATAGGCGAGGCATCTACTGGCCTATTACATGAGACTTATATAAAATTGGCGAAATGTGGGTGTACTATATGTACATCTCTGCCCAACCCTTTAAGGAGTAAAAGCGTGATGTTATGTGTTTAATGTTCTTTTCTTTTTCAGAAACCGTTCTTCATGTCAATAGAGCTGGGTCGCGAGACGTTCGTGAGCTCTCGACTGCAGGTGTCCACGGAGGACCCGGGCCGGTACGGCACGCTGCCGCCCGGTCACGTGGCTCTAGACCACACCACCAACTTCGCCATACTGTGCAACCAGAAGGTGACACTATACATAATATACAGTAAAGCACTTCGTGTCTGTCTGTGTAACCGCCTTGTTCTTCTAAGTTACGCAATAAATTTTGATGCGGTTTTACCACAATTTAAAGAATTCATTCCGGAAGGTATAAGTGTATAGCTTGATATGTAGCTGTGTACTTAAAAGGTCTTAAAATATAAGAACTTCCACATATTTTACTTACTTACATATTTCAGCATGCAAAAAATACCTTATAATAAAATTATAAGCAAAAACACTTCAATTGTTACTATTGAGGTCATGAGGTAAAACTAAGAAATCTTTAAAACTACGTTATTCAATTATATTACTAGTGAGATCATATTTAGAACTTTGTTTATCATTTGAGAACTCACTTATTGTGTAGAACGCATAATTATAGAGCCATTTCTTGAGGTTTGATTACCTATGATGTGTTGCTAACTTAACTTCGATCATCATAGCTATTCACAGCCATTCGACGGCCTGTTGTGTCGAAAATTACACGTTTTCGGTTACCTGGTCGACAGCAAATAGTTGTTGAAAGAATAGCGGGCGTCTATTTGATTGAAACGATCAAAATTCTCGAGTTTCGTGTTTCTGGACAGCGTTTAGCGTTTGTTCGATTCGGCACGGAAGCGTATCGAATGCTTGTGAATAGCTATGCAGTTTATATCGGAGCGTTCGACACTTAAAAGTCGTTGCTGGCATGGCGTAATAAGGTGACTGTTATGTATGACCTTACATGTACAGTTAATTTACAATTAATTTCCTTGATTGATCCCTAGGTGGCGCTCCTAACGCTGTACTACGAGATCAAGGAGCAGATCAACGTGCTAGGCATGTCGTCGACACACGTGCTCATCAACAGGGTCGACACTAATATACTGGTATGTTATTCGTCAACCGCATCATCATTCAGCTGAAAGACGTCCACTGCTGAACATAGACCTCCCCAAGCATCGTCCCAATGACCGGTCCTACACTTCTCACATTCAGCGGATGCTCACGACCTACACCTCTGGTCTATTCTCACCGTAAAAACGCAGGTTAAAAGCAGGCAATATGCACGCAATTCGAAACTTTCATTATTTAAATATACATTGTATAGGAATCAAGAAACAAATTCCATATTTTTTTTACATTTTTAAAAGCATTACTTATTCTACAATTCATTATTTTCTGTTGCGTTTTTTTGAATGAACGGAACGCAAACTGGAAACGCGTCTTCGTAGATACCGGAAGTGACCTCAAAAGGCATGTGAATAAATATCTTTTTTTAGCAAAGTATTTGAATTTTCATGAAGGTAAGTTTGTGTAACAAAAAAGTAATTTATGCTACAAGTGCGGTGATTTCCGACGAGTGTTTAAGTCGACACGAGTCGGAAATCATCTGAAGCATGTGTATCATACAACGTTTTACTATGCATTGTGCGAGGAAATAACAATCATCGCCATCGTCAACTCCATCGCCATCGCCATCGTAATCATCATCATCATCATCATCTAATTTGTAAAACTCTTCTCAAATAATAAAAACTATTAGCGACGGGCTGACGACGGAGTTAATTTTTTTTTAAATCCTGAAAAGTAAAAAGGACTACTGAAAAAAAGTGACACTGTCCGCACAAATTGGCTGCTTGAAAAACGCTCTTTTCGAGCAAATGCATTGTAAAATAATTTAATTTATATGATTTGGGACTAAAAAGCCTTTAAAAACGATGAAAACAAATCAGTATCATGGTAAATGACGTCACAAAAAATATATATGTAAACTGCCGAATTGATAACCTTTTAGAAGCCGGTTAAAAATGTATAAAACTATAAAAAATACTTATGCATCAAATTGGAGATTATTTACTTATCACGGTTGCAATTTGACTACCGAAAGAACATTATTGCCTTTATTTGTACTATCTACTTTTATTTATTTGAAATCTTCGTTTTTGGCAGGTGTCAGCAATCGTAGTTCCGGACGAGTTAGAGGAATGGACCATGCTGCGCCCCAAAACCTTCGCAGAGGTCCCGCCGAATAAAGACTTTAGTAGGTCAGTATTGCAGCATTCATAACACCAGTTACTTCTTCTATTCAAATCGATGATACGACATCTAGATAACTTTGGCCCAGTAGGTGGGCACGCTGATCGCGACTTCAGATGCGTTCTTTACGGCATGTATTGAATCGAACCCCGAATGAATTTCTATTTTGCTGTCCTAAAATGTCTTTGGCTCCTGGAACAAGAGTTTTTACCCAGCGCAGGAGGCAGGGCTTCACTATGTTTAGTACATTTTTTTTAGCCAATATAGAATTTATTATTATTATTTAGTTTTTTTTTTTTTTCCTTATATAATACGTTAAAAATATATAAAAAATGTGCTGATACAGAGCTAACCAGAACCAAAGTGGACTCAAACTGTCGCCTAGAAATATTTTCCGGTTAATCTAAACAGGTTAAACATTCCCCTGGATCTGTCGACATCCTGGATAGTGAAAAACGGTCCTCCATTGCCGCGTACGTGGATCAAAAACTATCTACCTACTGAGTACTTTCTGAGTTTATCTTGGACAATACTGACATCGGTGAAGGAAAACATCGTGAGGAAACCCGGACTTATAGTTGGTAAAGTCTGAAATCTCCAAACCGTCTTGAGCAAGCGTGGTGATCAATGCTCGTGCCTTCTCTGTATGAGAAGAGGCCTTTGCGCTGCAGTGAGACAGTAATAGGCTGATATTATTATAACCTGCCGGAGTGCCAAACCCGTTCAAATCGACTAAAGCGTGATTGAGTTTCAAATATCCAAGTCACATCCAAATTTTTACATGAATGTTATAGTAAAATAAGATTATATTCAAATATTCAAGGTATATAAAAATTCAGCTGCTACCCTACATTTATGCTGAGAAATGTTTGTTGAGTTTTTGGTCCTCATAGGTAACTGGATCGATTAAGAAGATTAAGATTTTATAGGTATGCGGAACAGGGTGTAAAGTTCACTCATCCTCTATAGAAAAGGGAGGATCCTCCGACCAGACGGGTGTCGTGTCTGGCGGGCAACTGCCCAACGATTGATGTCGGATAGTTTTATAGATGTCGTTCGCACGGTAAACTCTAATTGCGCGATGCAGGATTTGTGTGACGTCAGATCTTTGATGCGTAATTCGCATGTGGCGATGTAAATGCCGCCACAAGATCAAAAAAGTGTTTGTGAAAATTACGCATTTTCGGTATGACTGTACTTTTTTTTTTTTCAAAATCTGTTAGTACGGATTCAATTGTCTCAAAAGGCACACAAGACAGACAGACAGTGTCGACGACTGTTTTCCTGTAGCTACAACGGTTCAGGTAGCTGCCCTTACTGCCTTGTCTCAAAAATACATCCTGTATATAAGTATATACTTTATGTATGTATATGTAAATGGTACACCACACTATTGCCTGCAGTATTGTCTCGCCTTCTCCCTTTAAATCCTTCCAAAGGTTGTCTTTAAAATATAGTTTTAGCTATAATTCATTGTCACTCTATGTAAAATTTCTACATTTATGTCTGTAATTCGCAAGAGTCACATAATAAAAAGTATTCTATTGGTCTTGCCTAACTCCGCACCCGCACTTCCAGCTCTGCTTGCGGCACACCCTTGTGTAAATTCTGGCTGCTCGGGCGCTGGCGCGGCGGCGACCCGGCCGAGTTGCGAGTGTACCTGTGCCTCGCCCTGCCCGGGACCTCGAACCCGTCGAACCTCGCCGTGCCTATACGACTGGGTCACCCACCGTTCAGGAGAGCGATAGCTCTTATTGACTCCGAAGTTAAATCGGTCAGTATTGTATTTATTTATTTAAGACTAGCTTCCGCCAGCGGCTTCGCCCGCGTTATATCTTTATAAATTATAGCCTATGTGTGGGATGAAGGGAATCGATTAGATAGATTTCAGCGCTGAAGTCGAGTAGGCTAGTGCGTTGACTTGCAGCACCTTGTCCATACACGTCGTTATTATTGCGTGCTGTCTGTGATGCGTTGGTATCACGACGGAACTCGAATTCGAAATTAGCGCGCTATTTCGATTTTTACAGGGTTACAGAAATAGCGATATCAAAGAAAAATCGAACGGCGGGAAAACAAATGAACAACTGATTTGAAAAATTAAAAGTCATGCTGTATTATAAAATTAACTTAAATTTGGAATTCTAAATAGATGGAAGATATCAATTTCATAGGACCTAATAAAATCGGTCCAGTAGTGATTGAGTTTTTCATTACAAACAAACAAGCAAACATCCAAAAATCTAATCTTTTCTCTTTTTAATATTAGTTTAGAGTTATGTCGTGATACCCCAGTGGTTAAGGCCTCACCTCTCATGTGCGAGGTTGTGGGTTCAAATCTGGGCACGTAACAATGTGAATTTTCGATTCATATGGTACTTTCTGAGTTTATTTTGGATATAATTGACATCGATGAAGGAATACATCGTGAGGAAACGTAAATTTATCGTTAATATAAGTCCGAGATCGCCAGCCTGTCTTGATCAATGCTCGTGCCTTCTCTGTATGAGAAGAGGCCTGTGCCCTGGTGGTGGACAATAATAGGCTGGTATTATATTATATAAGATATACGTATACAGCATAACTACGGCAATTTAAATATATGTACCTATATACGGCGTTGCACAGTCGAATTTTAAAAAAACATTATAAAAAAAAAATAAGAACACGAATAATTAAAAATAAATTACAATATAAAAAAGAATATTTATATTTTGTTGCATTGTTTTGACATAAAATTGTAGTTTCAGTAGATAAGCCGTCTCTAAACCTTTTATGACGAAGGTGAGCTCTAAGGCTTGGGTTTTTTAAAAATTCTACCCCTAAAGTTGTTAAATTGGGGATGCAAGTTTGTATGGAAGTTCGCTATTTTAGCCGATGGGAAATGCACAAAGCTTGTTATTTTCTAAAAAGCCAATTTAAAAAAATCCTATACGAGTGTATTTAACCTCACCCTCAGATCCCGATAGTGGTGACTCAGATGAAGCAGGACGGCCGCTGGCTGGTGGTGGTGGCTCCGGACCCTTGTCCCCAGTTCATGGTACAAAACCACACGTGTCTGACGCTGGCCGTCGCGCAGCCCAAACACTCCCCGGACGAAGCCTCCCCTGCAAGCATAGAGGTAAAGTCAAAGTTTTTATTTATAAAAAATAGGTGGGTGTAAAAACAGGTTTTGTAAATAAAATATGTATCACGATGTGATGGGTTCACTATGTTTTGCCGATGATGGTGTACAAAAAATATCAGTAAAGTAGGTATCTAAAATTGCACTTAAATAACGGAATTAAATTCAGTTAAAATTAAATGACAACATATTTATAGATATTGTCATTAAGTAATAGGGAATATGCAAGTAATAAAATCTTATTTATTATTTATATGTACATTGTATAGGAGTCAAGAAACAAATTCTTTTTTTTACATTAATTTCCTTATTTTGCAATTCATTAATGTATTTTGTTTTTATTGGTGGAACGGAACGCTAACTCAAAACGCGTCGTCTTCGACAATGCCGGAAGTGACGTAAAAACCCCTTTGAATAAAAATCAAATTTTTGCAAAGTGCTTGAAATCTCATAAAGTTAAATTTTAAAAAATAATCAAGGAGAAATCAGCTTGAGTAATTTTATTTAATAAAATTCTTACATTATGCTATATTATTTTATTTAATAAAATTATTATTTTTATATGATTCGGGGCTAAAAGAAGACCTAATTAAAGCAATATCGTGGTAAATGTCGTCATATCATGATTGTGACAGAAACGGGCGTTTGAACTGTAGTATAAAATAGTTGGAGTTTAATCTTTTTGAGCAAATAGCAGTAGTTGAATTTAACTTTGAATACTTTTCTTGGGTTTATATCAGGGGGTGAAGTACCCAAAAATTAAGGTACCTTTAAATTTCGGTATGACGTACCGTTAAATAAGAGTTACTTACCACAATATTTCAATACCGTTCTTTTTTCCCGTAGCGGAATTTTGAGGTTGGAAATGCATACCGGTATATCGGCACATCTATAGTGTAGTGTCAAGACTTACAAAAGAATGGAATTGATTCTAGTTGTCCCTACCAAAAGATAGTTTTGTGTGGAGAAGAATGGGCAAGAAACTCCATCCAACTCCAAGGGTACTCATGTGCCCCAATCTAGTGTACCGATGTTAATACCCAAGTACATATAATAGGGGAAATAAATCCTAGTTAAGATTTATCATTGGGATTATCTTTGTTTAGGCATTAGAAATATTGAGTGACAAGTCCACTAAGATAAAAGTAAAGTCATTTCTAAAAAATATTGATATTTGGAACCTTTGATAGCTTTTTATTTTTTCGAAATATTGATTTTGTGTGCACTAAATAAATGGTTTATCTATCTATAAATCCTAAATTTTTTCTAATGCCCGATATTAATGAATTTGCAGGCTACAGCAGAATGCGCGGGCACCATATGGTGGCGTGTGGTACCTCCTAAGACTGCCGTGCACTACTCCACGCCGGCACACTGCGCGCGCTTCCCGCCCGACGCCATGCCGCCCGCCTCCATGGCCTCGCCTATCCTCACCTTCGCTATGGGGCACGGTACTCGACAAACTTAATACTTACTACTACAGATTATATGGGTATAAATATAATAAAATCGACCATGGGCTACACGGGCTCGCACCATGTGGGTTCCGAACCAAACTACACTACAGCATAAATACTATATTATATCATTCTAGAGGTATGAGGAACAGGGTGGAAAGTTCACTCATCCTCCATAGAAGATGGAGGATCCTGGACCAGACGGGTGTTGTGTCTGGTAGGCCGACGACTTATGTCGGTACGTTGTATATATACTAGTCGCGCTGTAAACCCTGCTTGCGCGATGCAGGATTTTGGGTGACGTCGGTGTGATGCGTAGTTCGTATGTGGCGATGTAACTGCCGCCACAGTATGGTAGCTGGTATGACGTTTTATTTCGCGAAGTAAATAATGTTGTGCTAGCTTCTAAACTATACACCTAAACAACGTGGTGTTGTAAAATATTTTTTCTTAGAATTCCTTTGACGCCAGAAAAATCATAAAACAAATATTTTTTAGTGTTTGACTGGCAAACAGTGTGCACGTCACCGAGACCTAAACATTATGCCAAAATTCAAATTCCTATGTTGCATTTGTCTCGAGATAAAATAAACGAACAAAATGTGATGTTATAAAGATACAAAAAGGGTGAATGGGCGTCTTAAGGCAATTAGCGGTCGCTGCGAGATAAAGTAAATATGGCCAAAAATAGCACTTATAAAATTAACTAACTATAATAATGATAATACCAGCCTATTACTTTCCCACTGCAGAGCAAAAGCCTCATCTCAAACAAAGAACGCCCGAGCATTCACCAAGCTTGCTCAAGGCGGATTGGCGTTTACACACTTATAATAATTTTAAGGCCAGCTTTCCTCACGATGTATTCGTTCACCGATGTCTGTATAATGTCTGAGATAAACTTGGAAAGTACATAATGAATAAGAAAAGTCTTGTGCGATTTATCTTTTTTTCGAAGTTTTATACCTCGAAAAAAATATACATAGCAGTATATAAAATGATTATGTTTAATTTAAAAAACACGTGAAGTGACTTCACATACCAGTTACGATCCACAAAACCTCACATACTCCGCATCCCACAGACGAGACACAACTAGTTGGGCAAGAGTGGTGTGCGCCCGTGGTGGCGGCGGACGGCGAGCAGCTAATACAGTACTATAGCGGCGTCACCATTAAGCTGCGCGTGCGCACGCACCCGCACTCCACGCTGCTCGAGCTGCAGGATGTTGACCAGGTATGCTGGATGGCAAGCAAACCATCATCTTCCTGCCCTTGTCTCATATTACTTGGGCTCGGTGCATTCCAAGTTTTTATAGGAAAAATCTTTTTTACCAAAAAATCAACCGATTTCCAAAAAAACACAAAGTGAAAAATAACTTAAAGTCGGTGTCTTTGGTTTTGTATTTTCGTTATTTGCCACCGACTGTCCTCCATATAAGTCGTTTAACAATTGACTTAAAAAAGGTGTAAAGTGTGACGCATAACGAAGCCGAGAGTCACTTGTCATTGTGATTTTATTTTGTACTGGACCGTACCTGGAAACTTTCTGGTTACGGAGATATTGAAGGTCAAAGTGGACAATTTTTTCTCACGTAAACAGGTTTTAAATGTAATAATCAAATCCTGTACCGTTGCATGCACCTATTAGGATATTGTTTTGCGAGCGTTAAATTGCGTGCTGCCGTAAACAGCGAAAATTCACATAAAAAAATAAAAAAAACCAGCAATGTTATTTAGTTTTATGTATAGAATGCGTAGATTACGGCTATGTGTTCGGAGTTTTTGTACCGGTTATAATAAGATCCAAGTTACCGCCAGCGATCAGGGCTCCAGACAGAGCAACCTCCCATCAATACGCGCCGTGCCCAGAAGTTCCGCTTTCTGAATCATCTCCCAACTGCTCAACCTGAGTCTTCAGAAAACTCGACCAAGAGGTTGAAGTTCTTCTTCTTCTCAAGCGCTCCTAGTGGCGATGCTTCAGGGAGGTTTATGTCCAACCGCGAACGTTTTTGGCTAAATGATGATGAGGACAGCTAAATATAAATTGCACGAACACCAGTGACTTCACAGACTTGATTCAGATCGGTTAATAGTGCTTTGAGAAACTCTAATCCTAAACTCCTAAGTCTTACAATAATAAGACTTGAGTTATCCTTGAAGACGAACTTGTTTTTGAGGACTCTGTTAAAAAAATCAGAGCTTAAGTCCTTTTGAATCTTAAGTTTTTTATAGGGAGACTCGAGTCTTGTCTAAAAAAAACTCAAGAATGAGTGTTTAAAAAAAAACTGAAAATCTAGTTAAGTGTCGACATGAAGACTAAAAGACTTCAAGTCTTTTACAACACTATCGGGTAAACTTAGAAAAAGTATTCGGTTGAGATTTCATCTCGCTTGCGTGCTTCCTAGAATGTCCGCGAAAACTCTATCATCATTGAAGCCGAAAGATGTTCAACGCTGGACATAAGCGTCCCCTACTTTATAACGTACACTGCTAAGTAAAAGTACATGATCCTCAACTTCCTGCCTTTGTCCCCTACGTGTGGTCGGCGCAACACGGTTCCTTCTCCCACTCTCCCCTGTCAACCGTCACGCTATCATTCACTCCCTACTCTTTCATATCATTCCTCACACAATGCATCCGTCTTTTCTTTGGCCTTCCACAAGAAATAGTACAGTGCATCGTAAATGATTGAAAATAATAATATTTCAGAATGATATATCGGCGAGCGACATCCGGCGACGACTACAGGGCGCCCTTTCGGAAGATAATGAGCCCGTTCAGCCTGACACGGTAAGTGCTTTTAGTAAATCACTGCATGTCACGGGTGCAATTTACTTACTGATGTAGCGACATGTCAAAACATCGGGATTACTATTACTGTAAATGCTTGCACTGACTGGACTGGTCCACTCTAATCTGTATGGTTCTGTCCTCAAAAGACCGTTTCAGACACTAATTTACACTGTCCTCACGTCATCATCTGACCAAGATTATATTTGGACTTTATAATAGACTTTGACACCTGAGTTAATTTCGCCATTTCTTCTCAGGGGTAGTTAGATAGGAAATGCCGATACATCATGCTTGTTTTTAATATGATGTGTAAAAGTGATTGCGATATCCTATTTACAGAATAAACAATTTAATTTAATTTCATTCCAGTTATTATTAGGTATATCAATTTATTAACGAAATTATTTTTAAAATAGTAACCGTGGAATTTCTTGCCGGCTGTTGCCAATAGGCAACGATGTGTTGGAACCGAGTATCTAGCTTCTGATGTTTCATAAGTATCCATGTAGGTTTATGTGAAATAAAATATATTGAATTTGAATTGTGATTGTATTGCAGGGGGCTGCCTCTGCCATTTTGGAGCGAACTGAAGGCATCTATGAACGTAAGACTCCCAACTGTGTTCTTGGCGCAAACTTTTATCACTTTTGGGGCAATTCCACCAATGATAACTGAATGTGATCAGTACATTTAAACCGCGATTAAGAACCGTCAGTGTCATCATTGTTATGGAATATTGACACTGACAGGTCTTGAACGCGGTTTACATCTGCTGATCGCGTTCAGTTTCATTGGTGAAATGCACCCCTACACTTTCACACTCGTTAATTGATGTAGCTGCTTTATCTTTATAATCAAGAGTGGAAAAATTAAGTCCGTCGGAAATTACCCATAGATTTATGTCTAGCTTCTTTATCAGATTTTATAAACACCAAGGTAACCTGTGTAATTGTGATACCCGTTGGTCATTCCCGTATGCGGGTATGCGGGCTAACGACCAAGTGAATTTACTTCTTCATTTGTTGACAACGTTCAAGTGTTTAAACGATAAAATCTTAGTACTAAATGCTAAAATATCTAAGTGATATACACTCCCGGACTCCTTAATCGAGCCACCGATTTTCAAGGTTCCGTACCCGAAGGGTGACAAACGGAACCCTATTTCTAAGCCTCCACTGTCCGTCCGTCTGTCTTTCAGGAGGCTCTATCTCATGAAACGTGATAGGTAGACAGTTGAAATTTTCACAGATTGTGTATTTCTATTACCGCTTTAACAACAAATAATAAAAAAATTATAAAGTTAATAAGTAAACGGGGACCCCGCTTAGATATATACAGCCCCATACAAGAAACGTGTTCTTTTCGGTTTTTTTATCGATCTTAATACGGTACAGAAGTCTTCGGGTTCCACTGAATTGCATTTGGACGGTTTTTATGTTTTTAGGCCTCAAACATCAAAATAATGATAAGTCAGTTTTCATGCAGTTTTGAGGCTGACTTACTGGCCATGATTTCGGTATCATGTTCCAAATTTGAATTCAAGAATTTTAAAACGAAAAGTAAGTCGGAGTTTGGTCGCTCTTAAAGAAGCAACAAGCTTTGATAAGATCATCTCTAAGTCAATAGTTATTACGTTATTTGTTATGTTTTGCAAAAAAGAGTTTCAACTTTGTTTTACCTTATTTTTTAATCCATTCGCATGTTCAAATTACGGATACTGCACAGCTTAGTCGGCGAAACATATTACACAACTTCGTGTAAGTCGTTCTGCCGTTCAAAGAATTTACCATCGTTACCTGTAGACTTGCAGCCTCGTGAGCCGTGCAGGGGGACCACGAAACCAGGTCACTACTGCACGACAAGATCGGTTTATTTTACGGTCGTCATAAATGCTCTTGGTACCTCCAAGAGCATTTATGACGAACACAAGTTACTAAAGAAACGTTTATCTATGTAAACCATTGTTTTTTTATTATTTCCACGCTTGTGAGAAACGCGATTGATTATTGCAAGTAACCTGTTACCTATTTTTAGTATTCCGATTTAAAATTTGAAACTGGAAATGATGGTGAGTGACTACAACCAATTTTACTTTTCTTAGTCCTACCATTATTTAAAAATATATCAGCTATATTCAGGTGTCCGGGAGTGCTCTTCTTGCGAGTCTTACGATTATTAGTACAGGAAACTATATTTGAAAATTCATACATATTAGAAAACATAATTAGACAACAACATAAAGATAAGAACCCTAATAACATTAAAATTTGTTAACAAGACTGATAAGTTTTTAAAGCTTTCTCTTACTATTTTGCTGTGCTCGACAGGTACCATAATGATCTCATTGAATTTTAAGTTACCACCTAAGTAGACATTGTGAAATGCAATGACTGCTTGAGTATTGAATTGTTGCAGTGCACCCCGATACCAATGTAACGCCGCCTCCGTTGACACATGACTTCCCGAGCGAACAATCGCATCGGAAGAAAACCGATAGCACTGTCACCAGTGTATTCGACCGAGTGGCCGGCGAAGAGATGCCCCCTGAAAACATCAGGAATAAAGGTTAGTTTATGTTCCGTTCCGAAATTAATGAAGAGGCTGCCTTTTTCTGTCACAGTCGATTCTTTTTTAACCAATTGGTTCTGAGGGTCTTTGGAAATTTAAATATTCATAAGCAAAGGGATAAATCGCGTTGGGGTTTGATATAAAACAAAAAAAGAACAAAACCGTTGTACCTACGTTTTAGATAGAACATAAATGAAGAGGATGGAATCGGAAAATTGGCAACATCGCAAATACAGTCAAATATTTAGTTTTAGATGTAAATAAGCATTTGGAAAGCTTCCAAATACTATTTTTGAAGTTACGTTCTGTATTAATTACGACGATATTAATTATTGCAATTTATAATCAATATCTTAGTGCACTACAGAGCGACATTTCATGATTTCATTTAGTAGTAGACAAATTAATCACAACAGCGTAATATTTGAAAGCTATTTACAGATTTTTTCAACTTTGCCCATTTTTTTTATTTTTTTTTTATTTGTTATTTCTAACAAATGATACACAACGCAAAAAAAAAAACACGCATTAACGGCTGAACGGATTTAGATGAAATTTGGCACACAGTGTGCCAAATTTCTCGAATACTAACACTATACATCATCAATCATTTTGATTTTCAAGCACAGGACCGGTCGATGTGGCGCGATTGGGGGAGGGACGCCCATGTCCAACATTAGACGTCTGTCTGCTGAAATAATGATAATGATGACTCATTTTGACTGTGTGTATTGTGTGCCTTAACCTGGGTCAAATAAATGTATTTTCTTTATTTTTTTTTTAATCTATTTATAGATTCACTCATACCGGATGTCGCCAGTGCAGGCACCAAAAGTGCAATTTTTCACAAGAGCGTGGGCTCCGCGTACAGGTTCACGTCAGAAATAATGTTCGACGGCGTTTACATCGACCCTGGTGAGTATGCAGAATAAACCCCAACACCATAAATCACAAAATTTATTTATTTATTGGATCTCCAACGGAGGCTACACAAGTATCTGCAACAATCAGAATAAAAATAAATGTGCGCTTCCAAATATAGGAGACCACACCGTTCACTAATAATCTAGGTGAAATAAGTTTGTTATGGACATTTTAATTACAATAAATCAAAATACATGACACGACAATCATACAAAGGGCAACAAAATGAAAAGCAAAATAGTAAGGTAACAAACTTGTACAAAACCAAAATATTATGATTTGGATACTGACTTTTTTAAAGATCGAGGTGGGATTTTGTGTAGCATTGGAAATGCTTTTTCGATCGCTTCAGTAAGGTAAGATAGATATATAAGATAAGATTAATCTTTATTTGCCTTAAACATGGTATAAAGTTGTTACAGTCTGGTTTTGATATAATGTCCACATGTTTAGCTATATAGAATATTGTATCAATTGCGTGCAAAATAATAAATAACGAGTTAAAGGTGAACTATAGAATGTCGCAGATTAATTCGAAATACAATGATAGTGATTTAGATCATACATCACAACCATGACATCACTGCGGGCCCTATAAGAATACCAGCGCTGCGACATTTATTATTAAATGTCGCCGCATCATGCTGAGATAGGAGCCTTTGGGCCTCGCCCTGGACTTTCTGCTTTTATTTAAATTTTACTATGTTTTTATTTTTATTGTTTTTTTTTCTATTTATGTTTCAATGAGTGTGTTTTAGTTTAATTTGAGATCTCCTGCGCTTGTCTCAATAAATACTTTTTCGTTCTTTCTTTCTTTTCCCACTTAGTATATGTGGATGATATGGTGATAAGATCCTGTTACTATTATTTACATAGCAGGCTGTATTCGAATTGGTGTGGAGCTGCCAAAAAAAAAAGATAAAAATAAAACGTTATACAAAAAAAAACAACCGACTTCCACAAAAAATACTACAAACTGAAAAATTGCTTTAATTTCGGAACAGGGTGAAAAAAAACGAACATTTTAATGCAACGAACAAAGGTGCATTAAAATGTGTGTAGAAATATGGAAGTCTCGACGCTCATAACTTTCAAACCAATTTTATTTTTTTAATTCTGTTTCCATACAGGGCAAGATAATGACGAGACAAGTGGATATAATTTTTAATGTATACTGTCAAACACAGTAAATTCCACACGATGTTAGTATTGAAAAATGACTGACTAGCGTAACCTAAATAAATGTGTTTTGTTTGATGCAGATCTCAACGATCTCGACGAATCGTGGGCAGACTCGGAGCGGTTCCGCTGCGTCATCGCCGGCGTGGCGGTGGAGTTGGCGGCCGCGGGTGACGTCACGCCTCTGTTGGCGCTGCATCTAGACCGCACCGCGCTGCTGGTGATGGCTGATAATAAGGTAGTAACATAGTTGGGAAAAGGCAGGCGGAATAATGAACTGTGTGTTGTGTATGTTAAACATTCTGTGAGATGATGGATGAAATTATATAGATAAGTAAATAATTTAACTTTTCTCTAGATTGCATTTTCATCTTTATATTGTTTCTTAATTAGTTCATTTCTCGTGTTTTTCTTTAAAACGTCCGCGATATAATTAAATCTGTTATGTTGTATACGTATATCTTAAATAGATAAATACTTTATTCCCCACAGATAACAAAAACAATCTTATCAATAGCAGACGCACAGATCGACAACTTACAATACGACTCTGGACAGTATGATTTCGCCGTGGTCGCGAGCACGCGCGCGGCTCCGCTCGAGGCCGACCGGTGGCCGCCGCTGTGGAACATGTTCGCCGAACGAGAGACCTTCGCGGCCAGGTCTAGTTCCGCACGCCTGCTGCTCAAACTGACGCACGACAAGTGGGAAGTCGTCAATAACATATATAATGGTGGGTAGACCTGTCTCACAGTTTCGGCGTTTCTTCAACGCTACTTGCTAACTACGCTTCACACCTGGCGTCACGCAACTCCTGCATCGCGCAAATTGAGTTATCGATTGGCAAATATACAGAAACCCGACAATAACTGGCTGGATGTAGCCCGCCAGACACAACACCTCTGGTCGGATCCTCCCTTTAAATGGAGGATAAGGAATTTTCCACCCTGATTCGCATACCTCTGTACAGACAAACAGGCTGTTCAAAAAAATTATCAGAACAAAAAAAAGTCATAGGTACTAAATATAAAACTAAAAATGACGTGTTCTTCCTTAAACTTCCTGTGTCATTCATGATGTGTCGTAGAGATACATATTTTACTTTATTGCCATTTTGCTTTACACATTTAATTTAAACTCTATCCCTCTTCAGAACTGACGGAGTTGGAGATTCGTGTGGGCACACTGGCCCTGTACGTAGAGGACGCGTACGTGAAGGCTCTGGTAGACTTATCGCGGCTGGTGGTGCCTTCAAACAGTCAGGACACGAACCTCAGCGAGGAGCGCTCCATGCAGTGCCCGCTGCGCCTGCGCCTGCTGCACGTGCACCCGCTAGACCTCACGCTCACGCTGCACACAGCCGTGAGTACCAACAACTTGCAACTATGGTCTGTTCGAAAAAAATTTGATGAAAGTATAAACAAACCCTGCTCGGGTTAAATTTATACGCAATCACTCACTAAAGGGAATTAGTACCATATTCCATCTGTGGTTTCAACTTTATATCTTACCACTTTTACCAACAATTATTGTTTGAATAACATTATTTAAAAAAAATCACGGCCTACCTTAGCGCACCACGCGCTAAGGTAGGCCGTGAAATTTTTTGCAATTTGCAGGTCAGTGTCAGGTTGTATCTTGATTCAAATATGATTAGCGACCGTAACAAATATGGCTCTACATAATTATAATCATTAGAATCCGCAATACAACTCCATATGTAAGAATAATCCAAAAAAATATGATTTCCTGAAATAGTTGTTCAATAGAATTGATTCTAGTCGCCCCTTGTAAAAGGTAGTTTTCGTATGGAGAAGAATGGGCAAGAAACTCCACCGTTACTCTTTTAAATTGTTTTATAATATTTTGTATAGGTACATTAGTTATATAATTATATGTGAAGACGATGCACCTAGAATAAAATTACTATATCACAATAGGTAAAAAGAATTAAAAAATGAGGCAACGACAGATAAATTAATTATGTGATAGATACATGATACTCACATATTTACAAACACCATAAAAGTAGACGATTTTCCAAAATTTTCTCAATTAATAAGTCAGTGTTTGTTTACATTTTATTGCAAGTAACTTTTTATATAGAGCAGTTTCTTATTTCTAGTATTAGTATTCTTATTTTAGTTTTGTTAGTTTTATATTTCATATAGTTAAGTATTAGTAGTAGTTTTTGTAAGTAATTGTTAAATATTAATTATAATAATTTTGCATAATCTACAAGATCCCCGAAGGCTGGGTGAAGGTCCTGTGCTACTTGTATCCAAAGTGGGCGGGCTGTTCTTTTAATTTCCTTTTCCGAGCGTGTTATAGTTCCCTTTATTCCTGTTGCCTCGTGGGCCGCGTCACTCAGTCGTTCTCACGGTCCCCCTCACCACCCTCTGGTCTGTGAGTCTCGCAATATGACCTGCCCATTTCCACTTCAGTTTTTGTGCATAACTCAGAGCATTTGTTGCTTTGGCTATTTTCCTTATTTTGGTGTGTCGTATTTTATCTATTTTCTTTACTTTGAGCATACTTCGCTCTATTCCTTCGCAGGTATTAATTTTATTCTTAGCTTTCCATGTCTGGTAGCCATATGTCAAGCACGGTAATAACTTGCGTTCGATATTTTTTGTTTTTATGACTATTGCGTATTACTTTTCAATATTTCTTTCAGTATTTATTCCATGTATTTTGTACCCTTCTTTCTATTTCTAATTCGTTGTGTTTTCTTTCAAAACAAATGTTCTTCCCTAGATAGATGTACTCTTCGGCATACTCCAGTAGTTTTTCATTAAGTTATTATTGGTATTTTTAAGTTATTAGTCATTGTTATCTCGTCTTAGTGAGTGAGTTCATTTCCAAGCCCACTTTTACACTAGTTGCACTTAAAGCTTCAATCATGAGCTGCAGCTAGGAGCTTGTCTCTGATAGGAGCACCAGGTCACAAATTTGAGATGGCTTAGGTACGCGCCTTGCAGGTTTAGTCCAGATTTGCTCCAATCTAGCTTGCTAATGATGAATTCAAAGGATGGCTATAAATATTTTTGGAGATAGCGGGTCGCCCTGCCTTACTCCCCTTTCTATGGGAAAACTTGGACCTAGGGTTTCTAGTTTAACTCTCCCCATGTTATTATGGTATATACTTTTGATAACTTCTATGTATGTTTCTTCTACCCCTTGTTCTTGTAGGCTTTCCCATATACTTGTATGTGATACTGTATCAAATGCTTTTTGGTAGTCAATGAAAGCAATATCCAGGGGTCTCTGTTGCTCTAGGTACTTTTCTATAATCAGTTCTAGGGTGTGGATATGGTCGCTTGTACAAAACCCTTTCCTAAAGCCTGCTTGCTCTATGGGTTGTTTCGCTTCCAGCGCAATACTGATTCTGTTGTTTACAATTATATAGAGGAAAAGAGTTTGTAGAGATTCGGTAGCAAACTTATTGCTATATAGTTGCCAATATCCTTTGGTCGCCCTTTTTATAAATAAGTATGATATTTGATTCAGACTATTGTGAAGGTGTTTCAGAATTTTGTAGTATCATATTACATAGTTCAGCTAACGGTGCAGCCAAAGTTGTGTGTCCTATTTTCAGTGCTTCGTTTGTGTTGTTATCGGACTCAGGGCTCTTTTCTAGTTTCAATCCCTTTATCGCTTCAGTGATTTCTAGTTAATTTACTGCGTTAACGTAGCTTTCACTGCCAGGTCTATGGTTACTATTTGAAATGGGTTTCGGTTTTGTTGCTTTATAGTACAAATATAAATACATAATCCCCTTTGGGGACAAACAAACAACGATCAACGATCAATTTGGGGGAAACAACGATCAGTTGAGGGAGAAACCGCATCCAGCAAGTCAGCAGATATTTGTGTTGCTTCCCGAACGTTGACTAGGCGAGTCGGATATGATAGTCTGATCATGTATGTCTGTTTTCAGGTGCGAATGTACATAGCCCTGGACCAGAGTCCGCTGCGCCTGAGTGCGTTCAAGTTACACGACATGGTCACGTCAGCAGAACGCCTCACGCATGCACTCACCGTTCACTATCTGTCCGCCGCCATATTGGGAGCAGGTTTGTTTTTTTTTTAAAATTGATTATTTGCATCTTATGGCAAAATAAGGTCGAAATTCTCTAAGTTATCTTTGACGATTAATTCTTGGTACAATTATTTTTTAAATATAGTTACATAACTTTTGCTAAATACAACAACAGGTTGGGTAGTCGGTGGCCTAGAACTTCTAGGCGCCCCGGGCGCTCTCGCGGCGCGCTTGGGAGGCGCCACGGGCGGCGTGAGGGGAGTAGCCTCCGCCGCGGCAGCCGCACTTTTGCGGTCCCTCAGCGCCTGGGCAGGTTCCCTGGCTAGAAATCTGGACCTGTTGGCTGGTGATGAAGAGCATGCACGACGGGCAGCTGCGGCCAGGAGAAGACCACCTCCGAGCTTCGTAGCAGGACTTGTGGCAGGCATCACGAACTTCGCTATCAATATACTGGGTAAAACTATTTATTTATCGATGTTCTAGTTTAATTCGTTTCGTGAGGAAAGTTTTGAGTAAAAATTGTGGTGGCTATAAGAGGAGGGGAAGACCAAAGAAATTGTGAACTGTGACAGATGATATGGCTAGAAAGGGGGTGACTACTGAGATGGTGACTAATAGAGAAGTATGGAAAAAGATATGCTGCACCGACCACAAATCTATTGGGATGGGGTTGAGAGAATGATGTTCTTGTTTAATATTTGTTTTGTTCAGAGCGTTTGGTAAATCTCCGTACAATTTAGGTGACTTACAGGAATAACAATAAGCCATACCTACTGTACTCAAGCGACAGTCGAAATTTCCGCTGGCTTCATGAGCTTGCTCACATTACGTTAATTTTATTCCACGGATAAAAGATATCTGTCGTTGGTGAAATTACCGGTTTTGGCTACATTTGAATTAGCCATAAAGAGACCATACTGGACAAATTACCGATACATAAAGCTAGCTAGATTAGTAAATTATGTTTCATGAAAGCAAACAATAAAAAAAAGCTGAATATTACTGGAGGAGACGTCCTTAAATATTTAATTAGTATTACGCAGTAGAATTAAGCACTTTATTTTTTTTTATGGAGTTAAGGAGTTATAAAGGGATAAAATTATTTAGTTTTATTAAAGCTAAGCTTAATGTGTCCACGAAATGAATAAACAAACTAACGTTAATTTCCAGGTGCTGTTGGCGGACTCGCACATCATCCACTCGTAGGCGTCGCCGTCGGTGAGACCGAGAGCGGCACGGCGGCGCTACGCCGCGGTCTACTAGGAGCGCTGACCAAGCCCCTCAGTGCCACCGCCGACCTGGTGGCCTATGCCGGCTCCGGGCTTCTGCGACAGACTGGCTGGGATCCTGTGGCCGAGGTATGATGTATGAGCACTTGTACCTTAACGAAGGTACAGGTAAGCCTTGACATGCGTTCGCCTGTTCGCAGAATGGTCGATTCCTACAATAAGACTTAAGAACATGTTGAGAGATCAACTTTTATAGGTCTAGTCGGGTATTTTTTTATTTTCTATCAATTAGTGTGTCATAAGTTTAGAATCAGCTCCACAAGCCGCCTTTTACGCCCCACATGGCCATTGGCCATAGTACAAAAAAACATGACTTTGTTTAGTTAAGTTTCCAAATCACGTTATTGACCAGCGGGCTATAACGAAATTCAATACAATATATTTGCCCGCCTGGACCCTGGTTTATAATGATCTTTGGGTTAGCTTTGCATGGCATACAATTTGACATTATCGAGCAGGTGGTGTGATGTGATGAAGACATGATCTGTGTTACAGCCCCGTTGCCTCCGGTCTGCCATCGAGGCGCGCGCGACAGCAGGCTGGCACCGCGACTGCGTGCGCTGGATGTTCCGCCTGTGCGAGCTCTCAGCAATGGCCGGCTACGAGGTGCTACTGGAGCACGCTCACCTGCAATTACTGCTCACACACAAGGTACGTACACTCTGGACCGAAGCATCATCACCTTGTATGAACACCTGATGAAAATCTAAACAAATGGATCAGAAAACGTACCTGTGGATGTCAACTTGTAGTGCCACTTACAAATTGAGTGCATTGATTTGATTATTTCAATACTTTAACCGCCTCTGTGGTCTAGTGGTAAGACCACCTGTCTCAGACCTAGAAGTCCCGGGTTCGATACCCAGCGTGCGCAAAATTTCTCCTCGGTTTGGATGCTCGTAGGGCTTGCTCTAAGTCCACCTGGCTAGCTACCACCATCTTATTTAAGTCTGTCGCCATAACAACAATGTTAACAGCATGGTTGTGTTTCGGCAGTTAGAGGTAAGATAGCCAGTTCCTTTGTGGTTGAGGATTCCGGGTGAAGCTCGCTTTCACCTTCGGCCTGACCATCACTTACCATCAGGTGAGATGAAGGCAGAGTATCCCGTTGTGGTAAAAAAAACTTAAACCCAAAATTATAATATTACATGTCCTAGATATTTTGAATTTGACAATTGAGGTTAGTTTTACCATTATAAGAGTAGGGGAAGACTGGGGTTATACCTCATTCATGCGCAAAAGTTTCCTCATGACCGTTTCATCATTCCTCTGATTCACATGCCCAAAATGCCCATGACAACCAATTTCTACACAACTTTTCAGTTACTGGTGCCACTATCAGATTTCCTCAATTAAAACATTTTGAATATTATCTATATTATAATCGAAAATTATAAATGCATGAGAACAATCAAGAATTTTTCAATTTTACTTTACAAATCAAATTAATTATTTCAATTAGTTTGCAATTCCACTGTTAAGTAGGTGTGTCAAAAAATAAATTAAATTTACAATTTGGTGTATTATTAAATCCTATCTATTTTTTAACTTTCCATATTAACAGTTCCTGGTGGTAGCGGAGCCTGAGTCGGAGCGCATCGTTGAGATGATTGACTTCCGGTACTGCACACTGGGCCCCTATGAAGGAGAAATCATTCAGGTCAGTTTACTCTCATAGTCAGTATAGTCCTTGCAATTAACGAGCGCGCTCAATGTGACTCTTATACAGCTAGACCAGAAAAGTTATGCGCCTCGGTAATCTTCGTGTTAACATGAAAGTCGCGCCACCCCCCGAGAGGCAAAGCTTGTAAGATTTGTACTGCCGCGATATGAAATAGTGCGCCTATCATTGCTCGTTCTAAGAAGTTTTCTCTCGGGTTACTTACTCGCGCGGTTTTAGGAAGATAGGCGATGATACCCGATGCGCATACTTTTCATGGGTTATCTTTAAATTGCTATGATTGACGTACTTTCGTAAAATGTTACAACTATAAGTAAGTCACAGCTCCATTCACGAAATAAGTTTGGCGTGAACTGCATGCGAATTCTTTTTATGTATCAAGTTTTATATTTTAACAGCAACGCAAACAGTATTGTTTATAAAAGTTGCAATTTGATTATCAGTCACGACTAGTTTTTACCTAAGTAGCGACCAGCTCTCAAGATTTCTTATAATATGTATGTAGAAGAATTAGCTTTTCGTGTCTGTCTGTGTGATCAGTGTGATCACAGACACACAAAAGCGACTTTTTATAGCATGCTCATATATAGACGTCTGTAACAAAAACATGAAATGTGATATCATTACTTGCAGTTGGTTGTGACGCAAGGGAGACTGGCGAACGTGATTGAAACCCGATTAGTAGACGAAGATGACGAGTACCAGGTATGTATGACCTTGACTTTGTGAAGGTCGCAGAAACCTGCTGGATGCGAAAAGAACGGGTCGATCTGGGGACGCTTGGGGAGGCCTATGTCCGGCAGTGGTCGTCTTTCGGCTGAAATGATGATGACGATCCTATTGTATTGGGATTCTTATCCGCTAAGACGAGGGCAAGAAACGTGCCCTTGTAAGTACTTTTCCCAAGTTCAGGCCGCCAGTGAGCTGGCGCTTGGTGGGTAAGCTGGATGAAATCTGAGGGTCGCAAAAATAAGTCGTACTTTGGTAAGGTATACAGTTTTTGTGTCTTATTTATTTATTTAGCACACAATAATAAATAAAAGTGCTGGAACGTATGCCTTTTACTAGGTAAATGCAACATTTACTGTAAATACAACAACGTAATTATCTAAGAAAATCAGCTCATCCAATAAAAATGTCCGTGAAACTTTTGTTTTAATATTTTAGGTTTGGTTTCGTAGTGATTTCTTAATCATGAGTATTTTCTTTTTGTAGGGATCGATAAATCGGATCGATTCAGTGTAGTTGTGCAGCCGGGTTACTTTTAAAAATTAAAAACAAAATTCAAAAGTCATTTAATCAAACTAGGCTGAGAATCAGCACCTTTTTACGTCAAAATTACATAAGACAGTCCCCCAAAACGCCCACCCTTCACTACTTCCTAGTGCGTTAGCTGGGGAGAAGAATTGACGCAACAAACTCCCCAGCGATTGCCTAGCGATAGACGTTTATCGATCGTCTATCGCATGTGTTTTTAGGCGATTAAATCGGCTGGTCCACGTGGAACGACCGCAATCTACATTTCTACGGGAATCTTCTAGCGCTTCGTTATATTGTTAATTGCGGAACCCTAAGTTGTGACAATGACTAGTGCCTGCCACACAGTTAACTACATCGTGAGATTCGCCATCTCAGTATTGCGATGTCGTATGATCAAACAATATTTGTTTCCCACATCAAACAATTACATTATCGCAATTGGTTACCCTCTTACATCTGATAGATGTAAAATAAGTAAATAAATTGGCGCTCATTTTAGTTTTTACTGATTCTACCACGGTCAAATGGCCGGTTTGACCTGCCGCATTACATGAGTCATAGCAAAAGATACTAGAGGTTCAATAATCAGAAGCTCATTAAGATTTTAGAGTATCAGTAATATGAAAGATGTAACAATTTTATTGCGATTAAAATTAAAAGCAATTATTCTGACATTACATTGTATTTAATTTGTATTTTTTTTTATTCGACTTCTTTATTCAATGAAATTTTAAAACCTCTTAGGCTGCCAGTCCATTGACGCGGAGTGAGGCAGTGGAGCGAAGCGAGGGAGTAATGCGGAGCGGAGCTGTGGACTGTTTCTGTCCATCGGTGCAGAGCGAGGTAGTGTGGAGCGTAGTTGCGGAGCTAGGCCGAGTTCACGTGACGTTTAATTTAAGCGGGCGGCGGCGGGAGATCAGTTCCCCGCTCCGCTTCCTCGCTCCGCTTCCTCGCTCCGTTTTTCGGTTTTGTAGGATTTTTTAAACTACTTTGTAAATCCTTGTTCACTGAAGCGGAGCGGAGATTTTATAAAATTGTATTGGTTAATATTGACACAGTTCCGCTCCGTTCCTCTCCTTTCCAGTGGACAGTCAGCTTTAAGGTATCATTTTGTAGTCGATCGCAGGTGGTAACTGAAGGCGACGTGTCGCCGCGATACGATTGGTGTCTATGAAATACGTTACGTAGCTAGCGATTGTTTGCAGCTACGGGCGAGTGACAGGCGATACGTGTAGCTCGACCGCGGACTAGTTGTGCCGCCAACGCTCTATAATATGTTTTTTTATCTTCAATCTATTGACTGGAATACGGGCTGTTGCCGCCTGCGGTCGGGTTCGGAATCATGGCTGCAGTGACATGACGCCGCGACGGTGTCGCCTGCAGTTGTCGCCTGCGGTCGGGTACGGAATGGTACCTTTATGGTTATAACAGTGTACCTGGTACAATATTTTGTAACATTCCATAAATGTGTGTTTTGCAAATAAATGCATTTGAATTTGTAATAATATTAGTATGTTTGTTCTGCAGATAAGCGCCGCAGCGATGGCCCGCGTGGCGCGGTACACGGGCGCGCAGTCGAGCGCGTCCGGCGGCGCGGAGGCGGAGGCGCGCGTGCTGTGCCTGCTGCCCGCGCCGGGCCGCTCGCACGCTCTCCACTCCGCGCTGGCCGCCGCGCTGCACCATAACGCCGACACGCACTTCCCTATGCTATGACACCCTAGAGAACAAGTATTACGGGTGCGGCAAGTACCACGAGTACGTACACAAGTACGCACGCAGCGTGGTTAGGTCGTGTGAACTGTTGGTAAGGCTAGATAGGGTTATATATGCAGTGATTGTACGTGCAAAAAGTAGGAAAGCATTATCATTGAAACATTTATACTTTGTTTTTTGGGTATGTTAAAAAAGCTTAACCACTCATTAGAGTAATCACTGATTTGCTTTCATTCAAACTACCGATATTTTTATTTTTTTAACTTAAAATTGTGTTACTCTTCCAAACACATGTAACCTAAACAAACTGAGTCAATACTCAATATTGACTCAGTTTGTTTACATATGTACATATTCATAAATATCTGTTTCTAATGACAACTCCGAAAATATTTGCGCGCACGCATCACTTCGTACTAACTACTATATAGTATTGATACATCCGTTGGAAATAGTCAAAGTAATGTTATAATAAATAAATAATAATATATAACAGCTGTTACCTGATTCCTAATCATTTCTAAGTGAAAATACTGTCAATGTGTACTGTACTGCAAGAAAATGAGAGATATTATCTTGTAACTATAGCTCACAAATATTGTAAAATATATAACAACATTCCCTGAAAAGGCAAATGTGTATTGTAGGTATCTGTCTAGTTATATAAGACCTGCCATTCGACATAAATGCAGAATCCAGGCTGCTTCTGAGAAATCCCTAATGAAAAGGCGCGATAACCATGCCCGACCTGGGAATTGAACCGAAACCCACATGCTCAGCAGTCTTGCTTCTGACCACTAGACCAACGAGGCACTCACAACGACAAAAATTTATACACATTTAACTATCGCAGTATTATGTATAGTAACGGATATGAATTGTTAAGCAAATTGACACTCTACGTCAGTCTGCCATGTTATAGTTATAGCCATTTTATACCTCTGTCCAAAAAAAAAACTGTTATGATTTGAATATACGGACAATTAAAGTTGGTAGTCAATGTAGTTTTCTAATAATTTCGCCAACTTTATAAACTACTGGTTTTCCGACCACTCTCTGCTGCCTTTATGATGCTATTGATGCTAGCCTGGCGAAGCCTACCACAACCGAGCAATGCCTATTCATTGCACATCATTTAGATAAAACAGCAACGCCAAGCATTGACATGTAATAATAGTCTTCCAGGTATACATTACAACATAAAATAATAACTATAGACGTCATTGTATTGTTGAACAGTCGTCCATTATTTGTAACCAGCACCAATCGCGTACCACACTTTCCACCGAAGGATTTCGAAAGAAATTCCTAATTTATGGCACATATATGTTTGAAAAAATCGTCTGCTCGACAACTTAAATAATGCAATGAATGTTATATTGCAATTGTTATAGTTTGACTGGAACTGCTGTTACGCGCCTGAGGTATGTGCGCGGCGAGATAGAGGGGCGGTGCAGGTCGCTCATTCGTCAACGCTCACGGCGCGCGGCGTCCCGCACGCCGCTCATTGATCAACGCTGCTCCCCGCCTCGCCGCGCATTCCTAAGGCGCGGAACAGCGATCCCGGTCAAACTATAGTGTTTTACACAATTTCCCCGCAAGTGTTTGTCAGTCAGTTCCTCAGTATGCAATAAGTGCCTCAAGCGAGCTACAAGTTGAATTTACCTTGCACTAATTAGTTTAAAAATATTTGCTAGGTTTATGACTAAAGCCTGATTTACACAGTGCGACTTATTTGTAGCAGACCATTATTTGAAGCAACAATATTAAAGTTGCACCGAATAAATGGTGTTTAGACGATGCAAATCATTTCTTGCTTAAATGTTAATGTGCGCCACAGGTTAGAAACTTCATCGTATAAATGGGGCTTAATAAGAGGTATTTTTATAGTCTTCCTTATTTAGTCTTTAATATACGTCTCTTATACCCTTCTCTTTTTGCTTTACGTAATCTCTTCTGTTATATGCAGCTACTGTTACATGATCTAGCAAGTAAATCAAAAACGGTCAAAAAAAATTATCCTTTTATGAATTCCGCTGTGGTTTCGTTCTTCTACGTCTAAAGGTGGGTTTAGACCAAACGAACATAGAACCAGAACAAGAGCTGTATTTTCTTGATATTCTTGTCATTTTAGTACGGATACACCAACGAAGGAATGTTCGTTAGAATGTGCATTCGCTGTGGTCTAAATCGACTTTAATAGGTTAGAAAAAGAGAATGTTGTGATTATATTCTCCCTTCTATATCTATATTCTATATCTTTTTTTTTTATCTACGCGAGCTACGTCGCTGGCAAAAGCTTGAAGCTTTTGCCCGCGGATTAGCTCGAAACCAGATTCGAACTCACTTCGTCGAAAAATCTAAAGGAAAGCGTAAAATTTCTTGACTTGAAAAAATTAGGGACTGTTAAGAATATCCCAAATATTTATTGAAAAAATTATAGATGTATAGATAAAAACCATAATTTGATAGTAGTAGTAGTATCTATAATGTGAATTTAAAAAGGACAGTTTTTATTCAACTTAGGGATTACTTACTGCAGGCTATGTAAAGGCAGCATTGAGAGAGTGATCACAAATCGACAGCTAAGGGATTTCTCCGCTTGAAACCGTATAGTGTCGATCAGTATGTCCAAGTCACTGTTATTTATGGTACCCAGGACAAGACAGAGAGCTATGGGCACATTTCCAAATAACTGCCTAACCAAGTAATCTAATAAATAAGTAACACACGAGCCGACCTGTGATTGAAGGAGTCGGCAACGCTTGTATGCACCGCAATTGTGATCCTGTTCAAATTTAATGATAATGGCGCTCGAAACAAGGTCATAAATTGATTGATAACACTTACATATGTAGATAAGGCGTCCCTACAGCCAATCAGTCCGGTTAGCTGCCACACAGACTAGCTAGGAAGTTCGCTTGTATTGTACAATAATTGTAATAATATGCGCACAATTTTATATGTATATTATTTCTGCACTAAGATATTTATAATAATGTAGAATACATTTCTAATGACTCACATCATCGATTTTTGTAGCACGTAACATTACTTAGTGGATTGTTTCTTATAAATCTTATTTGATAAACAAATACGGTTAAAAAAACAAGAGTTTTTGTAACAATTACACTTAACGTTAGGTATGGACGTGATCTTTGTAATACATTCGGTATCCATTAATAAAAAAAGCGGCCAAGTGCGAGTCGGGCTCGCATACCAAGGGTCTCCCTACCACCGTACAATAATAAACATTTTTTATTTTTATTCTTACGCTAAGTACGCGCTTCGACGTGGAGATACTGACACCAGCCCGTGTTACCTCTGGGGAATTGGGGACCCTCTTTTATTTTTAACTTTATTTTATTTAAATTATTTTGTTGTTATAGCGGCCATAGTAGTACACACCCTGTGACAATTTCAAGTGTCTACCTATTACGATTCAAAAGATCGGATGTACAGACGGACAGACTGACGGACGGACAGCGGAGCCTTATATACTGACTTACCAGCAAAACGTAGGTAGTACATATTTGTAACTATGGACTTCTACTTTAAAACTGCCATTAGATACGTTTTAAACAAGCGTCCAAGTTTGTAATAAAATGTTTTCAATAAGCCATAATATTTGTTTGCCAAATAAAGATACGCGAAGAAAAATACACTTTAGTAGAATGATTTCACTGAAGGCCTACTTTTTAAGTTATATAATATAATCATTCCACAAGCAATACTAGATGATATGTAAAGCTTGTCCACTCTGAAATAACGCACCCCACTACTGCATTTTACGTACTAGCCGCGGCGCCATGTACGTACAATGCGGTAGAAGGGCGCGTTATGTCGAAGTGGACGACCTATAGATGGTTTACTAATTATGTGTTACTGTAAAAGCCCAATCTATGTAAAAGTTACATAATAACTTCTAACCTTATATTGTGTCCCACTGCTGGGCTAAGGCCTCCCCTATTTACTTCCATATCACTCTGTTTTGTGCGATCTCTGGCCATGTTGGCCCCGCAAACATGATTAGATCATCACACCACCTTCGCCGCGGTCTACCTCGACGGCGATGACCTTCCTCAGGCGTCCAGTGAGTGTCGATTTACCCATCTCTGCGGGTGCGTTCGTGCGACGTGGCTGACCCACTCGCCCTTCAGCCTGGCTGTTTTTTCTCCAACACCCGCTACTAGAGTTATGGAGCGCTTACATGTTCAAAATTATTATATTATCTTATGACGTACCGTGCTTTTTCTTAAAATCAAGATTTTAACAAATAGCATAAGATATTTAATTTAAATCACATATTTAGTTTAAACACTCACTCACTGCTATCGCATTGACCTTTCTTTGTTTAGTTTAAGGATGTAATAATTTCTAGATTAAAGGCATTTGCAGTAATAGATAGGAATTTTATATTTAAAACCATTTAAGTAGCTTGCTAGATATTAAAGATACAAATTATCAGTTGACTTAATTAAATCGCTTGCACAGATCATAATATCTGAGCAATACTTCCTAAGCTAACGAAATTCGTACCGCCCAGGGGTGTATTTTATTAATTAATATTTTATAACTTTTACAATGCATTTGCGTGACGTCACCAACTAAAGAGAAATGTGCGACTTTTCGATTTTACACTAGTTAGTTCGCTAGTTTCGAGTAATATAAAATAAATTTAATTGTTGTGCCCGACATGTGAACTTTGTAACTATTATAAGTTCTTGTATACACATGAGCATATGTCACGCAAATGATTAATATAATATGTAACATGATAATGTAAAATTAAATGGTTTCGATAACAGTTTCGTCGATTGTTTAAAATACCTGCAACAAAACGATCGATAGCTGGCCATCGAATTAGTTCCCCGTATTTTACACCGCTAATTCCCATGCATCAAGCCGTTTTGCTGTCCTCTAGTTTATTTAAATAATGGACTGAATGATGATTGTGTATAGTTTGTATTAATTACATATATACAATGTGAACAGATAGTTCACATTGTATAAATGATGTAGTTTTGATTTTTCCAAAAGGGAGACTTTCCTAATTATGTTTATTATTTAAATAAAAAAATAAAAAAATTGTTATGTTTCTTTCTTGGCATTACTTTTAACGCTACAATCTATTTAAACTACTGTATTATCATAAAAATAATCAGAATTATTATTTTTTCTAATAGTCCAAGTAGAGGCCAAATGTATTGAGTATTATTATAAGTAGACATAAATCTGTAGATATAATGATTTGTTTTAGAAATAATTAAAATTATGTCTTTACGATGTCACAAAATTCTGTCAGTGTATAATTGGACCTAATGGAAAAATGTTAATGGCATCTGAGAGTTGTTTCATAAATGTTACAAAATCTTTTTATATCTTTGGTAGCTATTCTAGCAAATTTCTAATTTATATAACAGTCAAATTACTGCGACTACATATAGTAAGTAATGCCTGTTAAAAAAACCAGCGAGCATTACAGTAGTCACATATCATGTGTAACATCTGACATCTGACCTTGGTAATAAGCAATATTAAAGGGGCGGGGCCTCGTTAAGGTCGTCACTGATCGCCAACTCTAGCACCGCGCGCGCTCATTGGTCAAATCAAATAGCGCGAGCTTCCCCGGCTTCCTGTTAAACACTTCCGTCCCTTTTCGCGAAATCACTCCCGCAGATTCGATATATTTTTTTTTTAGATTTTGATTGATGTTACACATCAATAATGCATTTAATTTAAATATCATAACGTAACGTAAACATAAACATAACGTAAAATATCGTAAATGTTTAATTTACCATGAATAGCAGTGCTCATCATCAAAATAACTCATTGGTCGAGCCTGGGCTCTGAACAACACGGTTCCGTTTGGTTTCGTTTCCTAAACCTGGCAATGACTAGAGTCAATGATTTTGTACACACAATAACTGACTTCGATTATATTAACTTATTTCTTTTAATAAGTTAATATAATCGAAGTCAGTTATTGTGTGTATATTAACTTATTTCTTTTAATAAGTTAATATAATCGAAGTCAGTTATTGTGTGTACAAAATCATTGACTCTAGTCATTGCCAGGTTTAGGAAACGAAACCAAACGGAACCGTGTTGTTCAGAGCCCAGGCTCGACCAATGAGTTATTTTGATGATGAGCACTGCTATTGAAGACTTATTTTGTTACAATGTTAATTATTGCTCTTTTTGTGACAAAAAACTTACTCGAGAATTGAAAACGTTTTGTAACAAAATGACAGAGGTACAATTATACACATTGTTTGTGTTTGTAAATCTATACTGTAGTTGAATTATTGTAAAGGTGAAGTTCGGTCTAAAAACTTCTTTGTTTGTCAAATGTGTAACGAGTGTCACTTATTTTTAAATAAATGGGTTTATAAAATTGATACGCTTTCTTTACATTGCAATAAAACCTTTAATAACTGCATAATATCTAATAAGAGTTTTAGACTCTGGTGGGTCGAAGCCCAAGGCAACTGCACCGTTGTCCCCCCTCCCCCGTTCTATCCGTGCCAGAATTCGACGGATACGATACGCAATGGAATTATTCGAAAAAATAAACTGTGGTTAGCAACATAGAGTTAAAAAGTTGAAGTGTAAGGGGCAGCTGCTGCTCATATTGCAGACAATTTTGCAAGCGGCTAGGTATGCTGAGAAAGTTCCTGGCACTTGCGTCTGCAATAAAAATAAGTGATTTAACCCATTGTAGACTCTGAATGGAGTCAAGGCGATGTCTATGTGGGGCATCAACAGGATGCCGCCCATTTGCAGCTCTGCAGCCGAAGGTCGGCTAATCTTATTGATATTATGCTCCAATTACCCGTTAACGAAGTGCACTTTCAGCTCACACAGTAAAACGGAAGTTCAATAAGGGTACAATGCCGAGACTGTGTAAAAAGCATTGTTTTCCCACTTGTAAAGTGGCACCTTATTAGGTAGGTACCTATCTAAAACCAGTATGAAGCAGATATTGAAGTCGCATACCTCTTAATAAAAACGTTTTATTTATTGGTCACATCAAACCAATGATAAATCGGCAAAGTTTCATCATCATCAATAAAGTTCCGCTCTCAACGAAACCTCTGTCAATTATCAATCTGCATCTAGAGCGAGGCGCCACTGACAGCGGAGCGGCTATACTGCTTCAGGGAGGGACGACCACTAGTGATGCACTTTGTAAGACAGGCAGTCTCGGGCACTGGAATCAGCCCTCAAGAATACATGTCCCGTGTAACAGAGCGCATCGACTTCCTGAAGCTGAAAGTTTGTGCATGGGCGAGCCGTATTCGGCGGTATACACGCAGAATCGCATATTTCAGAGCGATGAGAGGTGGGTGTATAGAGCTTGGGAGCGACCTGAACAAAATGTGACAGACGTGTGCCGCCCAGATGATTCTGGCGCAGCATATGGTCGGTGCCCGTCTGTCACGCTGAGGCTGATCGGCGATCCCGCAAGGATCTGTCGACATGCTGAATAGAGTATAAGACGGCCTATGACTTGGTGCCACATACATGGCTCATGAGGCTGCTGGAGTTGTACAAGATAGATGCAACTCTGCGCACCTTCCTGATATCGTATATGGGACAATGGAGGACGGTCCTTCGCTATCCAGGTTATCGACAGATCCAGGGGAATGATGAGCCTGTATGGATTAAACGGGGAATATTTCAGGCGACAGTTTGAGTCCACTTTGGTTCTGCGTAGCCCTGAACCCTCTAAGCACACTGCTGGAGGGTTCAGCTCTAGGTTATCGGTTGAGGAAAGGTGGTCAGGTCATATCTCACCTCCTCTACATGGATGACTTGAAACTCTTTGCCCCCAACAAATTGCGACTGATGGAGCTACTGAATGTAACTGAAACATTCAGTTGCGCAAAGCGAGGGGAGATTATGGAATCCGAGGGAACTCGACTCTCGGACTCCAAACACCTTAGATCCCTCTCCTCATCCGAAAACGAAAGTATTTGGGTATGTCGGAAGCGTTAGGCATCAATGTTGCTGACATGAAGCAATCGTTGAAGGAGCGCTTCTTTGGTCGCGTAAAGAAGTTATAAATTAGTCTTCTTTCAGTCGGAAACAAGGTGCGCGCCTTCAACGGTTGTGTCATGCCGGTTTTGATGTACTCTTTTGGCATACTCAAATGAACCCAGACGGAACTTGACGCTCTGGATAGGAGGGTCCGCACACTGCTGACCGCAAATGGGATGCATCATACACGATCATCGGTGATGAGACTGTATATCCCGCGGAAGTGTGGAGGTCGAGACTTCTTAAATGCTAAGACCCTGCACAACCGTGAGGTATGCAGGCTCAGGGAATACTTCCTCTTAATGAAAAATATGACTGTGTGGAAAAAGATGATACATGGCTGTGATGTTGATGATTTTTGCTATGATTAATCAAAGTTTGTTTAGTTCATTGAGAAGTAGAAGTATTGTTTTGTTAAAACTATTTAAAAGTGTTGAGGATTAAAGTTTCCTAATTCCACCCGGAACCCGTAAATGGTCAGAATTGGCCGAGTCGAACAGGCACTGTTATTGAGTTTTGGTTACTGGTTAACACACGAAGACGTGAGCAAGCAAGATGGTCGTGTGCAAATACATTACTGAGTTGACGAATCGGGACGCGAGCGCTGGCTGGCGGCGGCGCTTGACAGAGTCTACAACATAACGCTCGGACCGGCCGCCGGCCGGGGCTCAACAGAGCAAGGCTGACTTGATGGGTGGCGGTCAAGCAGTAAAGACGTTTAGAAAATGTCGTGCGTTTCGAATAGTTGTGTCGTGTACCTACAGTGTGTGAAATGCTAGTGTGATTAATGTTATCGTAAATTATAATTTGATCTGAACTGCAACGGTTTTTCTATTGCGCAATAACCAACACACCAACAGCCTGATAACAAGAGAGACACATACCCTCCTCCGACACGTATATATATGAAATAAAGGAAAATAATATTTTAATATAATTTTTTCCTGAACTTAGCTAGATAGGTACTGATTTTTCAAATTTAAATCTCAGTTATTTGTTCCGGTGACGGGTTATTCAAAACAGGAGGAGAAACTCAAGATTTTCAAAATGATTTGCACGATCTTTACATTAGTCTTCGTCCTAATTACGTAAACTACTGCAACTATAAATTGTCACACCCGCCTATAATTGCCCGCGTTCAGTCCGCTGCGCGTCTGCTAATTGCCCCGGTAGCCCCTACTGCTCGCGAACCCATCATAACCGGCGTGAGTCGGTTCGAGTTATTCTCGGCAATCCTTAACAGTTCCAAATGCATGTGCGCAGGTGGCAAGGAAACGCCTGGACACGATCTGTGATTTATGGGACATAAATTAGTTTGACTTTTTATAGTGTTAGGCAAGTATTTTTTTTATATTTTACGGTAGAGATAGATAGAGGCTGTGTTCAACCCTTTAAAGTTCATACTTCCTACGTCCCGCGTCATTTTTACGCATTGACGGCTCTTATGGACAGCCACTCTCCATTTGGACATGGCGGACTCTTAGCTTCAGGTAAAAACTAGGTACATATTAAAGCTCGTACAGACCAGCGCGACGCGACGCCGCGCCGCGACACGAACAATACAATTTCTAAGAAAACTTGACGGTATAACAATAACCGGTGTCGCGTCGCGCTGGTCTGCACGAAGCTTTATAGCGTTGTCCTATAAGTATTTCCCAAGGAATATGAGAGATTTTTGTGTTAAAGTAGGCGGAGGGTGATGAACGGAGGCTGAACGGCTGTCAATCCGCGCTAAACCAGAAACACTGTTATCATGATAATTGAACTGGTCGTGCGTTTGTTAATGAGAGCGCGGTCAGTAGGCCGACAGCATGGGACCGGGTATGAGATGTTTTGATTGTAAAAACTATCAACATAATGTTTAGGTACCTACTTGTCGATAGCCGCTGCTGCGTGGCGACACATGTTGAACCGACGGCCTGATGAAGGTCGCGCGAATCCGCTGGATCCGGGAGCGACAGGACTGGTCGTTGTGGATGCTCGAGGGACGACGATCCAGCAGAGGAAGTAATTTGGTTAGTGATGATAATGATATCAGGTATTGCTGTTAGTCAAATTTTAACTATCTAAGTAGTTATAAAATAGTTATGAAGTGATAAGTCCGTGATTTCAAATAAACTGGCATAAAATAATAGGAATGTAGGTACCTACGTGACAAATCACAAAGCGGTCATAATAGTTATTTGCCATATTATGTAAATTCCGTTTAAAATCCGTCAAAGCGCAGTGATAAGCTACCCAGGTTTCAGGAGGTATTATTTTGCAATTTCAGGGACATACTCTTCGAAACATTTTTCGAGCGAGGAACAAGTACCTAAGTGCGAAAAACTTGCAGCTTCAAGTTGACAAAACTCTCCTCGAAAGTGTAGCAGAAAAGGAACCACAATCGCTATCCACTGTGAATATGTCGCCGTATACAACGTATCAAGTCGTCAAAAAGATTAGAGTTAGAAGCTGCAGTGGCGTGGGCGAGGAGAGAAATACACTTAATATAATATAAAACTGGCCAAGTGCCTGTCGGACCACCCACAATGAAGGGTTCCGTACTTGCGATGAATTTATCCCAAGAACAAACTTAACATTGTAGTTGAAAAACATTTTCTCGCATACGGAATGTATGGGAGATCATGTTTATCAAACTGCAAATTTAAGTTGGTCGATTATTACTCGTTAACCTGTAAAGCCTACTTAGCTGTGATAGTTTTTCTTATAATTTCGTTTTATTTATACTACTGCTGTGAATTTTTTCACAAATCCAAGTACAACCCTTTAGCTGGCGGTGGGGGGGACACTTGACTCAAACAAAAATGTGCACTTTAAAGCTTAATATTTCGCAAACGGATTCCAGAATTATATTTTATTTTTATTACCCCACACCATGGGGTAGATGAGAAAAAATAAAACATCCCCACTTTACGTGTAGGGGAGGTAGGTACCCTAAAAAAAAACGATTTTCTTGATTTTATTTTACCACTTTTGTCGGCATGATTAATATGTATACCTACATATGCCAAATTACAGCTTTCTAGTACTAACCGTCTCTGAATTAAGCTGCGGACAGACAGACAGACAGACATGGCGAAACTATAAGGGTTCCTTGTTTACTACGGAACACAAAAAGAACTGAACCTGTAAGTAGGTAGGTATGTCTGCTTCTAACAAAAGAATTTCATGTTTAATTTACAGACAGGCTTGAAATTAATGTGAATAGTAGATAAACATAGGTAGCTACTTCGTCTGTCGATAACAATCAGAAATAATAAGAAGATGCTCCATTATTAACGACCGCGAGCTTAACATCGGCATCTAATTCTGTCAAGGCTACGATATGTGACCGAGTGACAATACATTACAATAGCTAGTATTATTGATCGGATCATTATACTGACAATATAACGTGCATTAAAAGATGCCTGGTTTTTTACCAACTCATTATGATATCGATAGTAACGCATTCAATCGTGCTGGGGGGAAGGAAATATTCCAGTAAGATGCTGGTAGGTGGGGATCTCAACCGTACCGCCGGGACTGTCCTGTAAGCCGGGGAATACCACTTTACGCCTCAAGCACCTCAAGACATGTTGGCCCCGTGTAGCTACGTCACTACGTGCCTCCCAAGAGAAAATTGCTTTATGCTATTATAAAGATCGAAGAAAATTGTCAGTAATTGGAGGAAGTTGAAGAAGTAGACTCATCCTGAGGATAAAGCTATTGCAGCCGGCCTGGTAGCAGTTTGCAATCAGAACTTCATGCATCAAGTAATTGAGACACAATTTAGACGTGTCTGGAACGTTTTCAATGCACACTGGATTGTAGTGTAGGTGTCCATTATTGTTGCCTTGAAACCTGTACCTCGATGCTGTACGATAATTGCGTAATACACGATCAATGAGAACCTGAATCGTTTTGATACAGATTGCTAATCCATTGGTTCCAAAATTCGAAAAAAGTTCGAAACATAAATTACGCAATGAATGTTGTTGAACTGTCAAAATGAAACACATTAGTCGTAATCGTTTACGACAATATGTTACGTAATTAAATAGCTGGTTTTTGTGACAAATGCTAAGACATATTCCCCTTCCCAAAGAATCGCCACGAGGACTGTGCCCAGCTTCTTACTTCCAGCGGAGATACTCGGTCCATCTTGTGGAGGACCCACATAAACGTAGCACTTGCGTGCGTAGCGTGTGGATCGCCCGGAGGACACGGTGGAGCATACGGTGGAGGTCTGCCCGGCTTGGGCGGGGCACCGCCGTGTCCTTGTGAAGGCGATCGGTGGCAGTGATCTCTCGCGTCCGGCCCTGGTCCAGGCCATGGTACGGAGCGAGAGGGCGTGGGAAGCCGTCACCTTCTTCTGCGAAGCAGTAATGCTCGCGAAGGAGGAGACGGAGCGCGTGAGGGAGAGGCAAATGTCGCGCCCTCACGCCCCTAGCCGCCGCAGGAGACGCCCTGGACGTCGGGAATCGCAGGCCGATTCCCGGCCACCGTAGGCGCGGGCTTGCGGACGGTGAGCAATGGGTAGCTCGCCGTCCGATAAGGACCAGGCCCGGGTCGACGGCGCGTTGTGTTCCACGCGCGCCTCAAAGAGATGTCAGCACAACGGAAGGGGTCCGCTAGGACCGATGCCTGCCGGGGTCGTGGGAAAGTCCGGAAGGGATACCGCGACCCCTGGCAATATACAGGCAACTGAAGGAACACGGGTGGATTTTAGTCAGTAAGAGTCTGACACGTCCTCCCGCTCCGCCCAGAGCGGGAGAAGTTATTTGATAATTTACCACTCTCAAAAAAAAAAAAAAAGGCCATGAACGAGTGCAGTAGGTACCTACCATAGATCTCGACGTACAGCTTCTGAAAGAGTGGGTATATAAATGAACATGTACTAGACTAGACGAAGGCAACGTTAAATCTACAAATCTGATTGCAATAATAACCTTTCATTGATTTTTTTCTGGGATATTTCAGGATCTGCCATTGAACTGAATTTAACTGAAAAGTACTCTTTGTTTTTATAATATTATATAAACTACTTATATAATAATATATAATTAAGCAGAGAAAAGAAATATTGTTTTTTAATCGTTATGATAACTAGGCGATACTACAGCGTGAAATTGTTTTATACATACGGTCGGCGATATTGAAAATTATGTCTTTAAAATAATATATCATAATATCACGTGGCTACTGAGTTATCACCTGACGTCTGAGAGGTCAACTCAAAAATTCATTGTCTTATAGATCCGAAACATTATGGCTAGGTAGGTACCCAGCTAAATACTGACAGATATAAAATACTACTAATATATAAATACAGAATCAGATTTAAAAAAAAATTGAAATCTGAAGTTCTAGGATCTCATTATCTCAAGGAGTAATAATAACAGATTGAGAACTAAATCACGATATGAGTATGACTAACAGAGACCCCGCGTCCTATTCAAAAGCGAATCGTCGCGCGAATACGCGCAGTGTCGCGTGCATGGGTGCATGTCTCTGTCGGCGCGAGCACGCGCTTAGTTCACCGAACAAAACGTGACATATGGACGCGACGATCGATTTTATATAGATCGCGGCTGCAAATGTAGGTAACTACTCAATGGTAAATATGTAGATAATATGTACCTACAGCCGACTGGAGATAGATAAATACGGAAATAAATCGGTTCTGATTTCCTTGACTAAAAGAGCTCACAGAAAATTATGGAACAATTTCTGCAAAGTGGAACCTTTTAGCCAGATTTTGGTGAACTTTAACAAAACTTTGAAGTCATGTCTAGAGCAAACTGACAGCAGGATACCTGAATGAGCATTTTATGAACATGAACAAAATACTTAGCTAGGTAGGTATTATAGTAATCTCTGGAAATTTAGATCCGATTTCCGAAATGCTTTCACCTACAGAAAGCTACACTAAAACCGCACATTACAGCCGAAAAGGGCCGCAGCGCAACGCATTTTTAAAAAGTGCGGTGCAGCCCGCATTTACAGAGCTCATTGACAATGTATAATATTAAAGTGATGAAGGAGGACTTTTACAATGCGTTGCGTTGCGGCGCAGCTCGCACCAATCTGATTAAGTCTTTATTGTAGGATTGTTTATTGTGAAAAACGAACGCAGCAACAGAACGTAGCGCGCAGGCTGTCGCTAATATTAAACAATTCAAAAAGGGGTAAGGAAAACACAATGAATACGTCGAATAGTTTATATTACCTTATTAAGAGATAAAAACCGTGATATTTATAATATTTTCTGTATTTTTTATAAAAACAGTGGATTGTTCTGTGATGTTTGTTTTTAAATGTGACGTGAGGTACCTGCACCTACCCAGTTATGCTGTGAACGCACTCTACGAGAGTACTACTGGTTACTTCTTATTTGCGAGACTAAACACGGACTGCCAAGAAGTATTGTTATGTTATTATATAACAGCAGATCGTCATAGATATCAATTCTACTAACAGCGCATACCCATCCTGTTTATGTGTAGTGTGTTGGTAGGCACGGTTACCTAAACTCTAAGTTTTTACATAATATACGTAAAGACATTCGATTTTAAACGAGCACTGGATATTCCTATAGCCCTAACCCAAGTCCACGAGTCATAGGAAAACTTTTGTACTATAGGAAAGTACTTCACGATAAATCTGTAGGCTTCACTTCAAAAAGTGTTCGATAGTAAGTAAGTACCACTTCTAAACGGCGCGCGACTGCGTTGCCTCGATTGCACAAATGTGAGATCCTTGACTGCGATTAGGTGACCCAAAACTCGTACTGATGACGAGTTTTTTAACTCTCTAAAAACTCTTTATTGAGCTCCCAGGGTTGCCTATAGGACTACCCCAATTATCCGTGTTTGCACAATATATCTAGGTAGGGTAGGTAGGGTAGGTAGGGTAGGTAGGGTAGGTAGGGTAGGTAGGGTAGGTAGGGTAGGTAGGGTAGGTAGGGTAGGTAGGGTAGGTAGGGTAGGTAGGGTAGGTAGGGTAGGTAGGGTAGGTAGGGTAGGTAGGGTAGGTAGGGTAGGTAGGGTAGGTAGGGTAGGTAGGGTAGGTAGGGTAGGTAGGGTAGGTAGGGTAGGTAGGGTAGGTAGGGTAGGTAGGGTAGGTAGGGTAGGTAGGGTAGGTAGGGTAGGTAGGGTAGGTAGGGTAGGTAGGGTAGGTAGGGTAGGTAGGGTAGGTAGGGTAGGTAGGGTAGGTAGGGTAGGTAGGGTAGGTAGGGTAGGTAGGGTAGGTAGGGTAGGTAGGGTAGGTAGGGTAGGTAGGGTAGGTAGGGTAGGTAGGGTAGGTAGGGTAGGTAGGGTAGGTAGGGTAGGTAGGGTAGGTAGGGTAGGTAGGGTAGGTAGGGTAGGTAGGGTAGGTAGGGTAGGTAGGGTAGGTAGGGTAGGTAGGGTAGGTAGGGTAGGTAGGGTAGGTAGGGTAGGTAGGGTAGGTAGGGTAGGTAGGGTAGGTAGGGTAGGTAGGGTAGGTAGGGTAGGTAGGGTAGGTAGGGTAGGTAGGGTAGGTAGGGTAGGTACAAGAGTGAGGTCTATGTACTAAAGAGCTACCATTTAGCGGGTAATATGTCTTTCATTGACTTGAATGTGCCCTGGTGGCTGTGAGTATGTTATACTCACTCAGATGTCTCGCTAATGGTGGCGCGTGTGTTGAATCATTGAGCTCCCTTCAAAATGGTTGAGCTGAATGGTGCTAATGCTAATCCATGCGTCATGTTCGTGAACGGGCGCCGTCAGTTGGGACTGGCTGATCTCATAGCTGCCGTGGTTTTTCTTTTATTATCTTTTAGGTGGGGTCGCGGCAGACCACGTAGGAGATGGCGGGACGAGCTGGATAAGTTCCGTCAAAATGGAAGGAGGACGTACGGGCTCGCGAACGATGGAAGGAGAGGAGGGAGGCCTTTGCCCAGGAATGAGACAGCGCAGGCTAGTAAAAATCTTTTTATTACGGACGGTTTTAACGTGAGTGATGTAACCAATTTTTTGTAACAATTTTTTTAATTTAAAGTAGTGTCCGTAGAGTTTCATGCCCGTTCTTCTCCATAGGTAGGTACCTACTACGCTTTGGAATGGGCTACTAGCTTCATATTTCTGACTGACCCACTCCTTGAAAATTCATAAGTGCCTGTAAATGGTTTAATTGAAATAAATGCTTTGAGTTTGAGTTATTATATCATCCTATGACTTAGATACAGATTAACTAATACAACTTGTTTCGTCGTGTTTTTTAATTATTTAATTTAATTTTGTACATTTTAGTAACAACTTTTATTTTAAAACATATTGTCATGCTAGGTGGGTTTAATTTTTAAGCTTTAATACTTTCACGGCGATGCGAGGCCTGTATGGTGTGGGGATGAAATATTTGTTTTGAATGTGCTCATCAACGCCTTCAATTGACACCCATAATTTTGATCGATATTGTAATTTGTTTTTTGTTTTTACATTTAAAAGTGGAGCCATACGTACTGCAATAAAAAAAAAGAAAAAAAAAAGATATAGCCTTTCACTCGGATGATAAGAATTCTAACGATATCCAAATCTGTTCAGGGACTTATTTAAAAGTTATGGTGGAACAAAGAAAGTCACATAGATACATACATACAGACATACATGAACCCTGAAATATTACACTCCTTTTTGGACCGTCGCGTCGTGTAAAAACCATGCATGGTTTGCATTACACCCTTACAACATTGTAGCGTCAATCTCTCTACTGTTTTCTACACAAAGGCATTTGTCCGCTAGTGAATACGAGGCGTTAGGCTGTAGAGATACATCTTGTAGGTAATTGGAACAACTGCTATTTATGAAATTCAACAACCAGTGTTCTCGTATTTCAATGTGAGAATTTATTTCAATTGTTTATTGAATAATCGCAGATGAATAATGTGTGGTGATTGTTTTGTCATTAAATACTTTTTCGCCGCCAGATTCCAGCAATTCCATCGAAAACCTCTCGTGTTTATTGCATGGTATTTTCATCATTGTTTTGGCAAATCTCATACCTACTTAATTACCTAAGGGTACCTGTCAGAGCAGCCTGAGCCTCGCGCAATAAGATGACCAGTACCTGTAATACAATATTATATAAGTTTCATCTCAACTAACTGTTTAGGGTTTATTCATAAACTTTGCTTACAGTAAAAACTCAATAAAATCATTTATTCAATATAGGCTGAAAATCGGCACTTTTCGAACGTCAAAATTACATAAGACAGTCCCCCAAAAACGACCGCCCTTCACCACTTCCCAGTGCTTGAGCTGGGAAGAAGAAGTGGCGCAAATAACTCCCCAGCAGCACAGCACAGTTAAGTTATGATTAACCATACATTTTCCCTCTTATTCGTACACGTTGCTTAAAGTTATGTGATGTTTAACCGTCTAAAATGTATGGTTAAACAGACGCTACTTAACTTTAAGCAGCGTTAATGAAAAAGGTAAATGTTTAACCACACAGTTTTGACGTTTAGTAAGCAACATAAATAATGGGATAAATGATGAGGTAAGATCTTAGGTAAGATACGACACGATAAGGATCCATTGAAGTAAGTTAGCTCGTATCACATACATGTTGTCACAACAGAAGATAAACTATGGCCTTTATAAAATAAGAACAAAAACATCCTCTATTCGCCAGTTATGTAAGCGGGCAAACCTATTGCCATCAACCGGTCACAAATCCAGGCTGCATTCTGTGGCTACCGGTGGTCATGGTGCTTGTTGAGAGCATCGATGTGTGCTCTCTCGTGTGCTGGCATGTGACCAGGATATCCTAATTTAGCTCCAAGCTTCTCCGAGGATCATGTTACAACCAGCAGTTTACATTTCTTTATTGTACTTGAAATGAAGAATATTGGTATGAGATGCAAATGTGGAGTGAAGAGAATGGATAAAGTAGGAAATGAGTAATATTAAAGGACGTTTGAAAGTGGCGCCCGTGACAAAAAAAATTAAAGGGAATTTATCGTGTTAAGGGCAATTTTAGAATATTAGAATCACAAACATTTTACAGAAAACCGTATCCAACTCGGTCGAACCGTCTTGGAGTTGAATAGGAACATTCGTTTTTTTGCACACACAACCTGTCACCCTAAACTCATACACCTTCTCCGTTTCGTCGTGGGTAATATACATGTGGATGGAGAGGAACAGAAAGGTAATATACATGTGGATGGAGAGGAACAGAAAGGTAATATACATGTGGATGGAGAGGAACAGAAAGGCCAAAGAAAAGACGGATGGATTGTGAGAGGAATGATATGAAAGAAAAGGTAGTGAATGATAGCGTGACGGTTGACAGGTCAACCGTCACGCTGTCTATACGGAAGAAGAAATGGTGGTGCGCCGACCACATGTAGCATGGGACAGCGACAGCAAGATGCGAATGATGACACAAAATGTCAGTGCGGCAGTTCTCAGTATTAATTTAACATGTTCCATTAGAATCTTCCATGGCCCACATTTCGGTTATTTTCCGATGGCAATAAGATCAACGTTAACGATCGCAATTAACACCAGTTACCGTTCAAATCCGTAATGTAACGATTAGTACAGGTAGGTACTTAGCTAATTAAAACTGGTATTTTCTCTCTTTGAAATGTTTTAAATATATTCATTTTAGTGATGAGAAATAACATACATTTTTATTTTAAATGTTGTTGATATCTAATGAGCTCTTTCGTTTTTTCTTTTATGTTCTTATCCATAATATATGTATATATATTTAACTGATAGCTTGTATATTGTATATAACATACATCAATTAAAAGCTTCCAACTTTTATTATTATTTTTTGCAATAAATATTATTCAAAACATAATGTAGCACGTTTTCTCATTAGGTACCTGTCAAGTCAACCTCTCCAACCGAGCTGGGTACATTACGAAGTGCTATGTGTTATTCTTGGATAGTGTAATCGATATTCATACTTATTAATATAATATAATATAATAGTTATAATTTTATAAATTCGAAAGTAATTCTGTCTCTCTGTGTGTTACCTTTTAAAGTTTTAACGCCTAAACCACTGAACGGATTTGGATAAAATTTGGCAAGGAGATAGCATCCTGAGGAAGGACATAAGCTACTTTTTGTCTCAAATAATAATCCTAAAGTGGGTGATATAGGGGACGAAAGTTTGTATGGGAAACCTAGCATTTCTTAAGTTAGGGATAAAAAAAAACTATTTTATGCTTTTAAAAACTTATCATGTACCAAGAGTAATGTATCAAGTGAATTAAGGGATTGCAAATATAGTCATAGTCCGTATCCGTATCTTGAATTAACATTTAGTATTTATTTAATTAAAATCGGGTCACGTGGTCAAAAGTTATTACAATTTAAAGTTATAAACCAACCTTTGTAACGTGTAGGTATTAGTGTAGGTGGCCAATGGCGGCACTAGAGTGGATATTACAAATGAATGTTGATAATAATATGATTAAAATTAATAATTAGTATTTTAATTAAGGCATTTTGAATCATATAAACCTGTTTTATTTATTGAACAACCGGACGAGTGTGAGTAGGGCTGCTCGGCTGCCCGAATTTCCAAATCCGGATTGAAGTACAAACTTAACTTTTCAATTGAAAATAACTTTTAATAGAGTGGAGTGGACCAATTTGAATGAAATACAAACTAAATGTTACTTCAAGACAGATTGAAGAACAAATTTAACTTTGCAGTTGATACATAACTTTAAACTACCAATTTATTAATTTTTTTCTTGACTCTAACTGTAAAACCTTGCTTCTCGCCAAACTTCATGCTGCTAGGTCGACGGGAAGTACCTTAAAGGCTTTGGTTTATTTGCGAGTATCAACATATGCGGCACAAATGGATGTATGTTTTATCGCGTCGACTTGGAAGTTTGATTTTCTTTACAGCTCCAAGGGACCGTAGATCTATGTTTTTGGTATCTATTTCAACATTATACCTCCACGCATTCCTGAGAAAAAGGATCTTGACAGAAAACGAAGTCATCCTATAAGGATTAAATTAATTTTGAGGTAAAGAGAAGAAAAAAGATATATCAAAAGATTATTTGAATTTTTTATCTGCCTGTCTGTCTGTAAAACTTTTGATGCCGCAACGGCTGCTCAGACTTCGATGAAAAGCTTTCGGATAGGCCTGCGTCACAATATTTTACTTTTGTGGCTAACTTCGTTTTCCTATAAGTAAGTTGTAAACTTAAGTTGTTCCAAATAAACTTTATTTTACTTATATTTTTTATTTATAGGCCATGACCTGGTTTAGGACATAGGATACTATCAATCCCCGTAAAAAGTTCCTAGGGAATAATTTCCGATCGTTAAGCAGGCGAATCCGGGGGCAAAAACAGTGGGCTATAAATTACTGCTGTATTTACAGCACTATCTTCATACATAATGGTTATACACGCTGTTGTCAGCCGGGCAACTTCCTAAAAGAAAGCTTTCTTTAATTGACTCTCATTTCTCATTGTAAGAATTTTCTTTCATATACATAACTAAGTAGGTAAAAGAGAAGCAGTAGAGACCTATATATATAAATAACCTGTGAAAAAATCTTGGCACTGCATCTATTCCAAAACGTTGTGTTGACAAAGATGGATTTATCTAAATAACTTTTCATTTTCGTGGCGCTTTTCAGCGGCTTATTAGTTTTCGACAACTCCAGAAATACGTATTAGGCAATTGGCACATTTTGAATTGTATGCAGTAAGTGTCGGTACTTTTTTTTCCCTTGTCTTTGATTATGGAAGGCGCACAAGATCTCATGATCCCCGGTCTAAGTGTGGGAAGGGAACACCGGGGTGTTTTTTAGACAGGAACAAAAAAGGTACATTTTCCTTAACTTTACTGCATAAAATTACCTGCCTAATACGTATTTCTGGAGTAGTCGATTCGCCCACAAATTAATTAACTTCGGGCGAACCGCCTCAAGAAAAAATTATATTATTTATAGGTGTCAATTCGCCCGTTGCGGGCGAGTAAATAAGTGCGAATCAACCAATATAGCTTATAATAGTCCTTTTTGTCGTGTGGAAAACTCATACATAGCCAGATAACCTAACAGGTTATTATTTATTCATATAGGTACATTAAAATTCATACAATTTATATAACATGTCTAACTATTTACACTAGGTACCATATTATATAAGACTAACTACTTTCCTATACAAATAAATACTTGACAAAGTATAGGATAGTTGTACAGTTTTCGATTCAAAATTCGTTCGAATTTGCATTATTATCTACGCCACGCGTCCGTGCTAGGGCGTCACACTCCTTTTTGCTAAAACCACGCGGTGTTCTTTAGTCGCCCAGATCACGTTGCTGATTTATTTTCAGGTGTGTAACTACATAAAGGGCTAAATACATAAAAATGAATTTATAAATTACTAGCGACCCGCTCCTGCTTCATACGGTTTTTACAAAACATCGTGATTTCTTACTTATATGTAACTTTAATATTAACACATAAACCTTCCGGAATAAATTCTCTAAACGATGGTGAAAACCTCATCAAATCTATAGACTAACACGAAAAGCAACATTAATTTATAATATGTATAGATATAGATACGGCGTAGGTCCGATCTCGGTCGACCCGTGCGGCTGTTATCATTTAGCTACGAGCTCCTGACTCCTCCTACAACATGAAACTGCGTCGTGCTGCAGCCCGTTGCAGCTGATATGTGCGCCGGTAACGAAATAGAAAGAAATAATGTATCCTCTTTCAGCCAAGCGCATATTACAGCCGCAACGGGCCGCAGCGCAACGCATTTTCATACAAAAAGTTGCGCACCGCCTGTATTGTGCGATGGTTCATACAAATTGTACGAAAGAGATGAAGGTTTATTGCAATGCGTTGCGTTGCGGTACAGCCCGCCATAATTTGCGCTAGACTATAACTTTTCATAAAATCTTCCTTAATGCTCACTTTCGTTATATAAGAAGAAGGACCCTCGGTATAGGCTGTGAATAGCTCAAACCATGTACCTTGCTGCCAGGCTGGAGTGCCTGGCAGCGAGGAGGCACGTAGATAGCGGAGCTGAATAGGTACACCTTTTATCAGCTCTGTGTGAAACCCATACCATGTGCATCCAGACAAGATATATATGTATTTTCAGAATTATAATAATTGGAATCATCAATTCAACTCTGTAAGTAAGTTCTACTTTGAAATAAAAACAAAAGATCTTTTCGCTTTCGCCTTAGCACTCGTGGAGGCTTTTCCGAGCGAAACTAAACGGTGAGCTCAAGCACATTAAAGGAATATCTTTGTTTATAGCGACGACTATTTATTGTTAAAGCTTGTTTATGAGTTTCAAATGCTTAGGAAACAGTGTAGTGTACATGAGAATATTATTACGTGGTCCTGGTTTCTACAAGTACCTAATAGTACTACAAGTTGGTAATCAATGATGCCTAGTAAAGCTCAGCTACACTTGATTTCTATAACGTTAGAAGGCTGATTGTTCTTCTGGAAGTAATTTTAATTTTATTGTTTACTTGCCCGCTGCTTCGCCAGCGTGGAGGTCGGAAATTATCCCACGGGAACGTACTACTAAAAATATAAAAATGATAAAAAGTATTTTATATGTTAATTCAAGTACAAAGGTCAAACTACCTGTGTGCCAAATTTCACCCAAATCCGTTCAGCCGTTTTTGCGTGATTGAGCAACAAACATCCAAACTCATATTCATCTTTATTTGCATTCCATAATGTAAGTATACAGGTGTTATAATGGCTTAGAGGTAAGGTACAATTACGGACCCTGTAGGGCTCAGCAAAAAGTATTAAATAAATTCTTAATAAAAAAATAAAAAAAATAAAAAAATGACGATACAAATGTTACGTTTTAACTATGATGATTGAACTCATGTTTATAATATTAAGAAGGATATATTTATTTGTTTATCATAAGCACACAACAGCACAGTCACTTACAATTCAAATTAAATAACATGATAAATATTTAAGTAGGATAACAGACGGGGTTCTCAATATTCTGAAATAAGCTATGTATATTATAGCTAAATTTTTCATCACTCTGATAAGCTAGAAGACACAAAAGCAGATGTATCTATACGTAGTGACATTAGGATTTGGACACAGTCGGGCGAAGGTCGAGTGTTTGACTTCAAAAGGAGTTTTCCGATACGAAAAAGGAAAGTGTTTGAAAATCTCCTAGGGCGCATAAAGTATTGGTTTCCAGTCTAACCGGACGGAACTGAATACAAGTATTTTACATGGAGTGACTGCCTACCTGACCTCCACAACCCAGTTACTGTGTAACGATACCTTGGTAAGGTATCAGGTACCTAAATACTGGCTGCCAGACTTTTGGGCTTCTGACTACTTACCCGTAACGACAGCGGTAGATCTACGAGTGACAGTCGGGACCGGTCTCGGTACGTTATGGATCCGCGGACCGATATCGGCAAGCGTACCTATAGTTCGATTCAAACTAAATGGCGGCTCGGAAGTTAGCTACTCGCTGCGCAGTACCGCACCCCTCACCCCCGCTGATACATGAATTCGTTACTGCGCAGCGACTCGCCTCGTGTTCCGAGCCGCCATTAAGTTTGAATCGGGCTGTTGCACATCTGCGGCTGTTATCATTTAGCCACTAGCTCCTCACTCCTCCTGATACATAAAATATTACGTACGTACGTACTACGTACATTACATACAAGAGTATGAAGGTAAGTAAATAACTATGTGTTTTTACCTACGAATAATATGATTCGTAGGTTTTTACAAGATAAGTTTTGTCTTTATACAATACTGATTTTCCGCCTAATTCAAAGTACTTACGTGCTTTGCATACTTTATTGTTATGTTTGACCGCATTGACGTCAGACAGGTACCTACATAATAAAGGGTTCTACATGCAGTGTAAGCGTAATTTCATTATTCAAAAACAGATGCCAGGATATTACAATAAAGAGGAAAATAAGAAAGGTAGATAGATAACTAGGTAAGTTATTCCTTCAACGCCTAAATGTCATTTTGTTTTTGTATAGTTAGTAAGCCAATTAATAAGAAATGTATCCTGTGTGAGATGGTGTTGGGACTGGCCAGGCTGTGGCGTGGTGCAGGGCGCAGGTTGCGGCGAGCTCGTGACGTCACTCGCGCCGCCGCGTTATATTGGTGCGCGGTCAGATCCGCGCGCTCATTCGATCGTCAGCGCGCGCGCCGCGCACCTCGCGTTACCTGGACCACCGCTAGTGCCACAAGCGCGAACTTTCAAATACTAAACACTCATTTATTTACTGTGTGAACTGACTGTTCTGTGACAAAATGCCGAAGAATATCCTAGCCGAGATGGGGTCCCAAGTGGGCCTCACACCCAGGCAGAACAAAAAGGTAAGTCTTAAATATCTTAGTATAATAAATATGCAATTGCGCTTTTTTTTGGAAAATCTGCGAATTTCTGGAGTTACGATATGTTGTAGCGATCACATGCGATAGGTATTTCGAGATATTCGAGCCGAATGAATGGCTAGTCGAAGCTCATGGCCGGACTAAAATAAACCTTACCGGAGCGTCATACTGCTAGTTACAATGTCAATACCGCTTACCCTCGGGTACTGAGACACGGCGCGGGCGCACGAGGAGCGCACACGCATATTCCCATGCTACCCTCCGGTTATGTACTTTCTATTACCAGAAAAATTGTGATAGACATGGGAAAGAATTTTATTTGTCTGGCAGGTAATGTAAACACATGTAATATTTCATTATTCCCTATTACGGCCTTCCGTAAATCTATAGGATAGGGTACCTACGCCATAGAAAAATCACGACGTCATATCGAACTAAAAGAACAGCTGGGAAAAGTACTAATCTGCCTTTCTGCTTCTACCGAAAGATACTTATACGATCTCAAACTCACTGCGAGCGCCCTAACGCTTCAACTGAAATTGGACGTTCGCCAGAATTCATCTATTTAACAAAAAATGTAGATAATTTTGATGTGTATCTCTGTATTATGGAATATGTAGCAGCTCAGTAAAATATAAAAGTCTTGAAGGTCGCCGCTGTTTATGTACACTCGGCCGTGAGTTCACATCTACTATTATAAATACTAAGTGCGGATTTCACCAATGACACTGAACACGGTCAGTACATCTTAACTTATAACATGTGGAAAATGTCGTGGGTACTCACACTGTAGGCCCTCTCCGTTCCGGAGATATAAATATTAGCTCCATACATATTTTTTGCAAGAAAAGATAAGTTGCCAATTTGCCTACCAGATTGTATCCTATGTATGATATATGTATGCATAATATTAGCTATTAGAAGATATTTCAAGCAAAAAACCGACACTTTAAAATGTAAGCTCGAATGTCTTCGAGAGCACAGTGCGCCGCCGCCGGACGACCGACACGTTGTCTTCCAGTCCTGAGACGCTTGTACACCCCTAAAACTTTGTAAGGTCTTTACCAAGATAGGTCTTCCAGTGCGAGATCTACGTTTAAAAAACATGCCCACACTTAATCAATAATCATCCCAGGGTTTTAGCGCCTATCTAGGTACGCAAGTAAAAAGGTGATGAGATGTGACACAGACGATGGTGAAATAGAGAACCCTAAAAAGGCCAATTTGATCTGAACTTGTATCTCAACATGTTCGTAAACTTGGAATAAGGTTGGTATTATAATAACATTAATAACACTATGTACCTATTGTTCATATTCTATTATTTTACTGGTTTAATTACTTTACCAGAGAGTAAAATTATTTTAATTAGGTCTCTTATATCGCGGGTCTCAAAATAGCGGCGTATCCACAAAACCCTCAGTTTTCAGGATAGACAAAAACTTAATAACTTTTCTTGTGATTGAGCCAGCTCATGGGCGCTGGGAGGGGTGCAACGGGGTGCACTTGAACCTCCCTGGCTTCCAAATAAAATATAGGTGTAAGGACATTCCGAACTAAAGAAATATCTGAAAACGCCTAACACATTAATAGAGAAGTTAACCAATTCCAAGCGAGATCCTAAAATTCTGCAATCTCTGAATTCTAGAGCTTCTGTGGAATAGTCCACAAAGTACCGAACTCCTATTTCCGAAAATCTAATCGGCCTTAGGCGGGGTGCGAACATTATCGAGCTTGCTTCGCTCACTCTTGCATCCTACTCTTATCTTAATTTTTAATCTTCTTTCTATATACATATAAGTAGACACAGTTAGTCCTCTTTCTGAATGAATGGATAAAATAAAACCTACCTATCCCATTCGAGGTGAGATGGAAAACTCTCTTATTTTTTAAGCTTTTCTGCATAAGTAGACAAAGTTACTCTTTGTATCAATGGACAAACGATAACCTAACATACCCGAGGTGAACCACAAAAAAGATCGAGCTCGCTTCGTGGAGCTGAAGATGCACCCCCTGAAAAATTTACCTGCCGGCACCCATACAGCCAGCTTGTTATGTTTGGAATTTTACCGTATTGCCGTCACAATACGGTAAAATTCCGTAAAAAATCCTCCAAAAACTCTTGGAAATTATGGACGTAAAACCATTTTCCTTATATGATTAATAATTGTACCTGTATTAAATATATATTTATTTATTGACTATAGCAATACAGCAGCTTTTATATAGCAATTTAGGAATGAGAGTCCATCAAAATTAACGATATTTCCGTGAGTTTAAACATTTTATACACCTGTCTGGCTTGTCATTAATATTGAGAGGTGTTTGAATTCAAAGTAGAAGTATACACCATTAGCATAGTCAATATCGACACAAAAAAATGCAAACGTGGCAAACGCGCATGTAGCTACCTACTTTTTTTTAATATGTTGTTAGGTCCCCTGAGAGTAATTTATGCCCAAGTTTGCAACCCTGAAAACATTGTGCGTCTCCTATGGTGCTCGGAACACTGAGAAATTCTGGCACTTGTTTCAGTTTTTTTTTAAATATACCTTATGGACGCGTTTTTAAGAATCTTCGTTGTATATTTTCGAGCACCGTGGGCGTAGCACAATGTTTTCAGGGTAGCAAACTTGGGTATAAACTACTCTCAGGGGACCTAACTATATATGTCTAAAAAAAATCATAGTCACATGCGCGGTTGCGATGTTTGATGTTGTTATTGACTGGACTATATTTATTGTTCTACAAAAAAAATCATTCCCAATTTCCTCAGCACTAAATATGTATTTATTTATTTTGAAAACATAATTATTCTGAGCTTGTCTTTCTTTCTTTCTTTATTCAGTAAAAGAAAATAAACAAAAACACAGAGAAGCCATGAGCTAAAATGTACGTAGGAAATACTTATTTGGAATAACAAACTGTTAGTAAACCGGGGGATTTAATTCATACTAGTCCAGAGGTCGAAATTCGACCATAATTCATTTAAATGTCATGATTCTAAGGTAGCCATCTTGTGTCAAACGCATGGTAGTGTGCGTAATGTTTTTTTTTTTTAAATTAATTAAATTTATTTCTAATGTATATTATATAAAAATATTTGCTTTCTGCACTCCTTCTCCATATAAACTTTAACTGTGCCAAATTTCATGCTCCTCCGCCCGCGTAATTTTCGTAAAAAGGGGTACAAAGTTTTTGCTTCACGTATTAATATAATAATAATAATAATAAAGACAAGCTTTCAGGTAATCGCCAAAGTGAACTGAATAACTCTATATTCACACTGAACAACCCTACTTATCTTGTTACTGAATAAATATTGTCAATTTATAAGCATAGGTAATAAATACCATTACTGGACCTAGTATTATACTACCTTATTAGCTGCAGCTTCTACACTCCATTTGAAAAACATCTACAAACACTATTTCATAGAAGGCTGAGTGAAAAATCTGTTGTTTATTTGTGATTGGTCACCAAAATTACAACGATCAGTCATTTAGGTCATTATTAGTTTGACATCAGAGTAGATAATTGGTTTAAATTGGGATCTGAAAAAAGGGGGAACTATTTGGGGAGTCGTTGGGGATATACATACGTACATCAACTCGCCAATGCCTCGTTTGTCTAGTGGTCACAAGCGCTACTGCTGAGCACGAGGTCCTGGACCCGATCCCGGGTCGGATAAAGTGTTATTGGGTTTGTCCATCTGGAGTTCCTCAGTAGCAGCCTGGGGTTTGGATTTGTGCCCGATGGCAATAGTCTAGCCCCGCTGAACATAAATGTAACTGGCGAAATCTAGGTGTACTATAGGTACCTATGCAAACAGGCGTGATTTTATGTTATGTATGTAAATCTACTCCATTTATAGTCAGAACAAAAACCAGCTAACCCACATGACAACTTAATGACACGCACTAAGTCTTTACATATGTTTTACACACGACTGCAGTGCATTAATCGAATATATTAATACTAGCCTTGTTTGAGGAGAATTCACAAGTACTTAGCGTGGTCAGAGCATGTCATTGTCGACACGCTAGCCACCTTCAAAACTGTGTCTAATTTTTGATGGCATCTCAACCGACAAAAACGTCAAAAATGTTCTTGAAATTGCTGATGACCCTGTGTCATCATCGAAATACGTCCACTGTTGGACTTAGGGCTTTCGAACAGTCCTGCGCTGCCCGCATCCGTTGGATTCCAGCTCCATATCCATTTCATCCTAGGTCTTCGGTCCACCTTGCGGACCTCATTACCGCTGTTAAACCCGCGATGGTCTGTGTGGTGTGTTTATACAGATGTATGTAAACTGTTTTTTGTTTTGATTAATAAAAATAAAAAAAATAAAACCTTCCTCAATGCAAACAGACAGAACTAGATGCTCTCTTTAACCGCTTTGATAAGGACTAAAACCCTAAGGGAAAATAGCGGACATTTTTTATCAGGCCTAGTATCTGGGTTCTACCATCAGAGTTAAAATGGATGGACTGTGTGAAAGATGACATGGCCAGAAAGGTGGTCACTACCGAGATCACGACTTATAGAGAAGTATGGAAGAAAAAGACGTGTATATTGCCTCGACCCCGAATAGACTGGGATAAAAACAGGATGATTATCAGAGATAAAAAAGTTATAATGGCTAGTCAGCTATGCATGCATGTCGTGATGCTGGTTGCTGGGAATTCCTGTGGCTATTTTCTCCTTTCTATCGACTGTCTTTTGTCTGATTCCCTGCATATTTTGTATACACAATTGGATTTCACGTCCCTATTAAATAAAGGCAATTACTTATTGGGACAGTATGTTGTAGTGGATGGATGCGGAAACCGAGATCTACATAAGTGTTGTAGTGCAACTTGAGAGAGGCCTCTTTGCAGCAGAGGCCTCCAGCGAACCTAAGCTTGTGTGATTGATTGGAGATTTTGGTACATTTCTTAAGGCCTCCAACCAAAATGCTTTCTTTATATGCACCTAAATAACACATAATATGCATTGAGATATATTTAAATAATCCGTGAGGTTATTTCCCGTTTTGGAAACATGTTTCAACTAAGACATACCAACATCAATAAACGTCTAGACGTTTATTATTATATGATGTTTATTAAATGTTCTGAATAAAAAATATAAACATACCTCAATTGTATCAATTTCATTAGAAAATAAGAGGAAAACTAGAAAGTAACGTATACAGAGCTACTTTATTTTAATAGTACTAGATAAACCTTGCAAAATACTAACAAAAAATAATAGGTTTATTAAATGTAAATTTAATGAATGTTAATGGACAATATTTTTACCCGACTGCAGCGAAGCCAAAAAGGGAAGGCTATGTGTTTGATTTGCAAATATATTCAGGAAGTCACGTGTATCTCGAGATGAACGAATCGAAGCAGAACAGACAGTGTGATGAATTGTAAGGCGATAATTATGTTACGCAGCGAGCTGGTGAGACAAGCGCTAAGCGGCCGGCAGCGCTAACTGCCATGTCACAACCCCGCACTAACACCATGCTTGTCTGTTTGTTTGAACATCGTTTTCTTAGAAACCTTTTAATTCAGCTTACGTCATTTTGCACCGAATCTTGTTAAAAGAAAATGGGCAATCCATAGAGAATTCGACAATCAGTGCAGAAGACAACTGGAGGGGTGCGTGGCTAAATAATAACAGCACAGGTCCATCGAAAGTAAAGCTACGCTTGCCGCGGTCGGTTCGTGGATGCCGTTGGTCGCGGCTGCCATTCGTAGATCTTTGACAGTCGTTACGGGTAGTCAGAACAGAAGCCCAAAAGCCTGACAACCATGACTGGTTGACAGACTTTTGAGTAACACGATCCCCCTGGGAAGGCTACCAAGGGGTAAGTATCGTGTTACCCAGTAACTGGGTCGTGAAGAATAATGATACTCAGCTGCATCCGGTTAGACTGGAAGCCGACCCCAACATAGTTGGGAAAATGCTAGGCGGATTTACTACATAAGAAAGACTATGACCGAAAGTCAAAACTTAGGTAGGTACCTAAGTATGGAAATTGTATAAAGAAATCGTTACTATTCAGTGCGTGGGCGCAGAAAATAGCTTAAATTGTATCAATGTGAATCATGTACACTTTTGATCACGTGTTTAGGAAAAGCTTCATGCACTTCGGGATTAATACAACAGTCGACCGGAAATCGTATTTCTTTGAATTTGATGTTTGTGTTAAACATGTAGGTATGTATACCAATCGGCAACATATTGGAACCGAAATGAAAACTAGTTGTTCGTTTTTCAAATTTCAGCAACACATTTTTTTTATGCAGGTACATAAATGAAATGTTTATTTATAAAAGAGTAAATTGTTATTGTTTTGTATTCTTTTTTCAAATCCCGGCAGGTACCAAAATGAATATTTCAATTCATATGTAAACTCTGAGTTTATCTTGGACATTAGGTAGGTACTGACATCGGTGAAAGAAAAAATTCTGAGGAAAACTGAACTTGTAGTTATTATAAGTCTGAAATCGCCAACCCGTCTTCAGCAAGCGTGGTGATCAATGCTCGTGCCATCTCTGTATGAGAAGAGGCTTGTGTCCTGCAGGTGGACAATAATAGGCTGGTATGATAAATTGTATTGATAGATACCAGTACCTAATATAAACAGCTGAGCACCTTTAGTAAAAAAAAAACAATTTTTACTTTTTTACTCGGCATTTCCGGCTTCTTATTATTGGTAGGTATAATAAGCACAGGACACTGCAAGTTACGAACACACAGGCTACAGGAAAAAACATCATAAAAATGTACATAGGTATATTATTTATCATATTAAAATTTAATGGCGCTGTCGAAAAGGAAAAAACTCTTGACACTTACGATGTCGTGTTCATCTATGAATATAATTTTGCAATAAACATATCGTAAACTAGCTCACTAAAATAACTAGACTTTAAACACGTGATAACATTACAGTACAATACTCATACATGTGCAAATAGTTTAAAAATAATCTCTTCTATCTGTCTACTTGGGGCTAAACATTCTGGCAATAGTTCCTCTTGTACTGAAACAATAAGTCACGTTGTCAGGCACGTTACTGACGACGCTCCGTATTACCAGCCGTCGTGACGGATCCACCGGACCGGCCGGCAGCGCGCCAACACGGCCTGCCAAACGAAACAAAGAGCTGAAGAGTCAAGTTGTTGTGAACTTGTGATGGCTAGCTGATCACGATTAGTTGTCGATAGACTTCAGCCCGGACGCTTTCTGATGGCCAATTACAGAGGGCTCGAGGGTTAATAATAACACCCGAGGTTGAAGGTTTGCTTGCCACAGTCGGGTCGCGGATAGGTGACAATCTATTACATATTGAGACCTGCCCCGTGCTTCGACAAGCACCCGGGTGTCATTCGTAGATCTTTGACAGCCGTTACGAGTAGTCAGAAACCTAAAAGTTTGACAATCAATTTTACCAAGGGGTATCGTGTTACCCAGTAACTGGGTTGTGGAGGTCAGAAAGGCCGTGGGACAGATTGAGGCAATTTTTACGGATATTTTTGTTAAATAAATAAACCAAGGACAACATAATTATAACAAGTACTATATAATATATATTACATACCCTACGTAGTTGCGAAGCGACGACAAAAGACTTGGTCTTTGGAGACGCTGCTACGCGAGCTACGCCGTCACCGTCATAGCAGTTATGAATTTCAAGGTTGAAATATAGGCACTCGGTAAGCTTTCGGTACCGAATATATCGAGCGTGCTCCCGCACGCGCACCGCTGACGTACCGACCAGTGAGGAAAGGGACTTAAAATGACAAAATAGTAGATTGCAAGCCAACAACAAGTTACCGTTCAAACCAACAAGTTACCGTCCGTCTTTGATCGGTTGCATATTCTGAACAAGAGGAACTATGTAGGATTATAAAAATAACGACTACATATAAACATATAAGGCTAACTTCGAGTTGGCAAACAATATTTGCTAAAATGATAAATTTACATGTCAAAAATGAATTGTTTTTAAAACTAGATGAGTTCGGCGTTTCCTATCTGACTACTCTGAGAAAAAAGACTGATATAAACTCAGAGGTCGCAGTCTCTTTTAAAGTCCAGACATATTCATGGTCAGAGCATGTGGGGACTATGTAGATTAAGTGTCTGAAATGGCCTTTTGAGGAAAGAACCACAAAATAAAATAAAAAACAATAGTCATTTATTCAAATTAAACTGAGAATCAGCACTTTTCGAACGTCCAAATTACCTAAGACAATCCCCCAAAACGCCCACTGTTCACCACTTCCTAGTGCTTTAGTTGGGAAGAAGAAGTGGCGCAAGAAACTCCCCAATCAAAGACAGGACCTGTCCAGGTCTACCTCTATATTTGAAAGATAAAAGGGGAGACTTTTGCCCAGCTGTAGGATACAAAAAATGTTCGAGAACAGTTGTACAGTGCGCCAAATTAATTCCGTTTAATAACAATTTGTTCAGGGTGGATACTTTGAAGTGGTCCTAGAGATAGCGAGGCGTCGCGCCTGAGGAATGCTATCAACAAACAATACAGTGAAGGTAAATGAACTGCTCAGAGGAGGCTAGGTGATCTGTTACTGTACCTAATGTAGGGTTACCAAAACTGTACCAGGAGCGAAGGGACCTATTATGTTAGACGCTTTTTACCCTTTCTACAAATGGCAATTAATAAATGAAATAAAATCACGACTATAATCCCGAAGGGTTAGGCAGAAGCGTTCCTATAGGACACCCACCATCAACCGAGCACAAATCCAGACTCCGGGCTGCTACTGGGAATTTCCTGATAGAAAAACCCAATAACAATTTGCCCGACCTGACCTCGCTTAGGCGAACACCTGACCAAAAGAAATTACAATTACTTACTCCGAAAACAGGAATCAGAACTTTCAATATAAATTATGTAACTTTATTTTTTGCATAATTAAGAAGACGTTTGATCCCTAGAGTATCATGTTTAACAGTTTGAGCCAAACCCACTTACTTAGAAATTCATCAGATACTAAAAAAATATTTATAAAAATTTTGCATTAGGAAATGTTGCATTTTGCACTGAGGCAACTGATAGAAATCCGACGACTGACGAAACACAAAGTTTGCCGAGGGACATTAAGAAAATAGTTGAACTGTACTAACTTTTTATCAATATATCAAAGTATTTCTCCAGTTATATTTAAGTCCCGTATTTAAGTTGGATGTCGTATCCAAAAACTAAGTGAAGGAGATAGTAGGATTTATATTTACCTAATCTAGTTTTCCTTAAGCACACTTGCTTCTTACATGTCGCTTATCAAAGTTATTAACAATGTGTGCTGTGACCTTTTTCGTAAGTTTCCTCAAGAGGAGACGCAATGTATTTTTATTCGTCTACTAAAAGATAACTTTGAAAATGTGCTGTGTTGTTTAGTTTTGATGCATAGCGAATGTTTTGTATGCACTGCGAATGTTCTATAGCGAATGTGGTAAACTTTTTCAAATATGCTTTAGAAATATGTAAACTACTTACTGACTTACTTATATACTGAACCCAATTACCTATCTATCACCAGTTCTGGCATACTGGAGATCGAAAAACCTATCTATCTATCGTTTTAACGTCCCAATAATCTGTCAGTTAATAAGGAATCTTACAGAATTGTGGGACGACATTCAATGAAAGATAGAATTATATCTACCATCAACAGCGATCTGCCTTTTACTGAAAATAGGTTATTGGGTTCGGCCGTTAGTGAACACAGAGCTATTGTTGAATTTTTGGCAAAAAATTTAAAGTCAAACAGAATTGTGTCCACAAAATATACTTTGTGAATCTAAAAGAACAAATAAAATGAAGAACTTACCTGCTTGATTTTACATGGTCAATTTAAATTACCTAGCGAAACTCCGCAGGCGTGATGGGCATCGATTTAATTCGATTACGTTTTTGGGGTCAACAACCATAGTTAGTGTAGTTAAGTAGGTAGGTACAAAAAACATCCGTTTTTTTTTAAATCACTAATGTGTTAGGTATCTAGACACGATAAAAAAAAAATGGATTTTGTCAACACATACATCAAGTAACTACAATACTAGCGGTCGTTGAACCCCCAAAAAATCATCAAATCGTATTTTGTTTTGCTAGCTAATAAAATTTGAACCTGTATAAATAGTTTTCTTTACAACAATTACGAAATAACAAATTGTCTTCAGGAATTTTACAAATCTTCACTATTAACGCGATCAATGAATGATAATTTATTATACTACATAAAACTCATGTTGAAGATCAAACTGAATAGCGCTGTAAGATTCCGGTCCACCATCATAACATAATAACCAGTTTTCATAACCTATTCAGTATCGGACAGGGGTCTGTTCCATACCTCTTGCAGACAATCGATATCATTGAAGGCTACTAAAAGTGATTCTTGATGATTAATATAAATAATCGTTATTTATGAGGTCGCCATGCGCTTGGCATTGGCAGTTGTTATTTGAAAGTAGTGTGTCATGCTTGTGACAACCTCGACAAAGTTAACGAAATTAGCATCACACATTACTGGTCTGTTGATTTAGTGGTCGCAAGCGTTCGAGCATGAGGTCTTGGGTTCGATTCTCAGGTCGAGCAAATTGTTAAAATAGTTACAGGGTATTTTAAATTGGAATTATCAGTAGCAGCCCGGAGTCTGGATTTGTGCCCGCTTAATGGCAATAGGCTCGCCCCCTATTACATGGGACTTGAACATAACCAGCGAACTGTGGGTGTACAACAGTATTCCTCTACCTAACCCTTCGGGGGAAACGGGCTTGATGTTATGTTATGTTACTCACATTATTATTGTTTGTAATACGCAAAATGTGAGATGGAAACTTTGAAAAGTTCATTCATAATAATTATGAATGAACTTTTCAAAGTTTAACGGTTTTCTTGTTACGTTAATACTACAGCTAGTCTATTTCATGAAAGTGTTACATACTCAGGCAATAAATATAACAAAAACGCAGGGATAGATAAAATCGTAAATACGGCGCCCAAATCCAAAAGTCCACCGCCGCGTGCCCGGAACTCGGCGCCAATTTTTTTCATATACTTAATCTGAAAAAAAGAACAAGTACTGAAGGTCACCTTTCTTAGAAATCCTATTTATCATTGAGATATTTTGAAAGAGACGTAACTAATCACGTCGATGAAAGAAAACGCGCCGGGCTTTTGAAAGTACACGCGCACTTGCGCAGGCGCAACCCAGCCGGGCGCCAGTTATTACAAGAGCAAGGTGACGTACACAAACACACCCACTTTCCTCTTACGTACTGTAGGAAAATGAGAATGTATCTGACACGACGGTCTTAAGATAGAATAGAATTTTGCGTCACTCCCGAGCGGCCTCCGACCTCATCGAGGAAAGTGCTGCAAATAGCAACCGGTGATATACTTTAATGACTTGACTTACTAACTTTACAAACATACATTTAAAAAAAAGGTTCTTACATAATTATGGTTCAGAGAATCACACTTACCCATGTTATTTTTCAGCCTTCCCTGAAAATAATGTTTGTAAATTAGACATATTAATTTATGAATAAAATTTATCAAAGATTTCATAAATTAATATGTTGTCTTAATATTTTTTTTAATTTTCACACAACCTGATCCATTTTTTTTGTAAATAATTCTTGAAACTATGTTAGTTCCCACATAAACGCATACAATGTTTGAAGAACATAGGTATCCCACTCAGTATACTGTTGCTACTCACGCGCACTCTGTGCAGCAATAACACCGCTTTCCTGCGTAAAATTGCTGCGAAGCCATCTGTGCGTGCCTCAGCAGCATCCTGAATGCTTTATTGTATTGGACCCGTGACCCTCTTCGAAGTTCAGTCTTACACAGCATTGGAACCTTAGCCAATCTCCTGCATCTAGGAGCAAAAACCAAGAACTCGCTATTTTTCACGTTATTACTGCAAGCCATGGCTAGGCATGGCGTCTCACATATTTGTAACAGTTCCCTGAGAGCACTCATAGATGGAGACAGCACCAACAGCAGATAGGCCTCCTAGTGAGTTCATCTATCAGATTTATCAATGACATCTGTATAAAAAACGATTATTTTCGACGACTAAAACTAGTACCTAACACGTTTGAAAAAAAACCACATACTTACCTACTTAGTAATGCAGGCCGGGTAATTCCATGATAGGATAAACGTAGGTAATTAATTAATTCGCCTATCTCGTTAACACTTGTAAACCCTCGAGATCTTCCTGCATTTTTTATAAAAACCCAAGCGTAGATATGTAAAAAACAACACAGAATATGTGGTAGACAGAGTAAAGAACAAAGCGCACAGGGTAAACCGAGCCGATTTAAAACTGATTTACGAAAATAATACGCGGTTAAGCCGTTGGTCCCACCTGTAATGTAAGTACACATCTTTCAGTCGTAAACTAGTCTTACCAAGGGGTATCGTGTTACCCATTTACTGGGTTGTAGAGGTCAGATAGGCAGTCGCTTCATGTAAAATACTGGTATTCAGCTGCATTCAGTTAGACTGCAAGTCAAGCCCGGCCCCAATGTAGTTGGAAAAGAAAAGGTAGGTGTATGACGTGTAATGATTATTTATATTTGCTGGGATACGTACACCATGGGTTGTCCCATGTACCAACTGTACCTGCGTTGCAGGCTGGACACTTTTTCACACATACCTGTACGTGAATGTTAAGTTCATGTCCATGACATGAACTTAAAACTGAAGTAGCGAGTGGTGTAGAGTGCTATTGTCCGACATCCACGCGGTGAAAGTCGCGGAAAGAAGATAGTGTATCCAGTATAAATCATTAGGAACCCTTCCTTTTTCGTAATCGGGTAATTATTTACTACCTGTGACCTGGCTGCCGTCCATTTAAGCAGAGTGGAGATTTTATGCAATACCATTGGTTAATATTGGCACAGCTCCGCTCCGCTCCTCTCCTCTCCACTCCAGTGGACAGGCAGCCTAAGGCAGTAGTGGCCCCGAGTTACAAGTTTTTTTAAATCATATCTTCACCACTGCGCTGAAAACGGTGAAGAAACCGGCCTGTCCTAGAGCCAAAAATTCGAATGTGAATTAACTGTACTTAGCTGACATATTTGTTACCCGCTTTGCCAAAAACTTGGGTCTGTATGTTTATATGAAAGTTGAAATAATTTAAGTAAGTATGTCAGTCTCATTTGGCCCTTGCATGACAACAAACTGGAGACAAGAAGGGACCTGGCTTTTACCACGTATATTTTTAAGCTGTTGCGCGGTAAAATGTTTAATGCTGGTGTTTTGAAGGAGATATATCTGAATGTGCCTGATAAGTACGCATTGCGACGCCGACGGCCACGGTTGGTAGCAGTGCCACGCGCGCGAACCAACCTGCTCAGTAAAGCGCCCCTGACGCGAGCCTTGCATACACTGAATGACACTGCTGATAGGATAGATTTATTTAATTGCTCTCTGAATGAATTCACAAAAGTAACATTGTTTGTGTTATGTTATGCTAATATATAAGTAGTAGCTTTAATTTTAATTTAGAATGTAAGTAAAGACCACGCTACCGCATTAGGATTATTGCCTGTAATGATAGTTGTGTTTGTGATAAATAAATAAATAAATAAATAAATAATAAATAAGTCGTTGTGTACAGGTACAAGGTAAGAGTAAACTCAGAATGCGGGAAAACCAAACGAAAATACTGTCCCATTTAGTAGTAGGTAGGTATTATAAACTAGTATCATTCTAGATACTAGTTTATAATACCCAGCGGAAAAATATTCAGTTAATAAGGAAAATTATCATTACTTTGTCGCTGGCGGATTATTATTAGTTGGACAATTGGCACTGAGGTGTTTATCAAAACGTTATCGTTCTAATAAAATATTTAAAGCGTAAACAATGAGGCGTAAATAACACTCTATTAATAATAATAATACCAGCTTATGACTTTCCCGCTGCAGGGCAAAGGCATGTTCTCAATTTGGAACAGGGGTTAATTTACCTTAAATGATGAAATGTCCAATATTACCCTCACAAAGGAAGAAATTTTAATTTTTCTCTTCCCTTTTATGTCTTTTTTCAATTACCCCCCACCCTTGTAAGATTTTTGCACTATGACCGTTGCCTTTGGAATTATGTTAGTAGGTAAATAAAATGGGAAAATCATCCTGTTAGGTGCCAACAGCAAATCTAATGATAAAGCAGTTTTCCAACCGTTTGTCCAATACCGTGGATTTAACGTCTAAGCCCAGGCGCCTGGCGCTTTACTTTGGGTAATTTGCTTCATCACCACTACTCTCACATGTCATCATCACATCACATAAATAAAGAAAAATAGGAACGTTTATTTGTGGTAAACATGACGCAAAGAAAGAACATAAAATAAAAAGAACAAGTTAGGGGAAAATATGCGTCACATCCACGCAAAACGGCCATCGCTCAGCATAATGCTGCGACCATAGATATAATAAAGGCAACCCTATTAGACACAGAGCTCCAGCGCTGGTTTTCAGGGACATCTACCAATACGCAATGGGCCGGCGTGGTGGATTAGGGCCTACTCCCTCTCGCTGAGAGCAGGCCTGTGTCCCAACGGTGGGAAAATTATGCTAGGTACTGACTGATCATCGCTGGCGCAGCTTGAGTTCTTGCCATCGTTCCACGCAGCTATTATTGGGCCCCTCGATATAAATAGACTCTTCGCTATTTCTCGTTAACTTTTCCAAAACACTCATAGGTAGTAATGTGAAGTGATGCACACCCTGACGTCATCAGTTCTCCCATGCCCCTGTTAATTATATTACTACTAGCTCTACAGCAGTCTGCTGTCCTTGATCGTTCACTTTATGCGCAGCAGTTTACCGGCATACCTGTCTTTACCGCCTCTTGTAATTGTAATGAGACCCATAAAAATACTTACGATAGAGTGGCATTGAAATGTTATGTTCGTTATGACCAATGAGAAGTGGTAAAAGATCGTCGTTTAGGCTCCTGTATTTCGGCAAGTATCAGTTTTTGATGACGACTAATAGAATGGTCATCTGAGTTTATCACGAGGACAAGCTGGGCTAGGTTTCTTGTTAATTTTGACGTTCAAAAGTGCCCATTATGTGTCTATTTGAAATAAATGATTTCAGTTTGACTTTGCCTTTGAAACATCTTACTTGCTAAATAGGATAATTAGGCACTAGCAATGATATATTTGTGATTTTTTTATGGATCAGTGTTTTATGTTTTAATTTAATAATTTAGGATTCAATATTTAGCTGTGAACTGATAAGACCATGCCCATGACCATGCCACTCCACTATGTACTAAACGCTAACACATAAGTAATAAAGTTGAATATCGCGTGCGCTCTTTGATCGTGTTCGAGCACAAAACTAAATGGCGTAAGTCTCAATTCTTATTGCGTTTACAACTAAAGTAATAATTGATCTAGAGAAAAAATATCTTGTGGCGGGATAATAACCTATATTTTCTTACTGTGAATACTTATTTTTATGTCTAAAATAAGTATTCACAGTAAGCCGAGTAATCTTAATTTTTTTATAATAATTAGAAAATATGACATGATTTTTGAATAAAAAGTGAATCGAACGAAAATGCTACAATTACGTAACTGTCTTGTACATGGAAAGAAAAAGATCCAATAAATCATATACTTAAGTTCCATTTTCATTGTGTGCGTGGCTGTTTTAGTAATTTAGGGAACCTCCTACCTAATTTAGGGAACCTTATAGCTATAATCTACCTACCACTGGCTACGGAAAATTTCAGAGTATTCTGAGAATCTAACAGAGAAAAGCTATGTATTCTACATCTATAGGTGTTACAGTTACGTATGCGAAATAAACAACACATAAATTACAAATAAACCTGATGAATGGGTCAGATCATCGGATGATCGGATCGTCGTCACAAATCAAAGTGAACCGGTGTCAGTTAAACCGCAAAACTTCGACCGCAGACCGAGCTTTTACGTAATTCGCTATATGGCCTACCTACTACAGGCTCAGATAGGTATGTATATAGATACATCATTAGGACAGTTGAAGCTGTTCCACATTTGCTATGTTTTATTAAATTACTAGCTTCGCGCATTCCCACGTCGAAGTCGGAAATTATCCCACGGGACCGTACTAACGAGATAAAAACAATTGACTGGCATCGTCTAAACAACAAGTAAAATTGTTGCACGATACGAGCAAGTTAGTTGCCGTTCAAAACTCAAACTCAAACTCAAATCATTTATTTCAATACTTACTGGTATAGTTGTAAACAGCACGTACAATAAAATTACACGTACCTACAATACAATTGCATGTGCAATAAAATTACATTCAATTGTACAAGTACGAATAAAACAAGTAAAGAAAATTATTGAAAAGACGTTCAATATAATTTTAATGAAATGTTTGGCAGCGCAAATACGGGCAATACTTGAATCAATTGTACAAGGACGTGCAACTCTGCGTTATGATGAGGCAAAACTTGCATGAAATAATCGCGCTGCAGGAAAAGTGCCTTGGTATAAACTTGCGTTCAATTATTGTATGCCATTTTGTAGAAATCGCACGCGTGTAAACATTTGCATGCAATTCTCGAATGGCAATAATTGAACGTGGTTTTTGGCATGCGATTATTGCTCTTGAACGTACCAGAAGCTTGCGCCATGTAAATGGAGCTTCAAAAACATCCAAACATACAAACTTTCACGTCGATAATATTATAGGAAATTTTTTATTCTTTGATTGTAACTTTGTAATTTACTATGATGATTACTCAGTTAGTACTTACATATGAAAATACTTTAGTAACAGTATAAATAAGTAATAGTATTACGTCTCTACCGAGCGGCCGTAGGTAATTTTTCTAGATCACTGCCGAGACATAATACTGTTACTTTATTATACTTTGCTTTAGTTATTGGCAGTGTTTATCAAACCTGTCAGTAACCAGAGATATAACGTTTAATTGTTTATGATGCCATAAAAAGCTACTAGTTTTTTGACAACAGTTTCATACCTTGCTATTTCCAAGATTTTACCTCCATTCAACTTTAGGCATACAAATCTTGAAAATAGTACTACAATCGTATTTTGGCTCGAACTTGATCGGCAATAAAATGCATCCGCATGCCGCATGCGCCCGCGCACATTGCATGCGTTGCGAAATCAGTTAGGTATATTTTTTGTTCGTACGCTACAACACTGACGAATAACCGGCCATAACTGGTTGCTCATCGTCTTCAATTGTATTGTCGCATATTAGTAATTGACCCCACAATCTATTGATATCGGCTTCTCCGGTAATGTTCCGCTGTTGGCATAAGTACTTATAGGTACGTCTGCTATTATATATACTAGTAGGTACTTATTGAAGCTATTTGTTTGACTAACCAGCTTTTAATAGCTCTGTCAAGCATGACATGAGCACTGCAATATCCCCTATTGCAGTGTAAATGTCAAACTTGACATAGCTATGCAGTTAGCTGTTTGGATTTTGTATGTGCTTCTAGTAATTATTTTAATGCTTTCATCATGGTCAGGCGCATTCTGTTCAGTTACACAGGGCGACCGTTACAAAGACGCTGACTGGCTGACTCATTTGGAAAGAAGGAAAATATATCGTTAAAAGCTGTAGTGGGTTCAGCGGGCTCAGCCCTCTAATATCGCACAACCGAAATCACACGGAAATGCACGAAACCTCAATGTGAATCGGCCCTACGCATAAGTTGCACAACGATTGAGAGCCGCGTGTACTGAGCCTATAAAGTTTAATGAAACATGCGCGGGTCGCAGCCTGCGCCCGCGCCGCCGCCAGCGAAATTGACTGGGTCGGCTAGATTAGCAGACAGACTGGCATCACAATCTGTTACTGTACTTAGGAAGATATAGTACACTTACATGGTGTCACTCAATTCTGAGCGATTTTAGATTCACTTGATCATGAGAATGCTCTTGATCTTATCATGTTAGCTATCTCAAACCAATGGCCTCAAGATAAAATACAACGTGCTGCTAATGTAACTTCCAAAATTAGTTTTAGCAACGGTCTTCCAAAAGGGGATGGCTCAGTTTCTTCCTGAGCCATCCCCTTTTGGAAGAGAAATTCAGAAATCGTCTGCATCTGAGAAGAGGCTGATGTACAACAGTAAATTATTATGATATATTGGATTATTTTGCACCAATCTATGTTGGACCTAGCTATCTCTGCATATATTCAAATACCCAGTCTTCGGAATGTTCTAGAGATGACCCGGCCACCGGTCTGTTTATACGCTTACATCATTTTACAAACAGATATTAATATTTGCTGCATAATTATTACTTGAGAGTGCCAAGAGTGGTACATTAGGTATGTATTTATGAAAAATATTGGCTACTTCTGGCAGTACCTACGATACGACCATAAAACATAAATTTAAAACAAAGGAAGTTTATTTTACCCGGTTTCTAAAAATGCCTGATCGTTACAAACGAACGCTTAGCATCACCACAATAGAAACGGGTTTTGTCGACGGAAGAATAGACAAAAAGGACAGATAAACAATCACAATCTGTCATTTTGTCTATTCTTCTGTCGACAGAAGAAACGGGTTTTCCGTAGAAAACCCGTTTCAATGATTGTCATGCTACGCGTGCAGGTTATCTCTAGTTGTATCCAATTCCAATTTTTTATCTCTATAGTAACCATTATAAAAAACCAAACTTGCTTATGGCGTTTTCAGACCAATTTATCCAGGTTTTCAAATCAGAACCTCGAGCTTAAAAAGTCGGTACCACAACACCTAAGTAACGTTTACAATAACACAGAACTAATCTGCACAACTATTACGGAAGTAGCGAAGGACTTGCGCACGCGCACGCATGCTACCCACGTGAACCGTGTCCATAACACCACGGTTGTGAACTATCGATATTTCGATCTCATTGCACGCTATTACAGTTCACACGCAACAATTTATGGGTTAGTAATGTTAATATACGGCGCCTCGTGCCCGACATTGGCCATGATGACCGACCGAACGATTCCTTCGTCATATGGGCGACACAAATACTCGAAGATAATATAGATTTTGGACATGTCCACGTGATCGTTTGGCTCATGGGCCAACTTAAGGGTCTAAGGAAGAGAAAACTATACCATATAATCACTAACCCGCATTGCTGATAGTTCATGCGAGTTTCTTCTCTGTATGGAACTCTATCTACACAAAACAGGAACAAAAACATTTTACCACTGCATGGTAAATGTATTTTTTTCCCTGAGTTGGTCAAATTGAAGTTCTCAATAATACAAAAGTGATTTTTTGTATATATTGATGGCCACATTGAAGGTTTTTCTCACCACCATATTTTCATCTTTTCGTGATACCATGGACCCACGCACTTGGTATGCACCAAGTAACATTCGAAGGATAACGGGTTTGATTCCGCGTTCATTGCTTGAGCAGCATTGTAAGGTACTTAATAATCATTCAATAACTTTCAAGTGCTGTACTTATCTGTAACAAAGATTTTTTGTTTATTAGTCACCGCGAGACTGTTAACCTTCCTTTACCCGCGTCTAATTCTGTGATACCTATACCCGCGTCGCGGCGGTCCCATACACAAAATTGTCACCAAGTATGGCCACACGTGCTACTCGCACGAACGCACTTTGCGCCCTGGCTTATGCGAGGGCATAGCTGCCTGATTTGTTGCTACGTTTATACGTAGCAACAAATCAGGCAGCTAATAGAAAATACCCACAAAAAGCCAGAGACGATGAAAAAATAAAAAATTGTTTTGTCGAACGTACAGACTAATGCTGGTATAGGAAGGTTAAACCCGTTTCTGTGTAAAGGTTATAATTATTTCATTATTACCCTATCCAATGACTAAACTCGATCAACTATTTCGTAAACAAACGTCATACACTCCCGCTCTAAACGCGCACAACGCGCATGTGCACGGCTACCTTCAAGACGGCCGCGGCGCCTCCTCTGATTGGACGTAACACGAAATACAGTACAGTAACTTTACTAGTACTTTGAAGAAATTGCTAAGATTTTACTTCATAACAAAATGTAACATATCAAATCAAATGAATATATAACAAAGTATCTTTAGAAAACAATCGATATCTCGCATATTTACCAGCAATCAACTCGATTCCGACTTCTTCTTCCGTCAGTATTAAATATGATTCTCAATCACCTTGTTTTTTTAATATAGAATAGGATAAAATTATAATTTCAACCTTCTATTTATGTTGATTAAGAACCTAAATTATTATAATTATATTCTTAAAAAGAAAAAAAATACTAATTTAAATGTCGATGTCCTCGCCCGCTCTTTTATTAGGTGGATAACCTAACACAAGAAACTCAGGAAAAACTTTAAGGAAATTATTATTGTTTTATTGTCTGTACTTATAAAGCAGATGTTCTAAGAATCTTGTAGAACAAATCAGTATTCCATTAGGTAAGTGATCTCAGAGGAATGTGGTGCACCGCAGGCTCTGCTGAGGATTATTTTACTGTAAAGGTGGGTTTAGACCAAACGAACACAGAACAAGAGCAAGAGCAAGAGCATTCTTTTGTTGATATTCTTGACATTTTATTAAGGGCTATCTGTTGCCCACGGCTTCGTCCCCGTGGACCTTAATTCTTTTTCTAAAATAAAAGCCTAAGTCACTCAAAACACAAACCTCAAAACATTTATTTCAAATAAACCAATTACAGGTACTTTTGAATTGTCAAGGGGTCGGTCAGTCAGAAAGATGAAGCTAGTTGCCCATTCTAAAGCGTAGTAAGTTCCTATGGAGAAGAACGGGTAAAAAACTCTTCAGACACTCTTTTAAATCAAAATATTTGTTACAAAATCTTGGTTACATTATTCATGTTGAAATTATACATGTGAGAACTATACATAAAGACGTGCACGTTAAAAGCGTCCGTAATAAAAATAAAAAAAGCAAAATGATTTAAAAAAAATATATAACCCGTGGCAGCTAAAAGATGACCAGTCCCTACTGATAGCGCCCGTTCACGAAAATGACGCATGGACCAGCACTATTCAGCTCAACCATTTTGAAGGGAACTTAATGATCCCTTCAAAATACCATCCACACACGCCACCACTAGCGAGACATTTAAGTGAGCATGACATACCCCTTATAATATCAGCTATCTGCCAGTGAAAGTCTCGTCAAAATCGGTCCAGCCGTTTCGGAGATTAGCCGGAACATACGGAAACAGACAGAAAGACAGACAGCATTTTTGATAATTGTATTTTTGATTTATGTATCGTTTATACTTTCATGTGCATTTAGTAAAAAGCTGTTATTTTTACATCACAGACATTTGAGTTTTATTTATTTGTGTGTATGTATGTATACAGGGTGTAAAAAGACACATCACAAAGCCGTAAACTACGCATACTGTACGTATAGCTAAGTAGCTTTGCGCAAAAATTATTGCTGGGAACCGTATTTTTTTTTTTTTTATAAAAAAAAACAATTTTTTATTGCGCGCAATGTAACGCGAACCCACGCTTGAATGAACGGAGGATTCAGTGTTAGTTAAGCTCCGCCCCTACGCTACGTAGGTAGGTACTTGTTGTTCATTGCGTTTTTGTAACTTCAAATGCGTAATCTGTTAAGATAAATCTAAAATTCAGGTAATGTTTGTTTGGAAAAAAGTTTCGTATTATCGCATAGAATTCATTTTCGTGAAAAAGTAAAAAAAAAAAATGCGACTTTGACCTTCAATATCTCCAGAACCAGTGGATTCCCAGGTATGGTCTAGTGGAAAAAAATGATGCAAATAATGGGTAGAATATGTGGCTTTCGGCTTCGGAAAGTGTCTTTTTACACCCGATAGATAGCGAAACGAAGGAATGTTCTGTCCCTGGTAACACAAAGAGAATTTCGTAGAGTGGGGATAGAATTTGCATTCGCTCGTTTGGTTTAAATCGACCTTAATAAGAAAGAAACGTGGATAACATAAGGGGCCTTGTCCATTACCGAGTATTTAATACGACTAATTTGGCTTTTTGGTTGCTTACCCGCGAATTGAGCTAGAGGATTCGGAGAAAAGGGAGTTAAGGAACCTGGAATATCTGGGGGGTCAGGGCCAGGGGGTTTGTTCTCATCCCTCTTGGATGAAACAAGACAATCACAAGAACAACACACATAAATAGTATCAAGTCACAAAAGCGTCAACAATCACTCAAGAAACAGCTAAAACTTCTAAACGCACGTGCTACCCGAGGTCACCGTGGCGAGAATCCAACTAGGTATAATAATTGTTTTAACCGCAACAAATAGTTAACCACACGTAAGTTGCTTGTGTCTACACAACAAAGGAATGATAGACCGATTGTAGACTGACCAATAATAATCTACAGCTACAATAATCTAATGAGATACGAAGGTACACTCCTACACACGTTATTCCTATTTATATTGGCTTACTTAGTTGTAGTGATGATATTGACTTACATAGGTACTTTTCGGTTTGATCAAAACAGCCTAAATCTGCAGCATATGGATAATGGGCAATGTGTGGGAACGTACACTATTCACCTTTGCAATCCCTAAAAGCGTGCGCAATGATTTCAATAAAGCTCACTCAAATATTTAACTAACACTAAGCCTTTGAACTACACAGTTAGGCAATAATTCTTTCTGCACATGTGGCTTTCCTGCTACCTCATTAACGGCATAATTATGTAAATGTCTAATAGCTGCTCCTAAATTTAGAAATAATAAAAAGCTAATTATTTGTAAAAGAGTAGGTAACCATGGAATTTCTTACCGGCTCTTCTCCATAGGACATAACCAATTGGAACCGTGCTCCTAGCTTTTGACGTTTCATAAGTACCCATGGAGGATTGCGTGAAACAAAATATTTTATTTTTCTAGAAAATCACACAATCTGTCGATAGCGCCACACGTCTACTAACCTATAACCTGCCATGCTATTCTGTAAACATCTCACCGTGAAATCTTGGGTGAAGTGAGCTGTCAATAGTGTCAATCCCTGTGGAATGACAGCTCACTCCACGCTCACTTCCCTAAGTTTTCACGGTGAGATGGTTACAGAATAGCACTGCAGTACATGATTTAGTCTTATAATCTGAGCACGTTTATCTACAAAATAGGGTAAACGCAGGGATTTACCGGAGTCAACGTTTCATAAGAGTAATGCATCTACTATGTAGTTGGGTTTAGGTGCTTAACCAGAAGCCTTGTGGAGCGTAGACGTAGTTATATAAAGGCGGAATTTTAATGGGTCAGACGGAAACGTCATAAGTTTATTAAAAATAGGTAGCATTTGTAAGTTTGTATGTGAGGCTACCTAATCTTCGGAACTGCTGATCCGATTCCTAAAATACTTTCACCAATGGATACCATAGGATAAACAGGGTGGCAGGGACATCGACGCGAAGCCGGTTACCATGGGGTCAGTACATGATTCTGAACCCCCACGTGTTAAAAATTATAGTTGGTTATTAAAAAAAAACAGCTGCTCCATATATTTTAACCGCGTAGGTATTGCACTTTTCTATGAAACAGCAGATTTTTTTTTTAATAACCGACTAAAATTTTTAACTCATGGGGTTTCAGAATCATGTACTGACCCCATGGTAACCGGCTTCGCGTCGATGTCCCTGACACCCTGTATATTATGTAAAAACAAGATATTTCAGGCGGACGAAGTCGCTAGTGGAACGTAGAGCACTTTCAAATTTAAAGATATAAGTAAACTATGAATATTCCTGGGCCCTTTGCGCATCAATATTCACAACTTTGATCTTGGGTTACATACATAAGCAGATCGTTAGGTATTTAGAATTTATTGGTAAAAGACTATTAGAAATCGATTCGCCTACAAATAATTTAACTTCGTGCGATTCGCCTCAAGAAAAAATATATTATTTTAAAGTGGTGATTCGCCCGTTTCGGGCCAGTACAATCGGGCGAATCAGCAATAAGCCAAATTAAAATAGATTCGTAAGTAGATAAGTGACAGCATACACGATTGGCACTTATTGCACGTCATATATTATTGAATGCCAGGCGAAGCAGTTGGCGCCATCGTTCCGATTCGGATGCATGCTGTGAATGCATGTTCAGATAATAATTATGTCTGAAAGAAAAGAATAACTCAGAAAATAAGTTTATTTGCGATAAACATGACGCAAATAAAGAACACAAAAAAGAACAAGTTGATGGTAATCCACGCAAAACGGCCATCGTTCAGCATAATACTGCCATCCTATGCAATACACAGGTCTGTGGCTCTGTCTCGCATAGGATAGCAGTTTTATACTGGTTTCGCTTCAGCACCCTAATTTACGCAATTAGGGTGCTGAAGCGAAACCAGTCAATCACAATCTGTTTCATTTTGAAGGATATTGCTAATCCATTGCTTTATAAATCGAAAAATTTGTCTGCTCAACAACTTAAATAACGCAAGAAAGTTATTGAACTGCCAAAATGAAACAGATTGTGATTGATCGTGTGTTACGCAATTAGGCTGCTGTGTTTGTTTCGTTTGTTCTTCAAATAAAAAAAATCTCATCAAATAATTTATTTGCTAGAATGCAGGTATACAAATAAGGTCGTGAAGAATTAAAGTTGCGCCATACATTCTGCGCAAGATTCGACATGCAACATTTAAATGAACGAATACGATGCTATTATAAAAATAAGCTTCTTCTTCTTCTTTTTAGCGTGGCGATGGCAGAAATCCAAACTAATAATAACAATACGAAAGTTACTCATAATATTACCATATCACGCCTAAACCACAAAACCTTTTTCCTTCACCGATGTCTGTAATGTCTAAAATAAACTCAGAAAGTACATATGAATTGAAAAACTCACATTACTAGGTACTTGCCCGGATTTGAACCCGCATGAGAGACAAGATTTCCATTTCCTTTGTTGTTTTTGAGTAGAGTAGCTAGATTTTATCATATTATTTCGCCCCTTATAAATTAAAATACAAAACTGTATTGCTTCGATGATTAGCTGGTTGATCGCCACTGAACATTCTGACTTACTATCTAGGAGTCGCAGACGTTAATGAAATAGATTCACATTCAATCAATTATCGTGGCATTTCCTGTTCGGACCCAATTATACATACAAGTTGCAGTAATTTAATTAAGTATTCTACATAAATTGCTAATTTTGCTTGCACATCCTACCTCGCACCTACCTACCTTGTGAAGGCTATATATTGTAACACACACACTATACACATACAAATTAAAATAATTTATTTTGTTACATAGCTTCATAAACTTGTTTCAAGTTAGAATAAAACGAACCATCCACCGCCAGCTAAACTTAGTTAGTTTGCATAGTTGAGCCGTTTTCATGTAGGTATGAAAACCTATCGGCTTTCAACTTAATTATCTGTTACCCGCATTTTCCTATTAAATGAACAGTACTTACCAAGTCATTCAAATTGAAAAAAATAATATATCAATAAAACTAAGTGTTGCGACACCATCACAATAAGGAATAGGGTTGGACCCAAAATAATATCCTACGGCGTTCCCCAGGGTAGCATTTTGGGTCCAACCCTATTCCAAATTTACGTCAACGATCTGTGTCAATTGAACCTTCCTAATTGCAATATTTACGCCTACGCTGACGATACTGCAATCGTGGTCCGTGGCTCAACTTGGGATATGGTAAGGGCAAATGCGGAAGCTGCAATGTCTGATATACTGATATGGCTAAACTCTAACCTGCTAACACTAAACCTAAATAAAACCACTTACATTCCTTTCGGGTTAAGACGTGGTGGAACCCCTGGATCAGATTTCACCCTTGTAGCCCACTCCTGTCCTGACCGCAGGGTACCTTGTGCCTGTCCCACCATGATCCGTTCAGACACTGTTAAGTACTTGGGTGTACAGATCGATTGCGGACTTAGGTGGGACAGGCACATTGATACCCTTGCCTCAAGAACTATGCGTCTTATCCACATTTTCAAGTCCCTCAGAGATTCTGCCGATGGTACAACGCTGAAGATGATTTATTACTCCCTCTGCCAATCTATTCTCGGGTACTGTATAATAGCATGGGGTGGAGCAGCTAAAACCCTTCTTATTAAAATAGAAAGAGCACAAAGAGCAATACTAAAAGTAATGATAAAAAAACCTTTTAGATACCCAACTTCTGAACTCTATGCTGACTGTAAAGTGTTAACAGTGCGGCAGCTCTTTGTGTTCAAGGCAATACTAAGGACACATAAGTACCTCCCACCTCCGGACCGGAACAAACGCACTTTAATCATACCCAGTACCCAGCACAGAACCACTTTCGCCCGGCACCAATTTTACATTCTTGGTATCTATCTGTACAGGAAAATCAATAATAAAATAAAAATAATGGACCTAAACTTTCACAACCTGAAAATCAAACTGAATGAATGGCTACTGCAAAAAGACTACTCTTTCACGGAGTCTTTACTTACGTTCATAGAATAATCTCAAAATCATTACTCTATCCGACTCACACTCAACACACGATCACTCACTCATCTACCAACCCTTATCCCTGCATACACACACACTCCCTCTCACTCGCACCCTTAGAGGTACGCACTCACTCCCATACTCTCCACTCATACACTTACACATACTAATGATTACTCACTTACACAGTACACTCAAACACATTTACACACCGGCACACAAATGCATCACTTAACAAATGCATCACTTAACCACCCTTGCGCTAAACACCCTGGCTGCTGCTATACCTACATGACTGATCGCCTCGAATGGCCTAACACTGTCTCCTAAGATACAGGACTACCTAGTTTAGGGGACAGGGTTACATAATCTGTGTAGATTTATGTAGTTATACGAGTACCATGCTTTTTGTAACATCTGTTTTTGTGTATCATGAATCTTGTGTGTATCGTAATAAAGATTATTATCAGTCGGTCGATTGTGTAAAAATATCAACGTGAAACTTAGGTGAAGTGATCGTGAAGTGAGCTGTCACTGTCACAATTCGACCGGCAGGATGCTAGGGATTAACACTATTGACAGCTCACTTCACCCAAGTTTCACGGTGATATTTTTACAGAGTCGACCGGCTGGTATTAATTTATTATTTCTTTGTTATTATGTATAAGTTGTGAAAAATGCTCCTGCTTTTGTACTTTCTGACGTTATTTTATTATTGATAACACGATAACACAGGGAAGTAAAATGTAAGGAAGTATATAAAGACGGTTTTAAATTGTTTTATTTTACAATGTGCACGAGCCATACATTCTATGGAGTTAGACGTGGACGTCCACTAAAATATCGTCACGTTAGAAATGATAAAAGCGCACGTTCCTGTCACATAATCCCTCCATCTTCCCCTTATTAAGCCTCGTGCAGACAGGCGCGACGGGGACGGGGGTTTTCTTAGAAATTATTTTGTTAGAGTCACGTCGCGCCGATCTGCACGAGGCTTTAAACAACGGAATGATATGTGCAATGTGCATAAGTAGTTTGATTAACACCGCTATGACTAGCTAGATGTAATCAATGCCTGGATCTGGCCACCTGATCACCTCTGCTCGGCGGGATGTTCCGTTTAGTAGGCGAGTGACTGGCGCTCTCCGCAATTACGAAAACACAGACGGCCTTGCGACCGCTTTACTGCGGACTATCTTACATTACATCTTACTGCCTACTGGCTATATAGCTAATCACACGGTGAAAATATGCGAGAACTGTTTCTGTGTTCAATGATACTGGCCAGACGCGATTTTAAATTGGAACGCGTTTTGAACTGTACTGAAATAAAAAGATAATGAGATTTTAACGTACTAATGTAATAATGTTTCACGTTTCACCCAATGACAGCAATAAAATGTTCAATAAACTTCATTTGTGTTGCCTAAAACAATGATGTATGATATATTCGATAAATATTGATACTTACAGTTATTGTACCAACTATATATGAAATGGCATTAAAGATAGGAATCCACTCAGCTTTTTAATTAAATAAAAGTTGGTGTTAAGGTTTTGTTTATTTAATTAAAGAGCTGAATGGATTCCTGTCTTCGCATAGTTTTTTATTTCCATATTATATATATTTCTAGTAGCCCCAACAGACGTTGTCCTGACCGTATGCAGTGCCACCTACCGGAACTAATTGTGAATCTAAACCATCCAGTGCCCCACTGAAACGCACACAAAAAATTTCATTATAATTGGGTCAGTCGTTAAGAAGGAGTTCAGTGACATACAAACTAACAGAAGACTTTTTATAAAGACGATACACATAAACCTTCCGGGTTCAATTCTCTAAATCATGGTGAATTCGCATGAAAATCCGTAGCGTAGTCTACAAGAACAACGCAGTCACAGACGAAAAGCGACTTTAAGTGTTAAAGTTTATGTTTTTGTAAATACAAATTATTATTATAATACATTACTAATTCATAAAATGTACCTAAAACATATAAAAATGACTCATATATGCAGTTAGTTTCCAGACGGCTCTACATGAAATCTATCAGCCGGGCCGTTATTGCTTCCGCAATTTTCGCGATATAGATGTGATTGTAATCACGATATCAATAAGTACTACTAGTACAACAAACTATAGTTTGTCTTCAAAAACTACCAGTTGTACTACAAGATATTTACTTTAATGTTTAAAAAACGAATATCCAGAAAAAACAAAAAAAAAAGAATTCGTATCTTCGATTATAAAATGTCCATAACGAAGATAAGTTCATTAGCTAACCAACATTTAATTATCAATTTCCTTAAAGAGCTGGACGGCAACGTCTGTAACTTTACCGACCAGCACTTTGTATTTATACCCAATTATTACACTCCTACCGAAATACCCCAAAAGCTTCAACGAAAACCGTTAAAAATTTTAATATCAAACGAATGCACTTGTTAGCCTTATGAATACACTACTAGGCAGGTATCGGTACTTATTTATTTATTTAAAATATCTACGCCAACAGTATGTACCTATATACAATAGGTACGTTGTACATTGGTACTTATACTTAATACTTTTATATCAATAAAGAAAATAATAATAATTATTATATTATCACTAAACTACAAAGATATGACGATTAGGTGTATTTATTATATTTATAGTTTTTAATAGTATGTTTATATCTTTATATTTAAATAAATATTTTTTCCTCAATTCTCGCTATTGCACCTACCTCTGTTTGTCTCTGCATCACACAAAGATTGACTGGTAGATAATGCCTGGCATTAAGTCCGCCTCGGTACATTTGTGTGCTTGAAGTATTAAATAAGTAAATAATGAAGAAAAAGACATGTTGCGCCGACCACAAATAAATTGGGATACTGGCAGGAGAGTGATGATGATATGATGATGACTGCACAGACAGAAGAATCAGTCAGAGACACGTTATTAAAAGTATGCTCTAGATATTTTAATTTACCTAACAGTAATAAAAAATAAAATAATATACCCAAATTGCATTCTTAGAACGAGGTCACGTGTGTTTACAACTTTTTATATATTCCATTCGTCAAGAACAACTTTATATTATCTCAAAGAACAAGTTTTTTTTGCAGTTCTTTAATCTGAGAACACTATTCTTATTTCAAATTATAAAAAAACTTATCAGTTTTATACTTATCTATCACCTGCCCGCGACTTCGTCCGCGCGTTTTGCCACAGCACTCTGCAATAGCGTAGGTTTCCATCAGTGTAGTATTTTTTGAAATCAGATAAGAAAGAAAATACGTATATTTGCGGTAAACATGACGCAAAGAAAGAATTAATTACCTTTTTACATCCAAACTTACAACCTTACCTTTTTATAATATTATAGTGTAGACTAGGAATAATAAAAGTCTGTAAATAATAATTATGTGATCATTTTGAAAAGCCAATCGACGAAGACAAAGTGAAATGATGTGACTTTTCAGACTGTAGAATTAAACATGTGCCTAGTTCACATTTCAACAAATTCATTAACCTCGCGCAAATACACAGTGTGTAATTAAGTAATAGCTCAGTAAATCTACTTTCGATCGATTCCAAGGACTGTGGTTACGATATTATGAAGCGGCCGCGGCCGCTGTACGTAGAAAATACGGTGCGTGTGCGCAGCGAGACCGGTCGGCGCGAGTGACCGGTATGCCTGGGAATTTTCCATGCTTTCCTCGACGACTCGCCGCCTGTCGGTGCGACGCGGTACCTTCAAGGGAACACTGAACACGTCGAGTGATTGCATCTCTGTTACGCCAACACTTACGGAGAGAGCTCTTCAATTATTTCGATAAGGAAATTTGGGCTCATTTTTTACGCGACCAACGGTTCATGTCAGTTACTCTTTCTGATGTTTATCTTTTATTTGAAACGAAAATGAACATTATATTATATTATTTCACTGCGGTTTTCACAAAGCGTACTCGTATTACAAGCAAGGTGAAACTCAAACTCTGGCGCCCTTCAAGACGACCCGTCATACAACTCGCGCCATTTGAACATTTCTGGAGCCGAAAAATTGTCGGAACTATAATGTACGCGCATCGCTGGCAGGCTTGCGGCGACTCTTTTAGAATAGTCCACAATTCGTCCAAACCTGAATGGGCAGATATTGTGTGGTCGCGTGCCAAATGGTCGCGCCAGGCGCTTGGCACTTGGCACGCCAGGCCGCACGGAACACGGAGCCCGCTCGAATGATTTAGCGACTGAAGTTCAAGGCCAGCGTCGAAATGTTGCGTGATGCTGATGAGTCAGGTCGTTGCATTGCAGCGCGATGCAGCAGCAAATATGTTCTGATAACGACTGACAGTAATAACTGACGATGTAAGTACCGAACGCCGATTACCCAATACGTGGAAATACAAATAAAACGCGCATTCTACACAACAAATCTGGCACCGACTTCAAGGGCGTAGAATAAGAAAATAAATCAACATTTTTCACAGCATTCTCAAACCGGGTAAAAGGTGAAAGCTTCTGGGAATCATACATAACAGCTATTTGTCAGCCTCACTTCGACAGCGCTGCCTGTTTTGCTCGTTCTAATTATCAATAATCCATCCGACTATTATATCTGTACCTACACTATTCATGTGCTTGGCAGTCTTTCCTACAAGGAACCAATCCAAGACCAGTAAGTAGTCAGTAGAAAAAAGAAATAGAATTCATTGGCAAGTGTGAAGATTTCAATTTGAGGTACTTTCCGCAGTAAAGACGTAGAAAGAATTGTCTCAAGTCCAAGGTTAAACTGAAAAAAAAAATCTCTCAGACATTCTCTTTAGTGTTACGTTAGTTTGGCGGACACTAGCTGGTCTTATATAACCGTTGTAGGAAATATAAATAAGCTACAGAATACTTTAAATAAGCATTACCTACATAAATACAGCTATGTAATATTTATTTTAAGTCATGCACAATGTTTACATGACAATATGTTTAATGTCCGCGTCTATGTTTAGATACATATGTACAGTGTGTTAAAGCCAGCCAAACGGGGCGATGATACCAATATTGCCCCGAGCTTACTGTTCTGAACCCTGCTTGCGTCACACACAATCAATCACAATCTGTTCATTTTGACAGTTCAACAACATTCATTGCGTTACTTACGTTGTTGAGCAGACAAATTTTTTGAACTTATGATGCAATGGACTAGCAATATCCTTCAAAATTATTCGAAGTATGATTGATCGTGTGTTACACAATTGGGGTGAGGGTGATGAAGCTGACTGTATTGAATTATATGTTCCTAGGATGTGAATAATAAGCTCCTTGATAGCAGTCTTTTTTAAACGAAAGCCCCCTGGTAGCCGACAAAAACTAAAATATAGAAAATATGCACCCACTTCCAGCTTACTTGGTGGTACGACGAACCATTATCTCTTAAAACCAAAGGTCTTGGAACAGAGGATCTTGGCAACAGGCCGGCAAGCAATAAATGGTTCACCGTAATGTCAGTGGTCGGAAAAGTTTCAGGGGTGAATATACTCATAACAACTAACAACAAGAGTTTAACGACTTTTGGAAATGTAAATGAAACAATTCAACATCGCTCACTGATATTTTCAAGTGGAAGCTCAATAACGCTTACGAACTATGCCCAGGGTAAGACCTCTCTTAGGCCCTTCCTGTTTTTCCTGGTAATGCTAGCGCTGGACAACATGTGGTCTTCGCCTATTACCAATAAACCGCGATCAGTGGTAACCCTCCCACTACGAAAGTCACCCCTACAATACGACTTACGATATTAAAGTGCTGACAATGTCAAATTGTGCAGTTGACCATTCAGCTTAAAAAGCGTAGCAGTAACTTTCACAGGAATTCTCTAGTTCTTTATCAAAAATACCTTAATCATCAACAACGTCCACTGCTGGACGACATAGACATCTCCAGTTCCTTTGAAATTGATGTTAAAGTGCTTAAAATAGCCATTAAGGAACAATTACTAGAAACTAGACAATTTGCAATCCACAATATGTTATGAAAAATGTCAGTAATACGTGTACACTTCATGATCGGTTCACAGAGGAAGATCCCGGCAATATCAACATTATTTATACCAGTCCCGTGCTTCGCAAAGTGTGTAATATTTCACGTTCGCATTAATTGACGAGCACATGTTTCTGTATTTCGGAGTAATGTGCAGTTGGAGAGCTGCCCCGCCGAACATCAAATACTACGCACACATAGCCGAATAAAACAGAAACACAGCAAAATGGGAGAGCTAAAGAATTAACTTTACTATGCTCTCACTTTTCATAGGACGGCTGTCCTGCAGTTGTTACTGCTACAAGCATAGCGTCTCCTTCTTCTTTATGTTTTAACTGACAATATATAATGTTCATCATATCCTAGTCCTACTGAAGTACCCCAGTCATAACATGCCTGATCTGTTAATTAGTAGACATTAAGAATGAAGCGACTGTTAATGATCTAAACTGCTCTATTTTGATCATCCCACCGATTTTTGCACGTGTCTATATTCATCTATTCTCCAAGTGTACCTTCTGTACCTTCTTCACAGTTTTCACATTCCTATCACACGTGTCTGTCTGAAGCACGTGCGTTTTGCCAATCAATTCTTGTCGTTGTCTTCACATATTGCCGCCGGCAAAGGCGTGGGCTAAAGTGTAGCGAATTATGAACACTGCTTCATTTGCTTGCACATATCTAACAGTACTTAGCCATGAATTAAGTGGTTCTAGTGAGCGAAGTGTAGGTGTTTGACATAAGACACATAAATATTGGTTGAAACAGGCTTTTGGGTTGAATAGAATAAGATGGCAACCTTCTCTAGGGGGTTAACCTGTTATTACATAAAATGGCGACAGAAACCAGCAAATTTTGTTTTTTTTATTGCCCAGTTCAATATTTTTGTGCAAATAACTCCCAACGGCCTTCAATTTGCAGGTGTTTGTTGTCGGCGGTTTGCGATAGTGTTCCGAAGTCAGCCTAATACCTAGGTAATTATTTGTAAATATGGAAACGTACCCACAAAAATAAGCTATATCTTTCCGTAAAGTATATTTAGTAGTGTCCCTGACTCATAGTAGATACCTGCTCCTGTACATGGTCATTATTTACATTAAACGAATTAGTCACACGTTTACACAGTTGCGGTTTTGTATGCTCTCCGAATTATTTAATAGGTAATCGATAATAATACTGATGGTAATAAACATACGTCTTTGACATTCTTGTTTTTTACTCTAGCGTAGGTACCTTTTTTTTACTCAGAAGAACGAGTACCTATATTTTAAAACTCTTCAGTTATTAATTTGAAAGGTAACATGCATCATGCGTACCTACAATGTTTGTAAATAAAACGCTTAGAATCGGACATCGAAACTTGGGTCAGGTCGTGAGAGCTTCGCATTGACAGCACCTCATGTGTATCCATCCTCCTAGTATATAATCAATAGCTAGGTTCGGATAGGGTTCGGGTCTTAAGATATTTCCTTACAATTATTTACAGACCCTCCTCCCTCCTTGAGGTTAACTTGATACAAATGAGATTGGAACCCCTCAATATAATAGTTTCCAAGTAGGTATTACAGTAAATTACCTTTGTGTTATGTTCCTCTGTCAACTCATACGTAGTTACGTTCCTATAATACGTAAATTATGAAACAACATAAAGTCTAGCACACAGGCGGTTTGACAATGCAATTAATAGCAATGCTATATATTATACTTGGTTATAGCCCGGGTTTTATTGATCATCTTAATTAAGATACTCGTGTATTATATGAAACATTTTTCCTTATAACAAGGCGTCCAATACTGACTTAAAAATAACAAGATTGTCTTCGTCACATATACTCGTAGGACAGCTATATTTTCCTCCATAAATTAGCCGAATATTGTATAATAATAAATATATTAGACTAACTTAGACCAACTTTATTACCACCCTCCGATACAACATTGTTCTTTGAACTACTAATGTCGGCAACAATCTAAAGTTAGTTCCTAATCATATTATTTTCTGGCTAAAAGAGGTAGCTTTGAGCCTAGATACCCATCTAGGCTCAAAGCCCCACCATACAAATAATAAAGAGCCCTCTTTTAGTTTCTATCAACATGGTACGGTCATACACATGGGTTACATTGGCATGGTTGGATGATTCGTGGTTGACATTGGTTTGGTAGTGTATACCTATACACCATACAAATAATAAAGAGTATTATATAGCCATAAGTGTTCCTGCCACTAATCTTGCTAATATTTCAGCTTTCCGATTGCTGTCTTCAATTGAAGGCCCTTGCCTTTGTAGACCAAACCTAAGCCACCCCGATAATAACAGTTTCGTTCAATCCTTGATTGCCGAGCAATAAATACCTTCGTCGTAATGATAGACAAAGCGTTAGTTGTTGGAACACCCCCTTCCAATTATTAACAGTATTACCGACGGCTATGGTACCTACTAGTAATTGGTGGTACTGCCTGTTAGTGTAGCTCAGATAGACTAGGAACTAGATGCGATGCTGTACAGGTCTGTTCGCTACAGACAAGACGTTTTACCAGTAGTAGTACCAACTCTAATGAAGCCAAAGACATAAAGATCTTTTTGAATTACGTATCAACTTAGTTTGGGTCAGGGTACTTGCATTTCAACAAAAGAAACCGCTCCATGAGAAAATAAATCTTTGGGGAAAAAGGTTGATGCTTTAAAAGTCGTCGACCCGAACTTCGCTTTGCCTACGTCATCCACCAAAATAGTTTTTGAAGCAGAATGCAACTTTGCCCCTCCATGTATGTTTTTGAGTGTTTGTTACTTGCGAAAATACAGCAATCGTCTGTCAAACCGGCCTTGGTTTCGGAAACCTGTTATGGAAATTTCTTTTTCGCAAGTTAGCAGTGCCCGGTGGAGTTAAGTAGCGGTAATTAAGGCGACGACGTGGGCTCGCGGTGCGCGGGCGCGTCCGGGCTCCGCACATGCGCGCCGCGGCATTAAACGATTGCAATGAAATCGCCGCGAACGCAGCTGGGGGATTCCGCTACGATTTGTTGTTGACCTAGAAAGTGCATTTTTGCAAAATATTGTCTTCCTGGCTCTTGGCATGTACAGAAGTGAATGATAATCGTGTGTTCGAATCAGCCTTGGGATCTATTTCAAGTTTTACAAAATGTGCTAGATTCTAGATGTTCTATGCAAGATGTGCGTTAGGTCCATTATCTTTAAAATAACAAAGCATTGAACCATGCCTGCTCATTGCCGGTTGGTAATTTTATATCATTAAGTCCAGATTTCCTTAAGATACACAACGTTTTCCTTAACACGAAAACTCACCTTGGTATTTCCCATGTTTCAAATTCCCAACGCAGCGCTTAAGAAGCTGGTCTGACGAATAAAATAAAATATAAATCGTTAATTAGAGAATAAATCGCATAGGGTATCGAAAGAACACCCATGACAAAATTAGAATGGAGTACTATAATTACACAAACACACGTCTGCGTAGACTTGTTTAGTATTTAAACGCGACCTTGTATCACATAACTTACAAAAAATATTTGCAAAGCCATCAACAATGGAGTACCTATTATACCTTTTGCCATAGGTACTGATTTACATTTACATCTAACTATAAGTAGTACTAAAGCAATCCTTGTCTCGAGATTTCCCCATTATTGCTTTAGCCACTTTAATTGTTCTTTTACGTCACAAATTGCTTTTAAATTGTGAATATAAATCGCGTAAGCGGGACAACAATGTGAAAGATGTTTTAATTTTAGATAAAACTTACGCAATTGCGCTGTGTGACGGAGTAGGGAACGGCTGTTATTTTTAGTTGTTATATTTTTTTCATATTTTGTCATGAGGGCGTGTACCTATTGTGACTGGTCATCGCAGTTGTTGATTGGGATATTGACAATCTGTCGTAACTCTGTGATAATGGTTTTTAAACTGACAGTTCGCACTGACCTATGAAATGCCAACCTGCCTACTGTTTCGGCGTTTCCGAGCGCAGTAAGTGAGCTCTGAATTAATTCCTGAGCGAAGTGAGGGAGTTACGACTAGAATCCTGAGTGCAGCCAGGGATTCAAGCTGGCATAACAGACTCCTTTATCCCCGAGGAGAATACTATACTTTTTGCACCTACTTACTGCGAAGTAATACAAACCTTATATATCTAAGAGATTCTACACTAGAGTAATCGAACCGTGACTCATTCGGTAAGAAAGATAGTCAACAAAAAAAATCTTTTCCTGAAAATAATAAAAGTTTTTTCTTCGCTCAGCTTCGACTCAGACAAAATGAATGGCTAAGCTCTTTAGCTGTTAGCTCATTTAGGTACTCTAATCTATTTGTAATGAGAGGTAGTAGGTATATAATTATGTTATCTGCAATAGTTTATTGTGTCATTCATTTGCCTGCAATTATACTTTATGTAATGAGATCATTGTAACTTGTTATTTCGACAGAGCATTTTCTGTCGCTACCCTTTTTTATTTTGCCAATTGTCTACCTATCTATTAAATTAGGATGAACGAATGAAATGAATCTGGATTCCAAGTCTTCTAAATTAAATGATACATAATCTACAAATCATCTTTGTTTACCTAAACGTCGTAATCCACATAAGCGAGGTCAACATAATTGATTTAAAAAATAACGTGTGAATGTGTTACAGAATTACCCATCTGTAATAATTCCTCACTCTCAGTGAAATCCGGTTGTATCTGGTTAGATCGACGAACGCCGGGCCGCTGCAGGCTGGACGTGGGCAGGGTTGCCTCTTAGTCCGATATTATTTATTGTTAATGTATTTAAAAAAAAAGCCTATAGTTTTCACCCCCCCGTTTTATACATGTACAAATTATTATCATTATTTTAAAACTATTTGTTTATCTATTATGTATACTTATATATTTCACTGTAAACAAAGACAGTTTCTATGTTTTTAATTAATTTTTATATTTCTTTGTATTTCAGAATAGTTTAAGAAAACTAAAATTATATATTTGGCGTTGAACATGATTTCTAATAGTACGAGCTACGTCACGTTGATAATATGCACTATGCACACATTGGTACATACTATGTAGGTACCTACGGAGTGCTAATTTTCGAGAATATGGTGACAGTTACGACATTCTTAGGATTCATTTGCGCTCTTAGTTAATCTTTAGTAACTTTTGTTTAAAAAAAAAAGTATGATAAAACATGCAAAGAATTTAGGTACCTCCTTGGTAAGTAGGTACCTACTTATTTCGGGCTTCAAATTCAAATTCAAAAGTCATTTATTCAAACTAGGCTGAGAATCAGCACTTTTCGAACGTCAAAATTACATACACAGTCCCCCAAAACGAATTCAAAATTCAAATTCAAAATATTTTTATTTCACATAAACCTACAAGGGCACTTATGAAACGTCAGAAGCTAGGTGCACGGTTCCAATTGGTCGTTTCCTATGGAGAAGAGCCGGCAAGAAACTCTACGGTTCACCCACCCTTCACCACTTCCTAGTGCGTTTGCTGGGAAGAAGAAGTGGCGCAACAAACTCCCCAGCAGCACTGCTGTCTGTTCAATTAGAAAGAAAAAAAAAAAGATTCTATATAATAGTTTTTTTTTTTTCTTCGGCAAAACATTTTGCTTTTTTTTCTGCACACTCTTTTGCACTTTTACAATGAATAATTAATTACACAATTACGAATCATCACAAAGTATCGATTAGTCTTTTCTTTTCCATTTTCGCAACGAAAGTGTTGACCCTGCGTGAACCTGGCCCGGCCGGTCTCACCATATGGTTCGCAACCAATTGCTGACACCATATTAAATATATTATTATCTTATAGCTCAAGTCAATAACAACATTTATTTACCGTTCACTGATAGGTTATATTTTAACAAAATTAAAATGTTAATGTTTACCAAAAAAAAAAATGCATTGCCAAACAGAATAGACATTGAAGTTAATAACATAACATCACGCCTGTAATCCCCGGAGAATTAGGCAGAGGTGTATCTACAGCCACATGTAATAGAGGGCGAGCCTATTGCCATCAACCGGGCCGAACTTGCTACATCATTTCGTTTCAACGTTTGTTTAAAATACACATGAATCAACGGCAAAATAATTCGATTCGAATCGAATTATTTCAGGTTGATGAAAAACTATTTCTTTAAAATCAATAAAACCAAACTAATGACCAAAATTGCGTTTTTTAAGCTCAATGCACTTACCTCACTGCAAGTTGTTTGTGAGACGTCATAATTGGACTCAGATATTTTATTGTGCGTTTCAAAACTAATTTTTATTTGTATTTCTCTGAGTTCGGTGGCCAAAGCAAAAAGTAATTATGAGCATATATTTACACTACTGGTCACAATGGATGGTTTTTTCCACATAATGTGTACACAAAGTTTTTCTGTTTAACTATTTACAGACACCGAACACATAAAACGTGACATACACATTAGTTTTAGACAAAATACATCCGTCTTAAGGCTGGTACACACCAGCGCGACGCGACGGCGCGACGCGACTCGAACAATACAATTTCTAAGAAAACTTGACGGTATAACAATAACCGGTGTCGCGTCGCGCTGTCGCGTCGCGCTAGTCTGCACAAAGCTTTACTGTTAAATACAAAGTACCCAAGAATCGAATGAAAATAAGCGGGTACCTATTGTAGTAGGAATCGAGTACCTAAATAGGTACAACAAAATGGTAACATTGTTGTGTTCATTTGCCTCATTTACACAAGTAGGTAGGTACTTATATTTTGTGTGCGGTTATATAATTCTGCACGTCACTTTATCGTGGACGACGACGTCTTTGAGTTTATAATTCTGCACGTCATGTGATCGTGGACGTTGACGTCGACAAGTTTATAATCGTGCACGTCACGTTATCGTAGACGTCGACGTCTACGAGTTTACCGTTGATGTTAAAAAAAACATCGGTGCACGTCCACGTTATCGTGGACGGAAATTTAAAAGTGTCTTATTATTATATTATTATATTATACAAAAGACTTAAACTATCAAATAAATCCTAACATCGAAATTGGCAACGTGTTTCAAACAAACTAAATAGTATTGATAGGCCGACTACGGGTTTTGCCAATCTTTGACTAGCTGTAGTGACTTAACTATTGAATATATTTGATTAATTTTTCGTAGGCACACCGGGAACGTCTTTAGATATAAGTACGCAGTTTAATTTATTATCGTATTGTCGTACGCTCACACATCGTCTCCACCTTGTATATTTCCATACGAAATTATAAAAGTGCCCAATCGTAACATATTTTTCCTACGTGACTGTACGCACATTTGTTAAAGAACCGTTTCTTAAAAACATGGATTCTATTAGGTACCTACACGTAATTTATATTAAGATTAATAATTTTAACAATACAGGGTCATATCAAATTAGCTAGCAAAACTCCGTTGACGTGATGGTATCTCAAGTTAGATACCATCACGTCAGCAGAAAATAAATTAATTTGATGTTTTTTTTTGGGGTTATGAACAGCAGTGTAATTGGATTATCAGTTTAAAAAACATTTTTTTAAACTTATATACCAATCACGTCTGCGGAGTTTCGCTAGATATTTTAATTTGACCTTGTATGGTAAAATAAACAATAAATACGGCTAAAACTGTAAAAAAAACACGTTATTTGTAGTAAATGCATAAGGGATAAAATTTTAGTAAAACTACCACAAAGACAAGTATGTGTCGTTTCAAGTAAAATAATATTAAAGTTGAGATTGAAGAAGCCTTTGCATAACAGTGGGACAAAATTAAACTCTGACATTATTAACCTACCAATTAAGAATATCCCAAGTGGGTACTGCACACTTAGCATGATTACAATAGACAAAAAAAATGTCGACAGAAGAATAGACAAAATGACAGATAAACAATCACAATCTGTCATTTTGTCTATTCTTCCGTCGAAAAAACCCGTAGAAAACCCGTTTCTATGGTTGTCATGCTACGCGTGCAGTATGACACTCGCTAATCTTATAGGACCGGTTATGGAAACGTACTGAGGGGGCAATGTGTCAATTTGCTCCACGGTTTGTACCATGAATGCACTCATTCATGGTACCTTTACACCGCCCGCCGTCTTATAAATCATGTCATATCAATAAAAAATATTTGAAGCTTTAACGATTTGATTTATATATGTACTGCCTTGTTGTGTTCTTGGGTTTTTTTATCAGGAATTTCTCGGTAGCAGCCCGGCGGAGTCTATATTCCTGCCTGGTTGATGGTAATTGGCTCGCCCCCTATTAATTTATTAATTTTTCAGACAGCATAATCCAATTTGTTAGTAAAATATTGCTTTTAATAGTTAAAACTATTAAAAGCAATATTTTATGTTATTTCACACATAAACGCATAATTTTTTTGAATGTTTGGAACTTAAACATAACTGGTGAAATGTGGGTGTTACGATAGCAGTCACGAGCGTAAATATATTACTATGTAGTTAGTCGACTACTCGTAACGACTGTCAGAGATCTGCAAATGACAGCCGGGCACGGAAGGGTCACGGTACGTTGTTGATTTTCACCCAACCCTAGGACCAACCTCGGCAAGCGTTGCCTAACCTTGAAGATAGACCCATGCGCCTGTTATTATTTAGCCACGAGCCCCCAATAGAATACAATATTGGAAGCAAAATTATGCACCATAAAACAAAATTCACAAAATAAAATGTTATCTATAATGATTATGAATGACGGTCAATATCAGTAAATCACTAGTGTTTATCAATATAATAGATCTGTCGATTGATTGTTTGAAAAAACCTTAAGGTCAAAATCATTGTAACGAGTACAGTACATACACAATTATCAGCCGCACTCATTGATCGAAGGCTAGCTGAGGTCGTTATTTTATTTTTATTGTATTTTTTTTTCTATTTATGTTTCAATTAGTGTTTTTAGTTTAATTTGAGATCTCCTGTGCTTGTCTCAATAAAAACTTTTTCTTTCTTTCTTTATTTCTTTCTTCACGGGTTGTCAAAACCCAAAAGTCTGACAACCAGTTACCTAGTTACTGGGTTGTGGAGGTCAGATAGGCAGTCGCCCATGTAAAATACTGGCATCCAGCTGCATCCCGTTAGACTGAAAGCCGACCCCAATATAGTTGGAATAAAGCTAGGCGGATTAATTGAGCTAGATACTACATAACTGTTTTTACGTCGAGTAGACATTAATAATATTATAAGAGGTAAAATTTGTGAGTTTGTATGTATCTTCGGAACTACTCACCTATGTCCGATTTTATGTTAAAACAAGCAAATTCTCGCAACCGAAGTCGCGGACAGAAGCTAGTGTAATAGAAACATTTAGTTCAGAAACGAATGCGAATATAAAGTGTCAATAGATCACTTTACGTTAAACACGTTTAATTTTTATTATTGCCTAAAATAATGATCTACCTATCTATAAGCTATATTTTGTAATTTTCCATTACAATAATATTGTTTATAACAATGTTATTGTCATGGAAAATTACAAAATTTTGTGATTTGAATAATTAAGTCATCAAAAAAACGTATTAAAACTATTAATTTGAATATATTATGATTATATGAATGTTTATTAATTAATTAATTATTTATTTAGTAGGCATGGAAAGATTAACGATCAGTTGATAGTATTATTATTTCGCTTGTTTGATTGCTTATATGATATGGAATATATGTTCAAATGTATGTAGGTACAGAGGTAACAAGAACGTTTAGCATTCTGATGGTCATTCCTTACCAAACAACCCTCAAGAAGATTTGAGGAAAATCATCTAGGTAAACTCTAAGGTTGCCTACGTTTTCTGAAGGTTAACAAACTTTGCAACGCTTACATAGACAGATTTAAACTCTAGATTTATGTGTGTTTAATGTCATTATTATAACACTCAATCTAAACTGCAAACTAAATAAATAAATAACAACATTCAAGTGAACATGAATCAGCCTAGCCACATTTGGCAAGATTCTATTTTTATCGCCAGTTATTTTTACACAAGCCATTTCCCAATTTGGTAGGCGTGATAATTGTCAATAGCTCATCGACCTAGGACACTGAGGATGTGGGGAATCTCGCCAGAGTACGTCGACAATTGAGTCATCTGCATAGCCGGCGGGAAGACGGTCGTTACTCGTCTGATTGAAGACCGGCTAACTTTAGATGATCTGACCTACACTTTAATATAGCTCTTTGAAGGAAAATGTGGATCGGCTATAAATATATACGAGTCGCAATTTTATCATTGCTTAAATATTTGGAGTTCAAAGTCATATTTATGTCACCCACACCAGAATTTCAGCATTTTCCGAGTAGATTCGGTATTAGCTGGAAACGAATCAGCTGTTACCTCGCAAAAGTGGCATGTAGGTAGTCCGTTCATTTAAATATCTTGTGCCAGCGGCCTCGCCCTCGTGCATGGCGGAAGTTATCCCACGGGAACGTACCACCGGGATAAAAAGTATGTGTATGTATTCTATGTATTAATCCCGGTGATAAACTATCTGTGTGCCAAATTTCATCCAAATCCGTTCAGCCGTTTTTGCGTGATTGAGTAACTTATAATGTTCAAACATGCAAACTTTCATATCAACTAGGATGGACCTGCTCTGTTAGCGCCTATATACTCTTTACAATTTGAAATCTTACTTGTATCGCACTGCCCTTCAAAAGAGAATTAATTAATCTTTTGAAACTGCATTTTCTTTGAGCTCTAAAGTATGTCAATTGTTGCAAAATGACTGCACACAGGACTAATGGCAGCTTCAATGAAGCAACACAAACGCCAACAATAGAGTCCTTAACAGGCAAAGAAAGACCTGTAAGTGCCAATGACGGCCATCCTTATCAACTCCTGCTATTATGAAACTAACTACACAACGCTAAAGGAGCAAGGTCTCTGAAGATTTGTTTACAGGTTGAACAGGCTATTTTGTGAAAAAGATTCACTTATAACTTTTTTTGAAGTCATCACCAACATTCCGAGCGGATGTTGGTGATCCTCTCATGCACGAGCAAGTACCAATATGACTCTTTTAGTTGATATGTAATTTCTAAGTTAATCGTGGATATTACTGATATTGGCGAAAGAAAACATCGTGAGGAAACCTGGACTTACAGTTAAAAGTTTGAAATGGCCAACCCGTCTTGAGTAGGTAAGCCTGGTGATCAATGCTCGTGCCTTCTCTGTAAGAGAAGATTCCTTTGCCCTGCAGGGAGACAGATCATCATCTTGTGTACAATCGCACCTTTTCAAGGACCACAACTGCATGTTCAGCAATGTTATCTTCACTCACAACCTTTCAGAATGAATCACGGACTAAGTAAGTAACTTTCGCTCGTAAGACTATCATGTCTCAAGGACCGCTACTGTGCGACGAACACTTGAAACTAATCCTTTCATAACTAGATATGATTAGTATTTAAGAGGCGCGTGTAACAAGAACCGGTTCGTACCGGTCGTCGATGGCAAGGTGAAGAGTGCCAAAGTATCTGAGCGGAGTGCTCACAGTAAAGACCCTGGTCAACGGATGCTCTCGATGTGGCTCTTATTAGGAGTGACGTGTGTGGGAGATAAGGGTCTTAACAAGGTAAAGGACTGTAACAAAGTCGAGGTCTTCTCAACCTTTTATAAAGAAACAAGCCGTGTGCCTGATGGGATTATTCATCAGCAAAAATGAACTTCCATACAAACTTTCATTCCCGATTTAACCCTTTGAGGGGTTTGATTTGAGTGAATTAAAGATTAGGTGTCCCGAATTTAAGACTTTTGTCCAACCTACTTAATAAATAAGTAGGTTGGACAAACGGGGATCTTATAAAATTATTTTTGCATTAGTCCTTTTGAGAATAGTTATAATAATATCATTATGTAATGTCCTATCAAAGTCAAAGTAATTTATTTGCCAAAAACACGGTAATGGTAACATGCAAAAGGCGACCTTAAGTCGAACAGCTGATAGATAAATAACTATGGTTGCATTCGATATTATTAAAGCGCATTTGGAATTAATTTTAAACAAAAATGAATAGGGTTTTTTTTAAGAAAAAACGTGTGAAAAAAGAGTGTTAACCCCGGCAGCACACCTCCGCCGCGAAACCGCAGTAGTTCAATTCAACTGGCTCATGAAAAAAATAATTTAAATTGATCATCTATTATTCTACGCGCGCACACAGTGATTCTCTACAAGCTAGCGCTCTTCAAGCACTACAGTAGCTACATAGGATGTTCATACATTTAAGAAGATATGCATCATCTTTCTTTATTTTATCATATTGTTCGTCACCACTATAACCTGATGTACTTAGAAAATTTTGACTATAGCTCCTGATTACTGAAAGATTAATACAATGGATTTGATTTTTTTGTGCACTGGTTTGATTGATCAAATAAAATACGTCAATCAGTAAATATAACTTGGCATTAGATGTGACACGCATTGGTTTTCAGTAAACAGTGGTTAGATTCCTGCAACCTCCACCAGCTTATGTCCAAGTGCATTTTGCCAATACACTACAAAGTAAACTAATCAAACGAACGGTGCCGAGGTTAACTTCTCAAACCAGATCCGTATTGCTTCATACATACATAGCTATATAATAACTAATATAATTATATACGGACCTTAATATAAAAGTGGTTTCTTCTACATAATCATCATTCAGGTGTGAACAGCAAAAAGTCGTTATTCAATCAAAATTGCATCTAAACGTGGTTGGAATCCAAAACGAGAATATCAGAGGAACGACTAGCCACATACATTTTTGGACCTCTCTTAAAAGTACCTATAAATTCAATATAAGGCACGGGCATCAACAGTTTTGAAATCTATGGGGCAGTTTTACTTTACATAAAAGCGTACAAGTGATTCTTACTTAACATAACGTCACGCTTGTAAACCTTAAACGGTTAGGCAAAGGTATACTTTATAGTACCTATACCCACATTTCGCTGGTTATGTTTAAGTCCCTTGTAATATGAGGCGAGTGTATAACCATCAACCGGCCACAAATCCAGACTCCAGGCTGCTACTAAGAAATTCCAGATAGAAAATCCCAACAACACTTTGCCCGACGTGGGAAACGAACCCAGGACCTCTTGCTCAGCTACAGTAGCGCTTGCGACCACGAGATCAACGAGACCGTCCTTACCTTTGCAAAAATATTTTGTAATCTAAAAAATGCAAACAGCAATAAAGAATCAACCTTACATGGGTATCATATCTGAACAGTAAATAACATAAGTTTACATAACTATTGCAACATATTCCGAAATACAAACCTAATTGACTGGATTGCTAACAGTGACGTCGATGAAAATGCACGAAAGTGTTCATCACACGTATGATAATCATTCATCACACGTATGATAATCAACATTCATTTGGACTCGTAAATCATCCCTTTCCTCTACCCCCATCCTCTTGGCAATCAACCATGTACCAAAAGTACAGTCAATTAAGTAAATTACTACACATTTGCACAGTGCGAAAACACGTGTTTTTAAGTATGCGTAAATCGTAAAGTCACGACCAAAATGGCTGAAGGTGTAAATTCCTGAAACTATAGTGTTTTGCTCATGAAGGTTGTGCCATTGTATGATAGGGCCCGTATTTGTATTTCCAATACCATAAGTTAATACTTCAAAATAATACTTACAAATGGAATCTCCCTGAATTATTTTTAAACGTGATAAATGGGTGTTATTTGCTTTTCCATCAGTTAGGTACAAAAATATCTAAGTGTACACGTGGGTCCCTAATTAAATACACGGAAATTCCTAAGCGGTTATATTCAATGAATGTCTAAATTGGAAATGTAGCGGTAGGTACTTACTATCATGTCGTAAACTCTAAATATTATGGATTAATAGGCTATACGTAATACGATACTGCTCTATTATCGAGTTAATTTTAATATAACATGATGAAGGAAAACCTGGGCTTGAAATTCAGGAAAGTAACCGGCAGTAAGCATGGTAACAAATTATTTTTAACCGACTTCCAAAAAGGAGGAGGTTTTATGTTCGTAGTATGTTTTGATGATAACTTCCTGTCACTGTTTTACATAGCAGGTAGTGGTATTCGAATTTGTGTGGGGTAGGTACCACAACTAAATAGTGGAAAACAAAAACTATTTAAAAAAAAAACAACCGACTTCCAAAAACGAAAATTCAAAACCAAGGACACCGACTTGCGAAATTAAAGTTATTTTTAACTATTTAGTGTTTTATTTTGTAAAAAGTTTTTTATTAGCAAACATAGGTAATTAGTACATAAATGTGTTTTAAATAATAGTCTTCCATGTTATCTTCGTTCTTCATGTGTTATTCTTGTTCCTTCTCTGTACTGGTCTTCGCTATACAGCGACAGTTATGGCTCCTACACGGCAAATGCATTTGCCGAGCGGCACGTGCACCCGGCTTTTGCGCCTCCATTTCGTTTGCAATTCTTTGTGCGGCAGTGCCGGGCGCGCCGCGGCTTGCCCCGGGGCAGCATTGTGTGTAGGAGCCATTACATTCCAGCCCTTATGAATTACAATATCTACTTAAAATCCTTTCGCTATTGTTATCAATGGGTGCCGGACATTGACACAAACATGTGGTTCATATTTGTAAGGCAACCAGTGTCAATGGCATTCGCGTGGCGCTTCATGTAGGTTGCTTAGCGGTTCTATATTGTGTCCAAATTACCATAGGTTGCTCTGCGATTGTCAGAACTTAGCTGTCATTGTTGTTTGTTCATTATTATTTGCATATACAGGGCCATATAAAATTAACTACCGAAACTCCGCAGACGTGATAGATATCGATATCTGAATACGATATAACGGATGCTATATCGTGATGAAAAAGGATATTCTCAACGTACTTCAAGTTATAATTTTGTTGTTTATCCGTTTTTGAAGTTTCGCTAGCTATTTTCATTTGATCGCCTTGCTGGTCCAGTAATAGACTGCTGTGTGTGACGTTCTGATGCCTTGGATTCTCGGGTAGGGCAAAGGGTCCCCTGGGAAAATATCAGTCCTACCTAGTAAAGTAGACCTAGTCTTGGTGGTCCAGTGATGGGCTGCTGCGTTTGAGGTTCTGGGTAGGACGAAAGGCTTTACCACTGGGAGTCTGGAATTTGTACCATATTCTAAACTAGCCTATGCTAGCGTGATCTATGTACATATTTCCATTCCCTCAAGTCTAAGAAATCAATGTTTTTATTAACTCATTAGCAGTTATAGGCAGTATTATGATAAGCCGATGCATAACTCTTGCGTTTATTACATTTAATTACAATTACAAGCGCACACATACAAAACGGGTAATGTTATTACGTAACTTAATCATAATATGCTATATTTCTATATATATTATGATATAATAAAGCTAAAGAGTTTGTTTGTTTTTTTTATTTAATCTCTGGAACTACCAGTCGGATTAAAAAAAAGTATATTTGAATTTGATAGCCTAATTCTTAAGGAAGGTTACAATATATTTAACATCACAATACGGCCCATCGGAGCCGAGCAAAAAGAAAAAAGTCAGAAACAAAAATTAAACGGGTGGTGAAACCGCGAGGCACAGCTAGTTTATAATACGCAATTTATTATTCACATTAACTTTTATTAATGGATACATGTTTTTGTGATCAACTGTACATTTTATTGTATGTTTTAATGATTAAACGATCAATCGTTGGCGGGATGACAATAAATCTATTGAGTTTGATACGAGATGAGTCATTACTTGTTGGCTTGTGATTGTCACGTTGTCACGGTTTTTTTTATAAAGCAATGCATCTCCAATAAAGACAATCGGGGCCCCTATTCTATAATAATCTCACCGTAAAAACACAGGTGAATTGAGCTTGAAGTGAACTGTCACTATATCCTACCTGACATTAGGGAATCTAGAGATTGACAGCTCAATTCAAACTCACTTCACCTTACACGGTGAGTTGTTTCAGGAAATGCACTCTGCAGCTGATTACACGAAGTGCTTTTTGTGTAGGATTTTTGTCTGTTGTACCATGTAAGCGTATAATTAAAGTGTTATCCCTGTCAGAAGCTGCTTATATCATACTCCTGGATAAACCTGGGCAGCTGAACACCTGGGCCTGGTCCAACAACTGTCACTGTTGTTTGTTTGTAAATAGTGCCGACGAGCAGTTGTTGACGGATAACTAATTGTCGCCATTCGTAGGTGGAGGATGATTGCCAGAAAATAGTTCAGGAGTTTGTTTATTAGTCAGACAGCCTCTGACTTTGTGGTAAACTCAGAAAAGCTAATAATAGAGATAAACTCGTCCAAAACTACATGATTTTAGTTTGATGATCATTTTTGTGCAATGGTATTTTATTAAGTGGGCAGAAAACAAATTCGATAAAACCAAATTCTGCATCATTTTCGTAATTCTCTTGTTCTTATTTCAGTTTATCGGTCGGGGGTCGGTACAACATGTCTCTTGTTCCTTATTTATCTATCAGTCGTCCTCTGGTGCCTACCGAGATAGAGAACGTTGTTTATCGAATATATATTTTTCACAAAAATACTCGTGAACATTTCAATTATATTTACTTGTCTCATAAACAACTCGTGCCCATTTTTACATAGAAATCTAACTTGTTTACGGTCAACTGTGTATGTACCTACTTAAGTGGTTGACATCGCCCAGAGGTGTTTAATTTATGAAAAAACTTGCTAATTAACAAGATTGGTACCTATTTATTTTTTCTATTATATCCTAAGTAACATGCCTGCCTACCTACTCATATTTAAATAAAATATATAACTGCGGGTAATACACATACGGGTGTTGGACAGCCGAGGCGGGTGTCTCGCCTCTGTAATCTTGTTTTTGCCTTCAATCAGGAAGGATGTGTGCAGACAACAATTGACCTGCGCCACGCCACGTTAAGATTTACCTTTTACGACTTCATGATACATACCCATAGGTATTTTTATTATTACAACACATAACGTCATACCTGTATTCCCAGAAGGTTTGGGCAGAAGTGTGCACCTATAATATACCCACATTTCGCCAGTACTTGTAATAGGGGCGACCCTAATGCCATCAGCCGGAAACAAAAATAAAAATGATTTCGATATTGAATATTGATAGTTAGATCGATAGAGAGAATAATATTATGCTTTATTGTAACACTAATTCCAATTTAAAACTATAACCTACATCAAGTATTATTATTTATATTGAAAAATAATGTTAAAACCAGTAGGTATTATTATAGAACAATGAGCTGACAATGGTTATTTTATATATTAAAATTCCCACACTGTAAATAGAATGACGTATTTTATTTAATAAATAGGTAAAATTGAACCGCAATCTTACAAAATAATGGTAAATATCACGGTTGCTTGATTTGTAATATCATTACGTGTAAATATTCCTGTGAATAAAAATATTTTCCACTGACATCAATAATTATTAATTTGGCATGCGTTGATGCCAAATTATCATCAAAATATTATTCATAATTTAATAATCATCTTCCAAAAATGTCCCGCGGGCTTATGTTGATGATGAACTGAAAACAGAAACTGACGGTTTACGAATGAGGGCACTGAAACACCACATAGGTATGTAGATAATTATAGAACGCCGTACAAAATGTTCCCTTACAGTCATTTTCTTAGGAAAATATAACGTTTCTTCTGGCTCATTCGTCCACTATGATCACGCTGATATTGTAACTTGTAACAAACAGAAACACGTGATGACGACGAAAATACGGCGGAGTGCAAATAGATCATAGTCGTGTCTGATGCTTCGACGAGCCGTATGCGTGGGCGCAGCTCTTATAATAAACAAATTCTGAGCCAATCTTAGTGAGATATCAAAGATTTGGTTGACTTCCATATCTTGGTCGATTTCTATGCCCGAAAATGTTTCGAATTACGAGCTATTCATACTAATAGTTCGCCAACCTCTAAATCTGCCTCGTTGGTTTAGTGGTTGGGTTCGATTCCAAGGTTGGACAAAAACGCTATCGGGTTTTTCCGTTAGGAATTTTCCCAGTAGCAGCCCGGAGTCTGGATTTGTGTCCGGTTGATGCCAATGGCTCGCCCCCTATTACATGGGAGTTAAACATAATTGGCGATATGTGAGTGTTATCATACACCCCTACTCATCCCTCCGGGGAATACTGGCGTGATGTTGTCCTTAATCTAAAAGATGATGGTTCTCCAATTCTAAAGTATGATTCCCTATGATACTGGTGAAGATCCGGAGGAGTTTTGACCAAAATCGGCGTCTAGTAGCAGCTATACCTGTAAACTCCTATACACGTTCTTAGCATATCTAACCTTTTATTATAAATCTAAGGAATTCCTTCCTTAGTTAACTTGTTGTGTTACTTAGTACAGTTATAGCAAAACAAATGTTGATATTATCGATTACTTTATAACAATGGTGAGACTACACCTGTACCTACAGCTGGTATCTACTCGCACAACTTGTCTACCTCTTTTATTTGAACTAATAATATTATTTTTGTACGGAAACATAAAGTTCATATCAGCAGAAGATGTAAGTTCTCGAAATTGGCGTGACAAATACAGACTTGTACTAGATGTGTTTCCTAAGTTAACAAAATATAGTAAAACCTGTCTAACTATGTGTGTACGGATCTTTAATAAATAACCAAATACATTAAATACACTAAATCGCACGCTATTTAATTATAATTTTTTAATAAATGGCTGATTAAAAATAATTTCTACTCCATTGAGGAGTTTCTTGACCATAAATTATAACGTCTACAAGTTTGCATGCTTTAGTTTTTAAGCAAAACGTGCATCATCCCTTGATGTAATAATTATAACACCTTTGTAACCATGTTTTAAGCAAATAAATATATTCTAATAAACAGGTAGGGTTACCCTCTACATACAAACTCACTGTCGCTCTTCGAAAGTTCTACTGATGCGATTCCGAGTTGTTCCTGTTGCCGAGTGTCACACGGTACTTGGTTTTACATTTTATGTAAAACCAAGAAATTTCACGCGGACGAAGTCGCGGACAGAAACTAGTAGTAGTAGTAGTAGTTAAGCTATAAGTATAATGTACTAAAACCTTTCTTTGTTTTTTTCAGGAGGCTGAAGAATGGGCTCGGCGGCAGAGCGGGCCCATGATCAACCCTTCGTTCGAACCCGACGACTTTCTACCCCAAAGGTGAATATACAAACAAAATTTAATTTTAAAGCCTCAAACGCAAAGCTACAAACTGTATCTAAATGCCGCGGCGCTGCCGTTAGAAAGGCTGGTGCAGCGGCCAAGGGTTCAGATAATCCTTAAATTATTCTTACGACACCCACAAAATAGTCTGGTGGAATTTCGAAGCAGGAAAACCGCAAAGTATACCTTACAACAGTTGCCAAAAGAACCAAGTCGCTACAAAAAACGACCTTACTTTTGACCAGGTTATAAGTATTCCTAACCTATCCTGTCCTCCAAAGCGGTTGAACAAGTATTTAATGACTCGACCGCATTGGAGGAAAGGATTAACGTTTTCTATATTTAAATGTTTTCATAATTAGTTAATGAAACATTTTAATATATACTTACAAGTCAATCATTACCTACATTGTAATCTCAATAAGGTCAATTCTTCCCTGAACCACTTTGACCCTGGCAATGTAAGGAAGGAGCATTTAAAGAAAACAACAATTTTATTGCAGCCTAGAACTAGATTGACCAGGCTCGTGACGTCACCCCTTAATTACCCATTGTGACAATAACAATACGATGATGATATAAAATGTTTGTTGCCTGCTTTGGAGAAGCACTGGTTTACGTAACCAATCAGCGTCCAGTTAGCTTCATTCATGGTGCGTGCACGGTGACGTATCTGTTCGTCTTGACGTGAAATTAAAAGATGATTAATGCCCCTTTATAATGCCCAAAATGCCCCGACTTTGGAAAGATTTTGAATACAATTTTCCCTTAAAATGCCTAGCCCTATAGTTATGAACTCTAGTGAACCAGACGAACAGTTTACAAATTGGAAATCGAGGACAGACAACAGTTATTTCAAAAGATCCAATAAAAAATAAAAAGTAGCAATCGAGGTATTTTTTATTTTACTTATTTATTAGCAAAAATCCTCATATCAATAAATTATGCAGCCATTTAATAAAACACTAATCGGTCTGTTCTGTTGTCGTCTCATTCAGGCGCGATCTAGCTTTATGACCTGCAGATACCATCCCAATATTACTACTAGCTGGTAGAATCAAGTTCTTAACACTAATTTATTCGGTCATAACACCATGACCTACATTAGTGACCTACACGCCTACCGATGAAACAATGCCTTAATTTTTATACAAATCGAATAAACAAAGTTAGTAAGTAAGTAAACTTTTCTTAAAACCCTTCCTTCATCAGCTTAGCATTTATCGATCTTAAAAATACTGCACTATGTCAATGCAATGTATATAAAATCACACGCTACCTGCTGACAAGCCAGGTTTAGTTAACCATAATCGATACCGAGATTTATTTGTGGTTGTATTTCATAACAACCTGAACTCTTTCAGTCGAATGTAGGTTAGCTCGCAACCCTTCAGAACCACGAATTACTTGTTCATGAAGGTTACAGTATTCAGTGCGGTTTTATAAAACAGTTGTTCAGACTATAAACAGTATAATTGTAAATCAATAGACAGCAACAGAGCGGTCTCCTAGCAATGGCAAACTGAAGGGGCGATGGAGGGGTATGTGCACATAACCTTAAGCTTTACAATTTATTTACAAAGTTTAATTTGTTTAAATTGTAGATAAATTAACAATGTTTTTGTTTAAAACTAGTGGCTATTTGCGAGTGACGAAAGTAAGTGGCAACAATCAACTTACGGTTATAAATTATGCGAGAAATCTTTTGAAAGTGTTTTGCTGCTTTGTGCGAAATTTTAATTCAATTTATCTGTTACAATTTTTGTTCTTTCTATTAAGTTATGTTAAAACTAACCTTCAGTCTATTTTACATAGGATACAAGGTCTCGTAGTATTTTGACCTTTCCTTTTTCTTTCCCTGCTAACGACCCCTCAGACTCACGTACCCGAACTCTTTGCAACTCAGGTTATACCAACGGCATTTTTTTTGAGATGATTTTAAATTTTTCCATGTCCATCTTTGTGAACTGGACTGCCTGTTCTTTTAGTTCTTTTTTTAATAAAACCTTGTTTTCCTCTGCAGCCTATCACCGGTCAAGGATGAGAAGAAGAGGCCAGGGGACAAGAGTATCTTCCTTGTCAACATGAAGGAGAAGAACATTCCCGAGGTGGAGGAATACGAGCCTTATGACAACAGAGTCGTGGACCATCCTACTACGTAAGTTAACACTCGCTTGTAGTTGAAGGGCTGAATAACAGCTGACTTATATACGGTCGCGAGGAGATTTTGGCTGTAAACACCACGGTTGGGGTAAGAGTTGGTGGTCGCAGTAGTGACGTTATTTAATGGCACATGACAGGAGGATGTCAGCACCGAATATATTGCGTCAGTTGATGATGATATGTCGATCTAATCTGTGAAAATCTGACCGTGAAAACTTTGGGTAAGTGAGCTTGACCTGTCAATAATGACAGCTTCTTCTTTTTTTCGTGCGGTTAGTGACAAACCCGGTATCAGAGTTGTAAAGCCGCTCCTAGGCCTCTGACTTGGCTTCACAAGCCGTCGGGAAGTATCTCTCAAGCATGCCGGTTTCCTTACCATGTTTTTTCTTCACCGTTTTGAAAGCAAGTGATAATTATACAATACGCACATGAATCCGAAAAGTCAGAGGTGCGAGCCTTGGGTTCGAACTCGAGACCTATGACTTGGCAGACACACTACTTGCTATCACTGCTATATGACATCTCACTTCACCAGTTTTCACTTTTAAAGAATAGACACGATACGCACAGCTTGTATTACTCCGAAAAGTTCACTTAGGACCTCACTATAGTGAATTCATTTGTTTTGTTAAAGTACCTAAAAAGCCGCGGTTTTTCGACTGCTATCCAATTTTGAAGAAGTTTTTTGAGAATAATGCTAATTGGTCTTCTAAATTACGTTTTGTTACAACCAAAACAATAGTGGAGCATCCTATCTACTTACTTCATTCCTGCCAGGAACTGGGAACCAGATATTATGACGCAATAATAGGTAATACACAAAGAATTTTTTAAAGTAAATTGTGTGTTTAAGTACTTACATACTTTTTACACGGTGTAACTTTCTCCCAGGAAAATGAACTGTGAAAATTTTCACGCTGTGCTGCGGGCATTTTCTATTTATTTCATTTTACAAAACGTTACAGGGTCTAAGTATAATCATCATCGTAAAGTCAAACTACTATTGTTTACCACATCGGCAGTGGTTTTCAAAGTCAAAGTCACGGCCTGAGATTGAAGCGTCCCCGGTAGCGGTCAAACCTCGTATTGATTATAACGTTCAATGAGAACGCCGGCAGCCCGGACTAGCCCTTATTAATATATGTTCATGAATATTTCATCAACCTATTACCTATGGGGCGGGGAAAAGAGCGGACATTACTTTTGATGACAGACAATTTTATTAATTTATTTAACATTCTATGTTCACATAAATAAACAGACAAGAAGAAATGAACAGAAAAATACGTATAAAGCTTAATGTTTTTTTTTTGTCGTAAAGGAATTATTCCATAAAGGTTTAATGATTTGAATGATTTTCTACTTTATCGTTTATAAGTGACATAAACCGATTGTTATTTGAATAGTTAAGTGGTATTTTTATGTTGATCAGAGTCCATGGCGTAAGCAGATTTCAAGGTGCAGAACACTAAATGACTCACGATGATTCTAATTGAATAAAATAGAATACCCTTTCGTATATTCACCATATCATGATATCAGATTGTCATAGGGTGACTCAATGGGCGGTGTTATCTCTAAAAGTGACATTTTGAAGACAACCTTTAGATTTATTTAAAGGGCTCAATTCTGAAAGCTCAAACAAGCTTAAATCAGCTGTCGAATCTCCTTATAAGCTATTATGATTTGTTGAGATTTTGAAGAAACAATCATAAACAATTTGCAAGAGTCATGACAATAGAATAAATGATTGATTGCCTGGCTGAAGTTTTAGGAATCCAGTGAGAAAGAGAGTTATTCCGTTACTTTGAATTTTCACGTGTTTCTTATTTATTATTAATGAATCTCGTGTGTCTGTTTGTACGGACCTGCCAATAAAACGATAATATGCGCAGCATATGAAGCTATCGACATTGTGTCATTTACAATTAATTGAGGAAAAATCAACAGCTCAATCACTTGTTGCAGTTGTAGGGTAGTTGACATAGAGGTCTATGTTAATAAACCAATCTAAACATAGCACTGAAGACCGGTAATACCTATTTGGCATCATCAGTCAATTGGCTACAAATTACTTTGTTGATGTTGCTTTTACGTAGAGAAGTGCACCCACGGGGCGTAAGCTCACGCCCTGTGTTGAACCTAATACTCTATTACAATAATAAGTAATAAACAAAATAGTGGGTATGATTTGTTACAAAAGTATCTCATGAAAATATAAGCAACTGGACCTGAAAACTTACCTGTGTTTGCCAATTTGTAGTGCCACTTACAAATTGAGTGCTTTGATTTGATTATTTATATAATTAAACCCGAAATTCTGGTTATAAATCTTCAGATTTTTTTCCATTTTACAATTGAGGTTAATTTTGTTCCCTCAATTTTCGTCGATGATATTTCAACTACAATTCAATCATGTTATTCAAACAATACCTTATTGTTGGCAAAAGTGGTGACATAAAGTTGAAACCAAATTCTCAATACAGAGTTCCATTTACTGAGTGATTGCGTAAGAAGGGTTTGTTTATACTTTAAACAGTTGCATTTGGAAAAGACTATATATAACTTCGTAACAATCACGTCTACTTTCCTTGATTCGCCCCGAGACGATGAGTGAATGTGTCATGAATACAAAATTGTAACTTCCGTAAGCACTACTTCCTACATGGTTTCCTTTTAAAACATTAATGACAAATGGCAACAAGGATTTTTCCTTATAGGTACCGATAATGTTACAAGGCATGCCAATAGTAAGTATGACTGGAATGCTGATTGTTGATACACTTACCTACACATTGAACTTGACCGCTTCGTAATAGATATTGTGGTCGAATGGCCAGGTAGCTTTATGCTGGGCAGTCTGTTTCGCCTCTCTGCCGCATTAGTCTAGTGGTCGCAAGCACTACTGCTGAGCATAAGGTCTTGGGTTCGATACCCAGGTAGTGCGTTGTGTTGGGTTTTTATTTATTAGGGATTTCGTAAGTAGGTTATAGTTAGGTTTATTAAAATGTCTTTGGAAATCTCTTAGCAGCAGCCGGGAATATGGATTCGTGCCCAGTTGATGGCAATTGGCTTGCCCACTATTACAAAACTTAAAAACATAATGATGTAATGTAGGTGTACTATCAGTATACCTCTGCCTTCATCTCCAGGGCAACAGGCGAGATGTTCTTCGTTTTACAACTTGTTCCCAGCAAACACTAGGAAATGGTGAGGGTTCAGATACACTTATAAATCAATGGTGATAGGTGGCTGATTCGAGGGCTGATGTAACTTTTAATGTTCAAAATGTGCTGATCCTCAGCCCGATTTCATTAAAAGGGTTTTTTTTTTTTCGTTTATCGAACTTTGAACCTTTCGCTTTCCAATCCAGCACCTTTCCTGTGTTCGCTACAACTTCAAACATTCTGATGGCTTTTTAACAGAACCACACATCCTAAAATCAACCAAATTTACTCTAGCATAAAGTAGATGTTTGTTTATGTGGAAATAGCATCAATTGAAAGCAAGGATTTGAATATGGAATAGCTGTTGCCATTTGTAACAAAGCTCCTGAACACGTGTATGCACTCCTACGACAAGGAAATTGGATAGCTGCGCCTGATTCAGTCCTACTCAAATTTCAAGTGTCATTAACATAGTAACCAGTTCGAACCACTTTCATTGTTACTTGAAGAATCTCCTTCAAAACCAGTTCTATGAATACCTACAGGCTAATAACAATGTAATTGATACTTATATGTTATCAATAACACACTTATTAGATTATTTTCTATCAAGAGTTTACATTTTTCCCACAAGACTAATTATAACTGGCCAATCAACCCTTTATCGAGGTAGAAGTACCAACTTAAAAGTTCTTTTCTTCATATATGAAAACTCCATATATCAACTTGCCCACCCCTGGGCCATGGGCTGGCGACGTCCTTGGGCTCAGGCGCTGCCAATCGAACAGCTGGAGCTAGCCCGAACCCTACGCACCACGGATGTGCATAGTTTTCGCACAGTAGCATAGAAACATAGGTAGGTACTTGCGACTCGGCAAACATCCCTGATGCGACAAAGAATCGGGGCAGCCTTATCAGCACCCTGAATGCATTATTATATTGCACACGTAAGGTGTGTATGAGCGTGTGCTGAAAATTTACTTTAACCAGGACTATGTGGCTATGGACTGCAACTTAAATCTAATCAAAACTCATAAAGGTACTTCATCAGAACTTTCCGAAATTCAAATTGCAATAAACAACCCACAAAACAGCCACAGGTATGACAAATGATTGCTGATTCTATGACACACAAGCACACAAACAGTAAATAATTAGCACAAACACGTGCGCGCAAACGCGTGCATATGCATGTACAGTCGCGTATCGTCTTAGATCTAGTATTAAAGCCGCTATGCAGCTCCTTTGGTATTCAAATAACCCAGTGGTAGGTTTGAAAATGAATAAGCGATGAATATTTTATTGTAATCGATTGATCTAAAATAACATCACACCTGAGCCATGCAGAGGCGCCAACATTTATGTTTAAGCCCCATGTAATAGGGGGCGAGCTTATTTGCCATCGGAAACCGAGAGACCAAGAGAACCAGACTCCGGGCTGCTACTAAGAAATCGCAGATGGAGAACCCAATAACACTTTGCCTGACCCGAGAATAGAACCCAGGACCTCATGCTCTGCAGTAGTGCTTGCGACGAACGAAGCAGTCGATTGATCGATATGGAAATAGTTGTGCATCATACGAAAGATTGTGTACATAAATTGTGTACCTACATAAAATTGTTGAGTTGTTGGTCATATGATTTATTAGGTACCTATCTACCTATTGGCAGTAATTAATAATAATCATCAGCGGTTAGTGTAAAATGTAAACCATTATGATCCTAGTAAATAGAACGCTTCAGTTTTAGCCACACGCAGCTTTTTTTAACATAGATTTATCTACATGAAAATTAAAATCCCTAGCGGAAAATATTCTTGATAACATACCTAATAGGTAACTTTACCTTTAAGCTTCGTACAGACAAGCGCGACGCGACAGCGCGGCGCGACACCGGCTATTGTTATACCGTGAAGTTTTCTTAGAAAATGTATTGTTCGAGTCGCGTCGCGACGTCGCGTCGCGCTGGTCTGCACGAGCCTTTAGGCGAACTATGCAACAGGGTCAAAAAAATTGTTAGCGAACGCGGCCCAAAAAAAGGTACATATGCCATCAAAATATAAAATATTCGGCGAGGTCGATTACCAACGGCAACCGGACTAAACCTCTACAGTACCTAGTAGTGAACTAAGTACCTAGCTACTTATGAGTATACCTATCTAGATCATACATTTTCCCATCTATGGATTAAGATTCGTTCAGACAAGCGCGACGCGGCAACGCGACGCGACACTGGTTATTAGTATACCGTGAAGTTTTCTTAGAAATTGTATTGTTCGAGTAGCGTCGCGCCGTCGCGTCGCGCTGATCTGCACGAGCCTTTAACGTCTAAAAATAATGTCTTTAATTGCATTATCATGTTAAGGTTGATCAAGATTCAATTGAATACTGAAATGTTCACTACGTTAGGTAACTACTACCTACGGGGTTTTATGGAAAAAGTAATATCAATTAAATAAATTATTCCTTTGTGCCAGAATACGTAAACATAATTATATTTTTCTACCTGCAAATACAACTTGCGCGAAGTACCTACCTAAAGAGAATAGGTACCTACATACTTAGCTCTGTTTTATTTATTAGCGTGTAACCACAACTATAAAACAATAATTCTTATATTACGAATGTGGTTTTATAATAAAGGAAGTTTATTGCATTATTTGAATAATGATTTCTGACATATTCTTATTGAACCATCATTCGTTGAGTGGTGACTATGATGAGACCCCGTATTGCCGGCATCACTGAGATATACCTTTGGAATAATATGCTGACTGTCCTGACCTTGATTCCTAAGATCTACGGTACTCCACTATAAATTTGACGCTAGCCGGGGGAAACCAGAACAAATCAATCACGGGATCTTCATGTTGCCGGCCTCCTCTAGAAGACTGCTTGACGGACTTCTTTAGTCCCAAACTCCCAATTCTTAACGAACCCGAACCGGTGATGCTGCCTATCCCCATAAATCCAAGCGCACATTAGAGCCGCAACAGGCCGCAGCACAACGCATTTTCATACAAAAAAGTGCGGTGCGCGTGCCGTCTACCTGTAGTGAGCGTTGCTTCATAGAAAATGTACGAAAGCGATGGAGAAGTATTTTTACCTCGCCCTTATTTCTGCTAGCTCTAGCTATAAAAATACAATAAAATTATCACATAATATCTCTAACAGGAACTTGGAAACCTTCCTCCACCTGATGAAAGGCAGTTTGGGCACTGGTATCCTAGCCATGCCGAAGGCCTTCTCCAATGCCGGCTACGTGGTCGGCACCGTCGGCACGATCGTCATCGGAGTCCTCTGCACCTACTGCATACATATCCTGCTTGATGCCTGCTATGTGCTGTGTAAGAGAAGAAAAGTGCCTTCGCTGTCGTACACGGCGGCTGCGGAAGCAGCATTGCTGGAAGGACCTGACTGGTGCAAAGCATGCGCACCTTATGCTGCGTAAGTATTGATTTTGTTTGTGTAATGATCTTATTGATAAACCACTTGAAGTGCTTTTTACCCGACTCCCAAGGAAGGGTTATGTTTTTCGCGCGTATCTTGTATGTTTATTTGTACATTTCTTTATTACTTCGTATCTTCCAAACGGCTGGATGGAGGACTTTAGCAATTCTGCTAAAAGGGATTAATTTCCTCCAATATGGCAATATATATTATTAGATATTATTCAGCTAATGTGACACCATTTCACGAAAGTTTGAGGAATTGCTAATGAATTGCTGGGAATTCAGGAAATGAATCGCTTTTAGCAGAATTGCTAAAGTGGCGGTTTTAGGCCCCAAGGTATTAAAGACAGGTGTTTGAAAAATAACTAAATTGGTTTTTTTTTTCATTCAGTTTTAACTCGGATTAAAGAACAAAAAGGCTTCCAAATAAAGTGCCTTTTCAACCTTTGTACATTAATTAAAAGTAAAATCACCTTCATGAACAAATAGGCTAGAAGGACCTAATTAAAGACCCTTAATATTTTAAGAGAGTTAAATTAATTAATAAAGCCTTTATTTTACATTTATCTTTTTAGTATTCTGTTGATATTATACCTACTTGATATTCTATTATTATGTCATGTCGATTGAACTGTTTACAATAACAAATTGTTGTTCTGGTAAACCTTGGGTGTCGAAGTGTTGATATTTATGTTGATCTAACGTAGTTATCATGTTGGTGTAACCTTATTCTGGTTCTTCAGCTGTAAACACTTTAAAAAAGATAACACTTTCAATTTGAAACAATGTCGTCGACTTATCTTGAACTTCAAGTGTGCAGCTTGTATTTGAACAAGACCATTTATTTGTATCGACGTAAAACGAACAGAAACGTGTCAGAATATGTGTCACGTGTTAGCAATATACTTAACTATTAACATAACTAGCATATGATTGTATAGAATCTACATATCTATTAACGAATAATCTTATTCGTATACTTAGATAAATAACTACAAATCAATAGCAAAATAATTATGCACTGGATATAAATCTGGTAACAGTAGGTACCTGCCTTTTAAACTCTAATACACTCTTCCCCGGTTTTGGTTCTACCGGTTAGATCGACACTGGCGACATTCTTGCCACTTTGGTTCTACCGGTTAGATCGACACTGGCTACATTCTTGCCACTTTGGCTCTACCGGTTAGATCGACACTGGCTACATTCTTGCCACTTTGGTTCTACCGGTTAGATCGACACTGGCTACATTCTTGCCACTTTGGCTCTACCGGTTAGATCGACACTGGCTACATTCTTGCCACTTTGGCTCTACCGGTTAGATCGACACTGGCTACATTCTTGCCACTTTGGTTCTACCGGTTAGATCGACACTGGCTACATTCTTGCCACTTTGGCTCTAACGGTCAGATCGACACTGGCTATATTCTTGCCACTTTGGTTCTACCGGTTAGATCGACACTGGCTACATTCTTGCCACTTTGGCTCTACCGGTTAGATCGATACTGGCTACATTCTTGCCACTTTGGTTCTACCGGTTAGATCGACACTGGCTACATTATTGCCATTTTGGTTGTACCGGCTAGATCGACACTGGCTACATTATTGCCATTTTGGTTGTACCGGCTAGATCGTCACTGGCTACATTCTTGCCACTTTGTAAGAAAAACTCACAACATGACATCACGCTTATATTCCCCGAAGGGTTAGGCAGAGGTGTACCTAGTAGTGCCATTCAAGTTGAGACTTGACCGCGCCTCCCCTACCTTTCCACTACCCTGATGACGCCACAGCGGGGACCTCATACTGCTAGAAGGACCCGTAAATCGTCTACTGCGCAAGTCAAACCACGTGGTGCGCCAAGACTCAACTTTAATGGCAGGATTTGTACTCGTCACTTTAAACTTGTAAAGACGACACGTCGACACCCACCTTTCGCCAAACAGTCAATCTATACTAATATATATTATTAAAGCGAAAGTAACTTCTGTCGGTCTATCTGACTGACTGTTACCTTTTCTTATCTTTATACATTTTGATAGATAGGTACCTAGTAGGTGCTATAGCCCAGTACCATAATTACGTAATACACGATCAATCAGAATCTGAATCTTTTAAAACAGATTGCTAATCCATTGCATCAGAAGTTCGAAAAAAAATCTGCTCAACAACGTAAATAACGCAATGAATGTTGTGATGAACTGTCAAAATGAAACAGATTACTCGTTATCATTTACGAAAATATGTTACGTAATTAGATAGCAGGAGCTGGTGAAGAACACATAGGCTACTGTTCATCCCCGGTTTATTATTACATTAACAACCGGTATGACATAACCTAAAATTCTTCCTTTGTTAACAGGCACGTGGTAAACGCTTTCCTACTGGTGTACCAGATCGGAACCTGCTGCGTCTACGTTGTGTTCGTATCAGAGAACATTTACTTAGTGCTCACGAAGCACTTTAGCATAGAAATAACCGTGTTCCAAGTGATGCTGTGCGTCCTACTACCCCTCGTCCTGATCAACTGGGTGCGGGACCTGAAGTATCTGGCGCCGTTCTCTGCGATAGCCAATGTTGTGACCATTGTGAGCTTCGGGATGATCTGTTACTTTATCTTCAAGGATACCCTTACTCTGGACGGCAAGGTGCCTGCTGGAAAACTATCAAACTTCCCGCTCTTCTTTGGAACAGTGCTGTTTGCACTTGAAGCTATTGGTGTGGTAAGCATTATTTTACATTACCCACAATAAGAAGCTATTTGTCTCTCAATATTTATCCGACCGTTCTTTAATTATACAATCGCCATACCAAGCCGAACAAATACCTACCTACGACTAAATATATTTTACTCGAAGCAATTCCTGTTTACCTTTTTTTCTTTAAAGTCATAAGATTTTGCTTAGCATTTATAAATAAATCGACTACCCGATGCGGCTGTAATTTTTTATTCAAAATTTAATCAAATCATTTATGCAAACTAATAAATGATTTGATAAAATTTTGAATAAAAAATTACAGCCGCATCGGGTAAACAACATGGGTAATTCGTCACGATTAGCAGCCAACCATGTCATTGACGATCTTGTTATTATTACCTATTATAGTTTAGGCACCTACTACAATTTTGATGTAGGTACCTTTTCAGTCCCAGAATTTTCATTAAACATCTCACATTCTTCCAGATTCTGCCCCTGGAGAACGAGATGAAGACTCCTCGTGACTTCGTGGGCAAGTTCGGAGTTCTAAACTGCTCCATGATAAGTATCATCGTGCTGTATGTCGGCATGGGCCTGTTCGGATATCTGCAGTACGGAGACGACGCCGAAGGCAGTATCACACTCAACTTGCCGTCCAAAACTGATGTGTAAGTGAATCGTGCAATGCTATTTAATTCAGGTTCAAATAATGAAAGTTCTGGTAATAAGGTTACCCAAAGCCCGAAAACTGCTTGGGTTCGGCGAAACCTTTTTCATTTCTCATACTTGGAAAGTACGCTTGAAGTTACCTGATCAGAGGGATGAAAACAGTACTTTTCGTCCCGGGGAAACGATTTTCCCTGTTGTCAAAAATGTTAATGCTAGCCATCTCCCAACTTTTTATACAGCCACTCTGTGAAATAGAGGCGTAAAATTGTAATAAAAAAATATTAACAACAATTTTGCAACATGATTGTATAGGTACTTATAATTTACTTTTCACTACATTATAATTTAATTTACATAGATTTGAGCTAAATATTTACCATCATCAATGATAAAAAGGACTGGCTGGTAGAATGCCACAGAAAAAGAAACAAAAAAGGCGGGAAAGCGGCAATATATGTATTAGGTCCCCCTCCTATGAAATCAGCGTTTTGTATAGAGAATTTTAAAGAAGTTGCTTTTTTCATACTAACATTTTCATAATTTATATAACAACCATGAACACTAATGTTTTAAAACTTTTATGCACTAATGTTTAAAAACTAAGATAACGTAATATGCCACTAGATTGAGCGACAAAAATAAGTTTTGGCTAAGTTAAAACAAATAGTGGTAATTTCTGCTCACAAAATGAGGAGTCATTTTTAAGGTATTTTTTATGTTTATAAACTATAAGTAATAAGGTTTTTTTTACTATTGGTAGTTGTCTATGATGGTCATTTTTCAATATAATACCAAGCAAATGATGAATATTTTAATTCATAGAAGTGACAAGGTTCTCTATTTGTGTGAAAAAAACGCCAATTTCATAGGTGGGGACCCAATATTTGTATAAAATGAGTTCATCAGATTCAGATATGGATTTGTAACTAATTAGGTTTTTATTTACTTTCCTCATGTTCTAAACGAAAAGCAGTGTTTACCTCGGGTGAAAGGCCTATTTAGGCACTCCAACTATTGGCCAAACCATCTCGTGCCTGAATAGTTCCCTTTCATCCCTTGTATAACAATCTACTATAAATCGCAGGAGACGACTTAAAAGCTCGTACCGACCAGCGCGACGCAACGTCGCGCCGCGACACGAACAATACAATTTCTAAGAAAACTTGACGGTATAACAATAACCGGTGTCGCGTCGCGCTGTCACGTCGCGCTGGTCTGCACGAAGCTTTAAACATCATGAGTAAAATAAAGCGATTCTGGGGATGATTGGACCGCCTTTATCGGTCAATGGGTTTAAGGCACTAGATTCGAATCCCAAATTTACTTCATAAAGGTTACATGCTCTGTGACCTTTACGTTACTCGTAACTTACGATATTCTCTCTCCAGTCTTGCCAACGTGGTCCAGTGCCTGCTTGCCTTCGCGATCTTCATCACCCACGGCCTGGCCTGTTACGTCGCCATCGACATCCTGTGGAATGAGTACATTGGCATCCGGATGCTGAACTTCAAGCACAGGATCATCTGGGAGTACCTCCTCAGGACTGTTATTGTCCTTTTGACTTGTGAGTACAACCACCTCCAAATATACTAGAAACTTACAGAGCACGGAATTACGTTGATATCATCCAGACGGCAGTAGGTACTAATAAAATTCGTGGCTCTGATGGTGCGTCTTCGCCATTCAAAGCCAGTCAATTCATGGTTTGTATGGAAAATTTTCACCTCTAGCAGCGGTCGCCGAGGAGTCTCGGTGCTCTGTAACTTTACAGGTATACCTACGATAAGGTACAATTCTGGATTATCGGAGTTGGTAGTCAGCAGATTTTTTCTTTCTGCGATATCATCAGTAACCGACCAAATTAAAAGTGAATGTCTCATGTTGAGCTCGACCTGTCTTTGGACCCTCTACACGTTCAGTGCCGGGAGCCCTCCTGGAGGGTTCACTCAAGTCGCATATAGGATGCCGGAAGTCCTCACGGAGGCCGGTTTTTCTTTGAGAATACGGCATTACAAACTGTGAAAATAAAATCTGTTGTATATTTTAACAAGATTTGCTAAAATATACAACAGATAGATATAGCAAACCTAATGCTGTGATACTCCTCGAGGGTTAACTTTAGCGCAAATGTAATCGGGGACCCGCCTGGAATCCACTTGTAATATGAATGGCGGCATGGCGTATGAGCTCTATGAAAAATGGGTGGAGTCGAAAGTGTTAATATGATTTGTTAGGAAAATCTTCATGTCGGCGCGATTAACCAGCGGGGATTAATTCCCCTTAAGTATAGTCTGTTGTGAAGGTAAAACTAACTGTAATATTTTTTGTGTGCAGTCGGCATCGCAGCTGCGGTCCCCGCGTTGGAGCTGTTCATCTCTCTGTTCGGCGCGCTGTGCCTGTCCGCGCTGGGGCTGGCCTTCCCCGCTCTCATCCAGAGCTGCACCTACTGGTACTACGTGTCCCGCTCAGAGCGTATCCGCATGACCGTCAAGAACGCCATCGTCGTGCTCTTTGGAGCCCTAGGGCTCGTCGTCGGCACCTGGACCTCGCTCGAACGCATCATCGCTACCTTCGGCAGCGGCGGCATAGAAACCGCTTTAAACCACACCATCGCACACAACGGAACCCACTGAAGGTCAATCACCAAGAGCGTTGAAGCCTCTCGCAACAGTGCCATCGCAGAACCGTCCCGCATTCACAATGCAGCGATTCTTCTTAGGTACACAACATAGTATATAGATTTCTAAGTATTTTTTGATGGACGTTTTCCATGCAAACGTTAACATATAGTTTATAAGAGATGTATTATGAATTGTTGACTCATATTAATCGTAAGACAGCTTTATTTTAGTGGTAGGTTAGTGTGATATGCTACGTGCGAGTGTTTCACGCATGTACAATATGTTATGCTGTCATTAATTACCTCTACACTCTACTCCGTTGTCTCACAGGCAACAGTGGAGGCGCCATGCAATCAAATTAATCATAAGTTTGCAGTGATCTAATTTAATGCAGCAAAATTAAAATTATTTATTATTTGAGTATTAAAGGTTAAAAAGTATTTTAAAAATATTGAATCATTGATACTATTTTATTTCGTCATTTGAATTTTGAATAAAAATAGATAAAAATTGGCCTATTTTCTGAGCTGATGATAACCGTGCCCGACGACTCTGATGACATTTAATCATAATAATAATAAGTAAGTTCTTGCCTGATCTATATCAAGCTGCTCGATGGATCAAAGTATTAGTTTTATGTTTCATTAACTTGATCTGCACTTCGCTGCTCGATAGAATATAATTTTATCACACTATAACATTCTGTAATAATAATAATAATAAATAAACGAAATAATAATAAATCCAATAACATCAGATTATCTACAAATTATTCCCTTAACAATATTTCTATAAATACACTATACTATGTATGTCCTTCGTACAAAATTTTATCTCTAAATATTTGTCTTTACGTGCATTTAGTTAATACATAGGTATTGATAATATTAATTTAAATACCTATCTATATAAATACCAGTCTCATTGAAGTTGTCGGGTTAACACACCAATAAGCGGTTGTAAGTAATAATAAGTCGTTAGTATTAGTATTCGTAGGTAAGCGTTTATCCTAATTCAGTGAGATTGAATGTTAGTTAAAAGGTGGCATTTTGCTAAAGTAACGTAAGTACAATCAGAGTAGGTATTAATTTTATATAGAAACTCTTCTTCGATGATCGTATTAGGAGCTAAAATTCCGATCAAAAACAAATCCAAAATTTAAAAAATTGCTGTCGTGTAACGTATTTCAAACATTTTTAAAATGGACGAAATTTTCACTATAAACATGAAATCGAGCAATTTTATAATTATTATTAACGAAACTTGAACATTTTATTTATGAACATCGATCAAGTTACTGAACGCATTATATTTGATACTGTAATTCATGACTTTTTTATTTTTTATACGCAACAAACCATTGCAGCTTTAAAAAACTTTTTCTGTTTATATTTCATTTAAATTACGTTGGCTGGAAATTATGTTACGATACAGAGTTAACGTAGTCGACTTCTGCTTAGGAAGTAGAAGAACGAGACGGACCCGGCGTAACACTATTTTCAGGCGGAAGTAATTTTGACCTTTGTGAAATGCTCTATAAAATTTTCTTACAATCGATTTGTCTTCGCCATTTCAGTTAATGCATTAATCAATTAATTTGGTGTGTTATGTCAATTTTACTATCAAATAGCAAATCTAGTTATAAAATTTTACCCTCGCTAAAATTGTTACCGATATAACTTTTGGTTGTTTGTGACCGGACTAAAAAGGACATATTCTTTTAGGCTATTCCTTGATTAAATCAATATTTTTTGTTTACTATCTAAATGTATGTTGTTAAAAGAATATTTGTTAAAAACATTTATTTTTGAAAAAGGGCATTCTTTTAAAACAGTTCCTTTGACGTATCTGTAGGACATAACGTACAAATGCCAAGCGTGTTCCGGTCATGCATATTGATAAAACTGTGATGTTGTTATAATATATTTATTAGGATGTATTCATGTAGTGTCGAATATTTGATTGTTGTGCTGTGTGTTGGACACGACAGTGATAATGTGCTCAGAAGTGTAACTAGGTAAAACCCAATATAATAAAATTATTATCATAATATTTTATGTGTTTTATTTCAATTTATTTTCAAGTTGCAACATATACCTTTATGTGGATTGGAAATACGAGTAATTACACATTACATCAAGTCGTGTTTTAAGTAGGGTTAGGAATGATCAGTATATTACAAACATTAGGAAATAGAAAGTAATAATAATCTCACCAAAAACATTTCATATACAGTAGGTTGCCCAGACTTACACAATGCTATCACTGTTAAAAAGTTATCAGGTCTACTGTAGAGCCAAGCCCCTAACTCTAAAAGGCCTATCTCTACAAACCTCTCATCTTGGTCTAAATGTATTGGGTTTGCCCATTTCGCGGCCGTCTCACAACTTATGTTAAGAAATGAAGTCTGTTGTGTCATGCAACAATTCAATGAAACGGCCAAACCATAAATTTGCAGATTCCAATTCACGAACCCTTCGGAGCGACAATAAAATGAATATTTAATTATTTTCCAACATTGTTTTATTCATGAAAATTGACATCATTTTTCATTGGCTTAAATTAAATTAAACAAAATAATTGAGTTATCATATTAATATCGTAATAAAGCTTAAATGCATGTAATTGGAATAATATCCCGAATTTTAACCATTAGACTGAAACCACCACATATTGCTGCTATAAGCAGAATTAAATAATTAGGCCGAAGCTAGATACGATCCTTAATAACAAATGAAGAGGAACTAACGAAGAGCTTTCTACAAGTTAACAAAGTGCTCTCAACCTAACGATTGTGGGTGTTACGAAAATCACATTTAATTCCCACAACAATAATGAAAAAGAAATGCAAAAAGATTCTATAGAAATGATAAAAAATGACATTAAATTGTCACACAAATAAAAATGTACGATTCCATACTCTCGCAACTTTTTTACATGGTTATTGTGACAATCAAATAAACTACCAACGTAAATGAAACAGCTCCCTCCCGGTATTTCTACCAGATGCCATTTATTCATAAAGGTAATAACTCAGTTTGACTTCAACATAAAGCAATATAATTCGCCGCTCTCGTCCTTTCCCTAATTTGTATCTAGCCGCAACCTAACCTATACAAATAATGTTCTAAACGTACATATATAATCAATGACATATCTAAACATTGTTGTAAATTCATGAATAGTAATAAAATACATAATAAATCATTTATCATAGATCACAACAGCAGTACTTATTCAAGGTAATATTGCAGATCGTCTAGCAATATCTAAGATGTAGGGAAACATTTCTTTAGATATACATTACTAATCACTAATTGCACTGCTCGCGTTTACAATTAAACTAGGGAAACAAAAATCACATTTATCTAATATAAAACAGTATAACGTGGATTTGACACGACATGTGTATTTCAGCTAAATCGGGGTTCATCAAACAGATAATTAAATTCTTCTATTCTTAATTCACAATTCCTTAAATCATTACTAGAACCAACAAATTAGTTTAATAAGCCTAACAAGAAAAATAATTAATAAAAACTATATTATTTGTACTATACAATATCAAACATAATTGGAACACGATAGTAAAGCACGTCATTCTGACATCCCAACATTGTGGGTAGTAAAGATTTAAAAAAATATTTAAGACTAAAGGTATAAATCTACATCTTGTTTACGCCCCGCCGTGGCAAGCTAAAATGCGGCTGGTTAGATAGACACGACATCTTGAATGAATATGAAAGAACGTATTCACGTATTTAATTGTGTAATATAGCTTGACCACTTTGAAATGACGCGCCCCAGTATCGCATTACCGCATAACCGTGTGCGTAAAAGTGCGGGGGCGCGTCATTTCAGAGTGGACAAGCTATACTAGTAATCTTCAGACCTTTACCAAAACAGGAGAAAATGGTCCACATCGGCTGAGTTTATAAACAATAAAAAAAGAAAAACGTATAAGGCACGTGTACAAGGTACTAAAATTACAAAACTGCTCAGCCTATTGCAGTCCACTGGTGGGAATAATACTAGTATAAAGTAGCTTCTGCAGTAATAGGGGGTCGTTCATTAATCACGTGATGTATTTAGGATTTTTTTTATCCCCCGCTCCGCCCTGGGGATACGTGGTGTGGTTTTAGACCACCCAAGTATCACGAGCTTTTTTCTGTACTAAGTATCTTACAAATTGTAATGTTTTATCGATAAATATAGATATAAATCGTCACGCAACGGCGAGTCGCGCCGCTTTTCGGGTTAGAAATCGCACTTTCAACGAAAAATTAAATACACGTGATGTCTCACTAGACCCCTCCTTGCCATTGTGATATTTCGTGATTTTTCCGAAGCCCTGCCCCCCCTTTCAAGCCTCGCGTGATTAATGAACGACCCCTAGGTGACAATTGGCCACAGTCAATTAACTCAATTCAGCTTATAGCAAACAATACTACTGTCTAAACTTCTAAAACCCGCCGTTAAACATTCACGTCAGTATTGTAAAGGAAATCGAAGTCAACAAAATTAAAATAACATCAACATAATATAATATTTATGCTGTTTCCAAGTAGGATATTTTATACAATACGGTGACGTCACCAAGAAATGTTTATTTACACATTGCAGGCCAAAGAACTTGCCAAGAAAATACTTCCTTAATTTTATTTTATGCTACGAAATTATCTAGAAGCAATTAAAAAGTACATAATGAGGTAGTCATCACTTATAAGTATTCATTTCACCGCGTTCTAAATACTAATCTAAACTACAGCACAATTTAAAGGCGAGTTACAATACACATGTACATACGTATTATACCTAACTATTCATTTATATACAACTACTGGCTTCCGCCAGCGGTTTCGCCCGCTTTACTCAGTGATAATAAAGAATTCTAATGGTGAAAGATTTTTTTTATCGGTCCAGTAGTTTTTGAGTTTATTCATTACAAACAAACAAACATACAAAAAATCTAAAACCTTTCTCTTTTTAATATTAGTTTAGACGATTATTTTTAAGTTTTTATTCACTAGAATACTTCGGTATTCTCTGTGTTATTATTTTCGAGACGTGTCTCGGGGCGGTTTATTTCAGTCCGTAACAGTGGAACAATCTCAACACAGACACCCGAGTTTCAATGAATGCGTCTCCTGATAAACATTACATTACAAAAAAAAGCCAAGGGCAGTGGATGTCCAAACACATACCTTGGCAGTGTTATAATTAATACAACGAATCAACTTCTCTTTAAACTATGTTCTTAAAACAATACTATCATGTATATGAAGGCACCCCTGGTTATAATATAATAAGAAGTAACATTTTAAAACAACTAGAAAGAAGTATTTAATGAGGCCATCAACAAAGTAAAACAATTAGAAAATCACAGAAAGTTTGAGTTACTCACGCGTGGTACCTGCGTAGCGATTCTACTCATTTTCTTAGGAAGATTACAAAATACTACATTCAAAGCTCAAAAGAAATGCATCAGAGCAGTGTGCTATCATATATATTATAATATAATTCCACGCTGTCGTGGAATTTCAAATCATCACGATTTGAAATTGCACGACAGCAAGGAAAGCTTCGTAAAACTTTGCAACTTTCGATTTAAAAGATTATTATTTTGATTCAAGTATTCTGGAGATAGTTATGTGCCAGGTTTTTGGAAATAAGATGGTAATTTGGACATGCTATTAAAACTAATATTTTATGGGTGCTAGGGAATCATTACACAGCAATGAACAGGAATTGATTAATGTATCAATTTAATTTATAAATCAATAAATAGATAAGTCCACTCTTCAAAGTACGTAATGACAACCTCCTATGTCTTCCATATTCATTGTCACCCGGCACTATCGTGCATTTGTCATGTCATTTATGCTGTACACAGAGCAATAAATAACGTAGAGCATTAAAGAATAAACAATGCAACACATTTTCTGTATGCACCATTTTTTTTTGACGTAGACACTGGGTCACGTGGGTCATCTTTGGTCAAATGTCTATTTGTAATGTCAAAATAACAGCTTTTTACTAAATGCATATGAAAGTATACAAGGCACTTATAAGAAAACAAAAAACGATTTATTTTTATTTTTGTCGGTCTGTCTGTTCCGGCTAATTTCCGAAACGGCTGGACCGATTTTGACGGAACTTTCACAGGCAGATAGGTTATAAGGAGTAATTTATTTTTATTTTAGAAAAAGAATTAGGGTCCACGCGGGCGAAGCCACTGGCAGCAGTTACGACAAATTTGGACACCTAACTTGGATATCTAACGATCTATAAACTGTTGCATAGCAAATGAATTATATGAGGATACAATCATTAGATTTCAGTGAAATTCAATCCGTTAGGAGACAGTGGATTACTCTGGGATCGGCAGGTTTGAATTTATTTATTGAAGTCATTTTCGGAAGGTTCGTTGACGTTCGTCATAAAACTTGTGAGTCTTAAATCTCTTCACCAAGTTTTATGACGAACAAAAATATACAGGGCTATGAAATACTATTATTGTTTCATAATATATATTGTTTTATTTATGTCTATTCTGGGCCGAGCTTGTAGGGGACCGTTATCTAGCTCTTTCAAATTAATAAATGTCAAAGAGGATCAAAAAAATTTAATTCAATAATAATAAATAATTTAATTTAATCGGATTAGGGGCACTGTACGATACACAATAGAAGTTTTATTGTTATTACGCCACGGGGTATGTAGTGTCCCTCAAAGTTTTAATAATAGTAATTAATTTAATTATATGAAACACGATGTAATAATTTAATTATGATTAACATAAAAAGCAATTATTCTGACATTATTTAATTTGTATGACAATATTTTAAATTTGACTACATAATATGTAAGCAAAACTTGCATACCTCTTATGGTTATAATACAATCTACCTAATCCAATATTTTGTAACATCCCATAAACCTATGTTATGCAAATAAATGAAATTTAAATTAGAATCATAGTTTGAAGTAGGTATATAGCATTGGTTACTTTCTAATCTTTGCAATAGTTTTATTACCTAATTATTAGTTTACCACTGGCTTTAGTAAGACACTATTGTGTAATATATATGTCGCAGATAGATTGTCGAATCCGCTGTTTTATAAAACCGCTAGTTGTTTTACAAAACAGGTTCGTTATGTAAAATAGCTGGTCGACGTTTAGCGGTTTTTCATAATAACTGAACTTTAACACGCAGAATTGCATAAAAGTTCGGCATTTATATTGATAAATATCGAAGGTTTATGCATTCTACTTGTTACAGCGCCACTGCATTGGCAGGGGGTCAAAGATAGAGGTTATGTAAAACCACTGCGACCAATTCGGCATTAGAAGCCACACCAAACGCTTTTTGTGACTGCAGATAAGTCCATTACGTCTGAACGTGGATAGCGGTTTTGTTAAACGTTGCACAATGACAGTTCAGGTGTTTTATATAACAGAGCGGTTTTGTAAAACAGCTAGCGGTTTTGTAAAACAGCTAGCGGTTTTGTAAAACAGCTAGCGGTTTTGTAAAACAGCTAGCGGTTTTTAAAACAGCGGATTCGACATTCGATCCACGACATATACACGATCGCTTAGATTATATCTACCTTTGCTTACAGCTTATTTACTTAGGCTAGTATAATCAGATCAACTAAGTATTTTACGTGAGGCAATGGGAACTCCCTCTCACAGAGAGGAGGCCTGAGTCCTAACAGTGGGAACATTATAGGCTGGTTATCTATATAATTACATAATCGAAACTATGGAGTCTCAAAAATCAGAAGACATACACCTGTAATTTTGTCGTAAAAGAAAGCACATCGACATACATCGACGCGAAATCTGTTACCATGGATTCATTTAATTTCTACCCCTATGGGTAGAAATTATACGTACGTTATTTAAAAAAAAAAACTGCTGTTTCATAGAAAATTGAAACACCTAATTACTACTTACGCGGTCAAAATGTATGGTACAGGTGACTTTTTCAGATTCATGTACTGAATCCATGGTAACAGTTTTCGCGTGGATGTCCCTGCCACCCTGTATATAAATTCATAGGAAAGAGGCGATTCCAAGCTCAGATACATGGCGAACTGTGTTAAACCGTCACATTACGACTGTCACATTCATCATACAATCCACAATTTTGCATATACACCATCCCATTGCCTCCTTCGCTGTTTACTTACATTAAATATATCAGTCTATTTCTTGCCAGCGTCATAGCCAGCCATGATGCTTTGCAATGCTGTCTTGAGCTGTTCGTTCGGCTCCACCTCGTATTTTGCGAGATTGTGTCGGCAGCAGGGGCACTGAAGGCCGGATGATTTGAAAGCCTGCTTTATACATGGCTGAAAGGAAAAGAAGAAAGTGTTTCTATTTCAAAAGATCTACTATCAGAAACATATAATTATATTTCATACTGGCGACCTGCTATTGCTTCGCACGGTTATTACGACTTGACAAAACATCGTGATCTTTATTATTTATGCACATAAACCGTCCAGAATAAATGTCTAAACGATGGTAAAAAACCGTATCAAAATCCGTTGTGTAGTTTAGAAGAACAACGCGATCACACAGACACGAAAAGCGACTTTAATCTTCTATACAAAAGGAGAAACCGACTGACTGACTGATATATCAACGCAGAGTTGCGGCTCTGCGTTGATATGTCTACTAGGACTAGGAACGTGAAATTTTGCACACCGCTTCCTTTTATAATGCGGGGAGCACTAAGAAGGCGTTTTTGAAAATTTCACCATTAAGGGGGGCGGCAAGGGGGGATTTCGTTTGTATGAACAATCTTATTCCTTGAGTTAATAAAATTGAAACTTGGCACAAAAAGTACTAGGCTTGCATGAATTCACGATACTATTCAATCATTATGTTATGCTACTTGGTTTGGATGAAACAGACAAATACATAGTTTATAACCTGGATTAACACATAGGATACTTTTTATACCGACATCCACGCGAGCGAAGCTGCGGGTAAAAGCTAGTCAATACATATAATAAAATAGTAACGAAGTCAAAACCGTACATTGTATATTTTTGAAAAAAATAAAAATCAGGTGGGGGAACGATTCTGGTGCCGAATAGTTTTTAGAATTTTCGTCTGTTTTTCTGGATGTATGTTCCTGATTGGCACAAAAACTACTGAATAGATTATGTTCAAATTTTGGACAAATTTTCCTTCAAGGTAAGGCTATATATTACAACCATATTTGCTAACGACCGGCTGTCTTACGACTTCCACGCGAACGAAGTCGTCCCGCATCCCGCGCGTCATTCAACTCAATATAGTCAGATGTGATGTAATGTAGCCAGAGTCGTCAAGTAAGTAAGTCACACCAGCTCTTTACACATTCGTAAAACAAATTAACTTTGACATTTTAATTTCTAACAAGAAAACGATAATTATACAAAATCTGTGATTAATACATAGTTAGGAGTGGAGTACTGAAACTTACCATACAGAAGTTGTGCAGACAAGGTGTAGTCACAGGACTCACAGCTACGTCTTGACAAATGATACAGAGGAACACTTGCGTCACGTACTCTACAAATTCCTGGAAATAACAATACATTTATTTGCAAAGGATACTTTGCGTGGTTATGACAATTATAGTAATCTGCAACACCTTGGTTCTTTACTTCGGTTTTTCATGTACAGACACAAATCTAGCTTGTTAAAAACGTCTTTCGAGCGTACAAATAAATATATGTTCTGGATGTACTGCCGTTACTAATATTTCTGCCACTAAGTAGGGCGATGGTTTGATGCTGGTGCAACAGTTAAAGTTGAAGCGTCATGTGACGCTTCAACTTTAACTCTAGGGTGAACGACGCACCTGCGTTGAAAGGTGTGGCAAATGCCGAGAGACGGCGGTGACCCAGAAACAAGGGGGCCGCCAGGTTGTTATTGTTTTCTTTCACGAATTGGATATGAGTTTCATTGGGAAATTCGATGAGGGGTAAAATCACCCCCTTGACGGATGCAGGCGAGTAAATCGCCACCCTGAAAGAAGAAGATAACATAAAACCCACCTTCTTTCCCCTCGTGTCGCACACAATGAGGCACTCGTCCCACAGCTTGCTGTTCACTGTATCAGCATTAATCGCTGCTCTCTCTTCTTCGCTTAAAGCGCTTTCATCTTTCTTGCGAGGAGACTTCCTGCCAGGACTTCTAATGAATATACTAGCTATCTTCGTCTTTGGACTGTCTGCGGCTTTGGTTTTTGATGTAGCTGAAATGGGATTTCGATGTTAGAAGGTATATTGCTTTTAAGAAGATAAGGGTAAAACCAGCCTATCACAAACCTTACTTGAACAAAAGCTGGGATAGAAAGAAAAGATTGGATTTTTTTTGGTATTAAGTATCTTAGCTAGCATGAAATCCTCTAGAGGTTCGTATAAAGGGCAAGTGTCGACAGATCTGATTCAAGGCCTACCGGGGTCCATGCCTTAGGAATCCTGAGTCAGTGTATGTCAAAATACATTCCAAAATCGAGGGCCCAGAGGCGCTTAACAGAAAAATGTGTACAAGTTCATTCAAAATTATGTAACCACAGAGCACGGAATCGTTTAGAGAAGACAGTACTAATAAAATTCGTGGCATCGGAAGTGAGCGCACTACTTTTGTCATGGACCGCCTTCGAAGCCGTCAGTTTCTAAACTTCATTTGTGTCGTAGCACGAGTAATTGATGACACGCTTGCTTTGTATGGAAAGTGTATGCAATGCCACCTCTAGCAGCCGCCGCCAAATCTTCTTTGTGCTCTGTGTATGTAAACAATGTAATTCCTTTCCCTAACGGATCGGCTGACTTGAACCTAACCTTTTTATGAGTAGTTAGGTCCGAAAAGCCGCTCAATTAGCCTATGATTTTCCAACTGCTGGGAAATAGGCCTCCTCTCTGTGAGAGGAGGACATGCCGGTTTTGTCACGATGTTTTCCTTCACTGTTTTGAGAGCAGTGGTGATGAAATAATTTACACAAAGTAAAAAGCCTGCCAGGGTTCGAAGCTACGATTTACAACTCGTAACTCGCGACCATTACCACCGGGCCACCGGTGCCCCGTAGCCGAAAAGTCCGATAACCAGTCGTGTTTATTTATTTAACCGTTCAAGGCCTGATAAACAACTAATTAACGTGCTAATTGACGTGCTTGAGGGTCACCCAGGGCTTTACCGGTTAAAATAGGTACGCCGACAGCATATACATTGTACATTAAATATTAAAGTTAACAGGTATGGGTTCTTATGTATATACCAATTACAGATGTACACGACATTCACATAAAACAAAGCAAGCGTGTTCCTCATTAACATTGCACAGCATTGACATTTTATACTATTTTGACCTATTCTGTTGCAGCATTGTGAAATTTTATTTTATGGGTTTTATCTGAATTTATTTATTTTTTAATTTTTTAATTGGGTTGTGTATTTGTGTAAGTCAGATAGGCAGTCGCCCCATGAAAAATACTGGTATTCGAGCTGCATCGGTTAGACTGGATGCCGACCCAAACATAGCTGGGTTAGACAGATGATAAAGAGGATTTAAAGATCTGCTTACCTTGTTTTGAGGTTTTTCGTTTCTTGACAGGCGGCGATGCTTCGTTCTCCGACTCCGTGGTCTGGTTGCTTTCTCTCAACGCTCGCTTTTTACCCTTACCACCTTTACTGTTCGCACCTTTCCCGCTTTTACTGTTCTTCTTTTGTTTTAGAGCTTTCTTTTCGGCTTCCGCTTCTAAGTAGCCGTCGGGATACTTGTAACAATGAAGATAATTTGTTTTAGTTGTTGCGTGCTGTCATCCACAGCTAGTGCATTGTGGCGGATACAACTTTTGACTCGAAATCTAGGCCTTGCCGCCGCCGTATTAGTAAGGCGTTGTCCTAATATAAGGTAGTAAGATCGTAGCGCGAGTACGCGATCGGCGCGATCATTTGTCCGGAAAACTGAAAGGCGCCCACTGTCATCACGACGACGCGTTCGTCGAACGAAATACGGGACGCGTTCGTCGAACGAAATGCGGGACGCGACTGCGCTCGTCGTTTGTTTTAGCAAGTCACGCGAACGCGACTATTCGCGCCCGTTTCTACACCTCCAAAAAAGTTACTTGACGTAATCTGGACAAGTAAATTTCGTCCCGCATCCTACATAGGATTTGGCTCAGTTTGGCAATATACCCATGTCTAAATGATCGAGACGATCGCATATTCGCGCGACTAACTCTTTCTATTAGAGCAACGGGTAAAGATGATACCAGCGACCGTTCATATCGATCCAGTATGGTGCACGGCAGCTGGATTATGATTCATCGACGAATACCATTTTTATTCAGCGTTGATAGAGTTGCCTGTCGGGCAGGGCGAGGTGATGGTTGATTAGAGTGAGTGTGGACTCTGTTCTCTCTTACCCGTCGTGCACAACAACCTGCACTCTCCAGGACTTAAATGAGGCAAACGACAGACTGTCCAGGTGTGAGGCTGTCCAGGTCACTACGTACGTGTCGGCCAAAATATGAGTTATCGACACGAGAAGAATTAGTAAATCTAAGTAAGCTTGAGTAATACTCACAATAATAGGATACTCCTTAGCGTCGGGCTCCCACGGCGCAGGGTTGGGGTCGTCTCGTCTCAATAGGTATTTCCAAACTCGGTATCCCGATAGTCCTTTCTCTGGGTAGTACTTCACTACTTTGTATATGCCGTCATACCTTAACAATAAAAACATTCGGTTGGCCTTGCATTCTGAAACCTGGCATTATCGGAAATACCTGTCAAACACTTTCCTGTTTTGATTAAATTGACAAAATCACCGGAACTAAGAAATATCGCTCTATAGTGCACTAAAGTATTGATTATGAAATGAAATGCAATAATAATACTGAATTGGGTGTTGCAACAGTTTTAGATGTAAAAAGGGCTTAAAAATAAAAAAGGGTATACACTCCGCCACCGCGCTGTTTTTGTTATAAGTTCTATAACTACTATAACTACATAACAGTCTGCGCTGTAGACTGTTTACCGATTCGCGGTATGACTCAAGATTGATCCCAATGCTTGTTCAATCTTTACCAAAACTTTTCAGGCAACGGTTTACAGTAAAGTCAGGGAAATTAATTGCTAAGTAAATTGACTACCAACTTAAAATGTCCGTACATTCAAATCACAACTACTGTCATTCTTTGACAGATGTACGAAATGACTATTTTAAGACAAACGTAGGTAGGGTGTCAATTTGTTTAATAATGGACGCTTTTATAATTTACTAGCTAATGCCATGGCTTGCGTTACAATGATTTTTTTTTGTTGTCTTTGACGCGCACAAAACAACTTACCAAAGTTTCATCACAATCGGTCGAGCCATTATCGAGTTTTTGCGAGACTAACGCACAGCAATTGATTTTTATGTATATAACATAGATAGATAACGTGATGGCACATTTTACTTTCCTGTGTTGTCGTGATGGCCGATGCGTGATGTGATAATATCTTCTCGTTAGAAATTATAAAAACGCCCAATGAATTATATTTCCCAGACTGTTCTAAAGCCCTGACTGACCTGATTCCTTCCTTAGGTGCGTACTTGGGGAAGTGCTTCTGCATCTTGTAAGACCTCACAACACGCACCGGCTTGCCGCTCCGCCAGTCGTCGCCCGCGTCTCCGCCCTCTTCATTCACATGGTTGACTGCGCAGTTACGTGCTAACGCTCTGGGGGGGAAGGAAATTTATGTTAGAATTAAGTGTTCTATAGACTGAGCGCCTTGGATTTTCGGTCAAGAATGGGTGGAATAGCACCCAGCATCTCATTCAATCAATCTGCCTAGCCATTTCCCAACAATTTTTGGGTCAGTTTCCAGTCTAACCGAATCAGGCTGAATATCAGTATTTTACATGGAGCGACTGCCTATATGACCTTTAAAACCGCGTTACTGGTTAGCACTATACCTCTTGGTAAGACTTGTACACATAATTGAAAAAATAGGATATAAGTAAGTGTACAGTTATTATTAAAAAACAAAACGATTTAAATAAATAACATCACATTTTAGTGATTTCGTCATTACAAATAGTACCATTAAACATTCAATACTTGAAGTAAATACATAACATATCAATAATAGGTATCATTCAATATTCAATTCATATAAGAAAAAATAAACAATAATAACAATGTCAAAGATTAAAATAATATAAAAAATTCAAATCAAATAATAAAAACAAAGAGAAACAATAGTCAAATAAAAATAATTAAGGATAAACATCAAAAAATTAATAAATAGTTAAAGTCATAAGTCATCCCTTGTTAATGTCATTTTCAACATTTATCAACCAGTAGTTTTCTGAGCCGTTTAATAAATATTTTATCATTTTGTTCCATTTTTATGTTGTTAGGTATTTTATTATATATTTTAATAGATGTTACATGAGGTCTTGTGCTGTGTAATTTTAGCCTTGATTTTGGTAAAACGAGCTTGTTTTCAAATTGTGAACGCGGTGCATATCGGCGAAGTTGCTCTGTAATTTTAAGGTAGGAATTTGGATATTGTCTCACGAATTTACAGATTTCGAGTATAATAGTTAATATAAATTGATGTCAAAGTTAGAATGTCTAGATTCCTAAAATGCGGTCTACAACTTACGTCATTGTCAATATAAACCATTATTCTAAAGCATTTTTTGTGTAGGATAAATTGAGGCATTGCTATCTACACCATTTCCCCAAATATTCGTATGCATATGCATAGTAAGTAGATAGGGCAGTTTTTAAATCTGTAGTTTTTTTGAGCTCTAGTAATGCATTTATAAAACTAGATAGTTTAGATTAAATTTTTTGTATGTGCGCTTTCCAGATCATGTGGATATCTAAGTATAGAGACCTAACAAAGTAAAAATATCTACGCATTCCAATTTGATACCGTCTAACGTAAAATTTATAGTCAAAGGTTTTTTTTGGTAAGTCCTGTATTGCATAATTTTAGTTTTCGAGAAGTTAAGTTCTAGATTGTGGTATTTCATCCAATTTTGTATATTATAAATTATATTATTTAGATTCTCATGTTGTTGTTGAGAGTTTACATTACAAGAAGTTATTAATGAAATATCATCGGCAAACAGTACGAACGACTCTGTCATAATCTTCTGACTTCGTTACGCCCACTGAATTCGACAAGTCGAGCCCTACTTGTAGTTTCATACCTAAAATGCGGAGTGCACCATCTGTATATCCACTCAAAAACCTTTGTATACTTAACAAACATCTTAAATTCATTCACTGACAGACAACAGGCTAAGCCGTTGGGTCTAGAAGCATGAAATTTTGCACAATATTTCCTGACATACCGAAAGTGAGCACTAAAACCAGATTTTTGAAAATTCATTTACCTAAAGAGTTAAATAGAAACTGAAAGATGGATACATACAAGTTCGTTATTTTTGGGGATGGGATATCCCACCGGGCACACGGCTTGTACACTAGAAAGAGATTAGTCAATTAAAATATTTTAAGTAACCTACTTGTTTTCCCTTGTGAGGGTTTGGTCACAAGACTGTTCAGCGGTGCGCTTGTTCCCGGAGAGGTCTCGGCCGCCGCTGCCTGTGTACGTGAACTCGTTGCCGTAGTCCACATCGTCTTCATAGCCGCCTGGACAAGGAAACGTACTGTATGACGACATCATTAAAACTACCAATAGTTACGCAATGCATGCGAATGTTGTGAATTAAGAGGGCTTATCCTAAAAGTTGACAACGTCGCAAATAGCTGACAAATATTTACTTGTTTTGATTAATTTGGCAATAATACTGTATGGAAATATGAAATGTGGCTAACTAGTGAACTAAAATGTTGATTATGAAATGCAATAATTAATATCGTACCACCGAATATTTAGTTTTAAATGTAAAAAAAGTCTTTGGAAACTTGCCGAATGAATTATTTACACCTAAAACGGTTCCAACATCAAATTGAGTATTATAATTTCAATTCATTATTAATATTCCAGAATTTTCTTACCTGACAACACAATACTATACGCGCCCTCTACGTCACGTCCGTGTATTCCAGACACAGGCGGTCGGTGGACTCCCGTCTCTGATAACTGGAAACAAATAAAAGAATCTCTAAATACATGTAGCGTAATACTTTTAAAATACGTAATGCCACTCAAAAGTATCCAGGTACAAACTCAGATCACCAATGAGATCAATGGCGGTCCGTACACGTCGCAACTTTAGAGGTATGATATAGAAAAGGGAGGAACCTCGTACCTGATGGGTGTCGAGTCTGGTGGGCAACTGCCCGACGGTTAATGACGGGAAGTTATACAGGGTGGATTTTTGAAATGGGGATGTCAGGGCAGCTACCTCAACTGTTTCAGCTACAGGAAAACGATCTTAGGACACTGTCCTTAACTTTTTGAGACATTTTGATCTGCATTTACAGAATTTGAAATTACAGTCATCAAGAAAATAGGCAGTTTTCACAAAAACTTTTTTTGATCCCAATCCATGCTGGCTGCTGGCTATTTTATGGATCAATACTCTATTGGACCAACTGAGGTTTCAGTACTACAAAAGTCTTTGAGAACAAGATAGTTTGTTGATTATGATTGTTAATACTGACCGCTACAAAACTCAGAAATTGCAAAAAACCTTTGTATGAAAAAAGTTGTTTCAAAAGCAAAATCAAAATTTTGTTCTCAAATCAAACTACAACACGTATTCGTTTGAAATTCCTTTTTTTTTTTGTTTATGTTCGGCCAGATTATTCATCATGATTTCGTGAAAAGTAGGTTGGAGTCTCATGTTCTACGAAATGTATGGGAAAAGTTTTTTGCTATTTCTGACTTTTCTAGTACTGAAACCTCAGTTGGTCTCATTTTTTTAATTAATAACGCGTAGATAAGAGTGGCGTCGTGTACGGACCATCAATGAAATACTAGTGCTGACATTCTGGCTACTTATTGGGGACTTAAGTTTGTAAGTTGTTACTTTTGAGTAACGTCGTGGACGACGAGCCTAAAAACTTCTTCCGGAAGAAAAAATAATATTACCTGTATCCTAAATCTCCAGCACATGCCTACTTCAATGCCGGGGATCGGACCGAAGTGATTGGGCGGCATCGTACATGTCTTCGTCTTCCCTGCAAAGTGGAAGAGTATATTATACTTATTCAATCATTCATATTATGAACTAACTATTATAAGCACATAACAGCCTGTACTTTTGGCGAAGGTGAATATGTCACCTTCATTCTGAAATCCCATGTAATTGGGATCGAAGCTATTGCCCTGCCCTTAATCATGCTGAAGTCAAGATACTAGCCTGCTGACATTTCTTATGGAAAGATCACGTAAATGACTTGGGATTAAACCGGGCTTAACAAAAGGACAATGTGAATGAATGAATGAATGAATGAATGAATTCTTTATTTGCCAGAATATAGGTACATTGTATATGGTAAATTTTTATATGGTTTCACTATATTCGACTTTCAAGTCGTGCAAATTTTTAAATAGACATAGTCACTGGTCACTGGTCACTGGTCAGTGTGTCACTGGGTACTATCGCCATCTCTATTTCTGACGCTAAGCAGCATTGTTGTGTTTCGGGTAGAAAAGTATGGGTGCCTGTACTTTTACCAGCAAATTATATTTGAATTTGCTATCATAGATTGGTATGGTAACCCATCAGCAGTCCAATAGAGATGATGAAGGTGGTTACAGGCAATGGTTTACCCTTTCGAGCAGGTCGACTCGACAACCACCTTTTATTTAATTTACAAAAAACATGCATTCAAATATAACATCTTATTTTCTAGCCGTCACCGTCGCACATCCACAAAAATAAAACACAAAAACAAAATTCGCAATCATAGCATATCCAAAGCCACTTTCACTATAAATATGGATGGAATTGAATTAAGATAACTTAAAAAAAAAACACGCCTTTCCTGCAAGATGTATCTGACTTATAGCACAGCTACATTCGGCCAGTTATTTTTTTGTCGCATGTAATAGGGGGCCAGCCTACTGCCTAATCAGCCAATAATGTTCGCATTGCTGACACACAAGGCTCCTCACTGTGAAAGGGAGTTGGTCATAATCGACCATGCCGGCCTAGTGCGGGTTACTGTATGTCACGTCTTATAATTGTTGGTTCTAGGATATGTTGGTTTCCTTCACCTTTACCATTGACCGGTCACAAATCCAGACCATACGCCATACTGAGCAGCCCGTGGTCTGCGATTTTCCATATGGAATTTCTACTGAGCAATGGTATTTCGTAAGACCTGGGGATCGAACCCTTACGGCCAGTACCACGAACGAGGCAGGCAGTTATTGAATTTTCGTCAATCAGAAAGTAGAAATCCTTGAACATCAACTACATACTAACAAAGTTATATTGTTGTCATTATAATTAATCCTACAGTAGATACACTTTAAAGTAAATGTATAGTTACTAGTCAGCCCACAGTACAATTATTTTAATTACTTAGATAACAATGGCACTGGCATATATTTGTACAAGCATCGTCGTATTATAAATTGATAATACTAGGTGCGCCTTCGGTTTCACCCGCATAACTCTCAATCCCGGGGGAACACCGGGTTAAAAAGTGTCCTAACCCAGGTCATGATCTAAATCCGTTCAGCCGTTTTAGCGTGAAATCGTAACAAACAGACATACAACCATACAAAAAATCTTATATTTTCACTTTATATATTCAGTTTAGATAACTGTATTGACATTATATATACTATTTTAGTATAGCCTGTTCTATGAAGAAATAAAGTTTATAACAATATTAGAAAACGATGTTTAACGATAGCCTTGGTTTAAGTTTATCTTTTACGACACTTAAACAATACATACTATAACTTTGTATTTACACGCAGAAGCCTTTTGATGAGTTGCATTACCTAATAGTCATGTAAATATAACTTTATACGACCGAGCCTTGGGACATTAAGTTAAAATAGTCTTCGTGGTCGTCGTATCGTCGTGGGTTTGGATTTTCATGAGACAATAATCCACATGTCTATGATTGGCAATCTTCCATAATCCATGGGAAAGTGCAGATTGCTAGCTAGTGCCACCCTTCTACATAAAATAAACATCGCGTGTCATATTCAGATCACCTGTAAACTATAGCGAGCAAATTATTCGCATTGCATTGCATTGAATGTCAATTCGTAGAACCAGTCTTTCGCAGCAACCCAACATTTTCACCACATTAGGAATTTCGTCATTGTTATGAAAAACCCAGCTCAGCTCCTACAACTTCATGGTCATAGCTTCAGTTCAGTTCTACACAAAAATGGCTGCATGCCAAGAAAAGATATCTTTTGATCATCATTATCATTAGCCTAGCCTTTTCCCAAGTATGTCAGGGTCCGCTTCCAGTCTAACCGGACGCAGCTGAATACCAGTATTTTAGCTGTGAAAATTATGTTATTAACCGATAATTAATTTCAGAGATTACCTTCGACAACAAAACAAACTCTTTCTCTTTGTTATATCAGTAAAGAATGTAAAGATAAATGATGCGCAAACACCCAAAATAACTACCAATATGATTTATTCGCTGAAGCCAATAATGCAGCCAATCAAGTCGTCAAATTACCATACAAAACAACAAAAAACACCACACCAGCCACAAAAAAATGAAAAATAAAAACTACGCAAGCAATGAATCACGTGAACCGGAATGGGAGAAATCGGTGTATGAAAAATTAAACTCCCCAAATACATAACCTCATACTTTTTTTGGAAACCACAGTATAAACCACATACATATTGCACATAAGTTACTAACCAACACAAGCCATCCCTCTTCCCCAGTCCCGCTTTGTCTTAGAAATCTTCTTAGTCTGCTTAGCCGCTCCCGGCGCGATGACGTCATTGGGGTCTCGCTTGCAGGAGGGGCAGTACCAATCTTCTTCTGGCAGCTCTGTGAGCGGCGGGTCCAAGCAGATCATGTGGTAGCCGTTGTTGCATTCGTCGCATAGTACTATCTGCAAGTAAAATATCGGTTTGTGTACTAGCTTCAACATTCTGACTAACCGAACAACTCCTTAACAGTTCAGAAGTGTCTGTGCAATGAAACTATTGAAAAAATGCTTTGAGTTTGTAGTATATTGCGCTGGTTTAGGTAAGCGAGTAGGTTTTGTAATGTGTAAACTATTTGTCCAGTGAGATATATGCCGTATGTGTGACCCACAAGTGTGTACCTTCCCATGCTCAAGCCTGCCTTAAAAAACATACATACGCGACGAACATATAACCTCCTTCTTTTTGGAAGTCGGTTAAAAAGGAAAGGTCATTTACATTGTAATTGAAAACAAAGGTCATTTTGATTACTTTACAACATTACAATTCAATATTTGATTTTGTACAAGTTATATTATCAACTTTAACTTATTGTCTTAATTTATTAAAATGGACAACTGCACTTCCCTATGTCTTTAATTCGAGCGTAAGACACTTGTGGGCTGCAACTAAAAATCAGCGTCAGGTGATATAAAGTATACCAAGGCGGTATAGGTGTTGTCATTTGACATGACATGAGGAACTTTTGGCATTATAAGCATTCTTTTCTTTCTGCTTTCAGTTTTAACACCTATTTCAAAGTTTTTTACGCATTTTTCTTTCTTTTCTTTTTTTTTTCTTTCTAATTGGATTATGAGCAGAAACTACATTATTTAGAGAATAACAAAAGTAGAACTTACTTTCTCTGGGAACTCCTTCCCTGAGCATAGGTAACAACCGCAGTCTTTGCACAGAGTTTCTTCATCGTCACGACACGTCAAACAGTTCAGTGGTACAGATCCTGAAAGTATATAAAAATAAAATTTACTAGTTAAGAGGCTTATAACAGCTAAAGCGCGGTCACTGTCGGACTGCATAGAAATGAAAGAGAAGCGCGATGACACGACGCAGGTAATTTATTGCAAAATATGAAGCAGTTAGCGATTTACAGAAAATCTATTGATTGGACTGGAAAATTAAAACACTATTATGCTAATATGTAGCTTGTAGAATAATCTGACAAAAAATCAGAATGATTGCATGTAAATTAATATGATTTTTAATCGTTAAAAGAAATTTTTAGAGGTATCTTCATGATTTTTTACTATCGTATCAAATTAGTTGTATTATGTTTTCAACACACTATCATACTAGCATATATCCTGAGGAATATCATATATTTTTCTGATTTTCTTTACTGCAGTGGATCATACTCTTTTAGGCATTATAAAACTTGCGTTTAGGCACGTTTAGGTCCTGTAGTCCCCTTAAAGGAGATCAAAACAGTTATGTGATTGGCTATGAGATGAGCTCCCTAAATGGCTGCGTAAAAGCGCGCTGTCGGATTTTTGAACCTCGTCTTCCGCTCGTCTTCTCTTGGGGCCGAAAGCTGAATATTCAACAGCGCGCTTTTATTTAGGCATTAATTTGGGTGTCGCCTAGTGATAGCGAAAACAGCCATAAGTTCGGTATAGTGTGTAGGAGAGCAATATGAAAGGATATTTCAATTATGTTGAATTATTTGTGTAACATGCCAAAAAGCGACCCGCCTCTGCTTTGCACGGTTTGACAAAACATCAAGACTTCTTTATTATATGTATGTTTAATATATTAATATTAAACATACATACAGTTATTACACACATAAACCTTCCGGAACGACACGGGGGACACGAAAAGCGACTTTAATTTATAATATGTACAGATAAAGATATTGAATATACTTTTTGGTTAATACTAATGTCTCTTTGAACCTTACTTTTCTCTGGGGGTGTGACCATCATCTTACTGTACTCCTCCGTCCTCCGCGCCAGCGGCACCACCTCGTCAATGGCGTATATCTTGTCATGCACCCTCACTTTGGTGTCATTCTGTGGCACGGCATCACGTCCCAGGTAAAGGGTTCCTATCAACTCGTATATCATTCGCAATTTCTTTATTTCTGCCACTTTGAAGTCATACCTGTGGGTAGAACATGCCATTGTAGTGTTTCACCTTAGTTTCTTTTTTGTTTTAATTATTGGCTGCTTCCAGTAGAAAACCATAAATGTTTATTATTTGTTCTATAATTGACTAAATTGGCTGTAAATTGTTGTGTATTTTATATCAGCCAATTCAACCATGATACAGAAAAAAAAAAGTATTAGAACTGTTACTTTTAACTTACCAATATCCTCTTTCTAAAGGTTCATCAGTGTTGTGGTTGAGCATCACCTTCTGTCCTACTTTAAGGTCTTTGATGTCTATTACCGTTCTTGCTCTAGGCCTTATTTCTTTTAATTTACAATACACATTTGAATCTTCTTCACTGTAAAAGATATAAAACGTTTTGTAAATGTATTAATGGTTCTGACCTCTACTACTAACACAGTTACAAATAATATTGTTGATTAACTAATAAGACATGTGTATTCTACTCATTCAACGAGGTGAGGATGGCTTGAAAGACATGGGGATAGATAGGCGAGCAGCAGGGAGTATTGGATGGGCTGGTGGAGGCCTTTGCCTAAGGGCGCACAGACTCTGAACTGATATTAAACGTGTTTTGTACTACTCACTCAGTCTCCAGTTGTACTTTATAAAGCAACACTGTGTCTAAGTCCTTGGGTTCCTCAGTTTTACTAACATCCTTGTCACTTGGTTTCTTCCGTACTGCTTTAGGTGATTTAATAAAATACCTCGCAATACCTTTGCTTCTGGTCTTTGTCAAACTATCTCCGTTTGCCTGCTCACTTGGTGGTTTGTTCTCCAAATCATTCTCTTTATCAAAACTCTGGTCATTGCTGTCAGAATGTGAATGTTTTGCCATGTCATTTGTTGAAATGTCTTTGGGATCCGGTATATGTGGAATGTTGGGATCGTAGACTATTCTAGTTATTATTGCTTCTAACCATGAACCTTGTTCACGGTCTCGCGTGTCTATTAAGTCACCTACTGCATACAATGTGCTTTCTGCATCTGTTAAAATTTGATCGGAATTAATGAAAATACTTAGGTAAACAATATACTCCACACACTGAGTTATTCACTAATTGAAGGTTTTATCTCTCTTCCATAGACAAGCTAGATTCAAACGTACCTTTATACTCTACATTCTTCTCAGTCGACACCTGTGCCTCTTGTTTGGTATCTTCAGTCTTAGCATCAGTCTTCACTTTGGGACTGTCTTCGGGCTGTGCCCGCACCATGAGCTGGATAACGTCATTGAGTTTGATGTTGTAGTCGTGGAATGTATAGCCATTTTCCAGCTGAAATTAATATTACATACATTGTTATACTTTGAAGATGTTATGTAATTGAAATGACTCACATACAAATATAATAAATGTATGTTAATGATATTGTTTTCTAAGTGGATTTTATGCTTTAATGTAATTAAGTATCTCTCTTAATGAATTGTGGGTGCACAAAATCTTTATTACTAAAGAAAATGAGAAAAATGAATGTAGTATTTCTCCCCATAAAATATCCTAGGTACACCATAAAAAATATGTTTTTCCTTGAAAATGATTTTGTACATGTATCTAATCCCATACATTATACAATGAAGCATAAATAGGAAAAGAACCCTAGTTTCACATTCATAAGGCAGTAATTAGTCTTACATAAAACAATAGATGATGGTGGAAAACTAGATACAAAAATAAAATTAACGTAATACTCAATAATTACAATTCACAAAAGAAGCCAGAGGTTAGATCTATATTAGATAGATAGATACGATATAATTTATTATGTACATTGTACAACATAAAAATTACAAATGTAAAAATCGAACAAGGGGTGACACAAGGTCTAGACTTCCTTTGAAATATTGTTTCATACATTGTCTGCGCAGAAAGTGTTTAAATTTTGTCCCACTAGGTGACCCCATCAGTCTAGCATTGTTATAATCTTTGCGTTGATGAGATAGGAAGAACATAGTCAATGTAATTACATTGACTATGTTGCATGCTGTTAATTAACAGCAGCTCGATGGATAGTATAAATTGGTAATATTTCATCTTAGAATTTACAGCCATGTGGCTCTTGTCATGTGTATGATAATGTAGAATTTCACGCAATCAAGTTTCATGCTAAAAGTTAAATCATGTCGCTATTAGCACTTTGCATCGCGGCATTTTTAACGGTCGCGATGTACTGTGACGTCACGTCGGGCTTACGTGAATAAACACTGAATTCAACATGATAACACCTGCTTTAATTATGACCTCGATAATTGTGTACTCATGTAAGGCATAGAAACACAATTTAAGGATAGATTTTAGATGCAAATTAGGTAGTAATACTTACCAGCTTCCCGCCGTAAAACAATCTCTGTAATTTCGGTTGAACATCAAACTTCTCCTTTATAATTCGCCGGAACTGATCTATCTTTGTCAATTTAGACTCGACTACTACAACGGTATCTGGCTTACCAAATATACGTATCCGCACGTGCATTTTGTTTAATTGAATAATTTAACGATATTTTACGAAAAACAGGTATTCATCGCTATTACGACCGTGTTTGACAAAAAATTGAAATGACATGACATAACGGATAAAATGGCGCGAAACCTACGCTGTCAGTGTCAATTAATGTCAAAACTTACCGTCAGAAAAATGGAATTAGTATGTACTAAGTGAAAAACAATCAAAGAGGAATCCTAGAATAGCAAGAGATGATAATAAAATTATACCTTCCAAAATTAGCTTTAGTCGATTATTATGTTAAGTAGGTATTTAAAAGTTATGATAAGATTTGCTGCTATTTTCATCTACGAAACTTACCAACGAGAACCTCTATGAACCGATAAAACTATAAAAAGTCGACCAAGTACAAGTCGGACTCGCTCAAGGAGTGTTCAGTAAATTGACAAATGTGTGAGGGCGATGCGTTTTATGCTAAAGATAAGATAATTATTTGTTATTGTACAATATATTTATTCATTAATACGGCTGTATACAACATTGCTTCTAAAAATATTTTGTTTGTACAGTCAAGGAATGAAAATGTTAAGCACCTTTACGTTAGTTTTTACTTATACCGTAATACTATATTTCCGCTGAAAATAACGCCGTGTAGAAAAAACGTTGAAAAAATTATGCTGGGGCCACATTTTCGCGGCGAACGAATAAGACGAACTACACTTCGCGCGCTCTCTCTCGCACTCCGCTGGGCCTCTTGCTGTGTAACAGAGAGCGCGTCAGTCGATCGTACGGTAAACCCTAATTGCGCGACGCAGGATTTTGTATGTCGTCAAAATTTTGTGTGACGTCAGGTCTTTGATGCGTAGTTCGCATGTGACGATGTAGATGCCGCCACTCTAAAATTATATAATTTGACACTTCCTGGTGAACTTAGAACAAATCGAAGTAAGAGTCAGGGTCTTACGCAATATTAAAGAAACATAGGTATGCACTTCAGCGGTGAAAATCTTTAATTGACTTAACAAAAAGCTATAAACTTTGTCATTTATTTTAACAAGCCGAAATGGGTTTTTGATTTCGTTAGGACGTTATTTATTATTTGTAATAAAACGTCGACCATGTCAACCGTTTGGTTACTTATAACTGTCTTAGCAATATTTTTTAAGAATGTTAACGCAAAACTGGCTTCTTTGGTAAAGTTAATATAATCATGAAAAAAATCTGCACTGCAATTAAATATTTATACAGTTTTATTTTATTAATCATTTAACTACTGTTTTAGCATCCAGTTCTTGTGGCCCGTTCATCCCTGGATTGGATGCCAAGCAGAGTAAATTCTCTATATTCTGATGTTGGAGCCTGGAGTGGAAAATTTGTACGTATACTACAAACACTATTACTCGATATATGTCAATAAAATTTGAAATTATAGGACTAACTAATTGATAACTGACTTTTCAGAGACCAGTGATGGATGAAATAGAATCTGATGAGGCTTTGAGATTCTACCAATTTCTAAATTACTTGGATGGATCGAGTTTTGGAACAGGTGGATAGATTTCGAAGCAAATCATTCTAACATTATTGTTGGAATCAAAGATTATTATAAAGTTTTCTGATTGTCAGGTCCCATTGATGAATTTGTAGATGCGATGTACAGATTAGCCAATTATATGAAACAGCAGAACAGTAGGGAAACACAAGCACGTGGAATGCGTGAACTTGAAGCAATAAATGGTGAAAAAGGTAATATCACCTCCAAATTCTTAAGTACTTGGCAATGTTCAGAGAGTAATCACGATTTACATAATAAGCATGGACTATTTGCAGCTCAGTGCTTTTAGGGTGGAAACGAGCATATATCCTATGATAATTTATTTAAATTTTAGGAAACAGTATCAAGACCGTGTTGGAGGTTAGTACGCTAATCATGAGAAAAAAGCGCAAGTTCTTTTGCACTGGAGAAGTAAAAGAGCCGATTGTTAACAACAAAATTATTTGCAAGGTAAAGTTTGTGAGGTTTATAAATAAAGTACTTACCTTTTTTTTTTGAGATATTTAAAGTACCTAAGCTACCAATCTGTAAAATGCTATAGATAAGTATAATTAACTCAATTCCGTTAATTAGGACAGAATACTACTTCCTATTGCCGGTTGTTCCTGCAGGGATGCTATAATGTATTGGCACCCAGATTTAACGGAAGAACATTATTGTGTTGGCGCACTTGAAGCCAAAAGTGCCGTTCACATTATGGATGTTGAGGGTAATGTTTATTGTTAAATAATCGGTTGATTTAAATATTCATTCGTATGTTTGTGTTCTTAATTTATTTTGTTCGTAGGTGATATGTTTTGCAAAGGAGACGACTATTCGAAGCGAGAGTTTCTTCTAGCTTGTGATTTTTATGAAGACCAAGAGGCTCCAGTTGCTGATTTACTTCAATACTATCCCGATCCCGATCCTGAAATTACTCCAAAATTGTTCTAATGGTTACTATTGAAATAAAATTATCGTTTTGAATCCCTCAACTATTGTCTGAATATTTTTTTCCTTTTCCCTGTCGAATGCAGGCACCCGGATACATTCGATTTTGTAATTTGGTGTTTTCTTCAAATACTACCAAGAGCATGTGGATAGTTTAAAAAAAATATAGGTAGCGTATTGTGTGGCAGGTTGACTCTACCTATCTGAATTAAATATTCATCAATTTCTTAAATCGTTATTAAATATTTATCACTTTCCCTTTCCCATCTCTGCAGTTTTGTGTATGACCGGCAATAAATAAGACATTTAGAAACATGATAACGTCAAGTCAGTGTAAGTAATCGATTGAGTGAATACTCGACTAAAACACTATGTTAGTCTTTTTATTATTGATTGATGAAAAGATGAAAAGTAAATTATATCTGTGCATTTTTGTATGAAAATGAGCGGCACAACGAGGTACTCAAGGTAGCGCGAAAATTGTCGCAAAATCGCTCCGCGCCGCAAGTCGGCCGCATGTGTGTGTAGTAAGGGAGAGATTGCGGGCGCCCGCCGTTGCCAATTATTTTCAAGTCAGCGTTACTTTTTGTGCAAACGTAAATAATAACATCATGTCAATGAAGTAATAGGTATTACAGTTTGTTTTGGCGATTTCTAACGAGGATTTTAATTGACTGTTATTTAGAAATGTGAAATGATAATAGCATCTGCTTCTGCTTAGTTAGGTTAGTTATGTCTAGGACTGGCTAAAACTGCATGTCGTAAGAGAAGAGCATTTTAAAAATAACACTCGTTGAATAAAATTGCAAAAATGAGTGATGAAAAAGTGAAGATGCGAAAGCAGCTTGGGTTGCTCGAAGGGGTAGCTATTATTTTAGGTATAATATTCGGTAGTGGTATTTTTATATCGCCCAAGGAGGTTTTAGAAAAAACTGGGTCAGTATGGGGCGCACTATCGGTTTGGGCTGTATGTGGAGTCCTAGCGACGCTCGGGGCTATGTCCTATGCTGAATTGGGTAAGTCTAAAGTACCCGTTTGTTTTTACTTTTTATATATACGCTGCAAATTCTTTCCCAAAGAAGCGTCGCAATAATTTGCGATATTATATATCATTGAGTATTTCAAATTTTCTAAGTAGCTGATAAAAATATATCTAAGTTGGGGAACTAAAGAATTGACTTATTTGTTGAATGTCAAAGAGGGCAACATAGAAAAGTAACAAAAAATCGTAGCTAAAAACCAAAATCTTCAAAGAGTAAGGCCCGTATTACAGAACCTAACTCAAGACTCAAGCATTAACAGGAGAGAATAGTCTAGCCTCTATTTGTTCTTATTCTTCTTATATTTATTCATCTTGGCCAAGAACCAAGTATAGTTTAAGAATTCCAAATTAGATTCATCGGGGGATGTTTAAAAAAATAATTTGACTTATGGTCCGTTTGGTAGACTATTACTAGTAACCAAGATTAAAATAATGTTTTTTTATTTTTATTAAGTAATAAAGAAAAAAAATATTAAGTACCATATATTTTTTTTTTATTATGAACAATCTAACAATGTAAGTAATTAATAGGACTGTGGAAAATTTCATTATTTTATTTTGAACTATCTGTCTGAAGTGTACTAAGCACATGCGAAACTAATATTTTATATTATTATGTTTTATTTATAAATTTTACTGTTTACTGGTACTCACAAAATAGGTAGACACCAATTGGTTACTCTTATGGTAACCTTAGTCTAGTCCTAAATAGCAACAATACGGGGGAATCATTGAAATAGATTACAGTTTTTGTATATAACATTCTGATTAATTAAATAAGATTTATAAAAGCTGTGTGCCAATGGGATTTCTCATGCGCAATAAGGCACTTTGCCACAAACTGCCATACCTAAAAATACCAAAAGGGATGAATCTTAAAGTCCTACCTTGGTGCTGACATTCAATATATATATACGTACAGTACTCTCGTGCATAATTTCATGCTCATAGACCCAGCGGGTAAGGCTGTGTGTGGTCTGCCGGTGAATGACTTTAAGATTTTTATTAAGTATTTTATAAGACTGCCTCGTTGGTCTAGTGATTTCAAGCGGTACTGCTGAGCATGATGTCCTTGGTTCGATTCCCAGGTGGGGCAAAATATTATTGGGTTTTTCCATGTGGAATTTCTCAGTAGTATTCCCCGGAGTCTGGATTGGTGCCCGTTAGAAGGCAATAGACTCGCCCCCTATTAAATGGGACTTAAACATAACTGGCGAAATGTGGGTGTTCTATAGGTACACCTCTGCCTAACCCGTCGGGAATACAGTCGTAATGTAATGTTATTTTTATAAGGCTCGTGTTTGACCATTATCTGTCTGGTTGACAAAAGTGCATGCTAAACCAAAGAGAGTTTTAAAGCCCACAGATTTAGTTAAACTCAATAATTAATTAATTTGTTGCATTGGCATGGACAACTTATCATTATACAATAAATACTACCCTAACTTCACAAATCATTACAAAGATACCCCCTGAGGCGACCCACTGACCCACTCCTCTCGTATGCATGATTTAATCTTTTCTTAGATCATAAATAAGCAGATCTTTATTTCTTATGCAGGTACCACATTGGCACAAAGCGGGGGTGATTATCACTACATCAATGAGGCATATGGACCGTTACCAGCATTCCTGTACCTGTGGGACGCCAACTTAGTATTTGTGTAAGTAATATTTTATTTTACTATATAAATAGAAGGTAAAAACTTTTCCCTGTCCTGTGATCTACATGATTCATGCAATTGTTTAACTATTGTATGCTGTGCTGCATAGATCTATGATGGCTTTGCAGGCAGCGAACATAGTTATAAATCATGTTGTAAAAAAATCTATTGCAAAAGCAGGATAAAATGTTTTTTTTTAATAATTGTTCATGTCTTGCTTGCGTATTGATAAATTATATTATTTCTGTAAATAGGTTACAAACACTAACACATCAATCATATTTTTAAACAACAAAAAAAAAAACAACCTATTCCAAAAACAAACAGTACAAATTGGTCAGTGGCATAAAACGAAAATACCTAACCAAAGACAGCAACTTCCTAAATTTATTTTTATTTTTTATAAAAGTTACTTGTAAAAGTATTTTGTAAAAACTTTTTATTTTTCACTTTTTAGTTGTGTTTCTACCTCACACAAATTCGAATACCCCTACCTGCTATATAAATAACAGGGACAGGAAGTTATTAAATGATAACATCATCCACATAGACTAACTGGGAAAAATACGTATCAATTAAAGCTAACTGAAAAACTACCCAGCAACGTTAATAAAACTTATGTGGGACCACCGTGCAAGCTTCCTCTACCAAATAAAAAAGAGTTTTCAAAATCGGTCCACATTTGACGAAAATATCCATGACAGACGAACATTGAACCTCCTCCTTTTTTGAAGTCGGTTAAAAAAAGTACATATTATGCTCATTTCCTATCCGACTACTCTTAGAATTTTTGTGATAATCAAAACTTGCAGGTTGCAGAACATTGTCGAAGCAACATCAGTTTGTGTTGCTGGCAACATAATGCTTCTCATGAGTATGGCACAATCATTGATCTAATATCCAGATATTTCTGGACCAATGTCATAAAATTAATGATTTACATTACATTGTATAGTGAGTATAGTCTTTGCTGATTGCTCTTTTATTGATCATGAACTGGATTGATCTTGTAATTTGCGTGCATAATAGCTTGATCATAATAAATTAGTCTATGTATAATCCAAAGGTTTTTATTCGTTGTTTCTGTTGAGATTATTTCTACACAGTTTGGCTATGTAATTTGCAAAATGAGCAAATGGCTTAGACAAATGTAGTAGTACCACTTAATTAGCTATACAGAGTGATTGGGAATTTGGTGTTTTGATAATTTGGGGTCCAAAATGGGTTGTTTTGCAGATATCGAACCTTTTGATGTTTTTGGAAATTTCCCAGCTGTCGACCATAAACCACTGGTCGGCAAACTCATTAGTCAAAAGAGCCAAATAACAATACTATAACGACTAAGAATTCTTATGAGAGGTGTTATATACTCTAAGTTTGAGAGCCAATCCTTTCTGTTTGTCCAAACTGTCTCAATACACTTTTCTTTCTTAATCTTTCAAAACTCCCATGCTCTATCACTCCACAATGCTTTCTAAAATTAATTTGCTAAGAAGTAGGGTGCTTTCATCATCATATCGGCTGATAAAATTAGGATGAATGCATCTTATTTATTAACAAGTTAACCTTGGAAAACTTTGAAAGGTACTACCTAAATGATTAATTTTTGGTGAAAATACTTCGGAATAAAATCTTTGAAATATAGAGGTTCAATAAACCTTGCTTAATGTGACGTTCAAACGTCAAAAATGCGTGGTTAAACAGTCGCTAATGATTACTTAACTTTAAGCAACGTTTATAAATAAACTCCAAAGTTTGAGTTTCAGAAAAATACGGGCGGTCACATGATCATGGGCGACATTGTATAGTACTGCCGTGATTTTTTTTCACATAATATCCAAAAACAACCATGGCGGGGGACATTGGTTCTAACCATTGGTTGCAACTCGTTCATGGGTCATGTATACGCTTTTAGAACAAACTTCCCGTTGACATCAAGAACACCCTTTATACGATAAAAAATAATTAAAACCAATCTTTGTAAAAAAGGGTACTTACTATAAAATTTCAGATTATTTAGAAGATAAAAAAGCTTGGGATTGATCTGCTCGCTCTGCTAAGCCTTGTGATAAAACCATAAAACTTGATATTTTAATTATTATGTATAATCATCAAAATAAACCAGTTTTATATACACATTGACATTGTTAAAAATTATATACAAAATGACATGATTAATTTGTAAAGTATTATAATACCAGCCTGTTACTGGCCCACTGCAGGGCAAAGGCCTCTTCTAATACAGAGAAGGCACGAGCATTGACCACCACGCTTGCTCAAGACGGGTTAGCGATTTCAGACTTATTGTATTAACTACAAGTCCGGGTTTCCTCACGATGTTTTTCCTTCACCGATGTCTAGATAAACTCAGAAAGTACATACAAAAAGAAGTTAAAAAAAGTTAGTTTATAAAGTATTCTATTATTTTAATTATTGTGAATGTGAGGACTATGTGGATATTTTTTAATTTAATTTTTCTCTTTCATTTCTATTTTCTTTCTTAGTTTTAATGATGGTCTAGCAGTTTGAGTAGTTGATGCGGCCTACCGAAATGTCCTTTCTTTGGTATTGTTCGTCGAGTTCATTACTGACAAATGCTTGCACTGACCGGACAGGTCCACTCAAATCTGTGTGGTTCTTTCCTCAAAAGACCATTTCAGACACTAATCTACGTGGTTCTCATATAGTTTGACCAAGATTATGCCTCGACTTTAAAAGAGGCTGCGACCTCTGAGTTTGTTTCGGCCCTTCTTCTCAGTCAGATAGGAAACGCCGAGCTCATCTAGCTTATTTTTAATGTTTTTTAATATGACGTGTAAAAGTGATTCCGATGTCCAATTTACAGAACAAACAATTTAATTTAATTTCAACAAAAATTAGCACTTTAAAGCTTAATACTCGTATTCGAAAAACGCTTGTCACAATAGTTTAAACGACCTTTCTAAAGACACCCCACACCATGGAAAAGACGAGAAAAGAAAATCCCCACTACGTGTAGGGGAGGTACCCTAAAAAGGTTAAATTACAGCTTTCTATTACTAGCAGTATCTGAGCTAAGCTGCGGACAGACAGACAAACGGACATGGTGAAACTATAAGGGTTCCTTGTTTACTACGGAACCCTAAAAAACAGAAGTTGTTTCAGACAGGGTAGTATTTCAGTAGTACTTGGCAGTGCACATTTTTCGGTGCACGCCTTACGTGTTGCGGATTTTGTTCTTATCGGTATCGTAAGTGATGTTGGGCGAATTGTCTGTCTCTATCAGGTGTTTACCCAATTATCAACCATCTTGTAGGTACCTAATTTGCCTGCGATGATCTTCCTGCCGGGACTCGTGCCGACATTCTATGTGTGAGGACGTTGGATCTGACGTTGACTCGTGCAGATCAGCGCGACGCGACGGCGCGACGCGCATTACAATTTCTAAGAAAACTTTACGGTATAACAATAACCGGTGTCGCGTCGCGCTAGTCTGCACGAAGATTAACCCTCCACGCGCGCCCGTTGTTTGTTGGTGGTACACATCTTCGGCGTTTTTTATTTAACCGTTTATGTACTCTCATATAAACAGACAAGAAGAAAGGAACAGAAAAATACGTACAAAGGTGATGTTTATTTCTAAAGAAATCCCTTCCTAGAAAAAATATGCTGGAAGAGATTGAAAACAGGATGTCCCTTCCTAGGCACATCCTGTTTCCTCTCGTTGAGCTAAAGATAGGTTTTTATTGTGCGTCATTCCAAGACGCGAGTAGACTTTCCAATGTTTTTTTCTTTCTTTTGCTGGATAATACCTGCGCACCTATGCTATTATTACTTATAGTGCGAAAAATCGAGCTCGGGGCTCATTTGCGGATCTTCACCTCGTTATTATAAAACCAATTAATAATCCTTTTAATTTAATTTGGTTTAAAGAACCTTTTATTTTCAAGAGTTACTTAACAGACCGTTCTCAGGCTGTTAGGATAGGTATCTCTACCAGTGATGAAGAAGTTCTTAGTTATGGAGTCCCACAGACTCGTTTCACAGTAAATAGTGTCCGTGGACCTACCCTTTTTTAATTTATATGACACTGTAATAATTGTTCATGGTAATGATTGGCTTCACCCAACAACCTGAAACCCCGAAACTCGCTATGCCGAATCTGCCTTATAGGTTGTTATGAAATGGCTAACTAGCAATCTGCTTACCTTGAACATGGATAAAACTAAATTTATCACGTTTGCGCCATAAACATCGTCCCAACTAGCTTCACCCTATAACCCTATTTGCACACAAGTGCTGTTTGATAGCGAACACTTCCTGTAGCTGTAATGTGATTATGCGAACTAACAACATACAATATCTTGGTGTTATTATACTGTGTCGTGGAATGAACAGAACAGGTCACTGGTGACACGGGTCAGGAAATTAATATTTGTATTAAAAAAATTTAGATCTTCCCTGCTGTATAACGGCTTGGGGTGGCTCTACAAAGTGTTTACTGCTCAGACTGGAACGGATACAGACTCAGAGGGCAGTTCTTAAAGTTATGGCACACAAGCCTATTCGTTTCCTTACTATCGAACTCTATGCTCCGGAAAGGCACGCAGTTTTGCTAAGCACTGCTACGCAAACATTCTGAACTAACTTTTGACCCCAATCACAGTTAAAAACGCACAATGAAGAGTTCCGTAATTTCTGTCTCCGTATTTTCTCCCATACATTCCGTATGGGAGAAAATGTTTTTCAACTACAATGTTAAGTTTGTTCTTGATATCCAATTACGGAACTTCATTGTGCGTGGTCTGACACGCACTTGGCCGGTTTTTTTTAACTATTATAGCTGTTAACGAACACTAAAATGTTTGTGAACCTGTTTTTTGTTCCAATAGAATATTTGATTTGAACTTTATTTCTCATCAACAACAACAGTAACTTACATGAATTCAAATGGTACTAAATATTAATCTGTTGAGGGTTGATAAAATGAAGGAAATGTGGCTTTAGGGATATTAACAAAATATTTTTTTGTTTGTTTTAGGCCGAGTACGAATGCTATAATGTCGCTGACTTTCGCTAACAACATCCTGGACCCGATATTCCCCGACTGCCCTATCGACCCCATGTGTAGAAAACTTATCGCCGCCGTCACAATATGTGAGTATTAGCATTAACATAATATCACGCCTGTGTCCCTTGTAGCGGTAGGCAGAGGTGTACTTATAGGCGGTTTACCTATATTTCGCTAGTTATGTTTAAGTCACGTGTAGGTAATCGAGGGCGAGTATATTGCCATCGTCAAATCAAGTCGCTAGGCTGCTGAAAAAACAACAGCCTGCATGTTCACCAAGTGGTGAACATGCAGGCTGTTGTTTTTTGCGACAAAATAATGAAAGCGCAAGTGCGCTTTCATTATTTTGTCGCCACCCAGTCTTGTAACCAATAACACTATTATAAAGGACTTCAACCAAATCATCAATTTGTGATTTTAACTTAACTTCACCTGAACCAGGCCAGGAGCACTCCGCATTTTAGTTATGAAACTACAAGTACGCAACGGGCTCGACTTGTCGGGCCAATTCAGTGGGCGTAACGTAGTCAGAAGATATAAGAGTTAGCCCAGATAGGCACGGGAAATTTTTTGCACTGGATTTTCAACGCTCTGCTTAGCGTCGAGAGTTGAAAATCCAGCAGGGTGTTTTTTCAACGCGCTGGGACGAGAGTGCGTCCCAGCGCGTTAGATTCTCAACGGTCGGCTCAACACCGAGGGTTAAAAATCCAGTGCGCGATAAAATCCCGCCGCGATATTTTTACGTCCGTGCCACGTTCACACGGACGTAAAAATAAAAGGCAACTTCTAACATAACTTTAGGTAATCAGCGCTGTGCGACCTAAATTGCACTTTATTGTGTCGTAGCAAGAGTCGCTATTTATTTAAATAATTTTGCCAGTAAGTGAATTTCGGCACTTGTACTATTATGTATTCTGTTTCTGAATTTACTGTTGGTCCTCTTTCCTATTAAAACTATTCACATTGAGTGTTTGAATAGGTCATTCGCGTATCGTTGTTATGGAATATTTTAATGCGTCACCAAGTTAATGAATTTAATTCCAAACTCGTGGAATTTTATTATAACAAAGCTTGTAAAGAGTACTAAAGATGATTATTACATTGTTGTCATTGAAGATCGGGCACTTGTCGGTATAACCTGAGTCTTAAGCTAGGGGAAAATATCACGAATCAAACTGCCTTGTTTAATACAATGTAGTTAATATTCACCTAACAACACTTGATCCGGCTCTCTACAAAACAATAGCGTTTTTCTAGGACGCCAAAACAACGCGATTTACCGTTAGCATTATCAAGGTAGGTTATTCAACCACATTGCCTATGCAAATATCTGCTTTGATGCCTTGAATTAACATAACAACATCTTAATAACTTGTGGAAAAAAAACTAATAGACAATTGTTTTTCTAGGTTTCCTGACGTTCATAAATGCTTACGACGTTAGATTTACGACTAGGATACAGAACGTGTTCATGTTCACCAAGATTACGGCGCTGTTCATCATTATCGTGGGAGGCATCATCTGGATGGGCAAAGGTATGCGGAACTGATATTTAACTCTTTGTGTAATCTTGCATATTATCGGACTGGGGAAATCCCAGTATAGCTTCAGCGGCGCAGGGGGACCGGCTCTATCTGCACTAATTGTTTGCGGGGGTGCGCAATGGTAAGCCGACTTAAGCCCTAGTTTCCATGACAACCCAGGCTGATGTTAACGAAACGCGACAAGATTAGTATAACCTCTTCTATAGGTATACGTTCCCGGTTCAATATTGTCATGTAGACACTTTAATAAGTGTCATAAGCGAATATAATTATATCCGATAAGTTCACCATCATGTAAGGAAGTAGAAATAGGAAAGGGCCAAGCATTGAACCTTGAGGCATGCCCGTCTTAACTACAGACCCCGACTACGCCGACGTCGCTCGCAAAGCAGTAAAAGTTGTAAGAAAAGAAGTCTGCCTTGGGGTGAGGTAACGGGTTTTATAAACATGAAAATTAGATTTTGTTTTAGTGTATTTGAACTAGCATTATCGATTTCGTTTTCATTTTCAACTCTTTTGATCAGGTATTTCGAAATTGCATCAAATCAATTTTTCATCGTATCAATGACGTTATTCCGAATCAAATGCGATTTGATTCAAGTAGTCTAGTGTAAACACACTGGTTATGATTACTGGTTCACTACATTCTCTCAAACTCCAACCCCAATTACCAGTTCCAAAATAATCTATATATATAAAAGAAAGTCGTGAAGTCGTGTTAGTTACACCACTTATAACTCAAGAACGGCTGAACCGATTTGGCTGAAAATTGGTGGGGAGGTAGCTTAGAACCAGGAGAAGGACATAGGATACTTTTTAGTAGGGTAGGTAGGGTAGGTAGGGTAGGTAGGGTAGGTAGGGTAGGTAGGGTAGGTAGGGTAGGTAGGGTAGGTAGGGTAGGTAGGGTAGGTAGGGTAGGTAGGGTAGGTAGGGTAGGTAGGGTAGGTAGGGTAGGTAGGGTAGGTAGGGTAGGTAGGGTAGGTAGGGTAGGTAGGGTAGGTAGGGTAGGTAGGGTAGGTAGGGTAGGTAGGGTAGGTAGGGTCGGTAGGGTCGGTAGGGTAGGTAGGGTAGGCAGGTAGGTGCGCCGTAGATACGCACTTAGTGCTACTCGAGCGAAGCCGGGGCGGGCAGCTAGTCTATATATATAAAAGAAAGTCGTGAAGTCGTGTTAGTTACACCACTTATAACTCAAGAACGGCTGAACCGATTTGGCTGAAAATTGGTGGGGAGGTAGCTTAGAACCAGGAGAAGGACATAGGATACTTTTTAGTAGGGTAGGTAGGGTAGGTAGGGTAGGTAGGGTAGGTAGGGCTACTCGAGCGAAGCCGGGGCGGGCAGCTAGTAGTTTATAATCGCCAATAGGCCACGTTCATCAAAATATTACATGCACAGTTTTAATTAGTGTTTTGTTAAGAGTTAATTAATATGATGAAGATTGCCATATTGTACGTGAGAATACAAACATGTTTGTACTGCCATACTGTCATATCTCACGACGGCTCAACTCTTTAATTATACTTGATTGGGCTTAATTAAGTGGATGCAAAGTAGGTATAATAAAAGTAATTATCAATTAAATCGCACAGAAGATGGTTTTCTTATAAGTGTTCTCGACGGAATATAATGTAACCCTGGTTTAGTCTAGTCTATTGATTGTCACCAACGATAGTGTCTTATAATTTGTCTAATAGTCTAGACGGTTGTTGACTGAAAGGAGAAAAAAAAAATGACATCATTACATAATAATTAGGTAATGAATTCGCACAATAGATTGTTTTCTATGTGTCAGTACTCTCGGCGGATGTTTACCTCATGTAGTAGTTAGAAATAAATATCATTTTTCACCGCATAACGTCTGGAAGAACTAATTAGTTCCTAGAATTATTATATCGAGACTATTGAGAGGCACCTTGCTAGTTGCCACATAAAGGGGGTGGTTCACCCCCACTGGGGAAAGACGACTGGGGTGTAACGGCCGGTCGCCCGTAAATGTCAAAGTAAGCAATCAATAAAATACATGGTATTGGAGGTAATTCCATTGTTTGGTCGTTCAAAAGTAATCGCTTGTTTTTATTAATATTGCAGTTTCATTCGCAGTGTTTCTTCTCGGAGTTCTTACTTATTTGTTTGCCAACAACTTTAAAGGTATTTGTAGGGCTTCTCGTGAAACTAGGTGGGAGTTATCACAAAGTTTGTCACAAAGTATTATAGTTACAGGCGTCACGAGTTTTCAAGTGGTTCCCTTGGTAACTAACAGGCATAATGCATCGGCTAGACAGGGTAACAACCGGGCCCTTACGCACAATTGTCGTGTCTGACCAATCACTTGCGTAGGTCATCTTCGGATTGTTGAGCATCGTGTCAAGAGGTCTTTGTCTAAGGCTTCTCAAGTGAGGCTCGTTATTACTTGTGGTCAGACGTCAGACCAATCACTGACTTCATGATTGATTCGTATCTTTCGATCTTTATGCGGCGCTAAATACTTAAAACGTTACTTGAATCTGCATGACTCATAATAACTCTTTTTTTATTATTATTTTTATTTTTTATGAGTTGTTATTATTTATTTTTTAATCGTTTTTTTATGGATCATGTGGTCTACAATAAAGATTTTACTTATATTTACATATATAATATATTTATTTCTGTAAAGGCTCGTGCAGACCAGCGCGACGCGACTCGAACAATACGATTTCTAAGAAAACTTAACGGTATTACAATAACCGGTACCGCGTCGCGCTAGTCTGCACAAAGCTTAAATTGTTAAAAAAACGTTGACATTAAATTATGTTTTAAAACTAGATGAGTTCGGTGCTTCGTCACAGTCTCTTTTAATTTAAAGTCCAGTCATACCCTCGTCTGGCCATATGAGGACCATGCAGATAAGCGTTTAAGATGGTCTTTTGAGATGGTAGACTTTGTTATTGACACTGGTTTTAACGCCTGGTTTGTGACCTGGATTAAAGTAGGCCTCCAGAAACATTCGTTTTTATAAATTTAATAAACGCACCGTGTTGGAATTACAGTCTAGACACAACACAGCTAATTTAATACTAGCGTGAAGCGTGTATAGGGAAGTAATAGAAAGGGTAAAAACCATTTATTTATAATTAAAAGAGTAACCGTGAAGTTTCTTAACGGCTCTTCTCCATAGGAGACGACCAATTGGAACCGTCACCTAGCTTCTAACGTGTCATAATTGCGCATGTATCTTTATATGAAATAAACATTAATGAATTTGAAAAAAATTGGAGTATGATTTGAAAATGTTCAATATAATATCGTGAATAACCCTCAATGTTTCGTTTATTTAGGTGGAACGGAACACTTTGAAGATGGATGGGCCGACACGAAGTCTTCGGTCAGCGATTGGTCCGTCGCCTTCTACTCGGGCATCTTCTCATATTCTGGCTGGTAAGTGCTCGTGGTTGTCTTTCTCATCCAACATACATAAATTCCCGCCCAAAATTCCCATGGAGGTTGGCAGAAACTACAGAACGCCACCTGCTTCGATCCTCATATGTATATTCCTTTTGCTTCGTTTACGATTATAGATCTGGTTATAAGGGCACCCCGGATGCGAGTATTACTCACCTGACTTTTTTTCTCCACGAATATTTCATAAGTTAAGGGTGTTTATGCAGAAAGTTGGCAACGTCGCAAATAGCTATCAAATATTTCGCTGATTTGATTAATTTTGCGATGTTAGTGCATGGAAATAAGAAATATAGCTAACTAGTGAACTAAAATATTGATTATGAAATGCAATACTTAATATCGTAACACCGAATATTTAGTTTTAGATGTAAAAAAAGTATTTAGAAACTTTATAAATGTCTTTTTTACACCTAAAACGGTTACAATATCAAATTCAGTGTTATAATTGCAATTCATCATTAATATTCTAGTTCACTAGTTAGCCACATTTCTTATTTCCATACAGTAATATTGCCAAATTAATCAAAACAGGTAAATATTTGATAGCTATTTGCGACGTTGTCAACTTTCTGTATAAACGCTCGTAATGGCATATGAGAAAGAAAATATTGGACAGTCAGCTCGGAACAGCCCCCGTCAAGATGCAAGGAGTGGTTTTATCTCTAGGAATACCTACGAGATAATTATAACTTAATACGTGTTTCATTCTAGTAGCTTAGAGCGATCCCAGTCTCCTTTAGTCTCTTACAGTACCTACGTCATCATTCTTCAGCAGTAAGCAGTGACTTGGCAGTCTGACTGCCAAGTCATAGGTCTCGAGTTCGAACCCAAGGTTCGGAGGGTCACCTCTGACTTTTCTGATTCATGTGCGTATTGTATAATTACCACTTGCTTCAAAAACGGTGAAGGGAAACATCGTGAGGAAAGCGGTATGCCTGAGAGATATTTGTCGACGGCATGTGTAGCCATGTCACAGGCCCAAGGGCGGCATTAAAACTCTGACACCACGTTAGTCACTAACCACACGAAAAGAGGAAGACTTATTTGAAAAATATTCAATGTACAGTTCTGACTTCGTTACTATTTTATTATGTATGTTCGAACCATTTAAAACCATACTGCATGCATGTGTGTACTTATTTCTATGCGTGTGTAAGAAACGATCCTTTTGAAATCTGTATGAACAAGTAGCTAGTTAGTGTCGATATAAACACATAAGAAGCAACACCTCTTTAAATCTATCTACGAGCGACCATATTCAAGCTGGGGAACAAGTTTCAAATAAGGAAAACCATGACTAGAAGTGTTAACTACCTTTGGAAAATAACTATACATAAATTATTATGTTCTTGTGGTTTTAGGTAGGTACCTACTGGTATTCTGACATTGTTTTGAATATCATTCATAGTTGTTGCGCCAAGAATGTTAGATGAGTAGGTATTAATATGAGGTGGAGACGACAACACGAAAATAATTTAAATTGCGTATATCTAATGACGTTCCCCGACTAGATAAAAAAAATCAACCAAATATATCCAATAGTTAATTAAATAAAATAAAATAAAAAGGATATCAATCACTACATATTACAAAACAAAATCCCCTCGCCGCGTCTGTCTCTCTGAACGCGAGTTTCACCAATGGACGGAATGATTCATGAGGAAAATTTAGGTGCATATAATTCATTAATGTATTGTGTAAATTGGCTGAAAAATTACGATGATTGTTGAAGATGTCGGGAAAAAACATGCCGACAGTGGAGCTTTACTAGCATGCGCCGCGTAAACCAATAAAGTTATATGAGAACAATGTATTACGGAAGTATACCTATTAAAAAGTAAGTTCCGAATTTCACGCGGGCGAAGCCGCGGGCAAAAGCTAGTATCTGATAGTTTTTAAATAATCCTATAAATTAATTAGTATTGTGAGTGTTTTTATTTTATTGTCGTATTGTCTTGTATACTCGTAAGTCATTAGAGGTACTTAGTATTGAGCTTGTATAGCTTCTTTTTCGGTGAAAGTTGGTTAGGTTTTCTATTTTGTGAATGTAAGACGTCGTAGGCCTTGTAGACTCAATATGCTTCAATTTGTTAACTATTTTCTATTTTGTTACGTACTTGTTGACAGGGCTACTATTTATTTATGTGCCTACACTGCACTGTCCTCCTACACCTATTATCACTAAAAGCCAATTATTTTTAAAAGAGTAACACTGCTGTTTCTTGCCGGCTTTTCTCCATAGGAAACGACTAATTGGAACCGTGCACCTAGCTTCTGATATTTATACGTGCGCGTGTAGGTTTCTGTAAAATAAAATGTTTTACAGTCCTAAAAGTGCACTCAATCTTTTCCAAGCACTTGTATTAATTTTAGAAAAATTAAATGGGTGACTAAGAGAGTAACTGGAAACGCATACAAACTGGTTTTACATCCCTACTTTGTAATAGTAAACGCTGACACTAATGCTGAGTCAGCACCGGCCCTTCTAGAACATGGTAGCTCACTTCATACCTGATTCCAGCCAGTTCGGGTTTGGCATTCAATGATTTGGGAAAAAAAAACAAAAGTAATTTAGCAGCTTTCCCCAAATATATTGTCCAATATTGTAGGCTTAAATAAACCCTTTTTTAAGTTTCGGGACTTTTCCATTCTAATAGAACGAAGCAAGTAAATAGGTTGTAAAAAAATCCACAGATCTTCAGATCTGTGGATTTTTTGAATGTATGACAACGTGAAGAATTTTATCTATACTAATAATAAAGCTGAACGCGTGGGTTTGATTGTTTGAATGCGCTAATCTCTAGAACTACGGATAAGTCGGATATAAAACAAAACTTTTTGCCTTTAATAGCACAATTCTTGAGGAAGACTATAGGCTAATTAACATCACGCTAAGACCCTTCGGAGCCAACCAAAAATAAAAGTCTGAACGTACACTAAGGGAAAAAGAAGTAATAGCGCGGGCAGGCGATGCGATGCGTTGGGTCACGAGGTAAAGGCTCGCGGACGAAGTCACGGGCAAAAGCTGGTACGAAATAAATGAGGAGTATCTGTCTGATATACGGACCTTTTACTATTATAATTTTTTCCTTCTTAGGAACTACTTGAACTTTATGACCGAAGAACTGAAGGATCCGTTCGTGAACCTTCCTCGCGCCATCTACGTGTCCTTACCAATGGTGACGGCCATCTATCTGCTGGCTAACGTTTCTTACCTGGCTGTGCTCGGACCCATGGGCGTGCTAACTACTGAGGCTATTGCTGTGGTGAGTATTGAAAGCACTAGGAAGTGCTGATTCTAGCCCTAGTTTCAATAAATATTGATTTTGATTGATGGCTTTTAGGCCTTTAGGCTTTAGAGCTGGATTAGGGGGCAACACAATAGTTGTCTCGAAATCACTGACCACGAAATCGAAATTCATTCATCTACCACGAAATAAAATGCAGTATTGTTATTTCGTGCTAATAATATTTACCTTTATAGTATCATCCCATAACATCATGCCATTCTCCTAAGGTTTAGGCAGATGTCCTACAGTACACCCACATTTCGCCAGCTATGTTTAAGTCCCACGAAAGAGGGGGCGAGCCTCATAAGATCAATCGGGCACAAATCCAGATTCCGCGGGCTGCTACTGAGATAGTCCTGATGAAACGAGTGCCTATCCTAGATAAGGTAAATTCAAAAACAGGATTCAAAAGGACAAAACTTTGGCTATAGAAATGCACAATTTTGCGTGCTAATCGTGGCTAAGTAATAACAGCCGCACGGGTCGATCGATTAGGTTAAGCTACGCTTGCCGAGGTCGGTCCGTGGATCTCGATGCCTCGGAAAACACGTTCTGGTCCCGTCTGTCATTCGTAGATCTTTGACAGTCGTTACGGGTCGTCACAAGCCCGATAGTATGACAACCAGTCTTACCAAGGGGTTTTGTATCACCCAGTTCCTGGGTTGTGGAGGTCTGATAGGCAGTCGCTCCATGTAAAATACAGGTTTTCAGCTGCTTTCGGTTGGACTGGAAGCTGATCCCAACATAGTTGGCAAAAGGCTAGGTAGATTAATTTGAATGTTACTGAACACTTTGAGTTCCTTTTGCTTTATTATGATATACAATTCTACTTAGGACTTTGCGGTAACCTGCTTGGGCTTCCTACGATGGGCGATGCCTACACTGGTAGCTATCGCCATCTTGGGCGGTCTGTCGGTGCACATCATGACGTCATCGCGCATGTGCTTCGCCGGCGCCCGCAATGGCCACATGCCCGAACTGTTGGCCCACATCAACGTCAAGTGCATGTCCCCGATGCCTTCGCTTGTGTTTCTGGTAAGTGGGATTAACAAATAAAAGTTTTGTTTGCTTTCTATCAACCTTTTCCTTACCTACGTTAAGCGCAAAATTCACCGTTCGTGTTACAAAACGATTTTAATAAAACTAATTACTTCTGCATAATGTCATAATAAGCCTCTAATGTTCCCACTACTGAGACACAGGCCTCCCCTCTTCGAGAGGGAGTGGGCCGTTCTCCCAAGTAGTTACAAACACTCAGACCACGAACTATTTTCTATATGCTATAACATAACATCACGCCTGTTGTATTCTTCGAAAGGTTAGGTAGACATGTAAGAAACTAGTACACCCACATTTTGACATTTATGTTTAAATACCATGTAATAGGGGGAGTGCGGGAAAATATTTATATAGATAGCCCATAGGCTATCTATACAAATATTTGTTCCATTCGGTAATCGAACTCCGGATGTCTATTGCTCAGACAATTACCGTGCTGCCAAAAATTTCAGCTCAAATTGTGAGTTAGTTTACAGTTGCCATCTATCAAAAAGACTAAACAAACACGTCGAATTGATGACTTCCTCTTTCGGATAAAGTCAGGTAAACTAAACGCTTTACCAAGGTTACTTATTAATAGGTTCTGTTATCGCGTTGTGCCTTGTATTTTAACGCTCAAACTTGCACTGCCATTGCAATTTTCAAGAGGTTTATACCTGTATTTAAAGATAAAATATTTAAGATACTTTGTACCAAAAAAATACACGTGATTTTGGGTGCGGGTAGGGTTACCAACTGACAGGCATTTGCCGCATTTGACAGACATTTGACGGTTAAGATAGGCGTGCGGCCGGCGCTAAGCTGAGACAGGCGTTTTTGAATTACTCATTAGAGTTTCGAAGTGCGCATTTATTAAAATGCACAGTTGAGTAAAGAAAGGAATCGCCTGACAATAGAGTTGGGTAAAAGCGTTATTACTAACCCAAGAAAACTTTAAAAACGTTTCGTTTGAAGATTTTTATATTTATATTTTAGAAAACAATGAGAACGTTTGAAAAAAAAAAATGTCTTCGGAAAAATATCACTAATAAATAGTAAGTTCGTTTTTTTTCTAAATTAGTTTAGTGGTCGTAAATTGTTCATACATTTTGAATAAATATCAGTCATTAAAACTCTGTTGTGTATTATTTATTTTAATACTTAGTTTGTTTACAATAGACAGGCATTTTTCTGAAAAATCAGGCATTTTCTACATCCTAGACAGGCATCCTCCCTTACATAGATGGTAACCCTAGGTGGGGGGAGATATTTTCAAACCTCACCACGTATCACGGGGGGAGGGGTGTTAATAAAAAACATCACGTGATCAATGGACGATAGTCGGAAACTTCACAACTTTCTTATCATATTGTATATGACCAAATAAGATCGGTACCAATATATTGTTGGGCGATGCGCCCCAGGAAGACACACATCTACAGTCGTAGATACTACCGTCATTTCTACTGACGTTTTATGTAATAGTCATTTTTCAATTTTTTATTTTTTTATTTCAATTTTAAGTATTCTCAACAGGAAACCTACATTTTACGTAAATATGTAAGCTTCATGGTAGGCAATTGCTATCATAAAGGTTACAAATTTTGATGTGTATGAAAATTTGGGTTTTCAAAGAACCTACATTTTTACTTCTTCAAGCATATCATTGAAAACCTCCCCGGAACATCTCTAGACGGTAGCCTTGTATGTAGATGCTGATCTCAATCCTGATGCTGATCCCTGATAACCTGACGTCGCTGATCACGTACTGCACGGTGGTGGAGTCTTTCTTCACGACTCTCAGCTGCAGCGCCGTGCTGTGGCTGCGGTACAAGAGGCCTGACCTGCCTAGACCTATCAAGGTAAGAAGCTACTAAATGCATCTTCATTAACAATTTTTGGCAGTTTCTACTTCATTGTAGACTACTTTCATCGACCTGGTACTAACAACTAAATTGCAGAACTTAAGTGTAACTGACTAACACGTTTCAGTATTCGGGTGTAAGGCTCGTATTACAGAACCCCACTCAAAACTCAAGCATTACTTAAAACTCGTTTAAAGCCTTTTGATTGGTTGAAGAGTTCTGTAACACGACCTAAGGCATGTGGTGCAATGCGGATTCCCGGCTAGTACAGTCGAGATCGCTCGTCGGTGGTAACGCTTTGAACTTGAGTACGGAGTTTTAATAGAATAAGGGGACAGCTTATGCTGGTTTCATTACGACTGTATTGTATCCGTACCGATATAAAGAAGGTTTTCATGAAAATTCACGCCACCGGTTGGCATCACTTTGACAAGAGGTCTTTCATTTGGACAATTAATATAAAATATATGATGCCGTTCATAATTGAGTCACGATAAAAGAAAATATAGGTGGTTTGTCACTTTTGACAAGTGTCCGGATCTGACGTCTCAGTGCTGCCATGAAATGAACGTCATTTCAGAAAACCCTAATTACAAATGATTAAGACATCTTTAATGTAACACTTAGGGGTTTTAGGGATTTCCCGAATTGTTATCGATTTCAGAGACTAAAGTTTGCTCTTTGACGACCTCCTTTGACAATATGTTCCATAAGCTTTAATAAACTTCCAGGTACAACTCTGGATGCCGATAGTATTCGTGGGCGTAAGCACGGTGCTTCTCGTGGTGCCTGTTGTGAGCGAGCCCTTCGCCGTGATTGCTGGAGCCCTGATGACCCTCGCTGGAGTGCCGGTGTACTTCGGCTTGGTTCGATCCAAGCCGAAGTGCGTCGCTGAAGCCTCCAGTAAGTTTAATACCGATACCCTTCATAAATACCTGTTTGAATTCAGAATCTGAGGTTATCAAGTTTTGCACAACAAACTCAAGGTCATAAATGACAAATTTCAAATTCCATTGCAGAGTGGCGATGGAATGTAAATTATCTGGGATTATGATATTGAAGTATTTGTGCATAGTTTAATATGTATAATATATAGGTGACGAGGTGCGACGGCTAGACATTGCTATTCGTACTAATTCGGAAACACGACGGTTGCCGAATCCTATAACCTAAATGGTGGTACTGTAGTTTTTAGTCTCGATTTCAAATATTTTTAAACGTATATTGATACGTTCAAAAATATTATTAGTTCGTAATATTTGAGCCACTACTGTCATAACAAGATAAAGTTTGTTTAATTTTATTAAAAGAAAAATCGTTTGAATACGCAACCATGTTGTTATGTAACATTATTCACTCGCCAGAACTATAGAAACATCATTGGGGCATTCAATTAATGAATAATTTCTCTATTATAGCCAAATTCACACACTGCTGCCAGAAACTGTTCCTGTCTGCTGTTGAGGAAAAAGAAGAATAAAATACAACTTCTAACACTTAAGATAAGTAAGTACTTACTTACCCCTATGTACCCCACATTATCGTAAGATATATTTTGATCATAGAGTATTATCTATGGTGACTCTTTAGCAATATTGTAAAATATAAACAGTTAGCGGGCGTAAACATGGCACATCGAGTTCTAGACAAAGTTTACCTCTGTACAGCGTCATTTCTGTCACTTATACCTGTCACTTTCAAGCTTGATGTCTGCTCTAATCTTAATTTACAATATTATTGCGCGTTTTTGTTTGATGTTTTCTCTCTGTCGGGTTACCTACTTCGGTCACAGGTCGTGACGTGCCTTCGGACAGTTCGTCATCTGTCACTCGAAAGCTTTCGCGTTCGTATTTCCGAAGATAGACGATGATTCCCGAAACGCATACTTTTCTTGGGATATCTGTATTTGTGGTGAACGCATCTTATGGTCGTCTTCTTCCATTTATAACCCATCATCTCCGAAGTCACCCCCCTTTCAAACTTTTCTAGACTAATTATTTAAAAAAAATCTAAACTTTCGTAAAAAAGAACCCAAAAAAAATAATTGTGTATTTTTTTTTTATAACTGTAAAAGTTTTGAGTTTTTAAATATTTTTTTATTACTTGCAGAGCATCAAATTCTGCGTATTTTAGTACCCACATATTGAGGTAGTTTTATTACTTTTAAAATAATCGCAGATGCGCACTCTCGCTGGAAAAGGGGTTACTGCGATCGAAAAAACATTTTCAATGTTAAAAATCGATGTGTCATTAACGACCGGGTACTGGTCTAGTGGTAATAGACGTATTATGTAATAGTATTACGTGCAGCCTACTTGTACATACATAGCGCAGCTCTCTTGCACACTATAAAATTAATTAGTAATCGTTTTTTACTACCGTATTAAATACTATAGTAGAAGGAGAAGAAGGCCCATAATTTGAGTCAGACATTTACAGTGAAAACACTTAGTTTTATTTAACCTATAAAAGGTTACTGTAGTTCGGGCGACCCGCGGTAGTGTAATGCAATAACAAGTTTCCCCGTGATCAGGGGTAATGCAATAATAAGTTTTTGTTTTTAATGATAATTTGAAGTATAGGAATAATACATTTTTTTATAGATAGAGAATTGAACTTTTCGGTAGCAGCCCAGAGTCTGGATTAGTGCCGGTTTACGGCAATACGCTCGCCCCCTGATAGAAATGGGCTATTACATGTGACTTAACACGCTATTTGTGGGAGCACTACCGACCTGCGCCCAACCCGAGGCGAGGTGTACCTTCTGTGTCGACTGAAACTTAAATTATGGGCCAGAAATTACACTTTTGTGTAATGTACAGTGTCTAGTATTAACCTTTTTATAAACCGTAATTAGATTATGTCTATACGATGCTAATGGTCATATAACTTAAGGTCTTTTCAAATCAGCGTTTCCAATTGATGGTATTTCCAGTTAAACAGATATCTACTTTATGTACTTAGTGTAAATTAAGTTCATTTAAAAATGATTATAATCCATAGGTTTAGGTAGTTCAATAACGGTAAACAAGAAAAACCACGTGAAGAGACAGCTGTCAAGTAACCGACTAAACGTAATACCTGTCACTTCAGTTGTCACGCTACGTCACAGTTGTACTCTTCAATTTAGCAACTTTATTATTCGTTGACGTTTAGAGTTTGGGCTCCTTTACATTATACTGATTACAAAATATATTATTATAATTGTAACTAAAAAATTGTGTTCAAGCAGCTACATCTACGAAGAGTAGTTAAGAGAAGCTATTGTAGAAATCTAAAATAAATTTAATTTGGTTTTATCGTATTTTTAAACAAGAAAGTGTCATCTATAAAACCCCTTTTTACGATTTTTTTACCTTTATTTAACTACCTTAACCTATGGAGTATAGTAGTATTGCAAAAGTTATAAAGAATGTTGAAGTCGTAGCGCAAACTGAACTTTATGTGTAGGTAATAAAATATTTTTTTCAAAAACTCTTATTTGTTTACATACTTGGAAACTAAATTACGAATGCAGCTTAGGTAAGATCTCCTTCAGGAAATATAGAGGTATATTGAAGTGTAGTATGTACTTATATTTAAGAAGTATGTTCTTAAAGTCAACATTAAATGTAGTTTTTTCTAAGGTTGCGATCGACAACACTAATGAATGGAAGAGACTGTAATATTTTAATTGCTGCCCAAAAAATCGCAGCGGAAATGATCTTTTAACAAGTACGTTTTGTAACTCGCTTTTGATGTTAAAGTTATATCTACCAAGCACGATTAAAGGCGGAATTAGCGAATCTTGTTCTACGCATATAAGAAACTAGGTACTAATATTACACGCCGATTCATTTGAATCAAATAAACTACTACATGTACCCGATAAAATGTATCCAGGTACTTATCTAAATGTTATGGTATATCTATAAGTTAATCTCGAGCTAAGCCATGCTATCTGTATGCCAAATTCTATTCTACAAAGCATGATTGAGTATCAAACACCAAAACTTTCACAATTAAAATTATAAATAGGATATCTAAAGGCTAGGAAACATATGAATAAAAATAATAATCTTTTGGTATAAGAGTCGATTAGCAGAGAATTCTCAATCAACTTGTCTTTCGGAGGGGTTAAATCTAACAAAATCTAAATCAAAATCTTCTTCAATAACTGCCCCTAAATAGTAATGTATGCTAATTATGGCGCAAATATGAGACGCACAAAAAGTCATTGCTGAAATAACTGTCAAACCACGAGACAGCGGCGTATTGCCATCGCTACGCCCATGTCGAGTTCTTTTATATATTTCATTAATTGTAAAGTAGTACTAAACTTATTATATTCTATACCAAAAACATAACTCTTGTTTGCAGTCGGGAAAAAACTGAGTAGTGTCTAAAATGTTACTCTCTGAAATTTATTCTACCTCAAAATTTAAAATCGGACTGTCAATATTTTCTTAGTAAAGGCATAAAGGTGGATCTAATCCGTAGTTCTCTTATTACTTAAAGTATCTAAACGGAGTATGTATAGCAGCGTATTATAATATGCTGCAGTGGTTTAGCGTACATACGGTTTTGAATCGTTTAAGACTGAAGCAGATTTGACCTTTTGGATAAATTCGTAGAAAAAAAATGTGAAGGTAAAGTTTGCCGAGGTAAACAATATATTTTTCAGTGTTTATAGTAGAAGTACCTGCAGCCTAAATGCGTAACTCACTATCGAGTCTGATGTAGTTCTTGTGAAGCCCGTTAATTAATCATACGGTGCATTAAATTTAATTAAAGTAAGTGTAGGAGTAATTATTAAGTCATTTAATGGTAGTAAAAAAATACATAATATACATTAATTGTAATATTTGTATGCCACCTCCTACACTGTGGCACCTGTGTACATTCTGGTATATAAAAGCCTATGCATACAAGAAACATATTAAAGTCTATTCAAGTCCTTGTTTCCCCTTAATGTTACTTCCATATAAACGAATATCAACTTATATTAAAGTAGATTTCAAAATAAGAACTATTGAAAAACTCTAAAATATTTCAAGGTAGCGCAATCTAAAATTTATGTACGAGTATTAAAGTAGCTTTTTCCAAAAACACATTTATTTACATGATTGGAAACGAAATAGCGAACGCAATATAATTTGAAGATTAATCGTAGTGTAACCGTCATAATGCTATGCAATTGTTAGTAAACTACGCATTTAGGGTGTTGGGCCAGTTTTAATAATAGTGTGTAGCTTTTTAATGTTCAATTCAGATTCACGATCCATCAGACTGAAGCGTTTGGATGTAACACTGTGCCTTACATTGTTGCGAAGGCTTGAAGAAGCTGACGTTCCTAATGTTACCACTCAAAAACACTACTTAACGATTTTGTGATCATTTTGTATGTATTGTAACGTATATCGCTCTCTTCGTACTATTATTATAAACATAATAATATCTTACATTTTATATAATCGGGCTAAACATGATGCAGACTTTAAACTTAAATAAAGTATTTTACTATAAGGATTTTGGAAAGAAAAACAAATTATATTATATAATTAAGGAACTTTTTGCGGAGCTTATATCGGTACTTATATTTGTAAAACATTTTTGTACGTGATCTTTAAATGTGTACATATAAATGTGTACGTATTATATTTATCTATGCACTTTTAGAATGTCACGTAAGACAGAACAGTTATTCGGTAAGGTTTCTATTTGGCTGTTCCTTTATGTAGAAAGGCGTCAAATACAACCTTAATGATATTTAATCAATGTCATTGTTGTAATGTCAATAATAAATTTCTGTTTATTGGTGCATACTTAGTAAATGTGTTGCTTTAATATTTAACGTGCCAGTAAGCTGGTCCAGTACATCTGTAGAATTTTGTATTACGCTAAATTTACAAATATTATATTCCCTGGCGGCTATCAAAGCTAAGGCTAATTTAGGCTAAATGGTAGGATTTAAGGCTGATTTACATTGATCCAGTATTTTCAATCCAGTGCTGGCATAGTAACACTGGATCGATATAATATGACCAATGTAAACAAATCGATCCAATCCAGCATCCTGTCCCCATCGCTGGTTTTAAATAGCAATATAATAAATTACATTTTATTTCTGTAAATTGGTTTAAAAAAACATTTTGCACGTCAAAACGAAATAATAATATTTGAAAACTAGATGAGGTCGGTGTTTGCTAACCGAATACTCTGTGAAGAAACACCGAAACAAACTCAAGAGGTCTCGTTTGAAGTCCAGACATTATCTTGGTCAGATCATGTAGGGACCATGCAGATCAGTGTCTGAGATGATCTTTGATCCAGCCGCAATCCATTAGTACAGGATGGCAATTAGCGGCTGCTCTATTTAATCCGGCGATGACTACTGCGTGTTAGATCGCATTGAAAATTGTTCCCATAGGTGCAATATCGATGCAGTATTACTTGATTCCAGCGCTCCATTGAAGTATTGGATCAATGTAAATATCCCATCATTTTAGGTAACAGTATGTATTGTTGCCATACGGCATTATTTGTTAGTGTAGTATCCCCTTTAAGATACTTTGATCTATTGGTTGGAGCGGTCGCGAGCCGCCTGTAGGCCGCGCACTCCACACCCCTTCTTTTCTAATTCCTTTGTACATTGAAGATCCTCCTACTATGGAAAATGGCTAATCACCAGTGTGCCTGTTACGATGTCAGTAGTGTACATCATATACCCCATCACCTGACGTGGGACTAAACATCAGTTTATTAATTAGTTGTCGTCAGTGTCTGTCACATGTTTGCTTTAATTTTAATATTATAACTGTGTGGTAATTTGTAGTCGTTTTTATGTAGCCACTAAGTATTCTGATCGATCAGAAAATGTTAGTGATAATAACTTAGTATGTAGATTATACAATATTGACTGATAATCGAATACATACTTGGACATGAGGTGCATTTTTATCGATACAGACATAATTATACTTACCTTAACTTTCTATTCGTGAATAGATGTACAAACTTTGTGTAGTATTCCAATAAAATAGTTCCGTTTCGGCCGTATCATCGTTACTATATAAACGATGTCTAAAACTTGTATGGTTAATATAACTGTATTATGAAATATCCATTTAATATGATTATATGTATTACAACTACATACTTTAGTATTAAAAGTTTTAAAGTTGGATTATTTATGAATCTGTTTTCGTTTTGGTTGTACAGTGCAGTACATATGTAGCAAAAGTTTAGTCGTTTTATTTTTTGTTTTCATTAAAATCGGTGTTGAATCTCGCGTTCTAATAATTTGATCTGTCCAGTGTTATGTTCGTGTATTTGTGCCAAATAACTTTTTTAATTTGGTTTGTTAGCTTTTTTAATGTTCTAATAAAAAAATGCTATAAATTGTTGTTTTTATTCAATGATCTCTCCTGCTCCCCAATTTACCTACTACCACTAAGACAAATGGTCCTTTAAATATTATATTAATTCCTAAAAGTGTTACTTAGCGTTGATGTTTTTAAATAAAAAATTGAATACATCTATTTTTTACATTTTCGTCTAAAAATAACTTAAACATATTTATAACTGGTACACAATGCATTTAAAGTTCACCCAAACTCGAGCGCTTTACTAGTACCCACTGAGGAGTTCCACTATCCACATCCTGGTTCCGTCATTAGACCTTCGTTACCAAGCCCAATTTAATGGACTCGTCAAAACGAATCATATGAGTCAAAACTAGAGGGGTTTACTTGTAGCCAATGAAGAGTTCCATTACCCACCTCCTGGCTCCATTATCAGACCCTCAACGAAGTGCAATCTAATGGACTCATCGAATCATATGAGCCTAATCTCGAGGGATTTACTAGTAGCCACTGAAGAGTTCCACTATATACCTCCTGGCTCCATCATCAAACCCTCTACACCAAGTGCAATCTATTGGACTTATGAAAGCGAATCATTAGCCTAAACTCGAGGGATTTACTAGTAGCCACTGAAGAGTACCTCTATCCACCTGGCTCCATCATCAGATCAGCTCCAAGATACTAACTTATGGTATTGTCATTCGAATTACATTATGCATAAAAGTTTCATTTCGATACGACACTTAGCAGTAGGTTAAAATTGACGGCCAAGATTGTATTACATTGTTAGTTAGGGAAGCAAATAATAAAATAAAACATTGGAAATTCCTCGCAACTGGCTTTGGGACAACCGGCTGAACCGACCAACGTAAAACGTTAAAAGTGGTATTCTGTTTTATTTGAATTTAAAAGATTTGATTTTTGAAAGATTTCCTTAACTGTAAGATCGACGACGCATATGGTTGTTTAGGACATTTTATGGGAGAACGTGCTGTCGTGGAATCTGCTGCGGATATCAATCCGGGGGTGCGGCGAACGTACCTACAGGTATCTCCCGGGCCCCGACGCATGTTAGTGGAAGGAACCGTGGGGTTTTAGTCGGTAGGAGGGGGACACAACCCTCCGTTCTCCCCAGACGGAAGTTATCCATGATGATATCCTCATAGAAAAAAAGGACACCTGTAATACTTTTCAGATTTGTCCATGCTCACGTATCTCAACGGTTCACCTTGTACAAGTGTAGATACAATGTGAACATCAAGGCTGACAGCCATTCATCAAGTCGAGAGTCAAAATCAAACGCTAATCTGTGTGATCAATTAATTATTATTATTTCAGTTGTTACCGCTAACAAGCAGTCCAATTGCCAATTAAAGTTAACAGCCAATCAGTACATGTACAGCAGTGGTAGTGCAGTGCCTGATGTTGGGCCATACAGCGGCCACGATGGGGCCCATCGTTTTTTTGTTTGTTGTGTTTTGGATGATGCAGGTAAGCTAAAATACCTATGCTCTCTAATAATTGTAGGAGATTATCCTGGTACCAGTGATTTTTTTTTCTCAGTAGGTAGCTTTAAGGTTGAGTAGACGAATAGTATGGACACCTGCAACTGTTGATGTAAGTTGACCCCCAGGAGGTCTACCAACGATAGATAATTTTATTGTATCACATTATTCAACACTTTGGTATGGTGCTATGAATGCAGGTGTCTTTACCTCAACCTGAGCATGTTCTCAATTGAATGGGTAACAAAGTCCACTAGACGATCTTCGCAAGTCTGCACTGTATTATGGGGCTCTACTACGATTATTGCAGGTGATGTTCAGAGTAGGTCAAGGCGACTGTTAATACCTACCCAGTTGAAGCGTACATGGAAAAAATCGCCTGGCAATTTACTGTTAGTCGAATATTGATCTGCTATGGGTAAGAGTGCATGGTGCCTGAACACAAGTGTTCCTTAAGATGTTCTGTCGAAGGCGACCGCAAACCGCAACCGGCAACGTCGCCCATTCTCTTCTTCAGTTTCGCAATAATAATTTGTAAAACAGAAAAATACGTATTGTCGCTCTGTTAGTGACAGCCACCTGAGCCAGTGACGGCAGTACACGCTTGCGGTCTGCGGTCAATACTCGACCGCAGCGTCAGGCGCGGCAGCATTTTCTTATAGTTACATGGAAAGCAGTCGTGTCGCTGCGGTCTGTCATTGTGATTGGGCGACGTTGCCGCTTGCGGTGCCTTCGGACAAGCACGTTTAGCGTAGTTAGCCGTTCTTTTCACACATAAGTACTTAAATGTGCCAACAGGAGGGCATCACAACGTCGTCGCGGCATAGTCGCTTCAACAACCTGACGGCGCACGAGTTCACGACGCCCTCGGACGAAATCGCGCCCATGTCGCCCGACGAGGGATTCCAGCAGACCACCGTCATATCCGGCCTTATGCCGGACTCTTTCGGGGAAATGTTTAACTTTCTCGATGGCGACAGTTTTGGAATAGGTTTGTATAATGATTATTTTGAAGAGCCGAGCGCTTTGCTAAAGCGCAGAAGCGGAACTTTGCTAAATTGGTCCTTGGAGCCGGATCTCGGGAGAAGAAGCAAGATGCCTGTCGACTTTCCACCCACAAATCCAGTCACTGTGCGACCCATCGCCAACTACATGTGAGTTCGTCGCTTCTTTTAAAGTCATTATAGCGATTGGCTGTATTATGTTATAACGTTGTATTTTTAAAATGGCACAACCTGGTCTCTCAGCCCCGCTACTACTTTGCTGGGAGGTTAATATTGTACCATAAGTATATTATTAAATATACCTCCGAGAGAAAAACAAGGCAGTGGTAGGTAAATGTGAAAGAGATTTAATTCCTTCAACTCCGAACACTAACCCAAGAGTCGTCCATTTCCAGGTCCAATGCACGAATTCGTTTACGGTTGGCAAGCAATCGTGAACACGATGAGTATGAAGAACAACGTGGAGGTGCGCAAGAGGGCTGGTCTGCAGCGCTTCGCATTCGCTGGCATCAACGGCATCACGCTGATCTCTCACATCGGAGTGACAGAGATCATGATCAATGGCACCAGGAGCTACTGCTTCGGAGGTGTGTCGAGACCCCCAGGCAGACGCAGCGTCATTTGTAAGGTAAACGACCGGTTTCTGGAAAGGCTCTAACAGTCTGTCAAATCTTGTTACTGTGACTTACTGAAATATAATAACAAGCCAATACCTATGCATATCTACGCGCTTGTTCTCGGTATTGAGAGCAAATAGTTCGCTTTACTTATAGGAAGGTTATTTTTTCTCTTAATTTAACCACTTTTCCGGGTTATTTCATCAAACCGTTTTGTGAACAGATTTGATTGAACTAAGAGAAAAATAGTCTTATTTTAGTACCTACCACGCCTTTTTTTGTAAGCAAGTAAAGCAGGCAACTTCTCATGGTTGCTGGAGCGTATCGGACCTTGTCCACGCTGCGGGGTGTGAGTACCTAATTATTTACTAGGCGTGTAGCGGTATGAAATAAATATTTATACATAAAAGCAACACCAAACTTAGCATTATGATAGTTTGTACTGCGGTTGCACAAAGTATCAATCTAAGACACGATCTCGTCCAAATCCTTTCAGCCGTTAAAGCGTGATTGATTTAAAGCTCGTGCAAACCAGCGCGACGCGACTCGTACAATACAATTTCTAAGAAAACTTCACGGATCACGGTATAGCAATAACCGGTGTCGCGTCGCGCTAGTATGTACGAAGCTTTACAAACATAAGTTATAGGTACTCAAAAAGTCTCAAACATCCAAACTTTTAAGTAAGTAGGTAAGTATGGTGTTCCTGCTTACCTGACCGTTAGCAGGAACACCATTGTAGTCGTATAACTTCACTGTATACGCTAGATGGTCAGATGTTGCCATCTACTCACGCTTTCTATCCATGCCATTAAAAACGTCTGTTACATTTTCAGGGGGCTATGTACCAAGAAGGGCGGTTCTCATGTAAAGTGCCTTACCTGCGATTCCCATCACTTTTTGGCTACAGATACTGCATCGATAAATATGCCGCCGTTAGCTCCATCGATGGAACATATAAAAGTTGGTATCAAGATCATTTTAATTGCAAATCTACTTAGCTCGATTTCTAAAACATTCGGGCCTTTATACTCACTAACGAAGAATTCTGCGGAAGGTCGGGGGAGGTGAACTCTTTGAAACTGCGATTCCCCGATGATGAATTATTTAGAAGCCAAACTATCTGGAGGAGACTAAGTGTGAGGGCGAGATTTTCTATTTATTTTCTGATCGCAATATCAACCCTTTCTCAGAAGGCAGAGGACGGATTACAATCCAGTTTCTTGTTTAGCGCATATTTAGGTCTATGGAAATAAGAGACATGACATGGGTGTGGAAACTTTCTGAGCATTAGGCACCTCATAAGCTCAACTAACAAGGTAACATATACATAAAACCGCACCTATTACACTTTTAGAAACCTTCTGTGCGAGGGGAGAATCTATACCAAAGTTCCATTACGACTACATTTGTGAGAGACGCGACGTTAAGATCAAGCGTATCAACCTCACGGATCCCAACGAGAGGTTCAACATAAGGAATCCTATTGTTCGAAGAGCAGAATACTACAGAGCACCTTTTGACATCTTGAAGGCTTGTCCAGATTGGTAAGTAGCCAGATCGCATTACATAGTTTCAAGATGGACATCAAAATTGGCAAGTCGAGATCTCGTTTGCTAAGTTTGGGGCCAAGATTGGCTATTCGAGATCTCGCCCGGTAATCTGAAGATCGTTTCGAGATCGAGATATCATTCCCTAATCTCTTCATCTACTGTCATTGCCACCCTCATAGAGAGTGTTTTACCTGAACAGACTGCGGCACGTTCAGCCGCTGGATCCACCGCGGCACGCCGGGAGCTGGCGTGCAGGGCGTGCACCGCACCGCACAAAGGCAGCTCTTTCGGGGGGTTGGGGGGGGAGCTGCATATAAATCTCCATAATGGCCACATTGTCATAATTTTTACCTATTTGCTTTTCTTATGTCTTAAAAACGACATCGATTGATCTACATGGAAAATAAACGCAAAGAACGTTTGCACGGTCGAACCACTTAGGTAGGTAATCTCTTAGGACGTATCTAACTCTAACTGTTTTATACGCGTGTGGGAATTCCCCTAACTGCCATACCGGGCGAGTTTTATGTACCTAAAGCTAGGAGAAGCCATGGCCCCTGTCGCCGGTACCTACAGCAAATATATTGATTCTAGGTATGGATGCAATCTCCAAATATCCCAGGAAATGTTGCATCAAGAACTTCCGATGGGTTTGTTGGAGGCTAATGAGACTGCCTTTGTCGGTCACGGCGGAAAATATTGGCTTGCACTCTATTATACGCAGGTAAAGAACTAACTTAACAGACAGCTGTGCTGCTGGGGATTTTGCTGCGCCACTTCTTCTTCTCAGCTAAAGCACTAGGAAGTGGTGAAGGGCAGTTGCTTTAGGGGACTGTCATGTAATATTGACGTTCAAAGAGTGCTGATTCTCAGCCTAGTTTGAATAAATTACTTTTGATTTTGATTCATCCTTTCAAGTAGTAGGTACCTAACAGATTCCTGCAAATATTCTGGTTACAGCTTTCGACGTACGCAATTTACTTCCAAGCTCACGGGGAGTACCCCTGGCAATCAAACAGACCTATTGTATCTATTGACAAAGGTATTTATCAGATTTTTATTAAACTCGTCTTTCGAAATTTCTAAAATAACATCTATGACACCTGTATTCCCCGAAGAGGAAGGCAGAGGAGTGCCTCATCCTTCGCCAGTTTTGTTTAAGTCCCATGTAATGGGTGGCGAGCCTATTGCCGTCGACCGGGCTAGAATTCAAATTCCAGGCTGCTACTGAGAAATTTCTGATCGAATAATCACCTTTGCACTTATATTTCAGGTGGTATTTGGGAACAACTGCTCAAGGCGAATATTGGTCCGGATATGAATCTCCACTACAATCTTAATGGCATTTACAACAGATTCCCTGGTTCTGTGTTCCCTGACCTCATGAGAAACGAAGCCCAGGTATGAGAGACCTAATTGGAAAGCAAGTTACCTACCCAAAATAGATACTGTGCTAAGTTTTATTTTTGTGCCAGGTTCAACCTTCCAACTTCAGGACAGACATTCGAGATGGAGGACCAGAAGATATGATTATTGGAAACTCACATCTTGGAGGTGATGGTGCAGGTAATACCATAACATCGATTTTTTCTCCATAATATATCATTTCACCGCATTGCGATGAGTTTCTTCACTTTGAATCCGTAGCTACTTAAGAGACCCAGGACAAGCAAATTGTATTAATCTCTAAACACCTTATAAGTAGTACAAACACAATAGAAATAGTTTTTGAAGTTACATAACGAATGTTTTTGGCACTTACAGGTGGAGAGCCAAATATAGGAGGATACAAACTAATGCACGACACTCAGGCGCAGCCATCTTTCGAGCATGGACAGAATTTGTGATTTCTACAGCTTTTTAAAAGAACGTCATTACCTATATGTACTGCAGATTATGAAATAAAACATTTGCTCACTAAACATTTATTTATTTATTTATGTGGTTTGTGGTGCTAAAATCCTCTACAATTAAAAATGGTGAAACACTCTCAGTCTACAGGATTCGAAAATGCCCGCGGGAATGTAGGTTATGTTATTGTAACTAAATATAAAATACACAAATTAAAAAAAAAAAAACTATTCACAATACGTATGTAAGTACAGTCACTAGCATCAATACCTTACAGTTACACAAAATTCAAAAGAGTTCTACTTATGAAATCATCATTTCAGCCGAAAGACTTCCACTACTACTGGACATAGGCCTCCCCCATGCACCGCCACTTCGACTGGTTCTGTGGTTCCCTCATCCAGCGGATTCCTGAGGCCTTCAGGTCATCGGTTCACCTTGAGGGGGGCCTCGAGAAATAAAAATTGCAAAGAAAATATGTACCTATTTCATACATATTTTGATTTCGTTATTAGATACTATGTTCGCCACACCAAAAATTCAAATTCAAAAATTCAAAAGTCATTTATTCAAACTAGGCTGATAATCAGCACTTTTCGAACGTCAGAAGTTGTTCGTCGTTTCATCTTAGAAGGGCCCAGTAACATATTCACCTATTTTTTTCGCCGCATGTATGGTTACCGGTTTTTCTATCGGAAATTTCCGGTATTTATATCAGGTTTTTACGATTTTGATACTGGCAACACATTGCCATTCGATTTATCATCTGTGCACTGCCTGACATCTTTCTTTGTGCAATTTCTGTAGAGTCTCTCGTGAAAAATCCCGTTATTTCGCTTTCGTAATTCATCTAACAAAGGTATTATCTGTTCGCGAGTGTTCACCGCTATTTGTGGGACAACAATTAAAATTTAACGAGCGTTCCACGATACGGTGTTAATAATTTATTTTCATTAAAAAAATATCGATTTTAGTCATCTCGTCGAGAAGTATTGTTTTCATGCTGTTTATTTATTAGTGCCGTCGGGTGACTGGCGATCGAGCAACAATTTTCGGGTCACAGTCCAACCTAAGGTGAGTGGAGTGCATAGCGGGTTCTGCGAGAGGGAGCCAGCCTCCGCCGTGTGAGCTCCTTTGTGACGCAAAACCTCAACATCTCCGCGCTCCGATAATTAGCCCAGTCTCCCAAGACATCAATCACCCGCCGTTATTTATATGTTGTGTGATGATTTGTGACAAGTGATGGATGCCGTCCATCAGTGATAAGCTTGTCACAGATAAATTGCTAGTCGATAGTGCTGCGACCAGCTGCGATGTTGTCGCTGCACACAACATAACTGTATCATGTAATTTGACACATAATGTTACTGTATTCCCTTTTCCTAACACTTCACACAAAGTTATTTTCTGTAAATGTATCCGCAGAAGTCTTGGTCTATTTACACATGAAGTTTTCACAATATCTCATAATGTGATTAGTAGGAGAATGCAAATACAATTATCAACATCTTGTTATGATTGAAACAGGTTCATGTTAAATCCTATTGCCTCTGCCTAAATTATCTTTATTAATTACTGTTGTAGTGACCTAAAATTGCGGGCCAAAGATAATTAGAAACAATAGTTAAGCAGCAAAGTGAATCATTTGTTAACTTGTGAGTCTGAGCAATCAGTTTATAAACAAATGGAGTTGAATGATACGTTAGAAAATAGCACTTTGTGTGCAAGGAGGATGTTATTTAAAAGAAGACATTTGTGACCCACTAGAAAAATAACAAATCGGCCCCTACAGTAAGGGAGATACATGTGTAGGTACATGAACATCTGTTCTTAAAGTCCTAAACCATTGTATTAGCTGTACAGTAAGTTAACTGCTTGTTTTATAACCTAATGCATATTACTAACGCAGAACATGCAATATGCAATATGCTTCCATAATTACTTTCTGCTATTTACCAAGGTGTTCTAGATTAATATCAAGATTGCAAAACAGAATGGCCATTTAATTAGTATTTTTAAACACATTCTGTTTACAAACTTACCAGGTTGAATTTAAAAATAAAGTAGATAGGAAAAGAAAATTGATAGATAAAATATTGTCTAGTAAGATTGTGTTCTGACCACTACGTTGTTCTGACCACTACGTTGTTCTGACCACTACGTTGTTCTTACCACTACATTGTTCTGACCACTACGTTGTGGAGAAAACATCATGAGATTCATTTTAAGCACTGACAATGATTTTAGTCTTACGCAAACTAACCCTTAAAGAGAATGAATTTTCAAAAATCTTACCTGACTGCCCACTTTTGTTATTATTTATAAGGAACTCTTGTGCAAAATTGAATGCTTCTCTTGAACTAGCTGTGCATTTTATGTCTGTGAATTTAAGTCAACAAATAAATTGTTTATCATAACCTGCATTATATAGAAACAACATTGGGTTAGTATGTGTATATTATATTTTTATTGTTATATTGACTGGCTGTAGAGCTGATTTGATGTTCAAACTATGCAGTAATTTTGAAATGCCTGTTATAGTATCTATGAATTGAGTCGGCAAAAACGTCACTCTCAATATCTCTCACTCTCTCGGAGTGGAGGCCTGAGTCCCAGCAGTGGGAACATTATAGGCCTTTAAATCCTTGTCACATCAAGTAGGTAATCTTAAAAACCAGAGAAACCAAACCAATAGAGGATATTAATGTAAAAATTGTGTAGCCCCATACTAGCCATAACATAGTACTTACTGACACTGTATTGGCTATGAAAACTAATTTAAACCATAACATACACCTTTATACTATGTTTATTTTAGTATAACCTTTAGAGAAACACAGACCATAGACTAATATACAGTCAAACATGCTATTAGGTGTACAGTACAAAGATATTCATGTTTCTACTACACTGCCAATATTCAATTTCATTGTGAAAAAACCGACTATTATGCATAAGGCATACATAAGAGAGTAGCCTATAATGTTTCCGCTGCTAGGGTGCAGGCCTCTTCTCTGTGAGAGGGAGTGGGCCGTAGTGGTTGGCTACAGAGTGATGTGAAAGAATTGACTTATCAGCGCACTCAAAACATTGTTTAAAAGTATTTGCTAGTCAGCAGCTTGTATACTAAATAGCTGATCATATACTAATACAGTTAAAAAGTTGAAATCTGTATATGTAATTTACTAACAAAATATTATCAAAGTCACTATCAGATGACTGATGACATTATCTAACATCTATTTTATCATAATATTTTATAAATGTTTTGTAAAAGATTCACATCCAAGTGGCTTATCCAGTAGATAAGCAGTCTTCGCTGATAGCAATATAGTTAAGATTGTATAGTAATAATTGTAATTCAGAGTTGATGCTGCATTTTTATAACTAGATAAGTTACAAGTCTGCCAATATTGTGCCCGTTCACCACTTTTTTAAGAAACCATAGTCTTATCAACTAAGGCCGGAACTATAAACGTACTTAGCATGAACAAAACATACTGCACCTGCACGTGCACAACTGGTAAACTTCAAGTTCAAGATAGAGATAGGAACATGTCTAAATCAAAGCACAAGATAAGTAACGTTTATAGATCTCGGCTTAAAATCTATCTATAAACATTCTCCATGCAAAGTTCGTCGTCGATAGGCCCAGTTCATTATAATTATTTATGTCTGGGAGGGAGAAATAGAGAAATCAATGACTTATTACCTTTTAAAAATATGGACCATTGTGCTTCATGTTCGTTGTCTATATTCTTATTTGTATATATGCAGTTAACAGCAACAGTTTTTGAAGTTTTAAGAGGAACCGCGGTCACGTGGTCGTTGGCGTTCATTCCATACAAACGTGATACTGGAGCAAATATGTTTTTACGATATAATGTAGGTATATCTAACACTGCCTTGTCCCTATGAATGATTTGTTTTTTAAAACAATTTTAATTAATAAATTTATATAATTAAAAAAATTTACAAAGAAACCAAACATTCGAGCATGGCCGGTGGTAGTTAAAGATTGTATCATAAAAAAGCGATTAAATAACGAAACTATTCAACTAGATATATATAATTAATTAATTATTATCTTAGCAGCTAAATGTTCGTTCTACATTGCTATACAACTCGTGGATTCGACTGCAGGTAGTTGCTTTACTTTTTATAATTTGTTTCATCACCATTGCTCTCAAAACGGTGAAGAAAAACATCGTGAGTGTACCGGTATGTCCTAGAACCATAATTATATTCGGAGACATTTGTGTCCAACTAACTTGCACTGGGCACGCGTTGTGAATTAGGGCCCACTCCCTCACAGAGAGGAGGCCTGTGTCCCAGCAGTGGGAACATCATAGGCTGATGATGCTATAAAACTATTTAATTAAGTACCTTATTTATACAGAATACTTCAACATACTTTTATAACAAAGAAAACTGGGTGTACTAAATATGAATAAAAAAAAAAAAAAATTGCAGCAATTCTAATCAATTTGAGACAAGCTAAGAGGCTTGTGTCCCAGCAGTGGGAAGTTTGTAGGCTGATTATGCTATGCTAAAGTTAAAGAGAATCTGTATCAACAGATGATTTGAAGATATGATGTTGAATATTGTTTCTTTTGTGACCTGTCGATCCATTCTGTAAACATCTCACCGTGAAGAGTGAGGTGAAGTGAGCATGAAGTGAGCTGTCCATAGTGTCAATCCCTAGCTTTAGGTGCAATGACAGCTCACTTCACCCAAGTTATCACGGTGAGATGTTTACAGAATAGCACGGCTGTTTCAACACCTCTGGTGAAGTTCCGGTTAACTTATTAAATTTTCGAAGAAATTCTCTCTGGAGACTGACTGCCCTAGTAAAGTGTTTAATATTTATGTAATACTTAATGATGTCCTTTTCTTGTTTGATGCAGAGTGAGCCGTGTCTTGGGGGAAAAGCACACCGGGCACTACGGTGGCCCCAGACACACCGGCCCCAGCGCCCCAGCCTCCGGGTAACGTATATTATCTTATATTTGACATTAATATTTTTGTTTAAAAATATAGATAATTTTTTTTAGAAGTGACTTAATGGCGAAACCCTTACCCTTCCATACAAACATCCCCTGTGGCGTTAAATGGTTTTTTTTTTTTGCGATTTCTGACTTTTCTGGTACTCAAACCTCAGTTGGTCCCATAGAGTTATTTGATCGTTATAAACAACAGGATCGGCATCAAAAAAAGTTCTTATGAAAATTGCCTATTTTCTTGCTGACTACATTTTTTGCAAAATTGTGAATGCAGTTCAAAATGTTTCAAAAAGTTAAGAACTGCCCCATCTCAAAAATCCACCCTGTATGAGGATCTTTTGTGTAAAATTTCATGGTTCTTTCACCTACTGGTATGGGCTGTGTGTTGTCTGTCAGTGAATTTATGATTTTTATTAAGTAGATGTGAACATGGCTCCATTCAAGCAAAAACTTAAACTAAATATTTAGTTCATCCTGAATATTATTGTATAAATAAAACCAGGGTCTGGAAAAATAGAGCGCAGTGATCTAAGGCACCATGTTTGTTAAGAGAAATGTAAAACTGTATATTTTATCGACACTTAATAATTACCCCTGTATAAATGAAACCGGGGTCTGGAAAAAATAGAGCGAAGTGGTCTAAGGCACTAAGTTTGTTAAGAGAAATGTAAAACTGTATATTTAATCCACACTTAATAATTACCCTTGTATAAATGAAACCAGGGTCTGGAAAAGTAGAGCGAAGTGATCTAAGGATCCATGGCTCGAACTAATAGAAAACTTAAACTGCGTTTTTAGTTTACCGTGAAAAACTCTTCCTGTATATTGGAGACCCGTGACACCAGCGGCTGATAACATTCAGCTTCACAAGATTTCACATAGACAATCTAGGAATCTATTTAAATGGTAAATTCTAAAGAAAGGAATGGTTGGTTGTAATTAACAAACTAACTCGTAGTCTTCTTTGGCATAGTATTCTCACAGCCTTCTTTCCATTATTTTTGTGTTCGATCCCCGGTCCCCGCCCTCGTGATCAAAACACCATACTACCTATGACAAAAAACTACCTTTGGTTCATAGCAGGCTACCAAAACAATAAGGAGGGAAAACAGTAAGAATCTGATAATGTAAAAACGATTATTTTTAATACAGGAAGTTACATTGACCTTGTGTGAACTCAGAAAACCATGGTCTACACCAGTGGCGAAGGGTGAGTTTATGAGAAAGGTAAGCCGGCGCAAAAACAAAAAAAAAAAGCTTACCTAGCCCGGACGTGGCGCACGTTTGAATATCACTTGAGAGACCAGAAAACGCGGGGTTCTGAACTGAAGAACATAGTTCCAAATGAGAGTCCATTACGGTGTCATACTTGCTCAGATATAACAAGGTTTCAATATAGTTACCGCGGTTATCAGAATTCGGACGTTCATCGTGGCCGCGAAAAGCTACTTCTTGTTTACCTAACAAAATAACGGTGTCAATAAACCATTTCATTAAATTCCTATTTCGAGCTACTTTCCTATTATGAGCTTCAAACGAATTGGTGAAAAATGGTTCTATCCTACTATTCCCGAAGTCATGTAAATCTAAACAGCTACGAATATGCTTTTCAGTCTGCACATGTTTTTTTGATGAATTCGTCAGATTATTCATATCTGTAAAACCCCCTTTATTCCATAAACTACTAGAATCTGAGAAAAGTAAACATGGAAAACAAAACATCTTATTTAATTTACAACTACCAGTCAGCCATTGATATTTATCGTAAAGGGATACATTAAAATGTTTGACAAACCCATCACGTCGTTTGTAGTTTATAGTCATATCTGGTCGAGCACGACCTAGCCTAATTATGTGTTTCTTATTTTCAAAACTTAACCTTGAAAAGTATGTTTCCTCACGAAGCAAATAATCTGTCACACAACAATCTAAAACTATTAATGCCGCCATCCTACTAATAACTTTTCAAACCTACTTTAAAAAAGAAATTTCAACTTGCTAATCTATCGACTTACCACAAATTCCTAATTACAATGACGGCGAACGCACAATTTCACAACAAACTCACGATTATCCAATTCTAATTGTTACACTAATACTACACTAATAACTTATATGAATACAACGAACAAAATGCTAATTAACTACAAGTATCAACAAAATTAAAGGATAAAAATTCTATTATCTATTTACGTCAATCGTCAACATACTATTGTAGTCTTTGATCGTCAACAAGCGTCGAGCGAAGTTTGTCCCTCCCCCCGCCCCGAACCAAACCGAACGCTTACGAAATTCAGCGAATGGATTCCTACACTGTACCTATCATAACTCGACTTTTTACGGCTTACTATTGCCTCAAAAAACAGCGTGTCACGTGACCTGAAGTGACGTCATGACGAGATTATTTTGTATAGAAATTTAAGTTTTCATAACCCGGGCGGACAACGAGTTATACTGGAGGCACAAGAGCAAAATTGGCGCGCACTTTAAATGTTTTGTTTTCGTTGGAATATAAAGACAATTTTTTTAATGTAGGTTAGGGTTTTGTAATACTTTAATTTTATGGTGTAAGTATTAAATAATACATTCAGTGTGATTATTAAACACTGCTGAGAACTACTGACTGTCATAATTTCCTAAGGGAAGCCGACAGGAATCGGGTTATTGGTTAGCTGCGCCCCTGGTCTACACACATTGTTAGTGTTCCACGCCAAAATGGGTAAAAAACATTCTAGAATTCTATTGTGGAAGAGAGCTTTATTTACGACAAACTCGGGTTTTGCGTTTGGTACGGTTGATCGCACGTCTGTGGTAACACTGACCTTGGCCTAGCGTAGTACGGCTTATACTGATTTTGATACCACTGACTTGCGGCTTACTGTACACGGACCATTTGCTTGCTCAACGATTGCAATGGCATAATGGACATGAAAGCTAGGTTTAAAAAAAAAACAATTTATTACGCCAGCCATAATAATAAAAAAGAAAATGACACGTATTTTTACTTTATCATATTAATACAAAATGGCTTAGATAAAACGCGTTAAAGTTGGGAGTGGGGGCTCGCTACGTCACAACTAAGTAGGGGAGAGGTGTGTCAATCGTAACAAAAAAAAATCAATCGTTCATAATATTTTAATTTAAAATCACAGCGCAATCATTTTTGGTCACATTATAGTTGAGTTATCTAATTATAAAATCCAATACAGAAAGTAACAAAAATATCGATAAAATTCTAGAAAATGGCACATAATGAGATCAGTCAAGAGTGTTACAATTGCTACACCGAGAGAGTCAATTGTAACATCAATGAGAGTCAATTGTAACATAAAGAAATCGTCAACAATAAAACAATAACTCTAACAAAATTTTGTCAGCAGTTCACGCTAAATACTTAAAAAAAACCTTAAAACCTTAAAAAATTAAATAAAAATCAATAACAGTCATTCCGACAAACAGTTTAAACACACAAAAAATAGATCATTATTTGCACAGCTGGAGTGTGCCCAGTATATATTGCACTTTTCCCTTTAGCTCTCGTAGTTTTAGATTTGACTCGAGGTGGTGCTTTTGGAAGCAGGACCAAATCTGCTAGTGAAGTCCTACGTGGCGATTTTTGATTCGAAAGACTTGGTGTTGGTTGAGCTGAGGTCTGGGGCAAAATCTGAAATGATGTTGAAGGTGCTGAAGGGGATACATTTTTAATCAGTTCCGCAGGTAACGACATAATATGTCGTTACCTGCGGAACTTTATTATCTTGCTGATCCGATTGATCAGGGATGACTTCTTCATTCGTTTGGTCGGTTACGCTGGCTGGAGCAAAATCAATGTCTGGAAAAATGTCTTTGTTATATGGCCATATACCCGCACATGCAAACCCTTGAGTTATGTTATTTGGTGTAGCAGCAACAGAAATAGCTTCTTTGACAAGTCCTGGTAAATCATATATGGTCATTCGTTGACCCGGATGATTTTTCATCCAATGATCTGCAGCAATATTAAATTTAAAATGGTACTATTAAATAATTATCTAATGTGAAAAATACAGAGTGTCAAATGTAACATGTTACAATTGCCCCTCCTTGTTTTGTTACTTTTGCACCACTGCCGCCATTTTGCAATGAAAACTTATTTAACAAAAATCTATGGTAAATTTGAACAACTCACATACCTGCACGTACAGATTGGATGTTAACTTATCCGAAAATCACCACTGAACTAAAAAAAACTCTTTAATTTTATTTTAATAAGAAAAACCGAGCCGAACAATAATCTTACTGAACTTGATAGATTTCAAACTTTCATGTATTGAGAGCACATGCGAGAACTGTTTTAGCTGTAAGTTCGGTCGGTAAAACAGCACCAAATAAAGCTTCGATTGCCACCAAGAGCTACCGCTACTCGTCAATAGATGTCCTGAAACAACATATGTTACAATTGCCTCCCTGTAACTATTGACACACCTCTCCCCTACTTACATATAAAATCTACATAGGCGTGACGTTATGTCCCAGTTTAATTCAATGTATCGCCGTAATCATGATTACGTAAAAAAAGAAAAAAAAATACGTGTCCAATATTTTTTTTAATAACCTACTTGACACACAAAAACAACTGTTATAAAAATTGATTTGTACTCAGCTTGAAAAAACAACTTGACCCTAAAGTGGTTTCTGCGTGACCTTTAAGGAATTCTTATCTGCAGACAAAAGCACAATGTACCAATTCATCTCAAGGCCCAAACTGCAGACAACTACTCGATACATTAGCCCCGCGGCCCCCGCCCATCACAATCACGATAAATTAATTACTAGCGACCCGCTCTGCTTCGCATGGTTTTTACGACTTGACAAAATATCGAGTTAAATTCTCTAAACGATGGTGGAAATCGCATTAATTAAAATACGTCGCGTAGTTTTGAAGAACAACGCGGTCACACAGGTAGACACGAAAAGCGACTTTTATTTATATTTTGTACTTATAGAATCAACATCAATTCGTTGAAAAGGTTATACATTTATTTATTTACTTTAAAATAAATAAATTTATAAGCTTTTTAATTCGTTGAAAAGCTTATACATTTATTTATTTTAAAGTAAATAAATAAATGTATAAGCTTTTTAACGAATTCCGTCAATGTTGCTAATTATATGCCTTAAAATTAAATATATCGCAGTAAAGTGTGAGTAAAGAGGATACATGACTAATTAAATGCCCCCGCCTTACCTGCGCCTGTTATTTTAGAAGTTTCCGGCTCTCAACAAAATTTATATATTATTTGGAACCGCGCAAGACCTTGACCTACTTATCCTATGTGCAGCGTTCAATTTGAATACTCCAGTTTACTACTGCATTATTCAATTCACTTCCACACAATAGGGATGATGCCTGGGTAAAAAATATGAAATTCTAATTAGTCCGTCAGTCAGATAATAAAAAAATATTAGACACGTATTTTTTGCTTTATCATATTAATAAAACATGACTTAGATAAAACGCATTTTAAGTTGGGGAGTGAGGGTCACTACGTCACTAGTATTTATAAAATCTACATATTCGTGACGTCATGGCATATTTTACCTCAATGTATCGCCGTAATCTTTAGATTACGTAAAAAAATAAAAAATACGTGGCCAATATTTTTTTACAATCTCAAAGTCGGACTAATAAAAATTTTTTTGTCATCATCGCTATTCGCTAATAAATTATAGAAGTTGAATGTTCGCCCAAAACTGCGACTGCGCTGAATTTTTCAACAGTAAAACAATATAAGTATAATATTAATCATATCATAGCGCTACCCGGAAAACGTACTGGAACCTAGCGCTTGGTAGCCGCGCGAGCACTAAGCCGTTGAGGCGGATTATAGTAAATCGTTCGCTAAAAATACTCATCTCAGCACTGCGCTTGTGTTGTGATATTTTTATTTAAAATGCTGCTAACAGTGAGATTAGGACTCGTATATACTAAACAATTTGTGCTCGTCTTGCGGATGGGATGTGAACTTTGGTTTTTTCGCTGTGTCATACCAATGGCACCACATTATATTATGCGACATAACGGCACACGTCTATGTTAATAAGGTGATTTACGCCGACCCGATTCACTATGAATCTATAAACGAATATTACGCACTGCTCGGTACACCTTCGATACATGTCATATCTGCCGATGACGCAACGCTGCAACATCGTACGATCGATGGTCTTCGATTATGAAATCCCAGTCACTTTGACACGCGATGGTCTCACATAATTTTGACAATTTCGTCTAAAACTTCTAAAGTTCCAACCAATTTTAGACATTGAGATCAAGGACGAAGGTTGAGAATTTAATACGTGGCCACAAAAATATAACTTGTTGTTGGTTAGGTTTGTATTTTAAAGTTGTCACCTCAAAATATAATTTGGGTAATCACTGGACTGGATTTCCAGTGTTATTGACCGCAGCAAAATATTGAGTAAATTAGCTCTGGTTGTTTGTAACTGTACTTATTCTCTTATTTGAAATGATTCGATTCTTTATAATTACCAGTATTAGTATCGCTTGGATGCTTTTAAATAAATCAACTTTGTTAGTGACCGTACTAAATAGGTCAAGTAGAGTGAAAATGTGTGTTCGCTTTTTAAAACTATTTATATCTGAAGTGTTGTACGAATGAGTACAGTACTGAAGGTGCGCGATACCTGGAGGCAACTAACATATTTTATTTAGGTATTCGCTTTGTTTTAACCAACCTGAACCTTTAATCTTAGTTAATTTGTAATAATAATAAATCACTTGTTTATTCTAATTGCAATCAAAATGTTTAGTAAAACTATAATCCATAATCTGGGATTCCCCTCATCAGATAAAAATCATGCCCATTCATCAGGTAGGCTGGGCATGATTTTTAATTAACTATGCTCAAAAATCAGATACAAAAAAACAACCGTCTTCCAAAAAAAGACACTACAAAGTGCAAAATAACTTTAATTTCGGAAGTCGGTGTCTTTGGTTTCGAATTTTCATTAGTTGCCACCGACTTCCGAAATTAAAGTTACCTACCCCACACAAATTCAAATACCACTACCTGCTATGTAAAATAACAGTGACAGGAAGTTATCATCATATCATCCACTTATACTAAGTGGAACTATCCAAGCAAAGTTAATTAAATTTAAAACTTGAGAGCATACGCTATCATACAAAAAAAAAAAACAAAATCAGTCCACAATTGAGGGAGAAATCGGCAGAAATACATTTAAAAAAAAACATGCGCTACGAACATAGAACCTCCTCCTTTTTGGCAATCTGTTAACAAAATGTAAAGTCAGTACTCATGTCTCATGGCATGGTTATGTAAACCATAACAATTTGTTATGTTATTGGAATCAGAACACGCATTGTGCCGTGACTTCAGGGTTATCGCACTCAGCTTAGTGATCGCTAAAACTTGACCAGCATCGTCTTCGTAGCCACATCTAGGGGATTAGTCAGATTGAATATTGTTCGTTTATTCACTAAAGTGAGAGGTTGTTATTGTTGAGCGACAATCAATAAAAGTGTGCTTGCTCATGCGGTCAGACGTGTGGGCAGCAGGCCAGACAACAGACTCAGTTCGCTGGACCGTCCAGAGCAGACGGCCGGCCGTGGGCGACGGCCCTTAACTCTGCACTTTAAACTGCTCAAGTGAAAATACAAAAATGAAATCACTCTAGTCATGCTCCCGATATACTCTATGCCCCAAGCGCCATTACATCGAGTGCATTGTGTTTAGCACAAGCTCGCACCAAACGAAATATTTCGAGGCACGTGATGTCATTGTTTTGAATATATCGGCGAATATTTAAACAACTGAACTAACACTATTTTACCAAATAAAATACAATTTGGCCTTGAATTCAAAGCGTTGATTTATTGCCCACCTGCAGAGCAATATGGCTCTGTACTGCATAATTCAACGTGAAAATTACGTGTTTACAAGTAGTTGCAACTTGCAGCGCGAATAAACAGAGGTTAAAACAGTACAATCATTGTTGGAAACAAGTTAATTTCCCAATGAGTCACATGAAAGCGATAAGCTCACCAACTAAAGTTTACGTTGAACTTTTTCCTCTGCCTGCATGCGGGTATTAATACCGCAGCCGTTCTGAGCTCGAAATCGCTGAAAAATACTCAGAAATACTGAGGTGTGTTGTATGTAAACTTCCATGGTTGGCCACCATAAGTCGTTAGGGAGCGTGCTATTATATTTTGAGTAAACACACATGTAAATTTCACGGTGTATAAGTGCTATAGTCATTAGCAAGGAGACTTCATTGGCTTATGTCAAGGTTGGCGTAACGTGATGTGTGACGTGTGCCACGGGTGACGTCATAAGCTGATTATGCTCAGTATATTATGTAGATTTGTGATGTTTTGTTATTATACTTTGTGCCTATATGTATACAAACAATTTTTTGTCGGTATTGAAAAGATAAGAATGAAAATAATAATATGTTACTCTGGTCCACATTCAGTTTATCTGTTGCAGAATATTTTTATAGAATTGATTGTCAGCCTAATCTTCTCAAAGTTCTCAACATATTACAATAAGTAAAAAAGAACCTTGTTCTATCCGAAAGGGGCACATAGGTACTGCAATAACATCACCAAAAAGTAAAAAATCTTATTACTTATTATCGAAAATAAAAGAGATTTAAATTGAGAAATTTTAAATAGCAATCTATTTAAAATTCTCATTTTTTGTACCAAAATTATCACAAATCCATTAAAAATTAACAAATTTTCAACAGGAGTTACATCATCATAAGTTATGACTTGTAGACACCCGCTAAACGACGGCCCTATGTAATAACCATGTAAAATTCCCCATTGAAAATATCTTTTTTCCTGAATTTTTCCACATAAATAGATACTCAGTTCGATGCTTAACAATACCCTCACGGATCGGACGGGATACATATTGTATACAGGGTGGCGGACATCGACGCGAAAACTGATACCATGGATTCGGTAGATGATTCTGAACAAGAAATTTTCCCTGCGTAGAAATTTTTCGTCGGTTGTTTCAATATGATAATCTACCTTCCCCGTTCTGTTAGCGCCATGGTTGACAAACAGATAGGTATCCAACAATATGTATAAACTGCATCAGATAAGGGGAAGTGGGCATGAAAGGGGTGATTGTATCGAGACTGCCAAGTTCCGATATCCTGCATTGGAGACTTAGCACTATTGATTGGTTGACGAGCTGTCCAGGCGAGGTCTCCACACATTTACCTACAATGACCATTCTACCCATTATTCATCAATCAGCATTCTGTTATTGTTCTAATTAAACAGTCATGACCCGATTATTTGTTGTATTGTTTACACATTATATTCTCAGTGTAACACAATGTGTTCGAAGAAATGTTTGTTATAAAGAGTATCACTTTTGTTTTAATTTGCGTGAGTATGTAATTAGGTCCGGTGGACCGGTGAAAGGCATCCGCAGTTGACTGGAAAATCTGTGGAACAAAGTTATCTATTTGAATATCACGTTGATGTGAGCGTACGTTATTACTAAGCTCGTTGGAAGGCTACTTTCAGCAGTAGGCTGAAAACGGGGGCGGTATCGATATTTTGTAATTGCCTTTTCGCTGCATACAAGCTTTGTAATACTTACCCTCAGCACTGCATGACGACGCACATTGCGCCGTTTGCGCGTAGCAAATCCTCTCACCGACTTGCAGTCACAGGTTTTCGTCGCTCCTTTTAAGTGGATCAGCGAGAACTTCTGCCTACCGTCAACCTTCCAGGAGACTTCAGGGTGACTATCTCCAACTCTGTTCTTCACCACCTCGAGCTGGGACTTGACCACGTTCACTTTGGAATAAGAAATTTTATCCACCCACGATCTATAAATTAAACATGTTTTTTATATGGTGAACTTACTTTGTTATAACCTACGTATAACCTGAATGCCGAAGTAGGTAAACGTATTAAATACAGCGGGAGGGACGCGGCGTATTACTGCACGCTCGAACTAAGTCCTCGACGTAAACAGGCGTTTCCTCTCGAGGGCTCTACATGATGGATTACGATACGAGCTGCCAATATAAGCTATGACTGATGCACGTGCGTCATCTAGAACACACGTCAGGAGAAAGTTCGTAAGACACGTAATTACTTAGTTTTTAACGACTCTTTGGAAAAGTTTTCAGCAGCGGATATAATGCCTACAGATCTCCCATCCTGTTGTCCTAATCTCGAAGTTACTCAAAAATAATTAGGTCTATTTTCAGATATTACTGGGAATTATACCCATCTTATAGTTTATATTTTGTCCCCAGGGGTGCTGGAGATGACAGGCACAGATAATATACGGTTTAGCGGGTCAACGCTAGACAAAGCCACCAAAGCCAAGGTCACCTTAGAGAATTTCTACACGAACCTCATTACACAACATTTGGAGAGGAAACAGAGGTATGTAAACGACATTTTTATTTCTCTGAAGTGTCTCCTTGCTTTAGGAGTGGTTTTATTTTGAATATGTTTTCACCAACAGGCTCGAGAAACTCGAAGAATCTCTCAAAGATGACAGCCTTACAGAGAGCCAAAAGAAAGAGAAAAGACAACAACATGCGCAGAAGGAGACAGAGTTCCTCAGACTCAAAAGATCTAGACTTGGCGTGGAGGACTTTGAACCGCTCAAGGTACGTTATGCACAAGTCAAGTATTTTCAATCGCGAGCCATTGTCGGCCAATCGGAAAGTATTATTGAGCAGAAGTGCGAATGTCTGGCCTAACAACCGCAGCGTCTGCTCGAAGCGCCTAATCTAATGTAACTTAATCAATTCTCCTTATTCCGTAGGTTATCGGACGAGGCGCTTTCGGCGAGGTTCGACTGGTCCAAAAGAAAGATACAGGGCACGTTTACGCTATGAAAATACTCAGGAAAGCTGACATGTTGGAAAAAGAACAGGTTTGTCGTGATAAAGAAATAGAAAAATTGAGAATAAATAATACGTAATAGTAGGTCCGTGATGCAAGCCACTTAATGGTCGTTTGCAGTGTTTGACAGTGATAGACAGCTTGCAACGAAGCATCATACATATTTGAGCTGATCGGTTATGTAAGATGACTCATAATTCAGTGCTTTCGAATGCTTGGCTGTATTCCCGATAACAAGGCAGTTATCGGGAATTTTTAACTGAGTCATATGAGAATTAAAATTATATTCGCTTGCAGTGTTCTCATTGGGTTAGCTTTCTAGATTTTGTGAACTGACAAATGTTTTAAGTTCTAAATGTCATAGGATTTTAGACCGTCGCGCGTCGAGTATTTTTAGTTTTACATTAGCCACGAAAAGACCACTGCATTCGACGCATATATTCGAAAATGTTACTGTAAAAGGCTTCTTTTATAATTTATGGTGATAGACGAGACACGCTACGTTCGGTATCCCTTTGCATCGGTAAAGGCTTGTCAATTATCGAATGCCGCGCAAAAAACGAATGGCTAAATATCTAGGTTTTATTCTAATTCTAGCGAACTGGAAATGCATTTGAAATGGATAACTGTTACTTATTAAGCATAATTTTAATACATGCTAGACTAGCTAGAACATATTTGTAGATGGGATAATGTTTTTGTGACTGAATCTGAATTTCGTATAGTATTTCAGGTTTATTTACCAGCTAAATTGAAGATTCGTTATTACTTGATGTTGATACAGTAAAAAATTACCAGAGAAAGTAGACAGAATATACTTTTAAATCGCGTTTATTGGTCGTAAAAACATTGACTTGTTATGGTCGCGCAGTGGTAGCGCGGAAGTTTTCGCAACGTTCAAACGCTGCCTCAGGCTGTTGTCAGAGAGAGAGAGAGGTGTCAGCACCAACTGACGGGGTCCGGAAGGGCCAATGCCTGCCGGGGTTGCGGGTTTGTCCGAAAGGGATATCGCGACCCCGGCACACAGGCAACGGAAGGAACACGGGTGGGTTTTAGTCAGTAAAAGTCTGACACGCCCTCCCGCTCCGCCCAGAGCGGGAGAAGTTATTTGCTAATTTCCCAAGAAAAAAAAAAAAAAAAGGCTGTTAAAACATTATACCTACCTGTCTGGGATCAGTTCAGCAAGACACGAAGCACATTCGATAAGGGGACCTATTATTTTTCATATTAACATTTCGTATAGTAAAATACCTTACTTACGATGACCTTATGGAGGCCGCAGAAATCCGATGGATGTGAGAATCACAGGACTGGTCAGTGTGGCGACGCTTGGGGTCTAAGCGTCGCGCTGGGTATGTCCAGCAGAGGACATGTTTCGGCTGTAATGATGATGCTTACTTAACACTTCTGCCCCCACAGGTAGCCCACGTACGTGCAGAACGTGACATCCTGGTAGAAGCCGATCACCAATGGGTCGTCAAGATGTATTACAGCTTCCAAGACCCCATGAACCTATACCTCATCATGGAGTTCCTGCCTGGCGGGGACATGATGACCCTCCTTATGAAGAAGGATACCCTTAGTGAAGAGTGTGCGCAGTTCTATGTGGCTGAGACGGCTCTCGCGATCGATAGTATACACAAACTTGGCTTCATACACAGGTAGGATAACTGATTCATTTTATACCATTATTATTTGAAAATAGGAAGTGAATGTGAATGGTTGAAACACTGATAAAAATTTACCTCTATGATGACGGTTGTTAGGGATGTCATCATCAGCCTAGCGTTTTCACAACTATGTTGGGGTAAGCTAAGACTGGTCTAGTAAGATTGGTTGTCAGACTTTCTTTCTTCTGACGACCCGCAACGACTGTCAATGATCAAAGGCATTCTCTGATCCCGGCCGGGACCAGTGTCTTAGAGTGCCGTGTCTGATAGAGATGAATAGAAGACGTAGTGCATCGATGCCAATTAAATGAACAAGGGCAAGACGATACTTAACCATCATGTAGCAAAGCAATGTTTCACAAGTAAAGCACAGTAACTTCTAGCAAGATTAACTGCCGCAGTAGACTTCCTTCCGCAGCGACTGAATAGTAAGTAAGTCTCAACAAGTCCATAATTAAACGAGACTAGCTTCTGCCGCGACTTCGTCCGTGTGAAATTTCAGCAAAAAAAAGTTACCATCAGGTTCTCCATTAGGTAGTCTATAAAGATGAATTTGAGTTTATGATTTGTTTCTTTGTCAGTAAAGCACAGCTCATTATTATTTGTTTGATGTTAAGGTTGAACGTAATCGTCACATTTTATCTATTTTATTAACCATGTGTGTTGTGTAATGTTCCTGTTTACTTTCTACCAATACTGGGTTGACGTCAATAAACCCTGGATAACTCAAACTCCAAGCATTTATTTCAAATAAACCAATTACAGGTACTTTGGAATTGTCAAGGGGTCGGTCAGTAAGATGAAGCTAGTTGTCATTCCAAAGCGTAGTAGGTTCCTATGGAGAAGAACGGGCAAGATATGGCTCAGATTTAACTTAACCTTTCATTACCGTCACCACATGACGCTGGAAGAATAGTCGACATCGGCTCAGCTGCCAAAGAAGAAAAAAATAAGAACCTTTCTCCCGTCAGCACGACGCCTTAGCTTTTTTTCTGCTCAAAACAAACCGTGAATTATTCATCTTCACAGATATTGTCTGTCGCGATGTCATCTTCTCATCTCGTGTCGTCCATTCATCAGAGCTCGTTATTAGTCTTTATGAATAAAATTGATTTGACTTTGACATTCGCAATCGATTTGAAGGTCACAACTAGCTGTTATTAGTGCACAGACCTGATACTATAATGTCTAGTCCTAAAACTTCCTGTGTTTTTTTAACTTAGCTTTTGTTGTCAAAGCCTTGTGCAAAATGGAGCCTATTTTAGTACACTGTAGTTTCTTTAAAGCCTATAGTTGTGCCTGATATATTGGTCTAAGCTTACACACGCATGGTTGAACCATTTGGTCCATGATTGCAGAGCGGCAGTCACTGTGCTAGTGGTCCCGTGCACTATTATTCCGGCTCCCCATTTTACCTCTAACACCATATTAGAACTGCCTCATGTGTACATTGTATGTTCCAATAAAAATGTGTTCAATTTGACAAAGGCCATGGTGGCCATTTCTTTGTCGTAGTCACTCAATCGTGCAGTTAAATTACTAACACCCGTTTTCTAAATCAAGAATTTGAAGTTGAGAGCTCTCCTTTAGCATTACTCAAGATCGGCGAAATTCTACATTTCTTTGCAACATAGGAAATTTTGAATTTTGCAGGCTTATTGAAGGAAATACCTTAAGCAAAGTCCTTCTCTCTTGAATGCATCCAAAGGTTGTCTGTAATAGATCGCTTTTAGTGATAAGACCGCCCATTGTGTCACCCTATGTAAAGTGTCTATATTTATATCTTGTATCCATATGGTGACTACATCATTTGGAGTTTGAGAGAGAGCTGAAGTTTGACAACTTCATATTCTCATTTCAGAAACTCGGTGTAAGTAGTAAGTGTAAGCTATGGCTGCACACGACGCAGACTTTCCTTTACACTTTAAAGCAGCACAATGATAGGCCGCGGCGAACACGGAACGATTGACTTGACGTAGTTCGTGCATTTTTTATACGCGCAACAGATTGATTTCCATGGAAGGCAGAAATAGAGCAGTATTGTCATTATATAACCTCGGAGATAATTGAAATAACGTTCATGTCTCAATTCGGTGAACGATATAAATTGATATTTCTTTGTGTAGATTTGTTTTGTTTTGTAAAAGTATTATAAGTACTTGATACCAAGGTTGTCCCGCGGTTGATTTATTTTAAAGGAAGTAAAGGGGTCGTCGGGTCATCTGAGTGCCGTGGGAGAATAGGGGCTTATGTAAATATATTATGTATGAGCTATTCACCTTCGGTTTCATTTAAACTAGGCTACAGAAGTTTACAGTGTCGATTCAGGTTTTTAGAATCGAAATTGATGCAGTGTTTAGGGTATCAGATAATCAACATCTGTCTTTGAAGTATTTAAACCTTAACTTAATTCATAAACATTGTATTCCAAAAAAACGAAAACAATCAATACCTACCTAGCCCTCTTGATGTAAGGTCATAATTATACCCTCTTAAAATGAATGACGTGACGCTGCGAAAAAAAAGTAGACTTTTAAGGTGACGCTGGCTTGTTGCCCATCATAATCAGCCTATAATGTTCCCACTGCTGGGACACTGGCCTCCTCTTAGTGAGAGGGAGTGGGCCGTAATCCACCACGCGGAACATAATCCACCACGCGGGCCTAGTGCGGGTTGGTAGATGTCACAGGAGTTCGAATTTTTGGTTCTAGGACATGCCGGTTTCCTCACGATATGATTCCTTCACCAATTTGAGAGCAGGGGCAATGAAATAATTTACACAAAGTAAAGCGCCTGACTGGGTTCTAACTTACGACCTGCAACTCGTAACCCATTTGCTTATAATTATAAACTTGTTACAGGTACTCAAACGTCAGTTTATTGCTTAAAATTTGTTTCCTATATTCAGGATTTTCTCAAAATACTTGTCAGTGCGGTGAACAAATGACGAGCACAATTTTTTTGTGCCTTCCTCTACTGACGTTACCACTCCTTGCTAACTAGCTATTTTGACCTATTTTTCATGATCTATTCTGATTTCGTCCGTGAAGATACGAGAGAAGAAGATATTTTTATAAATGTTGCCGACTGCCGATGTTGTCGCTGACACGGTATTTCGATCGCTCCTATCGATATAAATCCGCTGAGGTGAAAAAAGGTTATCAGGGGCGGTATTCTCGACATAGATAGCGATCGCTTTACGATCGAATTTGGTCGCAAAGTCCTTATGGAGTCCCTCGACGGTCAAAATTGCTTGACAAGCACTAAAAAATCACGTGTCGGCTGCGTCTAAGACCGCCATTACGACTTTGACGTATAGCGATCGCTATCAATGTCGAGACTGCAGCCCCTGATCGTAGCTAGTCGGCAATCTGCTATCTCTGTACCGTATTTAACTTTAAATTATGTGTATGTGTTGGTATGTTCGATGTAGCGTTCAGACTCTTGTGCTTGTTATAGCTGAGTAGTTAATGAGTTGTGAACTCATGTGAGCCGTGTGATTTTCGGCAAATTATTAACGTCCAAATGAAGTTGACAGGGGGGCGCTGTTGGTAAACTTTTGTGCAGTTGTTTTGTGGAATATCACTTGAAATTTATTCAAAAACATGATGGCGCCACACCGTTATTTTGGCCACTGGCCAAAATAACCTTGTAGCGCTATATGAACGATCCCTTCGTTCCCAACAGTTGATTAGCCATCGGAGAAAAATCAGGATAGTTCAGATCTGTAATATGAAAACATTAGAAATGCCAATTATTTACAAAATGGCCGTGCGGTTTCTCTCCGGTTCTTCTCCAAAGGAAATGAGCAATTGGAACCCGCGCACCTGACGTTTCATAAGTGCCAATGTAGGTTTATGTGTAACGAAATATATAAATTTAATTTTAGTTACCCATCATGTTTGTCAGCTTGTTCGGATGAATGAAACTAATAATAAGGTATCATCGAAATAAATCGAATCATGCGAAAATTGTTGTTAAATCTAGGAAACACTCTTCTAAAGTAAAGGAGTTAATTGGAATGTGCAGTTGTGCTGTCTATACTATTAATAGAAAAAAAAGCCCTAAGCCCTATACACAAGTCACACTACGAGTACAAATAATGGCTTGTCGTCAATTACCTCACTGTTACTTCTGTACTGATAGCTGTAAGCCACCCAAATACAATAACATAACGTCTATAAAGGCGTTCGTGTGTTAACAACGGAGCACGGAGACGACTCGGGGCCGCTGAGAGAGGTGTCAATACTTGCCATACAAACCAAACGTATCACCGTTTCTCGCACTAAGATTCAAGATACGATAGAAGCTGACGACTTTGAATGGCGACCACTATAGAAGTTGTGACCTTAAAGCGCTTTATGAGGCCACGAATTTTATGTTTATTGCTGAGACGAGGCGAGACGCTGCTGGCGTAGCGATTCCATGCCCTGTGGTACTAACAGTAATATTTATTTCCCCAGAGACATAAAGCCAGACAACCTGCTGTTGGACGCGCGCGGTCACATCAAACTGAGCGACTTCGGACTCTGCACCGGCCTGAAGAAGAGCCATCGCACAGACTTCTACCGGGACCTATCGAGAGCCACGCCTTCCGATTTCAGTAAGTTGGACCACATTTTCTTCTTAAGTAAAGCTTCGGCCAAACTTAAGCGATCAAAGCGACTGTGAACCGGGAGCGTGAGCTTCGCGTTGTCGCTTTCGCTGCGTTCATGTTCTACACGACGGCGACGTTTTGGTTTGGCGGAGGCTTTAAAATGTGCCGTGCGAATTTTATTTTGGCTTGTGTTAATAAACCACTGTCAATATTTTGTATATCATGGTATAAATACTGGAAACTTTAAACAATAAAGGTCAAGTAAAAAATGAAACAATAAAATTTTACAATAACTTTGTCTTCACTCCTTGTGTTTTGCCATTAGTCTGATCAATCAGCATTTCAAGAGAATCTGCATCTTACTTGACAAATATTTATTAACACGGCCATTAGCTACTGCTTCTCATTTTGATTTGCTCAACGTTGCGTTACCAATATTCATTGGTCAGCTTTTTTTGGTTTTACGGAGTTCAGGTGACAGTCGCTTTGCTTATTATTTGCTACAACCGAACACAGCAACGAGATATACTCTCGTTCTAAGCACAAAGCTTTTTCATCACACCACAGCAGCTAACAAGGATACGAATATGGGTTGAACATGGAACTACGTAGACAAATTAATCAAATTTTTATTACCTTTTTTATTTAAGCTCTACACTTCAATTTCTCGTATGCAGTATCGACGTCGTCCTCTGCGATGGACTCGAAACGCCGCGCCGAGTCGTGGAAGCGAAACAGACGGGCGCTGGCCTACTCCACAGTTGGCACGCCCGACTACATAGCCCCAGAGGTATTCCTGCAAACGGGCTACGGTCCGCAGGCGGACTGGTGGAGTTTGGGCGTTATCATGTTAGTATCTACCTGTTCATAGATGCGGTTAAGACTACCTACATGATAAGCATTACTAACGATTTCGTCTCTGAAACTTTCATATAGCACGCATTCTATCAGTACACTAAGAGTGATACAGTGACATTTAGTCTATAAGATCTCACCTTTGTAACAACAATGCTTTTCTAGCAAATATACGTTTGATTTGATCAAGACGAACTGAAGCAGAATCGGTTGTTCATGTATGGTAGGCTGTACTAACATAAAAATGTTTAGATTAATTAACTTATAGTTGCTTTTCAAAAATGAACCTAACCTCGGTGTTTACAAAGCTTATTTACTTTTTTCAACCGTCAGTTCAGTTCATGGATACTCTTGTCTGCGTCAATTTCAAAGGATTAACAGAAACAATGATGGTTTAAACAACAAGCAAGCCTTAGATAATGTCGTGCACTCCTCATTGTGGCTTCTACTGTCCAGACATACCTTTGTTTTAACATTATATTGTGTTTTAATATAAGCGTAAATAACTCTGAAACTAAGGCCGGGATAGATAAACGTTAGGATGTGCTTTGGCTTAGATATGTTCTCGGCTCTATCTTGTATTTGTAGTTTGACAGTTGTGCGACAGTGACGGGCATAATGCTTACCCAATGTACGTGCTAAGTAACGAATATCAATCTCAGCCTAAGTGTGATGCGTTACTAACCCGGCAGTATAAATTAATTGCCTTATAAATTGTAAGGAATACTCGCATTGCCTGGCTGGCTCGCTAAGTTCCCATCACTGATTAATAAAGCTGGGCCGAATTGATTTGCATTACCATAGACTCGCCAAGAAGATAATAGCCAACTGCAGTGATCTCGTGATCGTAAGCGCGACTGCTGAGCGTGAAGTCTTGGGTTCGATCCCTGGGGCGGCCAAAGAGCAATAACTAACTGGCGAAATGTGGGTGTACTAGAGGTACGTACACCTCTGCCCCACCCTTCGGGGTAACAAAGCGTGATGTTATGTTGTTATAAGGTAACTTTTAGTAGCAGTTCGGAGTCTGGCCGTGCCTGTTTAATGGCTTATTATTGGTTTAAACAGAAATACGTATTTTATACAAGTTTACCTACCCCATTCGGAAAATACAATCGTGATGTTATATTATGTTAATAATAGCTATGCAATATTTTTAATTGAGCGCTGCCGCTTTTGCGATTTTTCTAAGAAATAATACAACATGTTTTGGTCGCTGCACTTAGCCAATTTTCCTCTGCGTATTTATATTTAGAACCACGCGTAGCATAACAACCATAGAAACGGGTTTTCTTCTGGTTTTGTCGACGGAAGAATAGACAAACTGACGTGATTGTTTATCTGTCATTTTGTCTATTCTTCCGTCGACAAAACCCGTTTCTAGTGTGGTCATGCTAAGCTCGCTGGACGTATTAGATTGATTTGATCTAAATATAAGAGAAATTAGTATTTTAGTAACCTATGCCCAGCAGTGGACGTCTTTCGGCTGAAATGATGATCGGATCAGAAGCCTATGTCTAGCGATGGAGTGTAAACAGAAGGCGATAGGCTGTGAATAAACTTACATGTGTCAAATCTTTTGATGAACCATTTTTAATAGCTATCATGTAATTCGAGAGCATATCATTAATTTGATCCGTGAACCGAAGGTTACCAAAGGCAAAGAAAAACATACAGTTTCTGCTGATGTAAGATAAGATGCCACCTACCTGTGAGTTTAGGTCGTACTAAGGAGCTATATTTTTGTGATAAAATCGATTTTTATTCATTACGTGTTGGACGACGATTTTCGTTCATGGTCCACAATTTGCTATGAAGCCTCATAAGTCTAAAGCGGTCGATATCCGTTTGCAACGGGACAAAGTGGCTTAAAATTATCTTTGAAAGACCTTCCCTTTGATCGATAGAACTTCAAAGATAAATCAGATTCAGTAAGGGAAATATTAATTATGTTAAAGCTATTGCGTATAAACTTTGCATATATAGGATATTATATTCGAATAGTTTGTTATTTAATTTATTAAGTTTATTATGTGTGTATATATTTTTATCCTCTTTAATAAATGTAAACCTGCATTTATATTGTTAGTATATCAAGCAAAGATGAAAGCTCTAAATATTAAACATGACTGTGACTGACCGAGTGACTCGTTGATCTATAGTTTGACCGGGACCACTGTCCCGTGCCTTAGGAATGCGCGGCGAGGCGGGGGCAGCGTGAACGAATGAGCGCCGGGCGGGACGCTGCGCGCCTTGAGCATTGACGAATGAACGCACTGCGCTGTCCCCCCCCCCGTTTCGCGGCGCATACCTAAGGCGCGCAAGAGCGGTCTCTGACAAACTATAGCAACTTTATTATATATTTGTGCTGCGCGTTATCCTAGGTTCCATTGGCATGGGCCTTATAACATAACTAACGAAATGTGGTTGGTCTATCCACCTTTGCCTACCCCCTTTGAGCAGAGGCGTGATATTATGTCATGTCATGGACTTTCTATAAAAGTCTACATCCCAAATATTATATCTAATTTTAAAATGGTCCATTGGGGCATAAAGATAGAAACAAACAAACAGATAACAAATTAAACAAATTAAATGAATGGGTCTGATTGATGTTAGCATTCATAAAACTATTAATAGGCATTCACAGTTCGAGAGCCAGTAAATGCATTGAACCTATTTGACCTAATGAGCAAGGGTGAATACGGCTCTGAACAGTATTGTTGTAGGTATGTTTTTATATATTATACATACTTGTTTTTTTTAAATTACATGCCGCTTAGTGAAATTATACGAAAGTATCCCAGACATTTCGGAAAGCTAAGAAAAACATCAAGTTGCTAAACTAAACCATGTAGCAACATGAGTTTAGTTTGCAGCCCCAAATAGTCAAAGTTTATTTAAATTACAAAAATAGCACAACGGGCCTCCCCGTAACTTTTGGAGCATCTACTGACTTGCAAACTAGTACAATGAAAAGTCTAGTCAAAGAGTAACTTACCAGACGGAATGTTTCATAAGCATTTATTAAATGAAATATGTTTGTATTGAGTATTGCTTCTTTTCGCTGTGGACATGTTTGAGGGAGGCATATCGTCAAAGGTGGACGTTAAGCTGATTTTCAATGATGATGGGCTTTTTGAAGGACTTTGATGGTAAAAAGTTAACATGCGGGAAATAAGTTTATAAGTGCAGGTTATAAGTTGCTCCAGCGTTATTTAGAGTATTTCTTTCATCGGTAATTTTCCGTTATTGGTAAATTGATAATTTCCAAAATAGTGAGTCTTTTAAATAAAGCCCACAGCAGCTGGGCGTCGCATTTGCATTGGTGAGTTGCGAATTCTTTCTATTTATGGCATTATAGCAAAAGCATTCCGCGATAACACTCCGCGACGAGTTTCTTGGAGTTACTTAAGCCACTTTTGTTTCCCAGATTTTATACTAGCTAGCGCTGAGCAGAAGGCTTAATATAAAATATATTTTCTAGTGAAACAATTAATTGAGATTTCCAAACAAGCCCTTATATTATGCCCTTGCGATAAGTCGAGACACAATACAATGCCTGTATGAAAGGTGTAATTGAAATAACTGAAAACCTGATATTTCTTTTCGCTATTTTAGCGTCGGATCCATAGTAAATGTTGATCATAATGATGAGTTCAATGACACCTTTTCAGGTTTTCAGTTGTTTCAATCACAATTGTATTTCGTACAAATACTTGCATTAATTAGGAACTTCTTACGCATACAATAGCCTCCGAAAACGTGTTAACCACTGTGCAGCGACCAAAACCGTAGAAAACTATAAGCAATTATTATCAACTGGCGGGACTATTCTGTATAGATCTCACAAGACTTAGGCGAAGTGAGTTTGATGTGAGTCACTCCACCTGATGCTAGGGATTGACTCTATCGACACCTCACTTCACCTTAGTTTTCATGTAACAGATCTGCTGACCCATTGATCCACCTCCTCAATCTTGAACCCTCAATTTTCAGGTACGAGATGTTGATCGGATACCCGCCGTTCTGTTCTGAGTCGCCGCAGGAGACGTACCGGAAGGTGATGTCATGGCGGGAGTCGCTGACCTTTCCACCGGAGATACCCATCAGCGAGGAGGCGAGGGAGACCATCATGCGCTTCTGTTCTGAACCTGATCGCAGGTAAGCCTTCGAATAAAGCTACTGATACTGTTACCAGCACGTAATAAGAAGGTAACCGACATAGCCAGAAGAATTACCAAACTTAAGTGGCAGTTAGCAGGGCAGATTGATCGCAGAACAAATGGCCTATAGGGCCGAAAGGTTCTGGAGTGGCGACCGCGTACTAGAAGGCGTAGTGTTTGAAAGCGTCCCACAAGGCGGACCGATAACCTTGTGAAGGCCGCAGGAATCCGCTGGATGCTAGAAACACAGGACCGGTAGATGTGGCGACGCTTGGGGGAGGCCTATGCCCAGTAGTGGACCTCTATCGGCTGAAATGATGACAATGATGATTACGATTGGGGCAGAGCCAAAAGTGTTCATATCCACTGAAAAGAAATAACATGTGTTGGTAATAATGGCTGATGCTGCGCCGAGTCTGTGCGGGCACGCTACCTGAGTTAGATGTAGATACACCTATATAATATTTTTGTAAGTAAGAATATTTGGAAGCCACTCTCAGCAGACGACCAAGCTCGACGTTTGCCAGCCAGATGGAGCGTAGTAAAAGATACTGCGTTCCAAAGATATGCGAAGTAAAGATATGCGAAGTTCAAATTCCAGACCGGATACGGAATACGATATTGCGCTCTTAAAAGCACCCAAGCTCAAATGGGACTTAGCTAGACAGAGACGTTTGTCACATGTCGGCTGCATTGTGGGCTAAGACCATCACAACATGGGGCCAACAACGTCCAACGGCATCGTAGAAGACCCCCATGCGTAAATGGTGGGACGAAGTTGGCGATTATAGGGGCTATTGGTCATTATTAAGGCTTGCTTGGTTGGGATTGGTCATGGGTTCGGGATCGAATAGCTTAATGGAAAATGGAAAAGGAGGTCTTAGTCCTGCAGTGGGACCATACAGACTGATTAATTATTGTTATACTGGGTCACTGCCTGACAGCACCTGTTATCACCGCGTCTTGCCAGTTGGCGTCCTAGGCCTGGAAGACGTGTGGGTCGTCCGGCGGCGAGATGGGCGGACGATATTATTGTCATCGTGGATAGAACCTCGCTGAGTCTGGCAAAGGAGTGTGCGGATTGGCACAAGAAAGAGAGGCTTATGTCCAACAGTGGGGCAATTCGGGCTGTAGACAATGACGATGACGAATATTTGTTCCTACGACCTATCTTTTTTTTTTTCTGTGGCAACACTAAAGCTGACAGCTGATTTAAATTTGGTCCCGTAATTTTTATTTTAAATAATTAGATTATTAGTATATTTAAGCCCTAATTTCAATTAATCACTAAATAGAAAGGGTAACTAAAGTGTATTACTTACAAAAACAACGTTTTATGTGGTATTAAAGTGTAAATTCTATTGTGGTTCGGTGAAACTTGCATTGTCATCTCGTAAACAGGTACAAAACTATTCCAATTGATTATTATAGAACGTTTTCGTACAATTATCCCACTTGGTATTGATTTAATTATATTTGAACAAGTACAAGTCATCATTAAGTTCACTTTTAAAAACATAAACATAACCTAATTCAAAGGTGACACGACTTCTTCTCTTCTTATTTGACAAATTTTTCAACTGTACAACTGTATCGCTGTAATTCGTTCATCCTATATTCTAGCTTTAATTTTTCTCTTTCCATCTCTGTTTCCTCTCCTTTTCTAATCATGATTATGACCCGTAAAGCCTATGCTCGCCAGGAAGAGGCTAAACTCAGCCAGGCTTTGAACGAACTCAAGGCTTCTAAGGAGTTGTGTGACCGATTGATGAGGGAAGCTGATGACAATGAAAGGGAAGTAATGAACTTGTTAAAAAGGAACCAGAACATAAAATCAGAAATGGCTCAGTTACATATTCAACACACTGAAGCCATTGATGCCCGGGACAGGCTCCAGCTCATTGTAGACGGGTTCAACCAGTGCAGTTCTGAGTATGAGCTTGCTCTTAACCGCATACAGACTTTAGAAAAACAGCTTTATGAGGCAAACAATAAAATTTCACAATTAGAATGCACTCAACATAACATCACTGCCTCGTTGAACCAAAGTCTGTTTGATGAGCTGGTGGTCATTGCCCCAAGTATGGTTTCTGCTGCAATTGACATTCAACCCACAGTCACTATAGATCTGACCTGCGAAGATAACATTAAGTCTATCAACGCAAAAAGGGTGGTCAAATGTAGCAGAAATAAATTGAAAAAATATATAAAAATTAACAAATATATTAGGAAAACTCAAAAACTAGTTCATAGACAGAAATTCTTCATTAAAAATGTTAAATTAAATAGGGAACGCCTTTCATTACTTGATAAACTGGATTATTATTCTCAAAAATGTAAAACCAATACCTTACAGTATGAAAATGACACACAAAATTTAAACTTTGAAATAGATAATCTAAACCAAAAATTAATATCTATGACAAATAAATACAAAATCTCAGAAAAGCAAATGAGGGAATACATGCTGGCGATGAATGAGTTAATAGTGAGTGCTAGTTCATGTTCCTGTGAGCGATCACAATCAATTACCAACAACAGCTTGTACAATAGGCAGCCCTCACCGGCTTGTTTGATGCCAGCATGTGATACTTCATTGCAACAAAGTTATAGCTCTGATCGTTCCCCTAAAACAACTAATGTTAATGTAAAAATTCCTAATTGTGTAAAAACCCAAATAAATAGTGATATTGTGATATTTAGTGATGACATTGGGAAAGACATGGGCCAGTTATTATCAAATATTTGCAAGGGACAGTCAGTTACCAATTATTGTATGCCTGGCTTAAGTTATGTTGATATAGTGACAAAGATTATTAGTTTAAATTTCCACCAGGATACAACGTTGATAATATTAATTAGTAATAGAGGAAATGTGAATCAGGACAGCCTGCTTCATTACATTGACAAACTGTTTGAGCTAGACTTAAGACAGATTGTTATGTTTACATTTCCTTATAGTAAAAGTTTGCCACAGAAAGAAAATAATTTTAGGCACAAATTAAATGTAATGATCAATAATTTGACATTACAGAATAATAATTTTCATGTCATTGACACTAACAAGTATGTTAGTAAATATTTATATGTGACAAAATACAAATTGTATTTAGCAAAATGCTTGAAAAGACAAATAGCTTTATCGCTATACTTTTTTTTTGTTGATTTATCAGCCAAGAAATTGGCTAATAAAACAGTAGCTTCTATTGAGCAATTACCTGACATTTTCAATGATTCAGCCAATAACTTGGCTACACAACTTAACATTACTTTAAATTAGAAATTGAGACAAAAGAGGAAACCTCTTGCATAATTAATGGAAATAATTTAAATTTAAATACTAGTCCAAATCATCAAAATGTCAGAATAAGTTCTAAATCAGTTAACCTGGTGCACCAAAATATTCAAGGTATGTTGAGAAAAGACCTTGAAATTGAATTATTCATGAACTGTAACAACATTGATATTTTATGTATTACAGAACATTGGTTAAAAAGCCATCAGTTCATGTTTAATTTCAGTAATCACCAGGTTGGTAGTTCATTCAGCAGAGAAAATGCAATACATGGTGGCTCATTAATACTGTTAACTAAACAATTTAAATTCAAAGATCGTAAGGATATTGTAAGCCTATCTGTTGAGCGGACTATAGAAATAGCTTGTGTGGAGTTGGAGCGGCTAGTTGTATTGAGCGTGTACCGGCCTCCGTCATCGATTTATGATTGCTTTGAGAGTATCATGGATGATGTGTTACAAAAGCTTGGTAAACTAGGGAAAAGTATAATTGTTTGTGGTGATTTTAATGTTAATTTATTAGAGGACTCATCGATGAGCTTAAAAATTAAAAATTTATTTCTGTCATATAACCTTAATCATTTATTTTTGGAGCCTACTAGAATAACCGCCACATCAGGTACATGTTTAGATAATATATTTACTGACATATTACCTATCAATAAAAAAATTATAAGTCAACTAGATTCTGACCACTGTGGACAGATGATTACATTTAGTAAACAAGATAAAAAAGTGGCTAAGAGATATATCACTGTAGTGCCAAAAACTGCAGGTCGCTTGGAGAGTTTTAAAAACAAACTTAATAGTAAATTACCCTACTTGCCTTATTGTGATGATCCTAATGAACTGTACAATTCCTTTTTTGCCATGTACTGTACAGAATTTAACTCAACATTTAAACCAAAGCAGATCTCAGTTAGTGGTTCTGCAACTTTCAGTGAATGGGCAACTAAAGGGATATTTAAGAGTAGAATCAAACTCTTTGAACTGTATGACGAAAGAAATTTTAATAAAAGTAAAGAATTTTGTCAGTATGTTAAGAACTATTCCAAATTATTTAAACAAGTTTGTAGCGAAGCTAAGTGTCGATATTTAAGCTCAAAAATTAAAAACAGTCAAAATAAAATAAAAACTACTTGGGAAATTATAAACAATGAGACTGGTAGAGACAGAAAGCGTAGGAGTGACTACAGCCTTAATATTAATAATACAGTTATTAAAAAAGATTTAGAAGTAGCCACAGTCTTTGAAAATTTCTTTGCAGATATTCCAGTCTCAACCACTAAATCTTTAAATTCTTCACCCACTGTTGCTGAATTCCTTTTGAAAGAAAATGTTGATATTTGTGACCATGAGTTTAATTTCGACTATGTTAGTGCTCGAGATATTATTAAAACTTTCAATACACTCAATGTTAAAAAAACTGCTGATTTATGGGGAAATTCCGTAGAGGTTGCTAAATGCATAATCAACACTGTAGCGCCTGAATTAGCAATTATTTTTAATAAATGCATTGACTGTGGTGTAATTCCTGACTTAATGAAGAGTAGTAAAATAATACCTTTGTTTAAATCGGGCAGCACATCAGACCCCACGAACTTTAGACCTATTTCTGTGCTTCCCACCTTTAGTAAAATATTCGAAAAATTGATGCTAGATCAATTGCAAAGACATTTTAATAAACATAAGTTATTAAACAGTAAGCAATTCGGTTTCACAAGGGGTCGCTCGACTACCGACGCTGGTGTTGAGCTTCTTTCACATATTTTTGAGGCCTGGGAGAGGTCACATGATGCCCTAGGTATTTTTTGTGACTTATCTAAGGCTTTCGATTGTGTTTCACATGATACATTGGTCAGGAAATTGCATCACTATGGTGTTAGAAACACTGCCTTGGATCTTCTTATTTCTTATTTGGATAATAGGATCCAAAGAGTAGACGTTAACGGCAAGCGATCCCCAGGTTCGCTTGTCACTATGGGAGTTCCGCAGGGCTCAATTCTTGGCCCTTTTTTATTTCTCGTATATATTAATGACCTACCTTGCCTCATAAAGAACAGTCATGAAATAGTGTTATTTGCAGATGACACATCACTTATATTTAAGCTTAAGCGAAAACAGACCGTTATTGACGATGTAAATAATGCTCTCTCTAAAATTGTGCATTGGTTTAGTGTTAATAATTTACTTTTGAACGAGAAAAAGACTAAATGTATTAGATTTCTGACACCTAACGTTAAGCAGGTGAAAACCAATGTACTAGTAAATGGGATAGAATTGGATCTTGTGGACACCACTGTGTTCTTAGGTATTACTTTGGATTCGAAGCTTCAGTGGGGACCTCATATAACCAAATTGTCGAAGCGGCTAAGCTCTGCAGCCTACGCGGTGTATAAAATCCGTCATTTGACTGATGTAGAAACAGCTCGATTAGTATACTTTAGTTATTTCCATAGTGTAATGTCGTATGGCATTTTGTTGTGGGGAAATGCGGCCGACTTTCAGGCTATATTTGTGCTGCAGAAACGTGCCATTCGAGCAATTTATAAACTAAGTAGTAGGCATTCACTGAGGGATAAATTTAAGGAAATAAACATAATGACGGTCGCGTCTCAATATGTATATGAGAACCTGATTCATGTAAAAAAGAATATAAATCTATATTCTAAACACAGCGACATTCATAGCTTAAATACTAGAAACAAAGATTTATTTCTTGTGCCGAGGACTAGGCTCCAAAAAATTAGTAATTCATTTAAGTGCCAAAGTATAGGTTTTTACAACAAACTCCCAAGCCATGTCAAAGAACTGAGCCTCAATAAATTTAAATCATTTATTAAACAGAAACTATGTCAAAAAGGTTTCTATAAAGTTAAAGATTACTTAGACGACAAAAAGGCTTGGGACTAATTAAGCTACTCCAATGTACCCCAAGCAACAAACAAGTGTTTTTAGAATCAAAGACTACATGATACTATATGAGCTCATATAATTGTTTGGATTATTTTATTTGACTGTAAGTCAATTTATTTTAAATTTTGTTTTCATTTATTGTTGACATAATCTACTCATTAAAATGTTTTTATTTTATGAGTTGATTGCAATTTGTGCTTATGTAAATTATTTTTGCATTAAAGCATTATTATATAGAATCAAGTTTTTCTAACTGAACAGACAGCTGTGCTGCTGGGGAGTTTGTTGCGCCACTTCTTCTTCCCAGCTTAAGCACTAGGAAGTGGTGAAGGGTGGGCGTTTTTGGGGGACTGTCTTATGTAATTTTGACGTTCGAAAAGTGCTGATTCTCAGCCTAGTTTGAATAAATGACTTTTGAATTTTGAATTTTTTGAATTTTATCACGTGTCTGTCACGTAAGATGTCTGTAGATATTAATCGCGGAAAAGGGAATTAAACTTTACCTTACAGAAAATTACTTTGAAATATCTGTGGGACGCATTGCCATAATTTTATTACTTATAAGAATATAACATATATTAGACTAGCGGGCCTGACAAACGCTGTCCTGCCTGAATAGTGCCACCTATGGGTCCAATTGTGAATCTAAACCATCCAGGGACAGGGGACAGTCTGGGGAGGGGAGTTCAGTGACATACAGACGTACAGAAGAATTATATAAATAAAGATATAGTGCAATGTTGTCTGCCGCGTTAGACGGGTGTATTTAAACATTTCATCAACATTTCACTAACATTTTAGTATAATTTTAACATTAAGAACAGTTTCAGAGTGGATTAAATAAATAATGCTTAACTTAAACATTTGTTTCAGTTCTTTGTCTCGTAGAACCGTTGCTGCAAGTCGTCATTACAAACACATAAGTTCAAAAATCTACTTGTTGTAGATTTATGCTTAAACAAAAGCTTACACATCTACCCAGTCACCAAGAGCAAATGCAAAATAAAACTAGACTCCTGGTTAAAATCACAAAATATTGATGAAACAAAGAAATTCGTGAAAGTGTAAAATACTCATCACTCCCTCACGTACCCCAACAAAACCACACACAACACACATGCCACAAACACCACTAACACCCCTCGCACACGTCATTTACCGTCACACACCATTTCATCCTACACTAACCCATTAAACTCCAATGTCAAAATACATCCCAAATCATAATATATGTCCTGTACTGTTTATTTTCATCTTGTTTCTTTTTTGTTTTTATTATTTTATTATTAATGATCTAAATCGAAATTAACTAAATTACCCTTTAAGCACTTTTGCATGGAACATCATTCCATTCTGTATCTGGGGAAGGGCGTTGTTAGCTGCGCTACAGTTTATACTTTTGTATCTGGGGAAGGGCGTTGTTAGCTGCGCTACAGTTTATACTTTTGTATCTGGGGAAGGGCGTTGTTAGCTGCGCTACAGTTTATACTTTTGTATCTGGGGAAGGGCGTTGTTAGCTGCGCTACAGTTTATACTTTTGTATCTGGGGAAGGGCGTTGTTAGCTGCGCTACAGTTTATACTTTTGTATCTGGGGAAGGGCGTTGTTAGCTGCGCTACAGTTTATACTTCGTTTAGAATTCGTCGATAAAACTGTTTTCCTAGGGATCACGCTTGACTCAAGGCTTCAATGGGGTCCTCATTTAACATCCCTTTCAGGACGATTAAGTTCAGCAGCATATGCTGTGAGAAAAATCCGTCAATTTACAGATGTAGGTACCGCGAGGCTAGTCTATTTTAGCTACTTTCATAGTATTATGTCGTACGGTATACTACTATGGGGACGGGCTGCAGACATCGAGTCTATTTTTATTCTGCAGAAAAGAGCCATCAGAGCCATATATGGCCTCCGCAGGCGCGACTCTTTAAGGGAACTGTTTAAAGATATTAACATCATGACGGTACCTTGTCAATATATCTATGAAAACATTATGTACGTAAGGAAAAATCTACATCTTTTTAGTAAAAGAGGTGCAAGACACAATTATATTACTAGGAATAGGGACCAATTAGTTCAACCGGGTTTCAGGCTGGCTAAAGTAGACTCATCTTTCATGGGGTACTGTTTAAAGTGTTACAATAAAATACCTCCCCACATACTTCAACTTAATGAAACGAAATTTAAATCTTATATTAAACGCACACTATGCAGCCAAGCATATTATAAATTGGCAGATTATATTGCTGATAAAAATGCTTGGCCCAACGCTGGTCCTGCTCCACAAGGGCGCATAAACTAATTGATTAGCATTTGAAAATACAATTGGAGCTGCTGAAGATTTAAAAAAACTATCTTTGCATTGTATAAATTCAATTTCTTAGCATTGTATAATTGCATAGAACATGTGTGAGTGCTATGTACCGACTATAAAGCTACCATTTAGGTGCAGGGTATGTCTTTCATTGACTTGAATGTGTCGTGGCGGCTGAGAGTATGTCATGCTCACTCTAATGTCTCGCTGACGGTGGCGCGTGTGTTGGATCATTTAGCTCCCTTCAAAATGGTTGAGCTGAATGGTGCTAATCCATGCGTCATGTTCGTGAACGGGCGCCGTCAGTAGGGACTGGTCATCTCTTAGCTGCCACGGCTTATTTTAATTTAATTTAATTTTTTGGATTGTTTATTTTTTTTATTTCTGTTACGGACGCTTTTCATGTTTTGCATCGTTCTCACATGTATAACTTCAACATGAATGATGTAACCTATATTTTGTAACCATATCATGTTTTAAAAGAGTGTCCGTGGAGTTTCTTGCCCGTTCTTCTCCATAGGTACCTACTACGCTTTGGAATGGGCATCTAGCTTCATCTTTCTGACTGACCGACCCCCTTGACAATTCAAAAGTGCCTGTAATTGGTTTATTTGAAATAAATGCTTTGAGTTTGAGTTGAGTTTGAGACTTTTGTATCTGGGGAAGGGCGCTGTTAGCTGCGCTACAGTTTATACTTTTGTATCTGGGGAAGGGCGTTGTTAGCTGCGCTACAGTTTATACTTTTGTATCTGGGGAAGGGCGTTGTTAGCTGCGCTACTGTTTATACTTTTGTATCTGGGGAAGGGCGTTGTCAGCTGCGCTACAGTTTATACTTTTGCAGCTATCATCGTTTTACTTGTTGTACTTAGTCTTGCGTTATTGTTCCGAAATAAACTTTATTTTATTTTTTATTATTTATTACCTCAAGCACAACTACACCTTGCTAAGTACCCCGACAAACATATTGGCGACGGCGACCTTCGGAGAATTCAGGCGCGTCGTTATTTTATGTTATTATGTTCGCTAATGAAACTATATGTTACATTCCAGATTGGGTTCCCAGCGAGGCATCGAGGACGTGAAGTCCGTGTCGTTCTTCCGCGGCGTGGACTGGAGCCACGTACGCGAGCGCCCCGCCGCCATCTCTGTAGAGGTTCGGTCCATAGACGACACCTCGAACTTCGACGACTTCCCTGACGTCAAGCTCGAAATACGTGAGTCTAGTAACAACCCAGCTTTGTACTTGGCAATTTTGGCGAATCTGCTGATTACCAACAGCAGATCCTCCTGCTAGTAAAGTCTGTTCCAAAAGTATCTGATGAAAATGTAAACAAATGTATCAGAAAACGATGCCAATTTGTAGCCAAGTTGTTATGCTTTGATTTGATTATTTGGAATACTTAAACCCGAAATTCTAATTTTAATTCATCTTAAAGTCGATTTTCAATTGACTATTGAGGTTAATTTTAAAACCTAAATTTTTGTCGATGGTTTTTCAATAACAATCCATTAATATTATTCAAACAATAATATTGTTGAAAAAGTAGTGAGATATGAGTTGAAACCATCTAAATACAGATGAATGTGTTTAGTACTAATTCCTTTTACGTTTGTTACCACTTTCATCAGCTACTTCTGGAACAGATTATGAACAACTGCAATACCAATGGTATTAGATTATTCTACCCCAGAGATAACGCTGATATTTCATGTATTTATCTGTTATCACACCGGTACCCATAACTCTGAAATAAGAAAAGCAACAGTTCTTGTTGAAGTACAATATTGTATGTTGGCATTGAAGGGTTCAAACTAATCCCCGGTTCCTGAAAGCCTATTTAATTTAAACATAATCATTTTCCTAGCCTATAACTATGTTGGGGTCAGTTTCCAGTCTAACCAGATGCAGCTAAATTCCATAAACTGCCGACGACTGCCTATCTGACCTCCACAACCCAGTTAATGGGTAACACGATACCCCTTGGAAAGACTGGTTGTCAGATTTTCGCCTAATTTGAAAAAAATTGCTGTAGGTAAAAATAAAAACTCATTTCAAGTGATTTCATTGGCTATTGTTATTACTGTCCGCCAATAACAGCTGTTAGCATGAGTATGATCAGAGTGTTTTGTGTTGATTAGCCTTTCAGAAACTGAGCGTTGGGCACACTTCCCCTACAAATCACTGAATGCAATTAGCTCTAACCGAAATTAAAACATCGTTCATTTCCATCGTTCGTTTGAAGATGACAGGGAAAGAATTATGTGTTTGTTAAATATGTTGTGTATCATACACAATTAAATCAGTAAGTTCATACAGTACGACCTTAGTGATTTGTCGTGTAAGTGGACCTTAGACTTGTGAGTCATCCCACTTTACCTACACCTACCACCCTACCGTAACTATTATGAACATTGCGTACATTGTTGCAGCATCAGCGCCAATCCCACAAGACGGCGAGGTGGCATACAAAGACTGGGTGTTCATCAACTACACGTTCAAGAGGTTCGAGGGGCTCACCCAGCGCGGCACGCCCACCAAGAAGTGAACCCCCCACGTTACACTGCTTTCAGTCTAAACTGCCCCGCTACCTAGCCTTGCCGAGCAATATAGACGTTAATGTTCCGATAGACCGACGGTAGCAGCGCTAGCGGGCTTCAATACTATCTGCTATTTAATAAATAAATTAATTATTATACGTAGGAACGACTCCACGTCACATAGAAGTAACCACCGTAGTACATAGGTAAGGGAGATACATCGGTAGCAATCTCTCTCTTCTTTACCCTTAAGATCTCGAGTTAGACATCTCCCTTAACACTAAGATCGTAAGCAGTACATCGCTAGGTAGATCTGCCCGGCTTTTTCGTTCGAAAACTATATTGCAATAAAAAAGTGCGATTATTTCATAATGTTACATGTATGATACGGCGTAAATTTAAAGCTATAAGTCTCGTGTGCCTACCTCTTCTTGTGCCTACCTCTGCATGTACTTGCGACACTTTAGTCTGGAAGCAGTCCGCAGTAATAACTGATGACAATCATAATCTGTTATCATCGTGTGTAAGAGTGTATACTGATGAGCTGGTGTAAGACTCGACTTGCGTACCTTCCCCGCTGACCACTCGTCCGTGACGCGACTATCTTCTACGTTTGAAAGCCAACGTTATTGACAAATGGAAATTCGATCAATTATTTTTATCTTCGCATCTAATCGTTTGTTCAATCACTAAGATATTTACACGCAGAGATACTAAGCTACACGTTGTTGTGTTGTCGCTCAACCACACATGTATTTGACATTCTCGCACTGAAACTATGTTTTGAAATGTATATATTGCTCTTAGACTGTTTTGCAAATAATATCTCGACTATCGAAATTTCCACTTGCCATTTCCTTTAAACTATCCTGTAACTACGTAATCCCGAGATAGGCAATAGAAATAGGACCGCTGTAATAGATTATGTATATTTTATTTAGTTACGAACACAAAAACAACGTTAAAATATTTTGGTGTTACAATTGTACAGAGCGTAGGTCTAGGATAACATTGGATATTGATATTTTTAAAGTTATAGTATTAAAGAAACCAAATAATTAATGTGAAAGAGAATACGCTAAAACAAGAGTGATCTATTTTGTTCGGAGCTCTTGAAATATTTGACCATTATATTTGATGATACGGTTATTTTATTGTCTTTCTCGGTTTCAACTTTGTAGATATAATAGTGTCCCAATGTTCTTGTGGTTTGATAAAATTCGACAAATGTACGTTTTATCGACAACGATGTTATGTAATATGTCCCTTGTAATATAATAGTGGGCCTGATAGTGTAACTGAGCAAGCTGTCACCGAGCTAACATCGCGTGACGCAGCACCACTATGGCATTGCGAACACAACGCTAACAAATCTGACATGTATTACGCTATAAATCTTATTTATGTGACTATTTTCGTGAAAATAATCTAATTCTATCGATTAAAGGCTAACTCTATAAGTGCCGACTAGTAGGGAATAGCTAGAGTGCCCGCGTTTCTGGCCGGAAATGAAGTGATCGATGTTATTTCTAAAACTAGTTAGTTATATATCAGTTTATTGCGTTATTTATACGATATCGCCATTATGTTATTTGTTTTTGAGTTTCAATGAATAGTGTGCTCTATTCATTATTAAAATTTTGTAATCTTATTTCGGTGACTTGCGTAAAGCGTGAATTATTTGTTCCCGCGGTTTCTGGTTGCTCATCTGCTGTGAAGTTTTATATGAGGTGTTGTGATTAATTGACCAAGATAACAGCATTCGAGCTTAGAGGTTGTCGGAAACCAGCGGGAAGTATTGAGATGTTTTGGTGAACACTGTTGTTTACTTGTGAAGCCGTCGATGCTGCAGTTGGTAACGGAGTTTGTGTAATGAATGAATTGCCAACGTCTAGTGGCACTCCTGCCACGTCTTGCCTTAGCCTTGACTAGCTGCGTGGGGCACGAAACGCATTTGCAAGCAATAAGGTATGCACTCTGTAACCTCAACTTCATATAGACAATATAAAATTGTTTAAGTCGGATTAGAACTGTTAAGCTGCAATAACATACAGATAGTCGTTCTATGTCGTATAATTGTAAAAAGTATCTTTAAATGTAATAGCGCGACTAGAAAATATAAACCAGAACAAATCGCACAGGGTGAGTTTTGAAGTGAAATTCGTAACGGAGAAAAGAGACCTATGAAGCCATGACCCCAATTTTGGGAAGTCGCAAACTGTTTCCTTAGTTTTTGGGAATATAACAAAAATTTCCTCCTGTAGTTTCATTTGAAAAACTCGCCCTATATTACCTAAAGCCACTCGTCACCATAACGTTATAGCACTCCTGGTCACTAATGCCTTCCAAACTGTTGTTTCATGTACTCATTATCATCGAAAACACTCTATTTTATGTCTGCCCTTTCTCTCTCCATTAAAAAAAATAGAATCAGTTTTTAAAATTTAAAAACCGATTTTGTATCATATTATCGTGCCACTCATACAAATTATTTAAAATGACTCCGTCGATACATTCTTCTCAATAATTTATTTTCCGTATCAGGAATACCTTCCTCTCTCTCTTATAACCCGACAGGGAAAGTAAATACTTACCTATTTATATTTATACAAATTATTAATAGTATTTAAAAAAAAGTATATTTTAAAGGCCGCGTTCAATTCATTCGCAATAGAATTCCGTCCAAAATTATGTTACTATAATGAAATGTATTTTACCAAAATATGGATATATTTACCTTATTACAGTTGGTGGCATATGATAATAATGCGACTTCGAGACCTTTCTTACCTCTTGGGTTTATTATTGTTTTTTTGGGGCTTTAACCGGCTTGTTTCCTTATCTTCGATCAACAATAGCACTAGATTATATGTTTATTACATAATGTTTATTGTCGTTTGCAATATATTTACTACTTCGATTGAAAAGTAAAGTATTTTTAAATATATTTATGGGAAAATAAAACATAATTTCTACGCAATAAGGTGGAAACATCTATGTTGCAAAATTACACTACAACATTAATTGTGGTCTTTACTTTTCCGGCGTTTTTGATGCGCTCATCGGAATTCTAGTACTATTGGTGATTGAAGATCCTTGTAGTCAAAATTAGCACTGCCAGATTATAAAAATATTACTAAATACAAAAAGAAAATTAGTGTAGGCCGCAAATTTTCGTGTGAATGCGTTCCATTAGGGAAGTATACAGACTCACCAAAACAAGCAAAAAAGGTCTGTGCAATTTTTTTTAACGCATTCTTGTAAAATTTATCGAATAGTTAGACGCCGCCGTCTATACCGTTACCTTGCAACCATTCTTATGAGTATATAAAATTGATAGTATGTGAAAAATTAGCTTTTCACGAGAGAGGGTGGTATTCCTGAGTGTAACACTTCCTGTACTTGTAGGGAGCAATCCTTTCTAGTTCGTGTCTTTTATATAATATTATGTTACCGGCAATTTAATTCAGGGATTTGATACATTTCCTAACTATATAATATTCAGAAAAAATACGGCCGAAATTGTAGAAATTATCTAGTTCGTAGATAACGTTCTAGGAAATTATGGAATACCTCATTTTAAACTGCCGGTATGAATATATTTAATAACCTTCTACTTACCACGGGAAATGTACTATAACGAAGATTTAAAACAATATTAATAATAATCTCTCAAAATGTAGATGATGTATATTTCCGTAAACGAACCAGGGCTTGTCTAGATAAAGTGCTTTACGCGCACGAGTAGCGCGTTCAAATTCGTTGCAAATGGCGCTTACTCTCGAGTTTAGTTAGTGTAAAATATTTATTAGTCCTGTTTTGTATGTGGACATACACTAAGAACTAGGCTAGTCCACACGCGCGTTTCACTTGCGTAACCAGTTGTGACATCAATAAAAAAAACTTGGGCGCTATCTGCGCGTAAACCGCTTTACCTGGACACGCACCTACTGTATGAATTATCACTGACTCCCACGAATTACACCATGCGAACAAGTTGCTTCCATTTTATCATAGTACTCTGACTATACATACACAACAGTATACAATATACATGAAGTAAATATTAATTTTATACAATGATACGATTATACATTATACTGTCAATAAGTACACTTTTAAGAATAGAAGGAACGCAAACAGAAAACGTGAAAAAAATAAAAATGCATTATGTTCGAATATGATCTTCTTCATCGACGTATCGAAATTAACTCTACTGTCGGTAGCTAAAGATACGGATAGAAAATACGCGTCCAAGCGAACAGAAACAGACGTATGCGTTCAATCTGTACCGACAACGGTCGACTGCGCAGAAATCGATTAAAAACTAAATGCATTGTCAACCATTCTTTTGCGTTCATTTTATTTGGTTAATAGGTGTAGATATCTCTCATGTCTGTACTTATCAACCCCCTTGCGTAGATTCGATACAAACTTGATACTTACACTGTAAATATTACATCATCCAGTATCAAAATAAAAATCATAAGCCCAAAAACGCTCTGGAAAATAAACCTCCTCACTTCGATAATACCTATTACGAATTCCACACATTGGTCTGGCAAGCCGATAAACATTCACATATTATGAATGATATTTATGAAGCTTTTGTTTTTACACAGGTCTTATACAACGCTTATAGTATATATTTTGATGTTATTTGTCATGATTACCTGTTTTGATTTTATTAGCATTTGTAGAACTCAATGTGTGGAACTCTCAGTACTACTACCGAAGTTTGCAATACTGTCACCGCTTCAAACAACACTACAATACGAAATAGACTTTATACATGCCGCAACAAATGTAATAGCCTTCTCATCGGCCACTACCTTTCGTAAGGCCACTACTTCTTTCTTTTTCGTGTGTTTAATGACTAACCTGGTGTCAGAGTTTTTATGCCGCCCATGGGTCTCTGACTTGGCTTCACATGCCGTCGATTAGAAGCTCACTGATCATATACGTAAGGTTCACAGTTCAGCCGGGCGCTGTTCTTGTGCACCTAGCAGACAGCTTCAGTGCAAGACTCGTCACACATCAAATAGCGACTACTTGTACCGGAGATTATAGAATATTTATAAGAATAGGTGTATTTTTGTGTCTGTTTAAAACCTTTAGAAAATTCCTGACTACAGCGATCTATTCGTACTAAGAAAATAAATGAAACTGAAAATAAATATCCTATAATATTTTTGCACTAACATAGGAAGCACATTATAATTCTCATTATGTAATATTAACTTGTACAAACTGACAAATTCTCTTTTTTATAGATATTATTAAATAGTACAACTTAGTTGCACACTACAATTGAAAGTTGTTTGTATCTTGACGATGCAGTACATCTTACACTAGACCCATACGTTGTGATAGTGCGTCGTGACAGCGTGACGACATGGTCACTACGACGTTTGCAGTAGCGTTTTATCACAACGTATGTTGCAAATGCCTTGCGCTTAGATTTATGTTTGTTTGGGAAATATTCTCCCTCGGATTTGTCCAGCGTGCTGCGATCCATCAGATCTTCTATGAAGAGTCTGTTCATTGATAGACGGCTCAGCTGGTTATGATGATGCCAATCGACTGACAACAATATGTTCGGACAAATCGCGAGCTAGCGGAGGGTGCATATCTCCCAACCACAGTTTTCTTGTCGATTTCCGCATCTAACGCCTGACTCAATCAGTTAGCCTTGTGCTTAGCATAGTACTAATATGACAAGTTTGGTGTTGTATAATTTTAATGTTAGCGATTTTGTATAATTTTCAATTCAATGTGTGTTGATTTAGTTGACACATTGGCTGCAGAAAACGCCCACAACATCGCTTGAACTGAACCTAGTGTGTTGATAATGACGGGCATTCCAGCGTGACGTGCGCAGTGTGACCACTTACACCGCGATACCAACTTCATATATTGTTGGCTGACTAAGTATCTACCGATATTAATTACAATAGGATCCACCACGAACCGTAAGAACGCCACAAAATTGCCAGAAACTGTATAGAACGAAGCTTTGTCTCTCATAAATGTAATTGATGACGTCTGCAAGTTAGCACAGTTATGATCAACATGTCTTGTCCTCCAGGAGAGTTTCTCACATTTGCCAAAATTAATCTGTCAATTATTTAAACCTCGGTTCATTATGCTTACGTAATTCGTGTTAGCACGTTATATTTTACTTAAATGTATTAAGATTTCTCACCTGCATAGAGGCTATATGAAAGCGAGTCTCGGAGACTTGCACGTAACATACAGCGCACTGTTCACGCGAATAGCCCATTAGTGATGTAGTGTTAACTCCATTAAATTTAGTTCAATTATTTCGTTTTCGTCAATAATTCATATTAATTTAAATGTAATGTAATTATTTAAATTTTACTCGTCTGTCAACACAAACACATCACAGCTGAGAGCGAGCGGTTCGCTCAATTGCGCTAAATGAAGTTCATGAAGTCCTCGTATTTATATTTTGTTCAAAGGGTACCATCATAATTTATTGGAGAAATATTAAGATGATAGTTATTATTATTTTGTTAAAATTTTCTCAGTACTGATATCAATAGAAATGTCTACATTTAGCGGTAATTAGTTGATAGCCGAACAGCTGCGTTCTCTTTCATACAAATGCATATAAACATGTGATGTGTTCCATATTTTTCAGTCAATAAACGTAATTCATTGATACTTCGTGTGTTGGTGAGAACAATAATAATTTTATTAATAGATACGTGTTATATGCTAGGAATTAGAATAGTATCATATGACAGTGACGCGACACGCTTAGTTACCTTTACGCAATACGTAGTCTTAAATGCAATATATGCGTGTAGAGGGGGAAAAATGGACTTTAATTTTAATAATTCTAGCATGTTACACGTGTCGTCTCACTAATAATTGACAAAATGTGACAGAGTATCAGATCAAGATACAGCCCTTGTTTTTATCAAAAATGTTGTTTTATTATTGTGATTTATAGAGCGCCGTAGCATCGCGCGGTATGCGCACGCGGTCGAATAAAATCATAGCTATTCGCTTTGTTATTGTTGTTCGAAATAATGATAATGAAAAATAATTATGAATTATTTAATTTCTTTAATTGTAAGTCTTTAAAGTATTTTGTTTAATACTTTTATTGTTTCTTCCATGTGATTTAAGAAAGTGGCAATACGATTAAGCATTAAAGCGATATGAACTTTGATTCATCTTTTATTCATCTTTACCTGTAACCTAAACTCCCTTGTTATTCCATTCCCAGTAACGATTCCAGCAACCTTCTAAAAAAATAGTAATTTAGGGTAACAAAGGAACAAATATTATTTTTCTTAAATTTCATTTGAGAACACATAGAAGTTCTTCTAGTTTAAAATTTTATTTTTAGATATTTGTTTCCCAATATTCCGAGTAACTTACAGAGTAAATTTTGAGAAAAATTACTGAGTAACTTCCCATACAGTAACTTTCTGGGTATTTTCTCATTGTTCCTATCAAGTTAGTAAAAATTTTAAGGAAAATCATTCTTCTATTCAGGGCTTTCAGAATCCGTTATTATTATTCGATTGTATCTCCTCTGAGTACTGAAATTGTGTCTATTCCAGAGTTTTCTAATAAAGCATCGAAGAAATCCACCTCCGAATCAGATTCTGATGACGATGAGATTAATAAACTGCTTCTGTTAGTTTCTGAGCCATCTAAAACAGTTATCTTTGCTGGAATTTGGCCATCATGACCATGAATTAATTGCCAGTTATCACGAATTAAATGCCATGAATAACAGAGCCGGAAAGATTTGCATTATAGCCAGCAGCGGGCATGTGGGTATTATGTGGGCGCGGGGACCACGAATAAAAGTGAAAGAGACAGTTATAGCATACAAAGACAAAATATGCTGTGCGTTGTACAACTTGTACGAGTGCGAAAAGCGAGCTAGCAACAGCTGCGCCTGCGCGTTTTAAACAAATATTACGTAAAGAAATCAACAAGATTTAAACAATATTACCAGCGTTAGGGAATATTACCGGTAATAATGAAACTTACTGGGAATATTTCCGTATGGTAAAATACTGGTAATGGAAATATGGTAACGGCACATCACTAGGCACGAGTGTTCTGCACGACTGTACTGTGTTAGTTCCCGAGATAAGTCGTCATCATAGCCCCATTAAATCATCAGCAGCCTCACACCCACTGCTGAGTATAGGACTCCCCGCTTATGTGCCATGTCGTTTCATAGCCCTATCATCATCATCATTTCAGCCGAAAGACGTCCACTGCTGGACAAAGGCCTCCCCCAAGTACCGCCACTTCGACCGGTTCTGTGGTTCCCACAACTAGCGGATTCCTGCGGCCTTGATCGGTCTACCTTGTGGAAGCCTTTCATCGTACGTCTTCCGGTCCGCGGTCGCCAGTCCAGAACCTTTCGGGCTCATCGGCCATCTGTTCTGCGAGCAATGCGTATTTAAGTGTATTATCTATGGAGCAATGTGCCCTGCCCACTGCCATAGGCCTATAGTGGCGACTAATGAAACGTAGCGTCCTGATCGCTCCTGTATACTGTTGCGAGGGAATACTCTGCTTATAACTACCCTTGGCTCACTGGTTGGTGATAGCATACTTACCTACCTTCCGATGTTATCAGTGTTTATTGTTGACGCGACGGCCTTAGGGTCCCCGCACACTAGCGGACGGCAGAGCAGAGCATCGAGGAGGATTTTTCTAGCCGCCAGCGCACACTGACAAGAAAAATCCTCCTAAAAGTCTTCACGCACACTTTCATAGCGGCTGGCGTTATAAATACTGTACAGTACAACTATTTTCTTAATATCCATTGGCATACTTCGTGTATAGTCGTCGGATTTCTATCAGTTGCCCTTTGCACTTGGTGCTTGTACGTATTGACTGCTACCGCTGCGCCCGCGTTGCCGTCAACCATAATTACCAAGTGCAAAGGGCAACTGATATACTGATAAATCCGACGATTGATGAAATACGAAGTTTGCTGAGGGACATTAAGAAAATAGTTGTACTGTACTAGCTGTGCCTGCGGCTGTGCTCACGTACTCCATTGGCATTGGCCCAGGTTCGCACGGGGATATTTTACCGCGGCGACATTTTTTTTGCACTGTATTTTCAACGCTCTGCTTAGCGACGAGAGTTGAAAATCCAACAGTGTGTTTTTCAACGCGCTGGGACGAGAGTGCGTCCCAGCGCGTTGGATTCCCAACGCTCAGCTCAACACCGAAAGTTTAAAATCCAGTGCGCGATAAAATCCCGCCGCTAAATTTTTACGTGCGTAGGTACGTGGGCTTATACTCCATTTGAAATAAGATTAAACATTAAAAAAAACCATTTTTACGGTCTGTTCAACCGATTCCGACTTTACCGTAGGTATAAGGATTGCATTAAAAACAAAAAGTGGTAACAATACCAACTGTTTCATGCAGCTGCCATTTGTCATACCACCAACGTAATAGAACACAAAATCGGTTGAACGGACTGTAAAAGAGGCTTAGTTAAATGTCTGATCTTATTTTAAATGGAGTATAACGTCAAGTCTATTTGAATATGACCATTTACTTACAAGTAGAAGGAAAATAACAATTTAATGGCCTAAAATTTAAAATAAATTTATGGTAGATTTGTCGATGAAATTGATCATATTGCTTCGACTTAGCGGGTCGGACACGGGTAACCAGACACACAGACGTATATACACTGTCATATTTTGACGTTGGCAGGCGCACAGTTAGAAAAATCGGGTTATATCGGGTTATAATTTAAGGCACTGTAAGTAATAGGTATGTACTTACTACATACATATTACTTATAGTGAAGTTCTAATCCCATTATATTTTACCCAAATAAAACACCTTTGTTGGATCATACGTATATTTCACTTACATTGTATATTCATAAGATAAAATAATTAAAAACTAAAAAGGGCCGACTTTTCAATCGCCAAATAAAATTATGGGGAAAAAGAAAAATGCACCTACGGTTATTTGGCGATTGATAAGTCGTAATTAGAGCTATTGTTTTAAAAAACATATTAACAGCCAAGAATTAAATCAATCTTATATACAATAACATCAGTTCCAGTTCTTCCTACTTCTTTGTAATTGTAGGGTAGGGTAAGACCATGCGCTCGAGAAATGGCTTGGGAAAATTATTCACTACTGTCAACCGCACATCAGTACCCTTGAATTACGAAAACGGACCTTAGTGCTACGTAATAAAGGGCCTTAGTGCTACGTAATAAAGGCGCTGTCGAAGTCTAATCATTCGATGGTCGGCACTTGTACTACCTAATCGGTGAAGTCAGTCCAGCCTTTATGTGACATGTCGTTCCTATTTAACTTGCCTTACAGACATGAATCCGAGAAGCACAGAACCGGTCTAAGTGGCGGTGCTGCGAGGAGGCCTGTGTCCAGCAGTGGACGCCTTTCGGCTGAAATGATGATAACGATGATGACAAACAGGAATGCGTCTCTCACATACTCTTGTCGTCAGATAAAAACATGTACCTATGCCATCAAAAAGGTAAACATTCGTTTTACCAGTTAAACTCAAAACTCGATTCACATCTACAGCCACGTAGCGTGTCGTGTCTGTATCTGCGAGTGTGAATGTACCCTAAACCAAAGCTGTACACGGCATGCACGTATAACTGCTTAAATGCGTAAATATTCACATTAAACGTAGGTACGCAGCAGTGGTCTCGAACCTACCGATTTTTCGGTATTTCTACCGATATGGGCTCTGTCCTACCGAAATACCGAAATGCAGCGATTTTTGCACGATTTCAGAGAATACATGTAAAACTCCCGATTTTTCTACCGATTAGAATCCAACAAATATTAAAAGTGGCTAAACTGCTTCAATAGTTCCTATTAGTAGGCTCTTTCCCAATATTGTTCAGAGCAGTGATTTCCAGGAAATTAATACAGAGAGGCGCATTTGAAGAAATTGTGAACAAATCAAAACACTTTCTGAGGATGTAGAACTATTTTGGGATGAAGTAAGTTTACTAAAGCGTGGCGATGACACTCAAATGTTTCCTTTGTTGTCTACTTTCATCTTTACTATTTTATAACTGCCCCATTCATCCGCCAACGTCGATTGCATTTTACAAAACAGCGAAATAGGCTGTCTACTGAGTCAATAACTGCTCTATTACATGCAAAAAGACTCTTTAATGACGCTAATTGTTATGACTTGGAAATAAATTCAAAGATGACCGCGGCTGTGGCCAAAGAGTATTGGTGTGATCGTAAAAAATAATTATATTTAAGTGTGTTTGGTTTGATCTAAATAAGTCTCTTAATTTATTTTTTGATAAATAAACGAATTTGATTGAATATTGTTTTTTTTTTGTCATATACCGATTTTGGGTACGAATGTACCGATTCTTGTGGGCAGCTCTACCGATTTCGCACTCTGACGTTTTTCTGTCTGCTACGCTTGAATTTGGCGCCCGGTGCCCCCCGGTTTGCCCCCCCTAGAACTGGGGCTGTTACGAATCATGCCGACCCGAACATGTGTAATGTATATAGCACTCCTGACACGCCACCAGCTAGACATGTTATGTGCTGGAATATGCTGTACACGTAACGTGCTGGCAGATGTGAATCGCTATTTAGGTGAGAAGCTTTTGTGTACAAATAGTGTTGTGTTTTAGTTTTTTACATGCTTCTGAAAAGATAATGAAACACAATTTCAAGAAACACTGCTACGAGTGATTTTTATTAAATACGAGTGTAAAACACCAATTACCTACAGAGCGCATGCGCATGGTCGACAGCAAGCTCATCTCTACATATACTGCATTGAGATCCTTTTTTTTGTAGAGTCGATAATAATAACTTACGTATACCTACGGCATTAAATATTACTACGCTATTGTTTTTACTTCCACTTGATCGGTTTCAGGCTGCCTTACTTTAGAAATTACTGAAAGATGAATCAATTCGTGTCATTTTACTTATAATTATTATTGGTCTTTATTAAACCTCTCACCTATCTACTTTACTATCCAGAATCTGAGACCGCTCAAGTGCTCGCAAAAACATTCCAAGTCATGTTCTCTATTTCTTAATTTAAACAACAGCAAATTAATAACGAAGTTACACAATTTATTCCAAGTTATGTCTACTTATACAGTCGTAATGCAACGAACAAAATATACATACACACAAGTACCTACATATTCAAAGCTAAACTATCGATACACGATTACCTACGTGATAAGACCTTAGAGGTGAAAATGCTGAGTAAATGCTAATGCAAAACAAGATATGTAGGTACCTACTTAATATATTTACCTATTATGTATAGTTTGCGTAGTATAAAATTACGGGTGCACCTACCTTAATTCCTTTCTCTTACAAATTGGCTCAAATAAATGCGTTTTAAAAGCAGTTGGCAACTGATTTTATTCTACTTTAGATTAGCTCAAAAACTGTTGCACACAAGCTACTGGGTAAGTTACACCCGTGAGATGAACCAAAATACATAAAAATTGAGCAAACTAAAATATTTTTTTAAATCATCCATAACCGATTTGAATTTCATCTAAACTGGAACATAATGATTATGAACCTAACGTACGTAGCTCATCCTTATAACAGCCGCTATCTGTTCATTCAAAATTAGATCAGCCCTAAAAGATACATAAAACAAAAAAAAACAGTTCTTAAATATTAATAAAACAAACCAAAAAAAACATGCGATTTGAAATCGTAGACTTTTATCATTATATAAATTTAAATTATATAAACACCTATAGATCAAAATACCTATTCCTCACCAATTGATTGATATATTGTGAAGAATACTCGTATAATGTAAACAACCAAAAAATCATTTGCAACATTTTCTTACACGTGTTTTTTTATAAACACCTATGTACTTACCTACAAAATTATGTCGAAATGACTATCAAACAAATACTTAATACAGTATCCAATCCAGTTCCTATCCTAACAGAAACTACGAGAGAAGATTAACTATAATACGACGTTCAGGCCTTACAATTTATAAATCATATCATGACTTCGTCATTTAACTAAAAAATAATAGAAATTGAACATATCGGGTGGCAATACCTTCTCCTTTAGAAGTCGGTTCAAAGTAAATAATAATAACTATTTTAGAAATTATATCAAAACATTTAAATATCAATCAAAATATAACTAAGACACAACTTAAAATTAAGGAATTCAACAAATACACGAAATCAAACCACCTTAACGTTTGAAATAAGATCGAGGAGCCAATCTAAAACAAGGAACAATTGAAATAAATAAACATTTACCTATTAATAAAATAATAATTACAATAAGCTAAGTTATGTTAAATACTCCGCATATTCCTGCTCAATTATGTTTTCGAGATCCGACATAAGCTAATCCCCAAATAAAAGACATGACAAGTAATGTTTCATAAACTTTTAAAATTAGGTAAGTACCTATCAATTAAATATTCCAAGAAGATTCTCCCGAGTACCTACTAGAGAAAAAAACATTCTTGGACCTAATTAGTGTTTCTTGAACACGTTACGTTTAAAAACTATCTCTAGAATTTCTGCGGATAGAAACTTTGGCGCCAATTATCCTAAAATGATAATGATATCTTCCAATAAATTTATCAGTCATGCCTTCTTCAATCTTGGCGTGATTTCTCTGGCATATCGTGCAGTTCTAGCCCAGTTGTGAGAGCTGGGCCGATGAGTGTGGTGACTGCGGTGACGACGGAACAGGAGCTGAAGCTGCCACAGTTGCTGCAGCCGTAGCAGCTACCGCAGCTGAGGCAGCAGCTGCTGCAGATGCAGCCGACGCTGCAGCTGCAGCGGCTTCGGCACTATCGTCTTCCTCAAACTTGGGAATGTCAAAGATCTCGGAGAAGAGAGCGGGGAGCACAAGGCGAGGCCAGTGTTCGCGCGGCCACTGTAACAGGACGTTGTGACGGTTCCCGAGAAGGCGGACTTCATTCCTGGCCGCAGCGAAGGCTTCGTAGCGGGCGCGGGAAATGGCTATAGCTTCGGGACCACCGCTGGCAATCATCTGTCACAAAAAAATGGTAGAAAAGTTATATCGGATAATCACGGAGTAAGGGATATCGACCCGCAGACTGTTCAGCACACATTCACACCCTGTATTACCAATTTTGATGTCTGTAGTCAAAATAAAGACGTTCTTACGTTGTTTTGGAGCGCATCATTCATGGCGTGCTGCAGACCGCTGATGCGCTCCGCCGCGGTGAGGCCGTTGCGGTGCGGGCACAGCAGCAGCGTGCCCGTATACACGGCCATCTCCTCTTCAGTTATCTGCATCCGCACGATGTTCCACACGTACGTCAGCAAGGCTGTGGCAAAAGCCGGCTGGAAGAACAAAGATGTTTTCCAATTGACACCTATGTTTATAATTCGGGCTCGATCATTCTAGTCGCAGCCTGGTTGTTTTGTGGGCCCGTGGTTATGTAATACCGAAGGACTGATTGAGTGCAAGGTAGACAGTTAATGCATGACGAAAAATTGCCAACTGAATACGCTCATACTGATTATATTTAGAACTTACATCTCGCTGTAGGTACACATACTTCAAAAGTATTTGTAAATGGTCCAATGAAAATTAATAGTTTTGGTTTTGAAACAATCTCGTGAGCAATGAATTCGTATCATAGTCAAATAAAGGATATGTTATATTGTTGTGAAAATAAACAATGTAGGGATTGTTTCAAATGAGAGGAGGTGGTATGAAAAGTTCCTTATTTGTTTAGCATGTGCAGTAATTATGAATTGACTAACTGTTCGTGAATTTGAAACTTTTGCTTCCAAAGTGGTACCATAAAAAGGAGTGCGTTTGGTGCAAGGTTTTTTTACGATATAACTTTTTGTGTCCTTCAATGGTTTCGTGCCTCAGAGATGTTAATTAAGCTCAGTTAATTACAGCAAAAAAAACCTAATTAATAGACAAATGCTAGTATAATATAATAGTAGTAGGTAAAAATAAACTGAAGTTTGTACGACAGCCAATTTGGCGCTCGGATTTCAATTTGGCTTCCAGAAAACCAGAGTTTAAGTCGATTTCGGGTTACGAATTTACATTAAATTGATGTTCGCCCGTGTCGGTTCCTGAACCTCGCCCATAAGTAGTTTAAGAGCAGTGTCCTAAATCCGGCCGGAACAGTGACCAACCTCACCGGTCGGAACGAACTTTAAAAAATAACTTTTTTTACCTACCTACTGCATACTGAAATAATTTTAGTAACTGCTGAAGAACTGAGACTGAATTGGATATTGAAATATTCCTTTTTTTTATTGCACTATCTTGTTTATGAATTATATCATTCTTCGTCACATTGCACTTTTTCCATCACCGTAAAATATTCGCAAAACCATTCCCCAAAAGTATCATTTAAGATTTAAACGATGGAAAAATTTGTTTAAAAATTTAAATAAAGTGGATTTTTCAGAAAAAAATTAATACAATCAAATGTTTTTTTATTATAAGTGGCGCTATGCCACGCAATAATATTTGTGATCACCGGTTCTGACAACGAACTAATGGTATCGCGTTACGCGTAGTGTCCGTAGGCCGGGTCTACGCGTCGTAGCACTCGTAGCACTCTCCCAACCGCTCGTTGTTTCGTAGCGTTCGTAGGCACAGTTTACTTCTTTTCTGAACGAATATTTGCATTTTTGTATGGGCCTCCATTACCATTGGTATACCATTGGCAGGTATGTATATTGATTATGTTCTATAGTACATGGTTTATTGCGTTAATAAGTATGTACACCTGTGCAGTATTTTTTATTGAGATAGTACTTGATACAAAACTAACTTGATGATTTGTAAAACCGTCAAGACAAACTTCTTTTTCTTCTTTTAAACTACGTATATTTGCATTACCTAATATAAATTGAAGCTATTGGAGGCATTGGATATAGGTACTGGCTACTCATACCCCACATTCCTCATCCTAGCAATGTACACTGTAAAGATGACCGATTCATTAATGTATCCTAACACCGCGCGTTATGTGCACGCATGCTATCTGTGACAAATTAATATAAATACACGTCATCACATTGTTCAGAGGATTACAGAAAATAACTAGCAATTACGATAGGGTAGTATTCCCTTGTATGTAAAACCCACATTCATATTAATATGTGAACTTAATCGTGCCGTGATCGCTCTAACCATAATTTATCTATAAACAGTTATTTGAAGTTACCTTGCAGTTCATTTCGTAACTGAAGATGTGCAATCATTAAGCATAAACACATGGTACTAATAATTTCAGGTGATTGCCTACGCAGTCATTACACTTGCCCATACTTACATTCTTTAGGAGAACAAATCTCGATACTAAAACGATTTTTGCAGAATGAAAGTAAATATCGTCGGTCGGAGTCATTACTGGAACATCTCTAAAATTTTCTGTTTTTAGACTAAGTATGCAGAATGATAAAAAATCAAATGCATTATCATTCTGCATACTTAGTCCAAAACACAAAATTTTGACGATATATCAAGTTTATAAATTTCATAACACAAACTAAGTATTTTATTTCTCAAACAATACAAATGTTTCAAGACTTTTCTGAATATTTTTACTTGTTTTGTCTACAAAACATGGACAAAAGAAATTTGTTTTTTGTTTTTTTAACCTTGACAATGTTTATAGAAGTAGATACGAGGGAAATTAATTTTTTATCAAATTGACACACTGCGTAAATTTGTGTTTTATAGCTATTTCTACGACTGATAAAGAACATTTGTGATTTTAATAGTAGTGCTTTAAAGGACATACTTTTTGCAAAGAATATACGGAAAATGTAAGTTGGAGAAGTTGACAGCCAATTTGAAAACCAATTAATTTTCCTAACTTTACTTACGTCATAAGTAATGATGAGTTGGTGATGGTTGATGATAGTCCCATCCTCGAAGACGATGCGGTCAGGCGAGGACAGCTTGGTGATACGCGTCAGCCAGACCTCGAAGAACCCTAGCTGCGGACATAAATACACACTGACAGGGTCCAATCGTCTCTGGTGATGCACAGCATTGATGAGGGTGAATGATGGGAGAGTCGCCAAGCGGCTTTTCGCAAAATGTCACACAACAATCGCATATAAAAAACATGCACAGCAAAATACATAGTTCCCTGTTATTTTCCTGATAGTAAATAGAAGTTACTAAAACGAAACTAGGTGAGTTTAATAACAAAACTTTGACGAAGTTGCAGAGTTGACTCTGACTGCCATCCGGCGCAAGCGCACACCGAACAGATATTACAGCGCGCTGAAACTCGGCCGGACGGTGTGTTACACGAGGCGATAATAAAATGCATCAACTTTGAACTTCTTCTAAACTCATTAGCGTAATATAATTCTCACGTTTCCTACGCAGGTATAACAGAAATTTGCGGGGAAACTCAGATGCATACTTTTTATAGATACCCTTATTAAAAAAACATGCATGAATAAATTCGCGCGAGCTGCTTGCAGTGGGGATAATTTTGCTGATAGATAAACCTTTTTAGTCTCTTTTTACCAACGTTACCTTGATCAGGATGAGCTGGTCATCTTGCGGCAGGGTGTGGAACCCTGGCAGGCGCTTGGCGAACTCCACCACATGCTGCACGGCCGGCGTCATGCGCAGGGCTATGTTGTGCCACAGCAGCGAGCGCACGTCCGTGGCACGGTCGGTGGTCGACGTTGCGGCGTCTTCACCTCCGCTACCTAGAATTTACATAAATAGTTAAAGAAGACCTGTACACTGATAACCGAAATTCTGAAGATAGCATATCGAATCCCAACCCTACAAGCAGGGTCGTAAATCACTAGCCGAGAGCTTGCTCAGCCACTGGAAAGTGACAGGAGTGTCACTTGCCGCGCAAAACCATGGCAAAAGCGCGGCAAGTGACACTCCTGGCACTTTCCACACAAAGTAGACAAATGTATACACCCGTATACATTTGTCTACTTTGTGTGTGATTTTATATTAGCGGAATTTACAGTGGAATTTATCCTATGGGCAAATCTTGTTTAAAGACAGTTCTGAATTTCCAATTAAAAAATACCAGAAACTTAGTAATTATTGCAACACAAAATATTAATAATATTAACAATTATCCATGCGGGAAACGAACCTGCGATCTAAATATTGTATAAAGCGCAGGCAATCCCTCAACCGCTGGGCTATCGGAATATTCAAGCTTTATTTGTTTCGGGGAATTTGGAAGCATTATTTTCTAAATGTGAAAACTTAACAAATTATCCTGAAAACATTTTAACTTATATAAATTCTCCTAATTGCACGGTGTTACGTATTATGAAGAGCTTACAAAATATTAATAAACGCAGGTATATTTCTAAGTAAGTCTCCTTAATAATGTAAAATACTTACTTTATTGACGTAAAATCTTAGTTACAAAAAATCTAAATAAGTACCGTGATTTAGAACGAAGATTTATAACAAAGTGTAGACGTCGCGATGATGTCAAATGGGGTTCAGAACCCGCAATAAGTGAACACAACTCGCACTTGACGTTTTCTATCTAAAAGTACGTCCTTTTTTATCATTATTCGATTTAAAAGATGAACCACCATAATTCTAAAATGAGATTATCTGACGATACACGTGGGAAGTTTTTTCTTAACGTGACTCACAGGATGCAGCGAGTGACCCGCATAGATTTTTCCATTAAGAGCGTTTATTCTGAAAGTGGGCAACGTCGCAAATAGATGTCAAATATTTCGCTGTTTTGATTAATTTGGCAATATTACTGTATAGAAATATTAATTATGGCTTACAAGATAACTGAAATATTGATTATGAAATGCAATAATTAATATCGTAACACCGAATATTTAGTTTAAAAGTAAAAAAAAGTACAACAAAAATCACATACAAATAATATAGGTAAGTGAAATGAAACAATAATAATATAAATGCCAAAGTGAGAGAGCACAACAAATTATAGTATTTCACCTAATTACTGCACTCATTTATTAATATCTCAGCGTTTTCCAATAACTTACATCGTACTTCCTACTAGTAGTGAAACTTGATCCACTAGTACGAGTGAAGAAGAAACCGCATTCACGTTACTCGGCATTCAAATGAATAAATGAATGGACTGCTTATTAACACGCTTTTGTATTACCTTCACTTGTAACTAACAATGTAATCAAATCTTGGAAGTCAATTTTAACCTACTTCTTGGCCTTGGCGTGGTCGCGAGCGCAATGCTAGCATGAGGTCTTGGGTTCGATTCCCAGCACGCGTAGCATGACGCTTTCTATGTCTACGAAGAATAGACACAGCTCTTTCTATACAAAGTGACATTTTGTTTCTCCATTTTTGACATCGCACCGTAGAAATCCTTCTACAATCTGTCATTTTGTCTTTCGTTTCTAACAATCTTTGTCTAGGTCCTTTTATATGTAGACTATTTCAGAAGAAAGTTTTCTATACCAAACTGTCAAAATCACACTGACAACTGACAGTTGTCTCCACGGCCACAAAGTATACACGGTTATCTGCAAAATCATAATTTTACAGGAGAGCATTTAAACACAAAACTGTGATAATTAATAGAAGAACAAAGCCATCTTCTCATAGTTTACATCATTTCGTTAATAGGAAATATTACCAAGGAAACGGTTAAGGCCAATATTACTGAAATATTTTTTTGTTCTAAAATACGGTTCTTCGACACTGGGAAATATTGTTGTGAATCAAACAGAGAAAATAAATCTTATGACAAAACAAAGAAACCTGAGTCGAATTATGCAAAAGAGTGAATTTCGTAAAATGTGCCTGATGAATGAATGAATGACTCTTTCTACTTTGCTACCGTCGCACTGTCTGCACGAAACGTCAGTTTTGTCTACTCTTCCGTCGACAAAACGGTGTTCATGCTACGCATGCTGGTCGAGAAAAGTGTTATTGGACTTTTTTTTATGTTCTTTGTCGTATCGAAATGAAACTTTGTACGTATATGTAGTTCGGATGACAGTTTTAATATCTTGGAGTTGATCTGATGATGGAGCTAGGTGGTGGATGGTGGAACTCTTCAGTGGCTACATAGTAAACCCGTCGAGTTTGGGCGCATACTCGTATAATTCGTTTAGACGCGTCCAATAGATTGGGCTTGGTAACGAGGGTCTGATGATGGAGCCAGTTGGTGGATAGTGGAATTCTTCAGTGGCTACTAGTAGGCCCCTCGAGTTTGATGAGACCAATATATTGCAGTTGCTGTCGATGGACTGTTGATGGAGCCTGGAGGTGGATAGTGGAACTCTTCGAGTTTCAGGTCAAATGATTCGTTTTGACGAGTCCAATAGATTGCACATGGTGTTGAAGGTCTGATGATGGAGCCAGGAGGTGGATAATGGAACTCTTCAGTGGCTCCTAGCAAGCCGCTTTTTGAAACAATATAAATAGCGTAAAAATTGGCACGAAATAAACCACCCTTGACAATAAGGCACTAGACACGCGCGGGGCAATGATATCATTCAACACAAACTTACCAAATAATTACAAATTAAGTTTAAGTAATTAAAAAAAAAAAAAAAATATTTTATATTTTTTACGCGCGATAAAAGCTTGTTTTCTTGTTTTTTTAAGTACTTCTTTTTGCTATTGTACTGTTGCGATTTGAGCTATAATGGATTTTACATCAAAATAGCTTTTAAGATGTGGCAGTCAAAAGCTGACAAAATGTACATGACGTCATAATTTGATCAATATTATCATTACGCTTGTAATCCCGAGGGGTTATTCAGAGGTGAGCCTTATAGTACACCCACATTTTGCCAGTAATGTTTAAGTCATGTAATAGGGGCGAGCCTATTGCAATCAACCGAGCACAGATCCAGGCTCCGGGCTGTTACTGAGATATTCCTGATGTATTGTTAGCTAGTTAGTATCGCAAACCTACACTACTACGTACACTCAAGAGTCGACGAACTTGTGAAACTGAAATACTATGTTAAAATGCATTCAAAAAGTTATATGTCGTGTTGCTTAGCGCGGCTTGAGAAATCATCGATATTTCTTTGTTGAAACACTAGCTGCGCCCCGCGGTTTCACCCGCGTAAGTCTCGATCCCGTGGGAATAGCGGCATAAAAGTATCCTATGTCCAAATCCAGGTCATGGTCAACCCATGTGCCAAATTTCATGCAAATCTGTTCGGCTGTTTTAGCGTTCCACCTCACTTTCGGATTTATAATATTATTTAGGATGTAAGTTTACTATTAATGTGGGTACCTACAATGTGAGTACATTAATCTTTCGGAATCAATTCTCTCTAAATGTTGGTGAAAACCGCTTCAAAATCCGTTGTGTGGTTTAGAAGAACAACGCGATTACATAGATAGACACGAAAAGTGACTATGTATAAATGCCGATTCCATGCACAAGAACAAAGCGCCGCGAATCGCCTGTATAGTGCGTTATTTCCCCCAATTGAGGTCCGTTTGTAGAAATCTACTATTTCATTAGTCAAATTTTAAGTTTAATAAAACTAGTGAATATCATAAGTAATTTCCTTCATTATATTTTTAACCGAGCTGTGCTGGGTTTCCGCTGAAACAGTGATTGATATGGCACTGAAGAAGTAGGCCGAGTAGTGTCAATCTTGCGTATGGGATGGAGAGCCTATTACAGCCGTTACTAGATTATTTATTCAGAATCTTTGTTTTTTTAGTCTTTGTTCAACAAGTAATCTTTCAAGACCAGGCTACTGTTGCATTTAAGTAAATACAACGAGTAAATAAGTGCTAGTTCTTATGTAAGGATTTTAATTTGAATCTATATTTGAATTTTTTTAAACTTTTCCTGTTGCGTCCGATTCCTATCGTAAACGTCCTATCGTTGCTTCAAAACGGTAAAGGAAAACATCGTGAGGAAATGCCTGAGAGATGTTTCTCGACGGCCTGTAAAGCCAAGTCAGAGGCCCATGGGCGGCTTTAAATCTCTGACACCAGGTTAGTCACTAACCACTCGAAAAGAAGAAGAAGAAGTACTTCTAACTCAATATTGTTAAATATTGCAGTGCCTGAGGGCTTGCACTTAGTCTGTTACTCGTCGTAGATATTAAATTGTAGGTAATAATCTAGAGCCGGCCGAGAGCGTCTACCTGTTGAGGGCAAAGATAAATGAAAGAGCGTTTATTTGCTTGCTTTGTGAACTCCGGGCTTTCTTAATTAAATAAGGTGCTGTAATTTTGCTTATCGGGCCTCTCAATATTTTATTTACGTATCTTTGAAATTTTGTAAAAGTTTGACATAATAAGTTCAATCTTTAAATAATAGTTATTTTTCATTCGGCCTTATGAATCATTGATGCTTTTGAATTTTTCAAGAAATATATTAAATCATTATTCATCAAAAAAGTACCCATTTATGAGGATTTACCGATAAAATAAAGCTCTGTTGCTGGAGTAACGGTTAGTTATAATGATCGTAATAATACTATTTGGGAAAAGCTTTTAAAGTATCTTTTGTACACGTAAAGGATGAAATCATATTTAAATAAATACCACGTTTTTATAAAAAATAGGGCATTGATCAACAGCCTTGATAACTTGATATTCCTACACGGGATCATTGGAAATGAACCGTAGGCTGAATTCGATACGTCCGCATATGACCTACTTATTGATATAGCACTGCACTTTATATGTGACTACATTCTCAACTTTTAGTGAGGTTTTTTAATGTTTTCCTAATTTATTTATGTTACTTAGTTGAAAGATTTTAATTTAAACAAGCCTTGGCATTTCCCATCCTCTATTGAACCCCTTTAGGGGGTAAAAATAAAAAAATTAAAGCTCACTTTCTTTATATAAGGAAATCTTGTGCAAAATGTATTGCTTCTAGACCCAGCGGCTGTTTGTCGGGCAGTGAATGAATCTAATAAAATAACTGAAAATATTTTTACATTTTGATAAACGTTCACGACTTCAGTTCTAGAAGAAGGACATGATACGTCCAGCTCACTACATAAACGAACTAGAAAAAAAAGGAGTTGACCTACCTTCTCCCTCAGAGTCTTCAACCCTGAGCACGATGGCGCGCGGCGTCATGGTCGCCTTCACTTCGTCGGTGTAGGTGTTGGTCTGGCGGTGCGCCACGGTGATGAGCTTAACCAGTTCCTTAGACATTTGCTGCCTCATCAGTACGGTCTCCATGGGGTCCGCAGGGGGGATCGTTGCGCTGCCGGGGGTGGGACGCTTGGGTTCGGGCTGGCTCTCGGCTACGACGGGCTCGCGGGGACGCTTAGGTACTCGGCCGTATCGTACAGCTGGGGGAAAGGCCCGCATCATATAACCGGCGCTGCCAACATGCGCCAGTGCATCTCGCACGCCGCAGTGCACTCGAATGGACTCCATTCGACAATTGGAAAATAGGTGTGATCTATTTGTACATTGACACCGCTGTGTTTCGCGGCGCGTCGATTGTAAGTTCCTGTTCGTTATTAATTGCGATGCCTGACGGATTGGCCTGGGAATTTAGGTTCTTGCATGGCTGATTGAAGCCTGAAGATGTTTCATTATAACTGTCTGTCAGTGCAGGTGCACTTACTCTTTACTTAAGTAAAGTTGAAAGTTTGGAAAACCTTTAACATTTTTATTTTTATTTTTTTTTGTATTGAGGTAGAAGCTCGTAGTCAGGAATATTTATTATACACGATTTTTTTGATGCTAGATTCTAGATAACCGACAAACTTTGAGAAGCTTTTCTATTTAGTTTAAATTATTTTTAAATGATTATAAAATTTAGTTTAAATTATTTCTAAATGATTATAAGATTTAGTTTAAATTATTTCTAAATGATTTGAATATTTATTGATTTGTATCTTTTATTGATTTGTGTCTTTTATTTTTATTTATTGTCACACGACTAAAATTTAATGCGGTTTTTTCGGTTTCGCTTCCGTTTTTTGCTGAATAATTTAATTTAATGTCGGGCTGAATTTAGTTTTCGGTCGACTTGTATTAACTACACAATACTTATAACAAAATAAAATAAAACTGCGATCTACCATGATATCATAATTATTAGTCTATTAAAGTTGTTCAGTCAAGTTAGTGTGGTTAAGTTGTTATAGTTTTAATTAATTTAAACTACTTAACGACAGCATCGTCTTCAAATATTTATATTTATTAAATAGTTAACTTGCAACGCTGTTAAAAGTTACTTACTTGTTTATAACTTAACGTTACAAGTAAGGAAGTGACTCCTGTGATAATCAAACACCTACGTTTGTAGACTTGGTTTCAAATAGGTTTTTGTAAGTTTTTAACCGACTTTAAAAAGGAGGAGTCAGTGACAAAAACGAAAATACAAAACCAAAGAAACCGACATCCGATACTAAAGTAATTTTTCCCTTTGCAGTGTTTTTTCTTGTAAACAGAATTTTTTTTCGACCTACAAATATATTAAAATACATTTCACTGAAAACACATAATCGCATCGCAAACTTAAAAAAATTAATGTGTTTAAGTTAAAATATTTTAAGACTTAAGACTCGGTACAGTTTCTGCGACCTGTGACCTGCGAAAGCGATAAGTATATCGCACGAGTACATAAAATAAAGGACGGAACCACGTTCCTTCTCATAACCTACTTTAATTTCGAATGACTCAATCATTTTAAACGTATGTTTAAACGCGGGATATTAAAAAATAAATACCCACTAATAAAATAACCTACACAACAGTTATTAGGAAAATTCTCCGCTGTAAAAGAAAACTTTTCTGATTTTTGTAAGCAGCACCTTTTTATCTTACATTCCCATTTGCTGGGTCGTCTTTGTATTTATAACTAGCCTTCTTTATTAAAACATTCCTCATTAGGTATTTTGCCTAAACGATCCTGGAAACCGCATCCAAATCAGTACTCAATACTTTATTTGCATTCAACAATGTGTGCTTAGGTGATAGTTTAAAATTATATGTGATCATTATGGACCCTGTCGGGTACAGCAAAATAATAGGAGAGTGGAAGCTTTGAAAAATTTTAGCCTATCAGTCTTCTGAACTAAATCTAACGTTATTATATTAGTTTTTTTTTACATTTAATAGTTTATTGTATTTTTACTTATTAGATACCAAACCAAACAAACGATAACAAACTAGTAGGTAGTTGAAACGAACTTACACAATACCTTAAAAATCGACTTTTTAAACTACTTATTTAGTATTTGCACAGACCCAAAGCGAATATACTAGAAAATAAATAAAGCTACTCACAATCTCTGCTCATGCCCACCGCAAGGCACTTTTTAAATCTGCAGAACTGGCAGCGATTCCTGTTCAATCTGATGACCAGGCACTTGCCGTCTCGGAGACAACGGTACTCGATCTGCTTCTGGATGCTACGGCGGAAGAACCCCTGCACATGGACAAGATTATAACATGATGAAACTTGTCTCCACTTGGATATTCCATTAATAGGGGAAAAGGTAAAAAAGAGCAAACACACTCTAAAGTTACGTTAAACTGTCGCGTAATCTGCTTAGTCCGCAAAGTGGACAGAAACTGTAACACTGTAATGAAACGAAAAAATATTACTTTATAGTCGTTTTAACGACCCTTTTTAAACCCCCAAACATAAACTCAACTATTACTAATCCTAGCAAAGGACTCAAAAGAAAATACTGAAATCAAATAAAAAATTAAAAGTGAGAATACACTTCAAAGTTTTCGAACACTCACGAAGTTGTCCAGGTCCGCACGAAAAAACTAAGAAACGATTCGTAAAAACATCTACAAAAAATATTATTATCGTTATATTAATAATAATATTTTAAATTTAAGTTTAATTTACTTATTATTAAATTAAACTAACCCGGTATTGGGTTATCGCGAACGTGACGTGAAATTCAGGGGAGGGAATAGAAGCTGTCCATCAACTAGCTTCGTCGGAGGCTTTATGGCACAGCGCGGAGTTCGCAGCGGCCTCGCCGGGCGTAGGGCGGCAACTTTACATGTAGGTAGGGTTCCCGAACCGAGTTAAAGTAGGATGTAAGTGTTTTTTATACCCCACAATCAATGTACAGAATACAAAACACAATTTTCTGTAGCAACTTTTCACTAGTGGGAAAATCAGATCATTTCCCAAAATCTAGACGATTGAAATTACTAAGTGTAAGAAGGGTGTACAAATTCTAAATGAGAAGTCTATTTTGTCATCAGAAATGATAAGATTATTTCAGATACACGCTCGCTGAAATTGTAGGATAATTTCCGATCAATTACTGTGAAATTGCTGTTTTGGTGCTTAAAAGGTTTCTATTTATTATAGATCAGAAATACGTAAATAATAATATAATGGATATTATGTTCTAAGAATTACACATTGATTCTAATGGATTCTTCGAACACTGCAAATTAAACGCGAGAAGTGGAGAGAGACCAGAATAGGCTAATTAGAGGTGTGGGACAGAATAGGCTAATGATGAAACTGAAAATAATGCCAAAACTCAACTATAGCTCTGATTTCAGTATTTTCATTAGGAAAAAACTGTGCAGATCTGTCAGGACCTCAAAATAAAAAATATTTACTGACAGGACTAGTCCTAGGTAAGTACCTCTGGCACGTGAACGGTATCCCCATTGTCCGGACAGTCACGCGGCGCCTAAATATCCTATGGTCACGTGAACTCGCTTCTTGCCATCGCTTACTTAAAAAGGGTAAAATTATTTTCGTAGGTCTGCTCCCTAATCAAACTTTACAGGGGACGTATTGCGAAATTTTAAACATGAACCCATATTAAACAGGAAGTTTGGCTTTTTTGTTGGTTTTTCCCTATGAAAGTAACGTGACTCCAGAAACAACAGACCTAGAAATAGAAGAATAGGTAAATGACGATATAGTCACGTTACGTACGTAAAAAATATGTTTTATATCTCACTTACAGTACTGTAAGTGAGAAATAATATACATAATTTTTTAGTAAGTAAATCTGTCACTTTCCTTCACCATCACTATTGAACACAGCAAGACTTCGTTAGACCCCGCGCTCCGGCGCGACCTTCACTAACTTCCTCGCGAATTTTTAACTTCCTGCTTATACATTTTCTTAACTCAATGATGATGTAATTAAAATCTATAGTCCGCAGTCTGTTCCTGGGCCAGGATAAGATGCAGAGATCATAACTTGCATTTTGGTTTACCTTAATAAAGCGAGTCACTTAAACTGGAGCGGAATCACTGTTCGGACGTTATTTGACACACAGAGCCACTTAGTACATTTTTAATGTTGCCGTAATTAACCACACGCGAACGGAACGGTTAGTAAATAACTGATATTTTTAATATCTGCCTATCGTATATTAAACCAATTGGCATCGTGGCATCGGGCATGCCTATGCACCTCGGCCAGCTGACAATGGCTCCGCTTACAGAATGGTGCATGCAAAAACTTTTAACTCAATTTTCGCATGCCCTGCGCAACCGACTGAAGTAATCAGCGGCTCGCGTACTATTACAATGACGTGGCACATTTTTCAATTTATGAATGAATTTTTAGGTACGTCAGTGTAGCCTTTTATTGATGAAAATAGATTTGACACTAATTTATAATGGAACTAAAATATTTATTTTGTCGTTATTAGGGGATTATGTTGGTTACCTTTGGGAAACCCAAAAAAAGCTTACACAGAGCATTTACAGATTGTTACTGTGCATAATCTCAATCAAACCTCACCCACCCAAATTCAGAAATAGATCAGTTTGCTGCCTAGGCACTTAATTCACAGTTTGTCAGTTTAGACGCAAAAAGTTAAAAACAGCTAATATTTTTCCCAGAGTGCCGTCACCTGACACCGATTGTGCGCTCAACCTACGGTTCTTACTCAAGTTCCGGCTGTCGGAAGTAATCCGGGGGTCAGGACCCGCCTCCAAGGTAATAAGGATGGAGGAGTGGCTGTACAGACGGCTCGGCGCCTTTGCCTCCCGGTTGACGCTGGAACTTGGAACCGACGCGCGACGTAAACGTTACGTAATGTTTACGTCGCGCGTCGGTCCCGAGTTTGTATAGTTGTTATTGTTTGAATTTGAACGTTTTGGATCGAATCGCATTTTGGTTTAAATGTATGCGGCCAGCACAATTAGTATAACCTATAGACATGAAAAAACTAAATTAATATTATGTGCGAAACGAGTATTTTAAAATCGTGCAAATTTACGTAACATTTAGTCCGCGTGTTCGTGCGAGGCCCACCTGCTCTTTCGGGATGTTTACCTACGTTACATAGGTACATGGTGGAGGCACGCAGGGTTCACCATTGTAACGACGACACGGCGCAGCGTTGGATTGCCCAATTTGGGCAAAGTTGGATCGTGACCATAATATGGCAGACGGTTTCCTACTGATGTAGAGAGTTCAGAGAGTGTCTGGGAAGTCATTGTAAACTTTTGCGGGAAGCTGATAAACAGAAAGGAGGCGGCGGAGAGAGAGGCAACTACTTTGGTCTTCATCTGCCCAAGAGTCGCTAGACGTCAGACCCATAAAGAGGGTGGAGGTCAGACCATTTACTTACTGGTTTTTAACATAGTATATGAAGTCTTTATAAATTTCTATAACGGAGTCAAGGATGAGATATTAAATATACCCTGAAAGATAACGTAAACAACATGTCATTTTGATAGCTATATGTGCTGTATACAACCCTTATTGATTTCTCACAATCCGCGCAAACTATAATAGGTTTTAACAACATGCACTTAGGGCTGCCTTTACATAGTCTATCGACAATTATGTCCATTGTCATGAGATGTCCAGACGTGCGTAATGTGTAATGTAATGTATCGTATAATGTAATGCTAATTTTGCGTGTGAAGGACACTACGAGCATTACATCTAACGCCGGCGCTCAACCAGCGGCTGTCGGTTTTTACCGCGAACACAAAGGCTCTCGCAGTCGAACACATACAGGATTCGCGTTGAGTTTGTATGCCATCCACACTATTCGCATTACATTACACACGTCTGGAGCCGAATTTATACTGAACTTTTAAATTGCCTGTAACTGGGCAGATAACCCAGGAATTATCGAATATAGATATCTCCACTCGTAACCTACAGGCTGGCCTAATCATTAATATAACTAGGATTGATAACGAAAAAGAATACATTTTTGCAATATTACAAACTAATTGACAATCACAAAGGAGGTGTCCTGCCTGTTGCAAATATAAAAAGGAACATCGTTACGCCGGTGATTCCCGAAGGAGTATTCAAGTATATTATTATGTGTGTAAGTGCCATACAACGTACTAGTTATACATCCAAGGTCTAACTGAACATCCTGTATATTGTCCCTAATGTTAAGCCCCGTCACTCACAAATGAAGTTACCGAAACAATGTAGTAATGACAATTACAGGAATATACACTTATTATTCTACAACTCTTTATCTACTTTAAGGAAATGAAGACTTAGTTCATTTTAGAATGATAGAAAGTATTGCAAAATGTAGGGGCTCGTAGCTAAGTAATAACAGCCGCACGCTTGCCGAGGACGGGACGCGTGCGAGCCGCGAGGCTGTCATTCGTGGATCTTTGACAGAAGTTGCGGGTCTTCAGAAGCCCGAAACTCTGACAACCAGTTTTATCAAGGGGTATCGTATTACCCAGTTACTAGGATAAGCAGTCGCTCCATGTAAAATACTGGTATTAAGCTGCATCCGGTTAGACTGTAAGCCGACCCCAACATAATTGGAAAAAATCTAGGCAGATGATGATGAGGAAGTATTGCAAAAGATTGCAGAACAATTTCTGCTTCCAATTGAATATTGTTGAGTGGGCAGACGTCAGTCAATATGGTCCATACTTATTGAAGTATGGACCATATTGACTGACGTCTGGATAACTATTGACTTATACTTAACATTTATTACAACGTGCCCGCTACAATGGCGACATTAATTTAATATACGGGTAGGGCTATAAAATATTTCCTAAATTGAACAATTTTAATATTCAGACGCTCGTCCACATAGACTCTCTCTTTCCTTCAATTCAGAGCAGTTACTAGCAACAACATGAGACTAGAAGAATACCTCAATAGTCATTATCACGTTCAGTGCCGGGAGCCCTCCCGGAGGGTTCATCTAGTCGCATATGGGATGCCGGAAGCCCTCATATTAAAGAGATATTAAATGTAGGTTTTGTCTTGGCGGATACAGCATTATAAACCGTGAAAATAAAATATTGTATATTTTAACAATATTTATTAGTACATATATGCGTTGGTTCTAAAATCTTCGTTGTTTACTGGTTACAAATATTTACTAAGAAAGGTTGGAAACTACGTATAGCGACAAGACCCCCTGAAAACACAATTTCACTTAGTTTTATAACACGGTTTTAAACCTAATGCCGTTGACTGTCCGCGATGGTTAACTTTAGCGCAAACGTAATGCCGGGAAACCTTTCCGGAGGGCTCACTTCCAATTTATATGGCGTATGAGTTCTATGAAAAGTGGGTGGAGTCGAACGTGTTAAGATATAATTGACGTGTATACTCGTAAGTGTTTGTACAAACCTACTTACAAAAATAAAATCATTTATCGTTTCTCATTTAGCCCCTTATAATTAAAAAGTGTTTACCTTACATCCCTCACACGATGTGACGCCGTAGTGATATCCAGAAGCCTTGTCGCCACAAACTTTGCAAGGGGTAGCGGTCTTAGAGACCACTCCGGTGTTCGCACTGTCCACCGAGTAGGGGGAGGGCTCTGTGGACAAACAAACAGAAATATTAGTTAATACAAATAGTTAGACAAGACAATGGAATCATTTAATAGTGAGTTATAATATAACGCAGGTATATAGCTGCTTCGTTGGTCTTGTGGTCGCAAGCACGGCTGCTAAGCGTGAGGTCATGGGTTCGACTCACAGGTTGGGCAAAGTATCATCGAGATTTCCGTTAATAGGAATGTCTCAGTACCAGCCTGGAGTCTGAATTTGTGCCTGGTTGATGGCAATAAGTTTGCCCTCTATTACATGGGGGGGGGGGAAACATAACAGCCTTCCGGGCAACCGGCGTAATGTTAATACTAAGTTTATGAGTTATGACGTAGTAGGGTATCAATTTCTGTAAACTAATTGATACACGCTTTTTTATTTAGTGAGTGCAAATTACAACTAAGTGCAATCAGCTCAGGAGTTGTACTGATTTCATAACGCATTGAATAAGAGCTCCTAAAACGCAGAACCAGTAGTTACATAAGCCGATTAAACTCGGAGACCGACTTGCATCGTAGAGGAACAGTAAGACGTCTCAGTAGCAGAACAGAACTCTCCACACATTTTTATTGCAAGGTTTAGTAAAGATAAAAACTGATTTCCGGCCTGTAGGTTCACATCTGCTAAGGATGTCTGTACAACACGCAAGGAGGACGAATTTGAAGAACTAGTCTTAAGCTTCTATTTTTTTCTAGGTATGACTAAACCAGAGGAGGTACTCGTATGCGCTTCGGTAATCTTCGTGTTTTCGAATTAGTACGAACATCGTGAAACAAAGTCACTTTCCTCCACAGAGGAAAAGCTTCTAAGTTTTGTACTGCCGCGCTTTATAATAGTGCACCTATAAAACTTTCGCTTGCGCTTTTGTACCAAACTGTCCTTCTTTTGGGTTACCTACTCTAGTCGCACCTTCTCATATTATGTCAGAAGTAATTAAAACTTATTTGAAATTTCATGGAGTTGTTAATCTCTAATTTTGTAACCATGGTTAAATAGGTCAGTATTTCTACGTTGTAAAAGGGGTGTGTATATTAGATGTCACCATCGCGCGTTCGTATTTCCGGAGATAGACGATGATAGCCGAAGCGCAATTTTTTGGGAGATCCTAATTCATATCTGCATATACAGTAAATAAAGGCTCAATTAGCAACTGCCCGGAAACCTATCCGAACCGCTATCGAAATCGGGCTAAAAATGCAACAACGTTTATTTTAACTATAAGTATCAAATCCGAAGGCTCATGGCGCAGTCTAGACCACAAAGTGGTTGTACACCGGCAAAATTAATTGATGCGGTATTTTTCTGCATTAAATTGAGTTTTCCGAATCTGAATCTGAAAATTGACCCTATGATAGCAAGCTATCAATATAGTGGTACCGAAACTTTGCAAATATCGGCTGTCAAATTTTAGCAGTGCCGCGCGAACGTTTTTAGAACGAATTATTTGAAAGCATGATTTTTTTTAAAACTTCGATTTTAGTCAATACTAGCGTCTACCCGCGATTATTCCTGACTAACAGCAACGATGAGTTAGGTATTAATATAAAAAATAAACCCAAAAATATCTAATGTTGGGAATCGAACCTAGGTTTGCAAAGCAGTCGCCGAAGTCGACTAAAATAGCTGTTCTTATATGCTTCATGATTGGCTGCTAAGCTCTTTAAAGGTATGATAATAATTTAAAAAGTTAAACCTGTAACTATACATAGTTTCACCGGGACAGCTGTTCCGCGCCTTAGGAATGAGTGGCGGGCGGGACGCCGCAATCTATGAGCATTCATGAATGAGCGGCATGCGCTGCTAATCATAACAGCCGTACGGGTTGATCGAAGGTTAAGCTACGCTTGCCGCGGTCGGTTCGTGAATAGGTAGCTATCCATTACATATAGAGACCCCTCCGTGCCTCGAAAAGCACGTTCAGCCGTTGATCCCAACATTCGTTTCGGGTGGTCAGAAGTCCGAAGGTCTGATAACCAGTCTTAACAAGGGCTATCGTGTTACCCAGTAACTGGGTTGTGGAGGTCTGATAGGCAGTCGCTCCATGTAAAACACAGTTGCATCAGGTTAGACGGGAAGCTGACCCCAACATAGACGGGAAGAGGCTAGCAAGGTTGATTTTGATTCTGTACTTATTATAAAAATTATTATACTTATTATTAATATTAATACTATAATATAATATTAATACGTGAAGCAAAAACTTACGAGTATGAAATTTGGCACAGTTAAAGTTTATATGGAGAAGGAGTGCAGAAAGCTAATATTATTATATAATATACATTAGAAATAAATTAAATTAATACAAAAAAGCATTACACACACTACCATGCGTTTGACACAAGATGGCTACCTAATACATACTAATCATGACATTTAAATGAATTATGGTTGAATTTCGATCTCTGGGCGGCCACTAGTAAAAATATATCCTTCAATTTCCGGGAATAAATTGTCAATCTTAGACCATTTATTTGATGCTTTTGTATTGTACCTATTAAATAAACCAGTATAAGTTGGTATTTTATTATATTGAAACTCCGTACTGCGTTAGGCCAGCCAACGTCCATTTGACTGTATATGTATCTGGAAAACTCCATTTACAAGGTACAAGCCATGAAACTTTAAACAGTACCGCCGTCTTATTTCCCGCTCATCACTCTCCTGCCCGTATCCCATTTTTTGTGGTCGGCGCAACATGTCTTTTTCCTCCACACTTCTCTATTAGTCATCATCTCGGTAGTCACCCCCTTTCTATCCATATTATCTTCCACACAGTCCATCCATCGTTTCTTTGGTCTTCCCCTACTCTTATAGCCATCGACATTCATACTCAACACTTACCTCGCGACCTTTTCCTCATTCCTCCGCATCACATGCCCACACCATGTCAATCGATTTTCCCACAAATTTTCAGTCCAATTATTTCCGTAATACCTATAGATAAGACGAATTAAAACTTTTGACATGAAAATGCATAATTATCTGTTTTTCGGGATTATTTCCCCAGGTGCATCAGCTATGAACGAACACTTCGGATATAATTTTCCCAGCAATGGGAACATTATAGGCTCATTAGAAGCTGATGATGATAACGAGGTGGTGGACGAAAATTTTGTGAAACCAGGGTAACACCCAACTTTAACACCGCATCTAAATACTGATCACATACATCGCATCATAATACTCGTATGTAGGGTACATACGCGTATTATGATGCGATGTATGTGTTAGGAAAGTTATAATAGCGTTACCTATATATAATATAATGCAACGAAGCCGTCATTACGTAGTCATAGTTCTTGTAAGATTGATCAAATAACGATTCGATGACCGAATTTGCATTTAAATTAAAACTTTTTTTTTATATACTATTAAAAAAAAAAGTTTATAATATTTCGTTAAACTGTAAATCAAATTACACAAATATAATACAAAATTTACAGCAAACCAAGAACGCAAAAAATGCTATCAACAAAGTACGACCTCAAAATTCATCAACGCAAAACTTGCGTAACTTGAGTTAACATTTTTTACTCATAACGCATCGGACGATCGTCCAGTGCCGTATGCCGGTGTAAATTAGCACGTGCTAGTACAAAGATACGACATTAGCCGCGCAAACGCATGTCCACATTAAACTCCAGCGCAGCTTGCACGCAGTTATTTGAACAAATTGGAACGCAAACAAAAGACATCAACGAGCGCTACGGCGTTTAATTCTTCTATTGTGAGCTTTTATTAATTAGAAACGTGACGATATTACGTGGACGTCCACGTCCACGTCCATAAAATGTACACGTAATGTGTATACGTTATAATGATATCGTGGACGGAAATTTCAAAGTGAAAAGTCTTCATATATTATTCTAGTCCACTCAATAACAATATCAAACCTTGCAGACGCGCATGTTACTACGATTTTTTATATGTTGTAAGGTCCCCTGAGAGTAGTTTATACTCAAGTTTGCAACCCTGAAAACCTTGGGCTACTCCCACGGTGCTCGAAAAACTGCGAAATTGTTTCATTTTTTTTTTTTATATACCGTAACGACGAGTTTTTAGGTATTTTGTTTTATTAGTATTAATTAAAAAATTGCAACTAAAAAGAAACTGCCGAAAATACAATTTATTTCACGAATTTTATCATAATTTCAAGAATGTGTCTTGCCTCCTGAAATAACGTATCTTTTAAAAGTGTTAGGTAGGTTTGAAAATTTAAATCAGGTTTATTGTTTTTTAACTTAACAAAATTATAGTAATATAAAAATACACAAATTAGAATACATCTCCACCCCTAATCATGACATCGATTGGTCTCAAAATATTAAACTTTCATGAAAGACATTTAAGTCGTCGTCGAAATATCCACAATTTGTGACTACCAATTTCACAATTTTTGATATAATAGGTATACTTGTGATGTTTTATTGCCGATATAATTTTTTTACGACCAATTGACTTCGGTTTTACATAACATAACATCACGGATTGTTTTCGCGAAGGATTAGGCAGAGGTGTGTGTACCCAAAGTACACCCAAATTTCACCAGATTTTTAAAGTCCCATGTAATAGGGGGAACCTATTGCCACCATCGGGTACAAATTCCAGACTCCGGGCTGCTACTGAGATAATTCCATATGGAAAAGCCCAATAACACTTTGGATTCGAATCCAGAACTTCGTGCTCAGCAGTAGCACTTGCGACCACTAGACCAACGAGGCAGTCAATTTTAACCGGTAAAGCCCTGATAAACAACTAATTAACGTGCTAATTGACGTGCTTGAGGGTCACCCAGGGCTTTACCGGTTAATATAGTAATAATTGAATATAATAATTTCTTATCTTATTTTTTGCAACAAACTTGTTGAAAAAACATAAATAAGATTATGAAAATGTTGAACAAGGAGCAAAAAAGGAGTAGGCAACTCGAACACTATGTTTCGGTTCACGCAGTGGCAGACTAAATGACTTTCCCCCCAACCGGTCGCGGGTTCGATTCTCGCACGAATGTTTGTATGGCCTAAAAGAAGGGTACCCGTTTCCGATGTTTCTGAATTACAACGCACGTACAATCCAGAAAATTCGAGAAAAGGCAATGTTTAAAAAAAATCAAAGGAATACTCGTTACGGGGTTCCGACAGCTTCTAAAAATTGTTTTCAATTACCGCTCATATTCCATTAGATACGTTAATTACCGATCTATTTAATTGTTATAATAAAACCTCAAGATATTTTTATTACTTAGTAATCATTTATTAATCAGAGGCATCTAAACAGAACGAATAAAAACATATTGATCATTCCACCGTTACACTCTGTCCACGCCACCGCTGAGTGTGATCATCGACTCGTCTCATATATCCAATATAATATTAAACTAAAATAAATAAACAATAAAAACAACATATAAATAAAAAATAAAAAGACTCAAATATAAAGCGAAAAAAAGCTTGATATAACAGGCAAATAAAAAATATAAATCTAAAAAAAATCTTATTAGAAACTTACTTATGTAATCGAATTTGACGAAACGCGCGAATGCAATGTTAAAGAGAGGGAGCCTGGTATCGCTGACCTGCTTGAGTAGCCCACAACCAGTGCAACAAGCCAGCTTAAATCAAAGAGTGAGGAACTGACACAACTCTGAACAGCCCGAGACCGCTAGGAACAACCCTCGCCCTCAGGCTCACTCCACGGAATGATAACGCGCACTCCACAGTATACATACAATGTAACGCGCGTGGGACGGCTTGCGCCGCGCGCCGAAATTTCTAAATCCTTCTGTTCTGGTGATATAGTTTATTCGTTTTTCCTGTTTAGGTATGTTTTAATTTGTTTGTATTGTTTTTATGAAAACAATTTATTTATTTATTAAATCACCATCAGCTTATACATATAACATTAGCTTAGAACAGTATATAGGTATTTTTCAGCCAACCTTAGAATGCTATTTTGACCACTTTTGTTCAGTTTTTCTTTCTTTTCTTCAGATCTTTAGTTTTTGTTTAAATTTTAAATATTATAAGATATTGAAAGCTGATTTATTTAACAGGAAAGAAAATTTATTTGGATCTGTCATTGAAATTTGAGATTTTTCTGTTTAGATTGAAATATAATAATAATAATAAAGAATTTATTGCATAAAACAAAATCACATTGCACTGCATACATTCAGTTGACGCTATTCAATACAACTTTAGCGTAGGAGTACAGTAAATTTCAACTCTATCCCTTAAACTAGGTCAGGGCTGTATCTTAAGAGATAGGGTTCAGCCATAAAAAAATCCTGTTAAGCTGGTTACGTTTTTAAAGTGAAAACTTCAGTTTTGTATGTGATATTGACATATTAATTTACGTGTCATCTGAATATTTAAAATTATGGAGGTGGAAAACAAAATTGAGTGATTTCGCGTAAAATATTTTCTAAAGCGTAATTAAAATTATATGGTCTATCTATACTAATATTATTGAACAACTTTAAATATCTTGGGGAACTCTGAAAAATATGTTTGTATATTTCAGTCAAGGAAAACAATGTGAATTTCCTGACACGGGAAACTTTTCCTTCTAACCAGCCAAAAAACTTCAAAAGGTTCGCGATTTTAGAAGCCGCCCACTCAGAACCGCGATGCAACGTTCATAAAGCACAAATTAAAAATAGATAGTTCATTAGTTACCACCGATTGGTATCTAATGATCAATTAAAACGGAGTAAACTCAACTCGATATTCGAGCTAAGTATCGATCAAACAATTAAGTAATTATGACCCTTTACAAAGAACGTCGTTATCATTATACACTATAGTCGCCGTCATGAGAAGCTATCAATTTTGTAAACTAAGAACTTCTTCAAAGTTACTTAGCGAAACAAATAATCCCAAGTTCAATCAACTCAAAGTAAAATACAATTGCAATTTCACTTGGTCGGGTTATATTTTAGCTATATAAAGCGCTGGCGGTTCAGAGGGCGCCTAAAGGTCCACTAGCGCCACTCTTTAGGCGCCCTCTTAATGTGTTGTGGTACTGGAACTCAGACGCATTCAGTGAAATTGCTCGTTAGTTTCGTACTACACGTATGTAGTTGATTGAATTTGGGATTATTTGTTGTTGATTGAATTGTCGCTACGTAACTTAGTATAAGTTCTTTATTTACACAATTTATAGCTTCTTGTGACGGGGACTTTACTTACTGTGTTCGTTGTCCAGAGCCAGGAGAACATACGTTACGAACAATACTGTCAGCTCAAACCGCCGTTCCACGTAGACCTGCATACTTGCCACTGTGTGAGGTGGTGTAAGCCACGGAGGTTGTTCATGATTGGGGTCCATGGTGGCACGGTCGCACTTTCTTAAAAAAACGGTGAACTAAAGCATCGTGATGAAACCGGCATGCCCGGGAGATATTTCTGGGGCGGCTTTAAAACTGTGACACCGGGTTAGCCATTAACCACACGAAAAGACTTATTTGAAAAATATTTAATGTACAGTTCTGGCTTCGTTACTATTTTATTATGTATGTTCGAACCATTTAAAACCATACTGCATGCATGTGTGTACTTATATCTATGTGTGTGTAAGAAACGATCCTTTTGAAATCTGTATGAACAAGTAGCTAGTTAGTGTCGATATAAACACATAACTAAACCGTATCAACATGGAACAGTGTAAATAAACAAGTTCTAATAAAGGAGTGTGATTCAAAAAAGGTCAAAGGTTGTTTGTGCAGGATGTTTCGTCTTCTAAAATAACTCTCACTTCTGATTTTTATAATCCGTATTTAATTGCATTGCTTCGACGAAAATAGACGGACAGACTATTTTAAGAAGAAGTTCATATTTTTTTTGTTTTGTTATGGGGGATGTTTGATTAAATGAATACTTTTGGAATCGCGACGTCTGTTTATCACAGACCACAAATAATATAATACTACGTCACAGACTATTTTCTTTGAAACTTTTTGATGAAAATTTTAATGGAACGAGGAAGTGGTGTAACTTTAGATTGAAATTCAGTATAAAAATGAATACTGATTATTGAAGTCGAAAAAGTCGATTATAATGAACTGTATAGTACGGTCTACATACTGCACTGCACTACTGTTGCAAGTAGACATGACTCGCCTTTATGATATATCTGAGAATGCGACGTATTTGTCTTATACTGATAAAATTGAAGCATTTTCACGACAAGTGCTGTTTAATAAAGCACTTAAACTATGAAAAAAATTGGTCGGATTGTCGCCTGGCGGTTTATTTTTGTAGGTTGTCTGCTTTTTACAAACCTATAGCTTAACTTGTTACTAAGATACCTAAATGTTGGATGGCATGGTAATTTTGTGATAACTTCCTCTTGGCTCAAGTTGAAACTTTGAATATTTGTTTCTTTGCAATGCCAGTAAGTACATAAATTTATTTGCTAGAGATAAAACATTGTTGTTTGGTGGTTCTTTTTTAATTGGTTACCAAAATTTTATATCTTTTAAATAATAAATAAAGAATTAAAATCTTACCGATTGTGCAAGTAATCGGTTTGATTTAAATTTAAACATCTATTAAAAGAAAAAAATATTTATTATATACCTACCCAATTTAATCACATTTAGGCATCACAATATCTGCATGTGCAGTGATATTTTTATCAAAGTTAAAGCCGCCCAAACGCGCTGCCGCCCGAACTTTCAACGTGTTGCCGCCCAAACGCGCTGCCGCCCGAACTTTCAACGTGTTGGCGCCCAAACGCGCTGCCGCCCGAACTTTCAACGCGTTGCCGCCCAAACGTGTCCGGACGTTACAACGCGCGTCATGCACGCGGGTCGCGACTGCAGCGTGGGTAGCATTTTACTTTATGAAAACAATTGAACAAGGAAGTCTTCTTATCCTATTTAAAAGATATTTCATTTTACTACCTAAGGCTATTTTAATCATATTATCCCTAGAACTAATATAATATTTATCATAAAAACAGACTGATTCTACTAAAAGCTTAATTATCAATATGAATTTGTGGCTTTGTCTTCATAGTCGGCCTCGTAATTGCTTTACCACTTTGACACCTATTAATTCCCCTTAAGTACGTTTGAAAGAGTTATACATGGGTCTTCAGCCGCGTGGCTAAAATCGGAACCTATAATGGCATCTTGTTTTTTAATTTAATTTCACGAAACAATTTCACAAATTAATGTTTACCAACACCTCAATATCATGCAAGCACCAAAAGATCCTTACAGCACCTATAACTGTAACATGGACAAATAGACCTTATCGCTTTATGCCGTTCAAGTGACATTCACCTTAGGGTGGTAAAGCAATTACGAGGCCGACTATACATAATATTGTTATGTATTTATTTACCGAAAAATGAAACTATTTATTTAGACATTACCTATTTGGTCTTTTGTATGCAAGCGCAACTGCTGACCACTCCCGGGTAGGAGCCCCGGGGTGGGCAAAGTGCTATACATATTGCTGTCCGATTGGACTAGGAGAGTGATGGAAGAGAGAGTGCACCTGTGACTGGCCACACACTTGTCCACTCTAATATCTCCCGCCAAGATTCGATCTGGAGGTCTATACATGTTTTTTCCATCCAGTCTGGATTTTAAATAATGCTTCTACTCTACCATCCTCTGCAGAGCTAGCGTGATGATAACGTCATTTAACGTTGTGTTAATTAGAACGGAATACACAAAGTTAACTGCGAAGCTTTTCTCTTTGCAATTGAACAAAATATTTGACTATGTATGAATTCATAAGACCGTATGTGCAAATATGACGTCACAGAGCAAATATCCTGATTGGCTGGGCGTATTGATGATATTTTCTAAATGTAGGCAATTAACCTTGTCAACAATGCTTACATTTGACTTAATATTAGTAAGATCACTTAAGATTTCTTTGTTTTGTTACTGGGGCGGTTGAGGAAAGAATAAACTAAGGAAAATCCCAAAGGAATACGATATTTTGTCCCGCGTGGTACGAAGTTCACCGGGTCATCTAGTAAAATGATAAAATGTTTCATTCGATTGATTAAAGTAAAAAAACTGAACACCTGAGCAGTGGATTTTTATTCTATAATTAATCTGCCATCAAATAAGGTGTTTAATTCGAATTAGAACGCGGCCCCGACAACACAAGTTTACGCGCGGAAATACGATACTTTCTTTGATGTTTCTATGTTATGAGATTAATGACATCACCAACTACGGGATAATACCATAGAGGTGGGAAAGAATGTCCATTCGAAATGCCCTCACCTCACCAGACACACAGACAGTATTGTTTACACCACAATTGAAAGATCTAGAAAAGCATTAAGTAGTCGTTAGCGATACGAGTATTACATTGACAGATTTGTCATTATAAAATTTTTCAGTCCTTACTTTGGTTTCTTAGCCACCATTATTAAGATTCTCTTTGAAATCAAAAGATATTATGATCATTAGAACCAGGCTTTTATCAGATGATTTCATAGGAACAATAAATAATATTTAATGGTTTCTTGTGAAAAATATAATTGTCTCAATAATTTGTCATGAAATATTATTATATTTATATTCTTCATAATTATGATTATCATCCTTTTTTTAATGCATCATCTATGGTTAAGTGGGTTTAGCATGTTTTTTCTACATATTCTTGACATTTTAGTATAAATAGACCAACGAAAGAATGTTATTATATTAAAAATAATTTGGTAGAGTTTGGATACAACGAGCATTCGCTCGTTTAGGCGAAAACCCTAAACCGACCAACAGAGCAATAATTGAAAAACGGGAGTAAATGTAAAGAAGCGCCACTTCTTTTCCCAGCTAATAAATCACTAGGAGAGGTGAAAGGCGTTTTAGGGGACTGTCTTATATAATTTTGACGTTCTAAAAGTGCTGATTCTGAGCCTAATTTGAATAAAATTACTTTTGATTTTGATAATGTAAACATTGGCATGAAATATCAAAAACATATGGAATACATAGTTTGGACGTGCGACAACTCTCATTGCATTGTAAGTGTGCGTTTGCACTGACGAAACATCGCAACAAAACATGTTGAAATCTCTAGTTTCTGTCAAAAATTGTATGGATAATTGACAGAAATAGAGATTCCAACATGTTTTGTTGTGAATGATTCGCCAGTGCAAACGCATAGTTATGGATCGCAAATGTTTCTACAAATACTGAAAATAGTATTTCCTTCGTGACGCTTTGACAGGTAAAACAAGCGATTGCTTTTGTTATAAATAACCATAGTCTACATAGAATCTAGGGAGGTATTGATAATTTTGGTAAGGGAAAATTGAGGATTAAAGCAGACCAGTTCGCGACAGGAGCCCGCGTATCGGCAAGCGTTCCGTGCGAGGCCCCCCAGATAGATGGCCCGACGACCTCAATGAGCGTGTTAAAAAGTGGCTGGGATATACTCGATGTGTTAGATAAGTTGATAAGCTGAATAAAAAAATTAAGGTATTCAAACGGTAAAAGGAGTAGATATGTAACGATGTACGACGACGTAGCACGTGGCGTTCTGTATTTTCTGCTTACCTACATGGGAAGTTGTGAGTTTATGTATGTATAAAAGTGGTCAAAAAACGGTAAATAAGAGTGTCAAACAAGTCTGTAACTTTGACCAATTCTGGCATACTTTGGTACAAAGGTTTGTAACAACGGTAGATTATTCACTGAGGGGATAAAGCAAAAGCCGGCGGCGCGACGGGGCGGGCGGTCCGTGCCGCCGGCACTAGCCTTAACGTGCCACAGCAAACCGATCAGCTTTTGCTATAACATACCATTAACACCACAGATAATGTAGAAACAGCGGTTGGCCGAGTTTATTATGCAGATTATTCAATAATTTTGGACTTGCCCATATACAGAAAACAATTATTTTTATTGTTGTAATTTTTTATTATTAATATAATTATGTACATTTTAATGTTACTTATTCCACTATAACATCTCTATTAAATTGTGTTATTTGATTATTATTTTCTTCGATGGCAACCTATGAAGTGAGAACTCTTTGGTCGAGCTGTAATTTCATAGAAAAAGTCTTTATATATATTTTTTTAGTTGAGATTCGAAATTCAAATCACATTAAGTATGCACCAGTGGGTCATAATGAAACCCAGTACATTAAGAATGCCCGGTGACTTGCTATAAGTTAAGGTACACACGGCTACATATCAAGTGGATCTCTTCATTTCTGATTCGACAAACAAAACTCTCTGGCCAAACAGAAGCGAATCCCACGCAGTATGCGGGTCGAAATTGTGTCAACTTTATAACTTGTAAGTTGTATGGAGGTGATCAAACTGAAATCAAACGCGAACAGAAGTAGTCCCATTGAGGTGCATCCCGCGCGGGACAAGATTGCGCGCGACTTTTGATTTAATGATTAAGAAGGAAGTGACACTTGGGTACCCAATTGCTTCTCTTTTGACGCATTGGTTAACAACAAAAATAACTATGCTTTGAATAAGATCGATAACGATTACATTGACCAAAAAAATCGGGTAAAGTTATTGATATCACAGTCGATTTCCTGCAGTTGCGTGACGAACTATCCATACCCCAAAAGATGGTCAGTCCAAATGTCATACAGTGCCCTTATCCTACCCTTGAATGGAAGGTGCTCGATAGAACCTTCGAGACTGAAAAGATTACATGTGGCGCTGAGGACCTGGTGCAAAGGAACTGGTGCAAAGGACCTGGTGCAAAGGACCTAGTGCAAAGGACCTGGTGCAAAGGCTAAATAAATAATTGGCTTATGTGTTAATGCATTTTTGGGATTTAGGGTTCGACATTTTTGGGCCTAATAGGCCTTGTTGTCGATGATCCCCTACTTAATAAAATTCCAAGATTCATTCACTGACAGACAACGCACATTCTAAGCCGCTGGATCTAGAAGCATGAAATTTCTCACAAGAGTTCCTTTTATAACGAACATAAGTACTAAGGGAGGATTGAAAAAATCCCTGAAGGAGTTAAGTAGGGGACAAAAGCTTGTATGGAAGTTGGTAAATTTTACCGATGGGAAATCCCATCGGGCACTTGTGTGGATAGAAAAAGGGAGTGAATAAGTACTGAAATGACAGTTAATAGAGATGTATGAAGGACGAAGATATGCAGCGCTGACACCAATTATTGGAGTAAGGCTAGGGGGATAGGGGTGATGATGACAGCTAGTTCCAGGAGTGGCTGTTTGTGAAAGATCCAAGAAACAAAGAAGTTAAAAAAAAAGAAAAAGGACTACAGCCGTTCTGTAATAATGCGTACGGAAATAGGTACCTATCAATAACTGACGTCCGGAAGTTTAATAGCCTACCCTTGCATATAGAACGATTTTCAAGTTGAAGGGCTCATTATTTATTAGTTACTCATTCACGGTCAGACGTTCATTAGTTACTGGTGATCGTATAAACATTGGATATTCTCTGCTGAATAGAACTGGCCAGAAAATGGATATTTAATATTGTTCCTGACGTCACATCGGGCCACACACCAACACCACAACGTGATCGCGGGCTTCCCCCACCTTTTTCACTCGCTCGCCGACACCATGAGCGTGCGCACATAAATCGGTCATCTAAATAATATTGTAATCAGCAAAAAAGAAATACAGTACTTGTCTAACGGAATCAAGTAGTTTTTATTCAAGACCACCAGCAGCACACCTGGAGCTTGATACTCAACATATGGTCCTTCGAGTTAAAGAAGATCGCCGTTTTTGTGCTACGCACGCGCCTCCAGTGGACTTTGGACTGGCCGTCCGTACCGCGCGTTCGCCTACGCCGTAGAGGACACTTAAAGGACAGTCTACCCAGAGGGACATTATTCTGAGTGAGTCCGTTCCATTATCCTTATCTACTTTCCTGTCTTTTCACCTTTTCTACCCAGGAATTAAAATAGTGCTATACGGATCAGGCATACATTGATCTCTTCATATATAGCTTAACTATTCAGTGGAACTTTCCATAATCAAATCAATCTTAATCTTTCATATCATCTTTCCGTCATTTTGCATAATAACTTAATTTCTTAAGACATTCCTTTGTTCGCTAACCGCACGTGTTTGCTAAACGCGTAAACAACCTCATTAGTGTTTTTTTCGATATTGTACTCATTGCACCGGTTAACTCGCCGGGCTCATTAGCAATATCAGTTGATTTTACCGTAAGCTTGGCCAGCTGTTTACGCATAATTTTATAACTTCACTTACATTGTTATTGGTTTCTTTGTCTTTGCTTGCACTTTGGACTTTTTGCTTTGCCTTAACGACCTATCTACCTTCTCATTATGTCAGATGCAAAATTAAGGGAACTTATAAAGAGGCGTGGTGGCTACAAAGCAAAGCTTACGCATTTTAGCAACTTTTTAAGATTATTACCAAGCACGGGAAATGATTTAGATAGCTTCCAAGCAGCAGAATTAAAAAACCGTCTTAGTTTAATGGAAACACTATACAAGGAATTCGACGTGTTGCAGACAGAGTTGGAGCTGTTGTCCGAGGATGCGGACGAAATGTATGATGAGAGGGAGCAGTTCGAGACGCAGTACCACGCGCTGGTGGCCCGCGCGAGGGCGAGCCTCACCCCCGCGCGCGCCTCATCGCCCGCGCTCGTGTCTGCTACCTCCGTCGATGATCTCCCGCGTCACGGCTCTGGCTGCAGGCACGACTTCGTTCGGCTGCCTAAGATAGACTTGCCTCACTTCGACGGGGACTATCAGCACTGGCTAGAATTCCGAGATACGTATCTTTCTCTTATTCATAACAATGACAGCATACAAGACATCAACAAATTTCACTATTTACGTGCTGCCTTAACCAGCAGCGCGTCTTTAGTGATAAAAAGCATAGATTTTAAATCAGATAACTATAGTACAGCTTGGCAGTTATTATCCGAAAGGTACGACAATGAAAGACTTCTTGTTAATAATCATGTGCAGGCCTTATTTAATCTTGAACAAATTCAACATGAATCTTGCAAATCGTTACGGAATATGATTGACGTCACTAATAAAAATCTTCGTGCCTTGTCAACTTTAGGGCAGCCTTCTGAGCAAGGGGGTCTAGGGGAAACCCTTATTATATACATGATGTCAGAAAAACTTGACAAGGTCACACGAAGGGAGTGGGAAGAATATAAAAATAATTTAAATGCCTTTCCAAATTTAAAAGATTACATTAAATTTTTAACAAACAGAGCAGATTTACTTGAATCCTTAAATTATAATAAAAACACAACAACAAAAAACACTTACGAAAACAACAAAACTAAAAACTTCCTTACAACAACTAAAAATAATAACAATTCAGACAATGTTAAATGTCCTATGTGTTCTCAGAATCACTTTTTATTCAGTTGTCAGCCTTTCAGAAATCTTGACATAGAAGCACGCATTAAAAAAGCTTCAGAAAGTAATGTTTGTATGAACTGCCTTCGACCTGGTCATACCGAAAAGCGTTGCAGTCTCTCGCATTGCAAATATTGCAAGACCAGACACAATACCCTCTTACATAGGGAATCAACAGATAAACAGACAGGGGAAAACATTGTTTTGTCAACAAATGTCGTATTACCCTGTTCAGAAACTAATCAGGGTCACATTTTGCTATCCACAGCCTTGGCAAAGGTGACAGACGTCAATGGAGAGCTTCATACTGCTAGACTACTGTTGGACAACGGCAGCACCTCCAACTTCATCACCAAAGAGCTCTGTGGAAAGCTCGGCCTGGTAAAACGCAGCACTAGCTCCACTGTCTCAGGTATAAACGGTCAAGTTTCCAGTACCTCAGATAGCTGCAGTCTTCATTTGCGGTCTTGTTATGGTGGCTATCAGGCGAAAGTAAGCTGTTTTGTTTTACCAAAGATCACACAATCGCTGCCTGGCTCTTATGTAGACAAAGGGTACATTACTATTCCGCCAGGTATTCAATTAGCGGATCCTTCGTTTAATGTACCTACCGCTATTGATATTCTGGTAGGTGCTGAGGTATTTTGGGACGTCTTAGGTTCCGATACCATTAATTTAGGCAATAATCAGCCTAGATTACAGTCATCCAAACTAGGTTGGCTTATTTCGGGCCGCGTCAGTCGGTCTCGTCTTCTTACACAACCTTCTGTTTGTCACTTTCTTTCACATGAGGAGTCAGATCAGCTGACTCGCTTCTGGGAACTTGATACGGTGTCGTCTGCAAACTGTTTCTCTTCAGAAGAACAGGCTTGTGAAAAACTCTTTCAAGAGACCACACGTCGGGATACGCATGGTCAATTCGTTGTCACCATACCATTGAAGGACTCGCTCGAGTGCTTAGGTGACTCTTACGCGATGGCTAAGCGTCGTTTCCTCTCCCTAGAGCGTAGATTTGAGCGGGACTCCACATTTAAACACAGATATTTGCAATTCATGCAAGAATATATAAACCTTCATCACATGACACAACATTCAAAAACAATTCATTCAGAAATAACTTATTTTATGCCTCATCATGGTGTTGTGCGCGAGTCAAGTTCTACCACAAAACTCCGCGTAGTTTACGATGCTTCGGCCTCCAGCACCTCGGGCAAGTCCTTCAATGACATTCAGATGGTAGGTCCAACCGTACAGGAGGATCTGCTATCCATACTTTTGAGATACAGGCAACACAAGTTTGTTGTAACAGGTGACATTGAAAAAATGTATAGAGCTATTCTAGTTGAGCCATCTCAGCGCCCGTTACAACAAATTGTTTTCAGATTCAATTCCTCAGACCCTTTAAAGACCTATGCACTGAATACAGTGACATACGGTACAGCATCAGCCCCATATTTGGCCACAAAATGCCTAGTTTCGCTAGCAGATCAATGTTCAGACCCAGAGGTTAGTCAGTCCATCAGACGTGATTTATGTAGACGACTATTTGAGTGGCGGCGATTCGATTGAGTCGGTCATAAATTTATGTCATGGGGTAGTGAATACTCTCGAGTCCGCCAAGTTTCATCTTAGAAAGTGGCAATCAAATAGTCCGAAGATATTAGAGTCCGTCACTAATCTAAAACCAAAAAATCAAGATAAAAAATTAAACTTAAATGACAATCCTAGCAAAACACTTGGGCTATACTGGGACTGTAAAACAGACAGATTATTTTTTTCTATAGATTTAAAACATACTTCAAAAATTACAAAGCGTAATATTTTATCATTAATAAGTCAGGTGTTTGATCCTATTGGCCTCGTTGGGCCATGCATAGTTCAGGCTAAACTTATGTTACAGCAGCTGTGGATACTTAAATGTAACTGGGATGATGAAGTACCAACAGAAATAAAATCACAATTCCTTGAGTTCGTACAGTCACTTCCAGCTCTTAACTCTGTTCACATTCCTCGTTGGGTATCTTGTAGCAACGCTTCTTTATTGGAACTACACACTTTCACAGACGCTTCTGAACGCGCCTATGGTGCGTGTATTTACGTGAGAACGGTAGCAGTCGATGGAACAGTTTGCGTTCGCCTTTTAGCTTCCAAAAACAGGGTCGCCCCTATAAAGCCCACAACCATACCAAGGCTGGAGTTGTGTGGTGCTTTACTGGGCACAAGACTTTTTCTGAAGGTACGTAAATCACTCACTCTAGAGTTTAATCACTGTTTCTTTTGGTGTGACTCGATGATCGTGCTTGGATGGTTGTCAACATTGCCAAGTCGGCTCGATCAATTCGTCCGCAATAGAGTGAGTGAAATACAAGAAGCTACGACTGGACAGACGTGGAGCTATGTGCCTTCTAAGAGCAACCCCGCTGATCTCACATCTCGGGGGGTGAAGGCTGATTCCATCAGCTCGTCCACTCTTTGGTGGTCGGGTCCTGATTTTCTTAATCATAGAGAAATCAAATTTCCTACATCACCTAATACACAAATTCAATCTTTACCAGAAACATCTTTACATACAACTGCTGACACACATCACCAAAATAATAACGATATATTTTCAAATTTAATTCATAAAAAATCATCATTTACATCACTCATAAGAATCATAGCCTATATACAAAGATTTATCCATAATTGTCTAAAACAGAATAATAAAATATCATCTTACTTAACAGTTTCAGAATTACGATCATCACAGAATCTTATATTACAGATTTCTCAACAGGAAATGTTTCCTGAGGAATATTCATGTCTTAAAACTAATCAGGCCTTACACAAAAAGAATCGCTTAATAAGTCTTTCTCCCTTCATTGATTCAGACAACTTAATACGCGTAGGTGGACGTCTTAACAACTCCAACTATAGTTACAATGTTAAGCATCCTATCCTTTTATGTAGCAAACATCACTTGACGAAAATTATCTTCGAAAGTGAGCACAAAACACTCTTTCACACCGGGCCACAATTACTTTTAGCACACATTAGACTCACCTACTGGCCTTTAGCAGGCAGAAACCTAGCTAAGTATGTAGTGCGTAACTGCGTTCGCTGCACTCGCTTCAAAGCTCAGCCTATTCAGGTCATCATGGGCAACCTACCAACCGATAGGACTCATCTAGAGTACCCTTTTTTGAATACAGGGCTTGATTATGCCGGGCCAGTGCTGATAGCCGACCGCAGGGGTAGAGGATGTAAGCTACTTAAGTCATACATTTGTGTTTTTGTGTGCTTTGCAGTCAAAGCCGTTCATCTGGAGCTGGTTTCCGACCTCACCAAGTAGGCTTTTCTTGCGGCCTTCAGCCGATTTATTAGTCGTCGGGGCAAGCCGCAACGCGTGTACTCCGACAACGGCACTACATTTGTGGGAGCTTTCAATGAGCTTTCACGCTTCTTAAAGGTTTCATCTAGCAATATAGAATCAGATCTTGCAACCAAAGACATTGAATTTAAATTTATACCTGCCTACAGCCCACATTTCGGTGGAATTTGGGAAAGTGCAGTAAAGTCCACCAAACATTTATTGCGTAGAGTCATGAGCCTCACTCATTTAACATATGAAGAGCTCTCAACTTGTCTTATTCAGATAGAGGCTATTTTAAATTCCAGACCTTTAACACCCCTGTCCACTGATCCATCAGATCTTTCTTATCTTTCTCCTTCACACTTCCTCATCGGACGATCACTCACGTCAGTCCCTCGTCCTCAGATCACCGATGTCAATATCCAGCGGCTACAGCGCTTCGATCGCATCGAAAAGCTACGACAACATTTTTGGCAGCGCTTCTCTAATGAGTATGTGTCTCTCCTGCAGCAGAAAACCAAATGGCAGACAGCTGGTCAAGAGCTGAAATTAGGCACCATGGTCTTAGTGAGAAACACAAATCTTCCTCCTCTTCTGTGGTTGCTGGGCAGAGTGGTTGCAGTGAAGACTGGCTCTGACGGACATTGTCGAGTCGCCGACATCCTGACGAAGAAGGGCATCATAACACGTGCATACAACAACATATGCCCTCTTCCGGTCTCTTCAACATCATCTTGAAGACTTCTCTTCAACGCGGGGAATATGTTCCTGACGTCACATCGGGCCACACACCAACACCACAACGTGATCGCGGGCTTCCCCCACCTTTTTCACTCGCTCGCCGACACCATGAGCGTGCGCACATAAATCGGTCATCTAAATAATATTGTAATCAGCAAAAAAGAAATACAGTACTTGTCTAACGGAATCAAGTAGTTTTTATTCAAGACCACCAGCAGCACACCTGGAGCTTGATACTCAACAAATATATTTTATTATAAAATAAATTATTATAAGTATATTATTTTTTATATTTTATAATAAATATAAAAAAATATTAATTATAAAATAACCCAATTTATTTGGGGTTCTCAAATCAAGCAATCTAGCCTAGCCGTTTCTTAAATATGTTGGGGTCAGCTTCCAGTCTCACCGGATGCAGCTGAAAACCAGTATTTTACATGGAGCGACTGCTTATCTGACCTCCACAACCCAGTTAAAAGAAAAACAAATAAACTACATAATTAATTTGAACTATTCTCCTTAAAAATTTGAGCTCAAAAAGCGTGAAGTTTTCTATAATAGGTATAAAATTGACAATGGTGCAAGTGGTGCGGCTGCAGTGATTGGCGATAAAACAACTGGTTACGTAACAAGGCGCGTTGCTTTCTTCCGCGATCGTCTCGGGGGCCGCGCGAGAGACATGCCGCGTTGCCCGGAGACTGCGCGCGCGCAGGGCTGCGCTTGCGCTCGCCACGCCTTTATTCAGATTATTGGTGGAATTTAATTAGAGACGTTTGAGAAATTAACATCATATTCTAATTACAACAAAAAATTAACCAACTACCTACATAAAGTCAGGGAAATTAATTGTTAAGCAAGTTGACTACCAACTTAAATAATCTATAGGCATATTCAAATAACAAACTGTCATGCTTTGGCAGTTGTATGAAATGGCTATCACACCACAAATTGCTACAAATAAAATGATGATTTTTAATAAGTACCTAACTAATAAATTTAAAGTTATCACTATCGCAAATTGTTACTGAACCAAAAGCCACATTGTAATAATGAGTTAGAGTACCTACAGGAAATGCCTCATCTCCTTCGCTGTCCATCCTCCTTCACTTTCCAGGTTTTAAACGGAGCCATGATAAAGCAGGCCAGGAGTAAACAGTCAATCGATAAGAAAAGAAGTAGAACCACCTTTTATTTCATATAAACATGATTTAGTACGAATATTAAATAATAAATTAACAAAATGAATGCAAAATAAAGCACTCATAATAGAGAAAGAAATAAAGAATAATGTTTATTTGGACACAGTTCGTGAAACACAAAATACAAAATAAAAAAGTGAAAATAATATTTTAACAACAACAGTGTGTGCCTCACGGCTGCGCCAAAAAGGTTCATTTCAGCATTAATGTCAGACAGGTGCTGTCAAAAAAAAAAAAAACATAATAAAATTATTATGTTTTGAATGCGGGTTGTGGTGTTCCTGACTGGATGGCACTGTACTTTATTTAAGGCGAGTGTCAATATAGCTCGCGAAATTCAAATTTTCTTACGGTTTTTTTCAATTTGCAGGTCAGTGTCAGATTGTATCTTGATTAAAATATGATTCGCGACCGTAACAACCTTAGCGCATCCTTTAAATATAAGTTTCTGAATGCATTTCAGCAGGAAGTTACTTTCAAAGCAATAAGCTGCTACCGTACGTCTGATTATAATTAATTCAAGTCATCAAGATTTCAATGCGAAGTTATTATCTTCAAAGTTTCATGGAGCGTTGTAAAAATAGTAGTTTACCGAAAATTATTTTAGCATGCTAAACGACAAGAACAGAATCTTATGCAGGGCTAAGGGACATTACCGCGGAAACAGTTACCATGACTCTATTAGACCCAGGTGCATTGAAACTTTTAACAGTTATTATAACAAATCAGTTGTTCCATGTATTTTGACCGAGTAGGTATTGGACTTCGGTATGAAACAGCAGTTTTTTTTATTAAATCTTTTTTTTGTCTACCCTTTTAGTATGCACGTCGATGTCCCTAAATCCTTTAAATGGCTTCGTGCTATCAAATTGGAAAGTTTGGCGAGTAAAAATAATAAGCAACAAATAATGTACCAATCTTTGAGAATAATAATAAAAAATAAAAAAAATAACTTTCTGAGATCTTCTACCAGTTAAAACCAGTTGGAGCTTCACATTTTGGGCAAGGTTAGCTGGACAGCTGACCCATTGGAAGCAACAGTTAAGCTGGCGCAGTTTCATACAAAAAGAGGTGTTACTACATGAACATCTCCTGTAGTGCGGTGCACGAGGAGCATCTCTAGATTGTATTGAATTTATTGTCAACTAGCTGCGCCCCGTGGTTTCACCCGCATGAGTCTCGATCCCGTGGGAGTATTGGAATAAAAAGTATTCTATGTCTTATTCCAGGTCATGGCCTACCAGTGTGCTAAATTTCATCCAAATCCGTTCAGCCGTTTTAGCGTGAAAGCGTAACAAACCAACAAACATACTCACTTTCTCATTTATAATATAAGTTAGGATTGGACCTAATTATTATCTGAGATCGTTTAACATGAAAAACTCGAAAAGAGTAATTTTGTTATTTGACTTTCGGATGCGAAAAATGAAAAATGCATTTTTAATGTTCCATGAATACGAAAAAAATATCTAATATTTTTTGCCAGCCCTAACAATTTTCCAAAGCAATGATTGCAGTTCAACAAACTGCGCGCGAGTCGATCGTTGAACCTGCACTAACCGTTACTCCGTCCCTCTCGCACGCTCTATGTGCTCATCGTTCGTCTCTTTCACCGGTGCAATATACCTTCCTTTAACGCAACCATTGAAGGTATTGTTCTGTGGGAAATAAAGTCTGTCTGTATCACCGCGCAATGTACGGCGTATCTAGCAACGGGCAATAATCAAAGTTACGTCGTCCATTCTCTTTACTTTCATGTATTAAACATAGTTAGCAAAATATTCAATTGTTTTTATTGCGAACGCTAAGCGGAGCGAACTTTTCCTACTTATTTATGTCGATAGTATTTTTTGTTTGCACACGATCGGTGACTATGTTCGTTGGTTACTGACATCGACTCATCGGAGCATTAAGTAATGATGTTTTTTGAGTACCGATGCTTCGTGCTGCCCGCTGAGTTCGCGGAATATTGGGCTAGCGTGTAGGTGAGCTGTTACTTTTATATTTTTTATATTAGACTATAGGTATTGTGTCCCACTGCTGGGCAAAGGCCTTCCCCTTTTACTTCCAAATCTCTGTTTTGTCGGCCATGTTAGACCCGCAATCATGATTAGATCATCGCACCACCCTCGCCGCGGTCTACCTCGACGGCGATGTCCTCCCATCAGGCGTCCAGTTAGCGACGATCTTTGTCCATCTCTCTGGATGCATTCCTGTGACGTAGCTATTACTGTTACTTATTACAAGATTTTGTTGAAGTACCGCATTGGTGCATGATTTCGATATTATAGTGTGTGTGAGAACAGTAAGATAATGAGAGGAAGTATCGGTGTCCGCGTCAAGATTTCCGCGCAGGTTCGTCGCGGTCGCGCTTGCTGTCGCTCTGTGCACGCGCATCTCTCGTATTAGTTATAGAGAAACCCCGGAACGAGGTTCTTACTCTGTTTTTTTGCGGAAGTTCCTGTAGCGTTCATGTCAATCCTCAGTTGCAATTTTATTTATAGAGATACATTTTGTTTAAATAATAATATTTGGCATGACGTTACACAGATAGGCAAACTTGCTTATACCATGTTTCAATCGATCCACATCTATTAATACTCTCAGGGTCCGGACCCGGATTTTGATAATTATAAGCGAAATGAAATTGAGTCACATAAACTCACGTTACAAAAACATAGGGAATGTCGGGAGGTAAAATTATACAGTAAACAAACAAAAAATCTAAACATGATAAAGTCTCGCAGTTTAATAAAAAGATAACTCATATGAAACTATTATATCATTTATATCACAATTTCACACACTGCTAGTTCACACAGAAGGACTTGGTAACCATTTACTAACCTATTATGGAACTGCGTGAATCTCTGCTAGGAAACAATTTTATGTCTTTGATAACTTGTAGTTCATACACAAGACATTCCTCTATTACTGAAGAACGGTACGATGCATATTATGAAGTTATAATATTCATTAAGTAATTAAGTACAAGCATTTATGCAGGTAAGTATGTGGCTCTTGTTTCAAAAGTTGTTTTAAAAAAAAAATTGTTTGGCAAGATGGAGAGAAGGTTGAGGTTAGTAGGTTATTTAAATTTCGGTGAATAATAGAAAATTATATTATCCTCATCATTAAATACGTTATGAATTAGGTAAAAAATATAAATAAAGGCGCATTTCAATTCGTTACGATTGGCAAGACAAATGTCTCGTATTTCAAAATTCAAAAGTCATTTATTCAAACTAGGCTGATAATCAGCACTTTTCGAACGTCAAAATTAAATAAGACAGTCCCCCAAAACGCCCACCCTTCACCCTTCATTTGTCTTACTACCGGGCGTTTCGGGTCAAACGGAGGTGAAAGATTCTCCAACACTAACAAGCGGGCATCATCAGGTAGTACTCCTACTTATTTAAAATCATCCAAAATATTTTGTTTCACATGAACCTTCATGGGCACTTATGAAATGTCAGAAGCTAGGTGCACGGTTCCAATAGGTCGTTTCCTATGGAGAAGAGCCGGAAAGAAACTCCACGGTTACTCTTAAAAATTATTGGCATTTACAATGTTTTCAAATTACAGTGTTGGAAGTACAGTGTAGGCCTGTTAACAATCACCAGGTAATTAACAAAATAGAAAATTGTTAACAAATCTACAGTCCACAAGGCCTACAATGAATTGCGAATTGCGGCCACGAACGAAATCGAATCAATCTTGTGCTGAAATTACGAGGATGCTTTGTCTAGCAAGAACAGAAAAACAAAGAGAATCAATTGTTTCCACCGGGAGCAACAATATTATGAAAGGAACCGTCAAATCTCCAGAATGCAAAATAAGCAAAACGCGGCGGAATAGTTTTCTAAGCACATAACCATGTTCTAACCAAAGCTATGTCGCGCGCGAATACACGATCGTCGTGTTCATAATTGTCACCTTTTTGTTCAGAAAACCGTAAGGTCTGACAGCGCGACAACGCGTTCAAGTTCGCCGAACAAACAGAACGCGACGCGTCGACGATCGCATATTCGAGCGGCGATCACTTTGGGTAGAAGGACCGATAACTTAATATTGAAAAGCCAGCTAGGGACATTTCATAAAATCATGACATTTTAGGATTATTCTAACATAATGAGTTGTATTGCTGATTCTCATGATTTCGTTATGAATTATATTCTGTATTTGTTTCGGTCGCGAATCATATTTTAATAAAGATACAACCTGACACTGACCTGCAAATTGCAAAAACCGTAATAAAATTTGAATGTCGCGTATTCGTGCGGCGATTACTTTGGGTAGAAGGACCGATAACTTAATATTGAAAAGCCAGCTCGGGAGGAGCAGGAAATCGCATTATGGTGGTGACGTTTTATATTAATTTTCATCCTAACTTTATGCAAACTGAGGTTAATTTTCTTCATTAACTTCCACCTATCCGCACAGTTTCTCATTGATATAAGTAATATTTAACAAATATTGAGAGTGGATTAAGCTTTAAAGCTTTTGGAGAACATCTAGCGGCCAGGCTGGATGAGGGCGTACAACCAAGTGATGCAAGTTGATTGATTTGATTGTCTCTACAGGGGAATCTATTATCATTGAATACATTAAAAGTAAGTATTAAAAGTACTACCGATTCACAAGTACTTATTAGTCGACTAATTTATCAAATAATAAAAAGCCGTGTCCCCGATGGCATTTCCCATCGGAAAAATTACGAACTTCCATATAAACTTTCAACCCCTATAAGAAAGGAATTATCAAAATCATTCCTTATTGCTCACTTTCGTTATGCTTAAGGAACGATTGAGCAAAATTTCACGCCTCTAGACCCAGCGGATTAGGGTATGCGTTGTCTGTCGGTGAGTCAATATAAGATTTTCATTAAGTAGTATAAATAATGTCGGTACTTAATAAATAATTGGGTGTACGTGTGTGGTGTCCTGTACACGACGCCGGAGCAGCACCGGCGCCGGACCGCATGTTTGTGTACGTATGAATATGGCCCATGCGCTGCACTGCCGCGCGCTGGACCGCAGCCGCGCCGGGTTGCGCCGCGTAGATTTAAGAGCTATTATGACATTTTTCCATTTTGCGGTCCGGCGCCGGTGCGACTCCGGTGCGGCTCCGGTGCGGCACCGGCGCCAAGTACATGAAGCTTTACAGTCTGCGAACGCGAGCCTTTTCGCTGAGCAATCGTGGAGTCAGTGGCTGGGGTATAATAGAGGCCGAACTTATGTCCCAAACAGCCATTTTGGAACATAATGACATTTCTTCGCCTAAGTCCTGCCAAATAGGGATGATCTACTGTAAGTATATAAAATACTCTGTGGTGTTTCATTCGAACTTTAAAATATGTTTCACCTTTGACATTATGTAGAAAGTGCGCTGTTGCCGCTGCATTCGTTTTCATTTATTCATGCTTGCTCGTGGATTCCACGCTGGCATTAATGGGCTAAGTTAAGCTAAAAGGGTAGACTTCATTCAGGTGTAGTTAGTATAGAATTTAAATGGCATGTATTTAATCGAGGCTCAAATAATTACCATTTTGCTTTCCCAAAAATATTATTGAACACTCTAATATAATGAATGTGTGATTTCAAATAATTCCTATTTTAGTGTCCTAAAAATACTAAATAGCCAAGTAACTGCCACTAACTTAGACGTAGCGCTCGCCGGCCACTGCCGCGGAACCACCCTGTCGCTCGTCTCGCGCGCGGTTGGCCGCTGTTTTAACCAAACCTAACCCGGTTTGGTCGGCATACCCTAGCTTTGTTACTGCAACCGACTGTGACAAAACGCCAGTAAGATCAAAAGAGGCCAAATTTAAAATAAAATAAAAATATTTTTTTCAGGCCCAAGACGTTTTTGGGGGTAGGTACATTAATTTTAAAAATCGTATATCATTGGAGGGCCAATATAGGTTTTTAAAGGATCAATTATAGATTTCCCAATTTAAATTGAAGGAGTGCTGGTACCAGCACTACCAGCCTATAGTAGATCTGGCTGGGCTAAGTGACAATAAATTGTGTCGAGAGGAGTTGCGCACGCGCGGCGCAATCACCTATTACCCCCAATTGAGTGATGCGCTCACGAGGGGACGGCCGATGCACTCGGTGGTACGTTTTCCTATAATTGGTTCACAGTGGAACCTGTTACTATGGGCCTTAATAATAAACTGCCTTGTTTATTATACTTTTATGCAAAACAGGACTGAAGACAGGCTGATGCCCGTTTTCGCTTACACTAACCTAACTAAATGTAATGCCTAAATAAAAGTGCGTGCCAAAAGTTGCATTTAAAACTGCATTGTTTTTGGCCATTCGATTTATGTGTCGCCTATTGTTAGTAAAAGCAGGCATTAGTGCCTTGAGGCGTTTTGTACCAGTGGACCATCGGGTAGTTTTTTTAATTTAATTTATAAACGTTGCTTAAAGTTAAGTAATGATAGCGACTGTGAATCATACATTTTTGACGTTTGAACACTTTAAGCAACGTTTATAAATAAGTCCCTTAACAACTTATTCTTGTACAGTAGGTACATGAGACCGCACGTCTGGCGGGGGTAAGTTCGACCTTGACTGAGCCTACCGCAGTACGGGGTTTCAATTGAATAAGAGGCTGGGATACATAATGGTTTTGTTACTATTAACACAGTTAACCTACTGTACACTTATTGTTACTTCATCTTTCTTATAATTTTTAATGAGCCGTGTACGCAACCAATGCAATTCTCTGTGTTTACAGATGCTTCCAAATACGGAAAAAGAACAATATTTTAATTTTCCTTTTATAAGTTACTGAAAAGCGTTTTAATGGGCGATGCGATAAGGTAACCCGCGAAATTTTTCTGATCGCAAACCATATAGATCAACATACATAATGATAATGTCGTCTTGTTGTTCAAGTTGACAAAGTTGTTCCGCCCCCTAACTGGAACAATAATACATATGACAAAAAAGTGACACCAAAAGATCCTTCTTCAAGATACCTAAATATATTTTCAAGAGCGAATAAGCATTAGTACATCAATCGCATTGCAGTGGAACAACATTTAAGTACAATTCGCCATAGCTTATTACAATGCACATGTGTTTTCTACGCGGGGACTTTGACAAACTAATGTTGAAGAGCATTATAGGTATTTGTCATTGATTACTAATCTAGTATAGGTACCTGCCGCTTTCACCTTGGCCGAGTCATAATAAGTGGAACTAACACCTTAAACCTTGTAGAAAAATGTTACGATAACAACAAAACTTTTTGACACTTCAGCTTTTTTAAAGACAATTTTTGAGAACAATATTCAAAAAAATATTGTAACAGGTATTTTATTCAGACAACTCTTAGTTATTACATGACATGCTGATAAGTAGAGTATTTAGATTAATATGTAAAAGTGACAATGTTCATATACCTCTGTTGCTGACCGTACCTGAAAGACTAAGTTTAGTTTTCTTTTCAGCGATTAGGCTATGTAGGCAGGCAATTCAAAGTGCACACAGAACCAGACATTAACTAAAACCTTTCAGTAACAGTAATCATGTCTTCGGAAAACTTTTCGCGAAGAAAACGTTTACAACAGAAGGATCGATAACATGTAGTTTCCTTAATTTTATTTAAAAAAATCTCTTAAATGCCTTTAAATTAGTACAGGGGTTGGTAGTCATTTTGAGGCACCGGGTCATCCCGAAAAGAGTACCTGCATCTAAACTATCAACCTATAGGACGGTCAGGGTTTCAGGGAGGGAAATCTATCCGTTACACATCGTAATAGCGATATTCCGATAGCTCATAACCTAAGGAGGTGCCATAAAGAATATGAATTAAAAATCTCGACTAATTAAAAGTTTATGCAACAACGCGAAATTTCACGGGTATTCTGGTTAGACAACAATTTATTAAACTATCATTATTTTACCAACAAGATAACTCGTGACTAGAACTTAAAACTTATTATAAGAAAATGCAAGTCATTCCCTTTGGCCTATTTGCTAGTCTCGGTTTGACGTATCCATTGGTAGTAACAGAATACCAATGACGATTATACATATCTGTTGGATGTGAACACAGCGCAGCGGTCGCCGTGTCATCAGATGTCTCCTGTGCCATTTAAAGCCTATTGCGGTGGCTTTACACTATTGTTGATTCGAATATTGAAATTGAATATTATAAGCCATGTAAAACAGCTGTACAGTAGCCGTAGTATAGTTTTGTATGTATGTATGTGGGTCATCAAAATTTTTAATAACGCGACCTCGTGAGTTCTTCGTCAAAATGATGATAACTGCTTGAATCAAGTACCAAAACTGAATTAAAACTGGATATGCTATCTCATCCTCACTAATCGACCTACCCGTGAGCTTGATGAAGCTCAGCCAATCGAACAGGCCGGCTTTCGCAGCAGATATTCGACCATCGACTATATCCACACGGTAAAGCAACTGATGGACAAGTGGCAAGAGTTTAACCGGCCCCTGTGCATGGCTTTCGTCGATTACGAGAAGGCCTTCGACAGTGTCGAGAATTGGACCGTGTTCCTCGCTCTCCATCGCATCGACATCAATTCTCGTTAAGTACGTAGATGTGCTCCGGGAACTTATATACTTCGGCCACTCCGCAGGTCCGCATGCTTACCCTATCTAAACCCGTACCGATCAAGTGGGGAGTGAAACAGGGCGACACCATTTCACCGAAACTTTTTACAGCAGCTACGAAAGTTTTCGAAATCGGAAAACGAGTTATGAAACTCAATTGGAGTTTGGCAGGACACCTGGGAAGGCGCCGTGATTACAGGTGGAGTAAACCAGTAAGCGATTGGCGTTCAAGGACTTGAAGATGAAGTGTTGGTTGTCCGGCGGTGTGTTGGGCGGACGACATTGATACCGTCTCGACTAGAACCTGGATGAAGCTGGCACAGGAGCGCGGGGATTGACACAAGAATGGCCTACATATGCTTAGCTGTGGATGAAGTCGGGCTGTGATGCTATCAGTAGAAAAAGCGTTTTTAATTATGAGTCCCTACCTAAAATCTCTATAAAATTCAAAGCCTAACTTTAAACAAAGTTATTTTCAGTAAACCGTACACTTAGCTTCTGACGTTTCATCAGTGCCCATGTAGGTTTATGTGATTTTTTTTTTTTTTTTTTTTATAATCATGGTTTATTCCAGAAATCCCCACCAACAAATCCCCACCAGTGGGGATGCATCCTGATCGTACCCATTTTTCCAATTTTAATCACTGCAAGCGTGCTCTGTTGGCGTATTCAGACATGAGATATCTTGAGATATCTCTAACATGAGATATCTTTTTTATTTATTTTGTTTTCTCAAATCTAATTTATGTCAAATCAATATTAATTTTTTTTTACGTTCCTACGTAACTACCCAACTTTCAGGAAACAAAGTAGTACCTTTATGAAGCCACTCTTGCATTAGTTTGCAGGACTGTCGGACGTTTATCTGAATAACTGAATAAAATGTTCGGGAGGATGTGAAATACTATTTACAAAGCGCACACAATTCGATACTGAAATATTTCACTATCTCTTTAAATAAAAATGAAATGCTGTTCGTTGGTAAGCACACCACTTGTGAACGACTGGACCAATTTGGCAAATTTTTGTTTTAAAATATTCGTAATAGCCCGAATCAGGTTTATATCGGAATAAAAATTAGCAGAGTTTCCCCGAAAATTTTCGAATCCGGGAAAATCCGATCGTCCGTCGTTTTTCTATGGGATTGTTGTATGAATTATTGTTTGAACAGGAGTCTGCCGGGTCAGCTAGTTAGAGATAACTAGACTCCATGAGAAAATTTACGAAAATAAATTTCGTATATTGAATTTTGTTTTTGACAAAATTGTGGTACGGAAATTGTGTGCATTTCGACGGCGCGGCCTCTACGATATTAAAGAAAAAACACAACCAAACAAAATAAATAATGACTAAATACTGATTTATTTAATAAACAGTAACGACCTCTTAAGATAACTATCGACCAATCCGATGGTATAGAAGTTTATTCATACAGGCCTTGATTATGGAATTCATAAATAAAATGCAGTTTCTTCCCTTGGTGCACAAAACTCATACATTTTGTTATTTATATGTTATTTTTGGTTCATTCCTTGATGTAGGCAGGTAAAATCAAATTAGGTACTCGAGTCACAAACAAGGAAATGTTTTTTTTTCTCCTGTCAGCTCAAGTTTAAGCTTTTAATACCCGTCGGTCCATTCTATAAAAATATCAACGTGAAAACCGAGGTGAAATGAGCTTGAAGTGAGCTGTCATTCCACCTGATGCTAGGGATTGATAGATACTATCAAATTCACTGTTCTACTAATACACTTCACCGAAGTCTTCACGGTAAAAAATTACAGAATAGATCGGCAGTAATTCATGTCGTGATTTGAAGAGCAGTGGTGGCCCAGTGGTGACTTACGAATTTGTAGGTCGTAGGTTCGAACTGTTCTCAAAACGACGAAGGAAAACATCGTGAGGAAAGCGACATATCCTAGAAAAAATAATCGAAACAAAAACATGTGACATCCACCAACCCGCACTGGGCCCGCGCGCTGGAGTACGGTCCACTCCCTCTCACTCACAGGGCGGAGGCCTGTGTCGAAGCAGTGCCCCACATTATGGGCTGATTATGCTTATTTTTTATTTATTTTGTGTTTCAGCACCTAATAAATTCTGGCCGTAATTCCAGTGCCAGCAAACACTGGCTCAGCGGCTATTAAAACCGTATTCATTTGTGAAGTTTTTGAGATAAATCAATATTCATTTACCCTGCCGTGCCGGACACGTTAATTAAATCCAACCCTTTGTACAGAGACAGATTAAATTCTACTCTGCACACGGCTTTGTTTACGTTTAAATTGTTGTGAAACAAATGAAAATGCAGGCGCTTACCGTGTGACCAATGTTCGGATGTACTGATTAACAAAAGACTGCGCTAGGGAGCAACCAGACTGAGGTCAATTTCCTAACTTCGACCGTCGGCGTCGAGTCAGAATGTGCCACCTCATGCTACAAATGTCTCAAAATATGTCGCAATTTTGTCGATGAACCGCAGTCTGTAGCACAAACGTGTGCAGTAAACGTAACGTTATTTCATTCGATTTTTTAATAGAAAAAAAAACTATCTAACAGAATTTTGGTTAAAATATAAAATTTGCAACAAGCACAATAAGTATCACCCATAGACATGAATAAAGTCACCTCAACAACAACAACAACAACTTAAAACAACAACAACGTCAACTTATTAAACATTGTGTTCAAAACGAGTATTTTCAATTTTAAAATCATTTGAATTTACGTTTGGTTCACGTCGAGCGCCAGGTAGCGCCCTCTCATGGAACTGTTCATATTTCGTCATATTTCCAGCCTTTGACCACTACATTTGCACCGACCGGATCTCGAACCTTTGACGAAAGTTCCACGCATTCAGCCTTAGAAAGTTTTTGTTTAAATAAGGAATACTGCGAATTTTACTCCGAGAGGGTAGTCAATGTTTGCAGCGTCGAATATTAAAGTAGGAGTCGCAGTCACCGGTTTCAGTTCGTATTGTTTGTGGTCGTTTAAAGCACACCAAGTTACTTTATATCATAAACTAGCTGCCCCGACGTTGTGTTGTCCAAATTTTAATCCAAGGGAAAATCACCTTCAATTTTTTCCAATTTTCGGGCAGCTTTTCCAACTTTTTCTTTCCCTAAAAAACTTATGCGGTCTATTATAAACCAAAAAAAAAACAAATTGGACAAGCTGTTCTCAAGTGATGCGTTTACCAACCAGCAGCATTTAGTGTTATGACCGCCCGTTGACATTGTGTCACCCTATGTAATTTTTTTATCTGTTTAAATGGTGCACATGATAAAGAGTATTTATTATATTCTATTTTATTTCATTTTTATTTGACTAAATAAGCTACTTTTAATCAAAATATAACTATGGGTAAGAAGCTCACAGTACAATTAAGTAAGTTAGAATAAAATCTAGGTGCGCCCACCCTCTTCGATGAAAAGTGTGTCATAAAAAGATAAGCATAATTATTATAAAATATATATGATAAAAAAGACGTTCGTAAGGTTTTCCTTATAAATGTACAGTCAACAGCACATTGATAACACGTGCACTAGGAAAACCGGCCTTACTGCCACGTTATAAAGGCGCTGTCGCTGTCAAATGGTTACCACTGGTGTGCGGTTGACTGTACCGTCATAAAATCATGGATGGTGGATCCATGTAGTATGAAACTTATACTACAAATACGAGGTACACAACTACGAGAGTCCTGCAAATAAGAATCACCCTTTCGTTACGTTTTAATACTTACATCAAAAATATACTCTTATTAAAAGCAGGAAGTAAACTTTAAATAATCTCTGGTCTTTTTCAAGTGTCTTGTTGAAGTATTGTTTAACTACAAGCACAGTGCACTAAATCTCTGGAACCACAATTAATCTGTTTTCACTCGTAATAATTTTCGAGTAATTTAAAACTCGATGGTTATTGTTTCTTTTCTAAAGCAATAATAAAATTATATAAAACATTTCCACACAACTTTCGGGTATCCAGGAGAATTAATAAATCTTTATAACGCGAGTATCATGAATAAAACTGCGATAAGTAAATGTCCCTTCAAAATCATAATTCATTTTATGTGGAAAATAACACTTGTATACAAATAAATACTCCTGACACGTGTATGAGTGTCAGAGGCTATGTGTAATAGTAAACACTTCTATTTATAATCTTCCTACTAGGTTCAACTGAACACAAAGACAGCCTCTCATCTCAGATGCTATCTACACATGTCGCTGCATACTACACAAATCCTACTACAGCAGGTCGAAGATCATTCACTGAGAATTATCACAATATGTATTCCACACACTCCATTATCAAGGTGTTTCGTTCACGGACAAACAGACAAGGAAGCACTTAAACCGTATCAATACCGTAACTCGACCATACCACTGTGTTTACGTATCCACGTAACTGTCTTATGGCCATGTTAGCAATAGTTTGTACAGCCCACTGGCCGCCTCTTACAGAACGCTGAACGAAACTCTCATAATGTAACCACACAAGTACATATGCAACAATACTGGGTATATCTTAGACACGTGTTTACAACGACTGCAATGATACAACACTGTTCTATTTTCCACCAGTGACTTGTGAGACTTTCTTCACTGGCAGTGGGTTCTTTTTACCTCACTGCACGCTCGCAAGCACGTGTATAGGTACGAATCTGGGTCAATTAACACAATAATATGCAGATAGTTGTGCTATTATAAAATTCAACCCTCATGTGAGTTCCGATAATTGAAAAGGTTTGTCCAATTAGTATGGCCCAATTGACTATTATTGTAAAACAATGTAAGGACACTGGTAATACATGATGGAGAGGGTGATCTATCACGTGTTAATTTATTGTTTATCGTAATAAATCTATTTTAAAAGTAGCCGTTATGGTCCGGGCACCGACGACGATCAATGCGTTCAATCTCACATGTAAAGTCTTCCTTTTCGAAGTAAAATATCGTGAGAAAAGCTGGACTTAAGTTCTTGATATTGCCAATACGCAGTGAGCAAGCAACTGCGCTTCCTAGAAGTTTCCTGAAATCCATGAGTGACCATGTTCGCTTCTACATTGAACATATTATGCTAAATCGAAATAGAAGCTAAAAAAAAATTCATTATACGTACCTACTGTTTGTCCCCCTGTTCATCCTTAGGGTGACGGATACCTTAAAAGTTACCAGCTCCCGATTTCAATGGGACAGTCGCTTTATAATTGTTTGTAATAAAAATAATACGTGTTTTACGAATTTAAACCTTATTAGTTCCTAACCGTGTCCAACTCACAGGTGTCAGGAACACATTCTGTCATTCAATAGGTGACTACGCTAGTTTTAATATTTAATTTATATATATTTGTAATCAAGTTAACGAAAACGGCTCTAACGATTTTGATGAAAGTTATACCTACCTATATGGGTTTATTGGAGCGAAAAATCGATCTAGCTAGGTCTCATATCTGGGCAAATTCGTTTTCTCCGTATTTTTACCTGACCAGAGCTCGGTCACCCAAAGTTTAGAACAAGATGGCTACCTTAAAATAATGACATGGCAGCATGGAATTCGTAAGTACCTAAAAGTAAGTATTAAATGAGCATTCGCTATTTTCACCAGAACAGAGCTCGGTCGCCCACGTAGGTACTACATCTATGATATGAGTATAGTAGCATACAGCAGTACACATGAGTTGAGCAGTGCAACATATTTCTTGAATACTTTCATGCAAAGATTAGAGAGTGACAGCATAGAATAGGAAATCGTATACCTATGTGGCGGCATAACCTTTTGACAATAACGTTTGAAAGGACTTTTCTCTCACTTCGTGCTTTGTCAAATAACTTGTTGACGCCATGTTTTTTCTATACATCAACTCGCAAATTTACTTGCAATTCATAAGAATTTAAATGATTTAGCTTTTTTTTATTGTTATTCTCAGACATACATTATTTGTTGTTTAAAAAAAAATATTTGCCAATGTTACCAGTTTGATGGCGAGAAGGCCTTGTACAAACAAATAATCTAGTAAAAACTAACCTTAAAACTACAAATTTCACTCAAGCTGATATCAGGCAGCCTGCGATAGGCTGAGTTGAGGCACGGAAGAATGCGGACGAGTCGCGGACACCGGAACCTGACAGATTCTAAGTACGTATCAAAGTCAGACAATAAGTACCTAGCGAGCCTATGTTTATTTACGTAAGTATTTTGTTATCCTACATCCACGCAAACGGAGTCGTGGGCATGGTACTCCCTTTCTTCTCTTAAAATTGTTTGTCCGAAAATCATTATCCATAAATGATTTTCGGACAAACAATTTTAAGAGTCCATAACACGTTAGCTATAAACTTCAGTAACCATAGTGTTCAAAAATTCGAAATTTTGTTTTACATATTATCTTTGCTTATAAAACTATTCTGTCATAATATCGAGTACTATAATAATTGAATCTCCTAATTTTGCATGAAATAAAGTCATATGTCCTAAGTATTGTATAATAATGTAGGTAATGTGTATTATTCCGAATGTTCATATGTAATAAAATTGTTAAACCTAAAAAAAAAAATGGTTTTAGTGACAGGAACGAATCGCTGTAAATCCGACTGTACGCAGTTTTATCTGCCCTACCCCTAGAGTGTACATGGGACCGCCAGAGCCTCGCAGCGCCGGAGCCGTGACAGAAACCATGCCTGGTGCATGCTCGCTTGCATGCTTGCTGCATGCATGGTGTATGCTTGTTTGCATGCTTCTTACAGGGAAATAAAAACAAAAACGTATTTATCCTGCTACTTCAAACAGAACTACACAACAAGTGAACTATCTCCTCGCGCACATGTGGGAGTTGCGCGAGGAGGCGAAACGCCGGGGCGTAACTCCGCTGCCGCGAGAAATCGCGGCACAGCGGACAGAGCTCCGGCGGGATCTCATGGCGGCATGGAGAGTGCGATTGTCGCAACCCAGCGCTGGGCACGCCACAATTGTGGCGATAAGTCCCCTCTTTGAGGAGTGGCTAGAGAGGCGCCACGGCGTCCTCACCTTCCGCCTGACACAGGTCCTCACCGGACATGGTTGTTTCGGGAGGTTCCTGTTCAGGATAAAGCGGGAGGAAACGCCCGGGTGTCACCACTGTGTGGATCGCCCGGAGGACACGGTGGAGCATACGGTGGAGGTCTGCCCAGCTTGGGCGGAGCACCGCCGTGTCCTCACGGAGGCGATCGGCGGCGGCGATCTCTCGCGTCCGGCCCTGGTTCAGGCCATGGTCCGGAGCGAGAGTGCATGGGAGGCCGTCACCTCCTTCTGCGAAGCAGTAATGCTCGCGAAGGAGGAGGCGGAGCGCGTGAGGGAGAGGCAAAATGCGCCCCCTCGCGCCCCTAGTCGCCGCAGGAGACGCCCCGGGCGTCGGGAGTCGCGAGCCGACTTCCGGCCACCGTAGGCGCGGGCTTGCGGACGGTGAGCAATGGGTAGCTCGCCGTCCGATAGGGACCAGGCCCGGGTCGACGGCGCGTTGTGTTCCACGCGCGCCTCAAAGAGATGTCAGCACCAACTGACGGGGTCCGGAAGGGCCAATGCCTGCCGGGGTCGCGGGTTTGTCTGAAAGGGATATCGCGACCTCGGCACACAGGCAACGGAAGGAACACGGGTGGGTTTTAGTCAGTAAAAGTCTGACACGCCCTCCCGCTCCACCCAGAGCGGGAGAAGTTATTTGATAATTTCCCATCCAAAAAAAAAAAAAAAAAAAAAGTGAACTATCTCAAAACAAGTCGGTAGAAGAAAAAATATTGCCCGCTGTCATATAGCTAACTCGTATCTACGTAATGCCTGAGAGAAATTCATAGATAGTTCTTTAAATAGTGTAATTAGCTTCGATCGTTCTATCTAAATATATAAATAAATAGCAAAACTTTTGTAATACAAATTTGTTTTAAGAAAATATTAAGACAAATAAATAATTTGAATTTAGGACTTTTAACTTTTATTGAAAATGGTTTTAAGTCTTTTGTATATTATTGACCGTAATATTTATGACAACCAAATTTAGGGCATATTGTATTTAGGGATTTCAATTTTAAGGCATTTAGGGCAAGTTATCATTCGGACAAATGATGATTAGGACCAAAAAAAAATGGCTCTTCAGATTATGGATAAAAAAGTTAGGGAACACAATAGAAAACCCGCAGGCATAGATAGTTATTATATTAAAGATCGTTTAGCACAGCGATGCTAGTAGGTACTCTGGTAGTAGATAGTTATCTTCAAATTACTTATGTCTTTTCATTGTTGCGCATCCTAGGAAACAAATTTAATAATAGTAGAGGAGTAAAGATCAATGTTTTCTTTTGTAATCATTTATAAATAAGTATACCCGTATTTTGCATGTCGGTTTTCCGTTTTATATGCTACTAGCGACCCGGCCCTGATATACACAGTTTTTACGACTGGATAAAACATAAATTTCTTTGACTAAGACTTCAACCTTCTGGAATAAATTCTCTCAATGAATTGCCTACTCAAGCATGCATATCCGGTATAGCTCGCAAATCGTTCCATATCCTAAGGGCACGTCTTCCTTACCATTACCGCGCACCCCCTGGTCTACTCCTTGATACGAAATGGCCTCTGCAACCCCATGCAACATGAAGCTCCATAGGCTAATGCAAATCCTGGGGTTCATTCGATTTATCGAGTCTGGTTAAACCACGCTGGGATCGAAGCATTTCATTCATTCATTCAATGATGGTGGAAACCGCAACAAAACCCGTTGCATAGTTTAGAAGAACCACGCATGTATATAGAAGAAGCAATATTGTATAGCTTAAGCCGAATTTACATTCCGAAACTAATTGTAGTGTGTAATCTTAACTTCCTAATCCTAACTAATATTATAAATTAATGCGAAAGAGAGTTAGTTTGTTTGTTACGCTTTCACGCTAAAATAGCTGAACGAATTTGGATAAAATTTGGCACATGGGTATAGACCATGACCTGGAGAAGGACATAGGATACCTTTTATCCTGATATTCCCTCGGAATCGAGACTTATGCGGGTGAAACCGCGGGCGCAGCTAGTAATTATCTTTTTACCTAAGTTATCTATGTTTGTGCAACTAGTTTTTTATTGTACTTTTTGCGGTAGTCAACAATGTCCAGTTAATGCCAGATGAAGTGCTCAAACTAATTAAACAATTTCTCATTTGCCACCGCTAGTTCAAAATGACCTGCCCAGTCTAACTCTGGATGTGAACGAACAATGAGATAAACTGGTACCTAACACATGGGTGTAATTTCAGTGTGATCAATATACGTCATAACTTCCTGTCATAAACGCACCTCCTTTAGGACAGGAAGTTATATTACTGCATAAATGTACTTGTACTTGTACGTATGTAAGGTACGTCCCTCAAACCTACGCCTACCTTCCAATCAGACCCCAATCTATCTGTAATGACAATTAACTGTCCTATCGTATGAGCTGGTAACAATGTTACTGTCTGTATACGTATGTTTGGGAACCACTAATTCGCGTTTCCATCAACGGTCGAACAAGTTTCAATCAATCTGTAAACACTTTCCATTCATTTCAATTAGAGATAAATAATCATGTAAATCTATATTTATGAGCACATCTATCTATACTAATATTAAGAGTTGTGCGCTAAGGTAGCCTCAAATATCATGATTTCATGAAATACTCATTCAATAGGATTACATGAACTTAGAGAGTTGTGTTGATCATTTTATGATTATAATTCTATAAATAAACGTTTTATACGGCCGCGAATCATATTTAGATCAACATATAACATGATACTGACCTGAAAATTGCAAAAAACGTAAGAAAATTTGAATTTCGCGGGCTACCTTAACGCTTTCGCCTTAAAGCTGATGAGTTTTTTTATTTTTTTTTTATCGCGATATCTCTGGAACTACCATTCGAATTTTAAAATTTCTTCGTGCATTTGACAGCCCAATTCTTGAGGATGGTTAGAGGACGCTACGACTGTTAGGAGACGAGCAAAAAGAAAAAAAAATGAGAAAGAACGCTAAGCGAAATCGAAGTAATAGCGCGGGCGGGCGATGCGTCGCGACGCGGTGTATCGGGGATCGAGGGAGTGTTATAAAAATGTGGCTGTTATTTTAGTATATTGTGTATCTTACGACTTCCACGTGAACGAATTCGCGGGCAGAAGCTAGTATTCAATACATAGGTAATATTGTGTTTAGATAAACATACAATCGTACCTATAATATTAAATTAGGGCTGTGCAATCTCGCCTGACATTTGGCACGTTCATAGAGTTTCGTAATTATTGGAGGCTTAGTTCTTAGTGAGCTAACTGAGCGCACTGGGTGCGGTGGTTGACTCATCTAGTACTGTATTGTTTACTTCACTATTGGCTACGATAGTTTTGATATTTTATGGGTGAATAACTATGATTGTTTTGTTTAAATAATGTATCTACCTTGCCTTTTCTAGCTAGGAACTTTCTGTTTTATCTATTTTTTTTTTTTTAATCTAATGACTCGTATGAATATCATTGGCTATAAGAGTAGGGGAAGACCAAAGAAACAATGGACCATCCATCTCAGTTAGTCACTTCTTAGCTAAAGCATATGGCTAAGAAGTGACAAAACGAGATGATGACTAATAGAGTAGAATGGAAGAAGTTGGCAGACATGTTGTGCTGACCCCAAATGAATTGGGATATCGAACTTTTTATCCGGCTTCCATACTTCTGTCGACCCCTCACAAACTCACATGCACGTAGGTCTATGTTTTTGTACGCCAACCGGCCCAAACGATTTACCCCTTCTTCAAAAACAAAGACCACCCATCCATGTAGTAACCGCGGTAAGCCTAGAATGTTGTTATGTCTGAAACGTAACAATTCGTGCAGAGAAGCGGTTTCTAGCTCTGTGAAGCGTTCCCGGCGACAATGCTGCAGTTGTTTAAAGTGCTGCCTGCGTACCTGACTGCATTCGAGGAAAATCTATAAATAAAATGTCGCATTTTATTGAACTTTTTGAATAAGTTTTAGAATTGTGATAAAAGGTTATCCACGAGAGAAGAGAATTACCTACTGTGTAAGTGTGCTTCCAGCCTTTGCTGGCTAATTTGCTGAGTGCCTGAATAAAAAAAAAGACTTAGTTGTAAAATATGATTAGTTTCGAATGTCACGTCAAGTCTGATTTTTCAATTTATTGTTGTAGTACCCCACACAAATTCATGTAACACATACTTACTATGTGAAGATCAGATAACAACGTCATCGATGTAGAATTATAGACGAACTGGATAAAAACCTATTATTGAAGCTAATTCGAAAACTACACGAGCATAATTGATGAAATTATGCGATTTCAGGCTTGGTCCCATAGCAGAAGTGGTTCATAATGATGAACCCTTTTTAGGTTTTCAGTTATTTCAATGACCTTAAATCTCGTATGTTAAATATGGCTAGAAATTATTGAAAAATATTGAATGTGCAACTACTTTATTTACCGTAGAACAATAATAATTTGTACTAATGGATCCACACAGGCTATCCATCACGTCTGCCCTTGCACATTACAATAACACTACCTTTGTCCATTACAATTACCGGTACAGTGGTGCTTGCATGGGATCCGCTGTCGTTCAAAATAATTAGAAATAGTTGAAAAGCAAGAAAATTATTGGAAATCGTTGACAAGCTAGTGAAGATGGGATAGGGAACCTATTGACCTTTTTTTAATGAGTTACTCTAGTAAACTAGTTATGTCTATGGTTCCCTAGAAGAGCGGTTCCATCATATTGAAACGGATGTCATGAAAATCGGATATTTTCACCAGTATTTGACATTAATGTCTCAAAAAATGCTCTGTATTTGGACAGCCGATAATGTGTGACCGTTCACCGCTTTGTTAGGGAAACAAAGCTTTAGGGCTGATTTTACCAATGTCAGATATATTTTATCCGTAGAATAAAATTGAAGTCTGACACTCTGTCTGTATAGAATTTTTTTCAAAAATTTATTTCGCATGTTGAAAGTCTTAAATTCTTATGAATTGTGTTTTTTTGTGTAGACTAAACTTTAGACTGGGCGAATTCGAAGAAACCTTTAGAGTCTAAAGGTCGCCCTTAAAAACACAGACGGTTGAGTACTAATCCTTGTTAGTCGTTGGATAAAATATGGATGAGATAGAGAGATTGCACTATCTGCAAGATTATCATTTTCCAATTGAAGGGCGAAGCCCTTGATCTTTGTGTAGGTGATTTAAGTGTTTTGAACAACTAAAGACTTTAAAATATTAAGTATTATTATTTAATAGGTACCACTATAGATAAGTATGTCTATAGATTGAAGTAATTTTCTTAGATTGCATGTTTACGTTATTAAATCATCTCATACAGACGTACGCAACCCAGTGGAAGGATATTTATATGTATAAGTACGATAATAATTAGGCACACCCAGATAAACGAGGAAGTCGTGTGGGAAGTTTGCATAAGATACACTGTTCGCGGTCCTCGGGTCGTGGGTACAAACCTGGTGCTCGTCTGATACACATCGATACTTCCGGTGAAAGAAACCAGAAACTTTATATCTAATAATTCAACAAGTTGCCTCGTTTAATTCTAACGAATCATTAAGCATTGCCCTGATTTTCCGCTCTAGAGGACGCACCCTGCGTTAGTTTTTACTTTTTCATAAAATCAAAATCAAAGTTATCTTCAAACTACGCTGAGAATCAGCAATTTTGAGCGTCAAAATTACATAAGACAAGTGCCCCAAAATTGTGCTTTAGCTGGGAAGAAGTGGCGCAATAAACTGTCCAGCAGCACAGCTGTCTGTTAAGTTACTAGAACATTACGAAACACAACATATAAGTGACCTAGCTCCTTTTATGGGGCGTCCAGCAGGCACACAGGTTTGAGGAAGCATCAAAATCTGGAAACTGTTCCTATTGTTATAAATTTCCTACCATTTGTCTAAAAATATACGAAATCGGCCAAAAACAAAATCAGCTGTTCCCTACATTAACGAGCTATGCGAACATAAATGTATGGAACAGCTGATTTTTTTTCGCGATTTCTGGGTTGGCCCCATAGTGAAAGTTGTTCATAATGATGAGTACAATGACCCCTTAAGAGGATGCAAACGAATTAAATTTCACATTGTATACGTATTATACAAATTAACCTCCTTATAAAAAAAAATGTTAATGGTGGTGAACAGACAGACATGAAGAGCGACATTGTTTTATACTATAGATAGATAGACAGATAATGTATAACAAACTATAGTCCCAACAAGCAAACAATTGCAAACTCATTCAATTATCATAATAGGATTCATATTAGAATTCTTTCATGATTCGCAATCAATTCTGTTTGTTATCACACACATCTGTATCACGGAGCAAAGTGACGTCATGCGAGGAATTTAATATCCTACAGGCTACGGCTATTGAATTCCTTCATTTCATGGAGGCATCTGTGTCCGGATGGCAGCCTAGCTCCGCTCCGTGGAGACGCTGCGGCCTAAGGCTGCCTGTCCACTGGAGCGGAGAAGCGAGAAGAGGAGCGGAGCTGTGCCGATGTTAACCGATATAATCTAAATTCTGAAGCGGAATTTATATTCTATTAATTAATATTCACATCTCCGCTCCTCTTCTCTCTTCTTCGCTCCAGTGGACAGGCAGGCTAAACGTCTGGCCACACTTAACTCAACCGCGCGGGATACAGGACGAAATTCACTCGATTGTGTCGACTAAATTGTTTGGAGGTATTCAAACTGGAAGAATAGTGGCGTAACTTCCTAATTATTAAAATATTCTAATCAACGCAGAGTCGCGTCCCGCTTCACGCGCGAGATTCACTTCAATTTGGCCAGAACTTTTAATAGCTTGCTAACTACATATCTGGGCCGAAGTTTACTTTGCAATAATTGTTTTTACAAACCTTTATTCTACTTGAGTGAGAGATTTTTTGGGTCAAATCTTGTAAGTAAATCTTTATTTTACTTTAAACTTATGTTGTAAGTCAAAGTGTGCGTGTCTAAATACAGATATAACATCACGCCTGTATAGGGTTGTCAGGTGTCCGGCTTTTTACAATCGTGTCCGGCCAAATATATACAAGTTTTGTTAGGCTGTTTAACCAAAAGATGCCGAACGAAAACGCGCGAGCGACTCACGCGGACACACATGACTCGCGATGGTAACAAAAAATTATTGATGTGATTCAAATAACATATAGTTTAGAATAGAGGAAGTCTCAAATGAATAACAGTCATAAATACACAAATAAAAGTTTAATTTTTATGAACCTGTCTCAGGCTTTCAAGGCAAAATGTCCGGCTAAATATGAATCTGTGTCCGGCTTTTCTATTTTTGGTCCTGGCAATCCTACGCCTGTATTCCCGCAGGGGCGGGCAGATGTGTATTGTACAAACACAATTCATCAGTTAATTTTTAGGTCCCTTGTAGTAGGAAGCGAGCCACCAGTCCGGCGCAGATCGAGACTTCGGGCTACTAAACCTATGGTTACATATTATCCTATCCTGTCCTCGCACTCTCTCGCGCTCAACTCTCTCTTGCATGCTTAACCTGACTGTGATGTGTTCGCGGACGAATGGAACACGATCATGTCAGTATGTCTGGAGTTCTATGAGGTGAGTGTATGAATGTTTTGTCTAATTTTATCTTTAGCTAATGTATTTGGCTGATTGCTGTTATGTTAAAGTAAAAAGTAAAAGGTTTTACACGATAGGTAAAATAAAGCATATCATATCCATCTATTACTTCATGCTCGTTCGTTTCCACTCAGCTCACCCCGGAAGATATAAGCGTGAGAATACTAACAAACATAACTACGTAATCACACGCTTACGAGTCCCTAGCTTGAATACTTATATAATTGAACCAAACTGAGTCTGATGGAGTGGTAAAGATGATTCTGACCCCTTAACCGAAAGTGAATGTCGCGCGAATAGGCGATTATCCGATATTTTACCTGAATAATGTCATAGTCATAATGTATCGCTTAAACCGCTGGTTCTAGAAGTATGAAATTTTGCAGTCCTTTTATTAGAAAGGATTTTTGAAAACTGGATCAGACGAATCGGCAAGCGTGACCCAGGACCCCTCAGATGGACTGACGACAATAAGAAGCTAACTGGGCTGGTTTTACTTGAAACTTTTAATAAATTATGTGTCCTATTACAATGGCATGTGAGAGGAGCTTTAAAACACACATGAGAGACGATAGTAGGTAGCCTCCGTCTGTCAGACTCACGACCAACTTTATTGACAGCGTAGCTTACCTTTTTCATGCGTAATTAAATATCTATTTATTTTTGTAGGTGGTATTCTAACGGCTTGACGGATATGAATGCATGAGGTGTCTATCGACTGGTCTAGGTCGATAGGTGGTGGTGGTTAGGTATAGGCTAGGTTTAGTTTTTAAATCAAGATGATGGATTTCAGACGTCAATAACAAACATAAATATAACAATAACGAAATTGTCACTGTTAAAACAAGCTCATTTTTCAAGCGGTTTGGTGGCAGTTATTTCAAATCAATCTCAGATTGGATGCCAACAACAAGGCAGTTTACCTTTTTAGCGATCTCTTTATTATTTATATACCATTTTTATTTTATTAAACAAATGACTTCAAAATTGTTCCTTTATCTACTAAACTACACATTTAGTAATAGAATCAGGATAAAAAATATGTTTTTACTGCGAATAATAATAAAGAAGCCATAAAACTTTGATAGACTTTGCGAAAATGCATTTTACTTAGCTTAACTGTCAGTTGTTTACCAGTTTCCAAGTTGTTTACCAACACATACTTATCAATTAAACTAAGGCATTAAAAGCCGCGTCCACGTGTCTAAGAACCGCGAACAATGCAAGCTACACTATATCTAACAGCCTAGCGACGCGACGCCTGGCACGTCAAGCGAGATAGCATCATAAAGATTTTTAAAAGCTGCTAAGTAAACAGTCTACTATAATTTTACATGTCTGGGGAGGTGCTAGGATACCTATCCTAGCAGTGGTTGCTAAGCAACGACGTACAGCCTCATGGAGTCATGTCTTTATCAATGTGTTGCATAACGCTCGCGGTCACTGACCGGGAGCGCAGTACCCCGCCTCTCCCCCCCGCCACCGCCGCAGCCCGCATGGTGTCCCCAGTCCCACCATGTCGTCACCAGGCACGCTAGGTTAAGGTCGCGTCAGATGAGCCGACTTCTCGCGGCACGCGGCAAATAGATCAAGTTCAGAAAACAGCTGACGGCTTATCATGTCATACATCAAACATCAGCTGCGCATGATTACATATTTTTTTAGGATTACCTACCTAGGTCCCTAAGTTAGGTGGACGATAGGTAAGTTAGTTTAAGTAAGTCGGAGTCATAAATGATTAAGACCTGTTAGTAAGTCATAAAGTTAGTTTTTGACTTACTTACTTAGTTTTAATTTAATCTCAATAGATCATAATATTTACATGTTATATAAGCTAACATACTTAAAATAATAATATGTACAGTACCTATATAAAAAAGAGGAGAAAGAATCATGGGGCATTAAAAAAATTATCAACAGGAACAGTGACCAAAAAGAAACTCGCGGCATTGCCACGTTGTATTCGCGATGTTGATTCTTTGGCCAAAATATAGGCCAACCCTCTGGTCACGTGAAGAGTCGACCAACCGCTTTGCGATGTCTCGAAAAACAAGTGGGCACTCGGACCCCATGGCCCCAGTGTTTCCTAACTCCCAATAATATTGGAATATATTATAAATATTAATATTATGTATTTTGACTAACTTGGTCAACAACAGTGTTGTTTGTTTATTTCCACGTTGCAGTTTCAATAACATTAGCTAAATATAGGTTAAAGTTCATGTTGTTTATGAGCATCACAATTTTTTCAGTGTTTCACACAATTCAATATAAATGAAGGTATGCCGCAATGTCCCAATTGCAAAAGTTCGCAGCAAGCGGGAGGATGTGAGTTCGAACCCCATACGTTGCACTGATGTTGGCCCCACTTTCATTCGATTATTATTTCAGTATACTGTAGTGGTTTACAAAAAAAATTAGAACTAGTTATTAATATGCGAACCGCATTTAATTAATTAACATGATAATTGAATAATGAGCTTGTTGAATTAAATTATTGACTAAAACCAGATTTCATCAATTAGTCACTGCCCACTAAATAGGCATTAATCAGCTAAGTATCAAAATATACATGAAACTTTCTAATTATGTTGATTGTTTGCAAAATAAACCTACCTACTAAAATTTCAAAAAGTTAAATAAGTAGATATAATATTTCACAGTATACAAAATACTTCAGGTAGGTACGGCATAAGATTTTCTCTCACCCAGTACAACCGGTAACCGAGAAATGCGGTCGGTCTGAAGCAGCCTTTACACATTTGCAATAACTTCCGAGTTAGGAACTAAGTAATGGTTTCTATAAATGCAACTCAACAGATCCAGCTTGTAGCTAGATTGCTGAGCGCATAAACTACAACACCAGCTATACTACTATTTAATATAACTAACAATCTATTCTATTTTCTGTGATACAGTTTTTTAACTAGTAAGTACAGGATACAAGTGATTTTTTCCACTATAGTTAAGTACTGTTTTGTATTGCACAAATTTTGCTTATCCATAACTGGTGAAAAAATAAATGTAATACCGTTTTTGGAACTATAAATTATTATCTATCTATTTATATTTGTACTGTTTAATGAAGCACTGAAAGTATGAAAAACCATATGTAATGTTGTCGCTCGTCCCCTTGCCTGTCTCTTTATTTTAAAGGACCCAAGAAGACGCAAGAATCTAGACAAAAGAAGATCGTAATTTAGAAGGACATAAGACAAAAACAAAGAGTTTTCAAAAGTTCCCACGCTAATCTTCGCGTGTTGGGCGGTAGTGCGTGATTTTTCAGACAGTAATGACCGTACGCATCGAAACCAAAAACAGCCTTTGTACTTAGTTTCAGCAACATTTTCACTTTTAGACTATAGCTATAAAATAATCTTTTGGCGCGTGGTCAATATCGGAACTAACGCCGCCATCTTGGTTTTTCAATACATTTTACAAAAAAAATTGCTCAATTGTGTCGGAACAGCGCCTCCTGTCAATCGAGTCCTGTCTGTCGAGAGCCAAAAGATCCGAGAAGCGGTGTAACTTGCCTGATAAACATTTCGTCACCCAACACTAGAGAGTTTGACAGTTCTAAAAACAATAATAAGATTATTCAATAGTCATCGTCGAACAAAAAAAATCAAACGTCGCTTTTGCCATGATTCGTACCAAGTGCGATCTTTAACTTCATATCATTTCCACTGCTCAGCGTCCATATGAATTGGTGGATCGGTTTGTTTATAAAGGAGCGATGTATGGGGAATAAGTTGAGAGTGTATAAAATTTGCATTGTGGTGTAATACCTTGGTCATAAATACCTAACGGTACCCGCACGAGCGTTCGGAGCTCATTTTCGCCCACAACTTGCTTCCGCAACTTAGATCTTTGTTTTAACACGCTGTTACCTTACGATACGTATTGCGTAATGTTTCCAAATCCCAGCTGATAACTTTATGTATATTCTTACGTTAAAAGATCATCAAACTGCTTAATTTATTCATGTTTGTTTTATTGTTTCGGTAGTTACTCGCGAGTGCTACGGTTTCGTGGGTAAATACGAGGTTTTGTTTTATTTAATTTAGCTATAAATTACAAATATGTACACAATATTAGTAGCTAAAAGTATTATTAATCAACCTTACTATTTTGAATCTTAATTGCATATCAAAATCTAAATCACGAAAACCGACATTCAAAATTCTATATTAGACGGTATACCTACATTTTGGCTATATGAATAAATAAATAGTTGAATCTTAATAGAACAATGACAAAGGTATTCAAAGTAGTGGACTAAAAGCAGTTGGTCAGTAATTAATTAATTAATGATGATGTATCATCATCAGCCTACGTCCAGCTCTGGACATGCTCCTCATATACCGTTACAATTCCCGAGCACAAGGGAATATCGCCACAATCACGGCGCTCGCCCACTTACTTATACATAGCCGACAATTACCATAATCCCGATAGCAAGCTGAATATCAAAACAGTTTTTAAAACGTCAACAATGTGATCGAAACACTGAATTATATATATTACGGGTAGTTTTTTTTCAAAACTGTACATTTGGTCTGCTAACAACTAACCAGTTTCCGCTAGCTGTCTTAAAAGACATCTCTTCATAGCCTTTCATCACGTCGCTTACTTACAAGAGCTAAAAGAATTGCATCATACGAAAAGTGATAGTATTTTCCACACACTCACTTAACTTGAACATCTCCTGAAACCTATCGCATAGAACCGAACAGATGAGACTGTGTGGTAACATTCGCAACAAGTGTGACGTGCTGTCGGCGCGTACGCATGCAGCAGTAATAACATAATCACAACACACCTTGTTTCGGCGGCGGCTGCGGCGCTTGCTCTTTGCTCTCGAAGAACGTGAGCGCAAAATTGTCGCCTGTCTCTATGGTGAGGGGCGGCGATGCGCGCACGCACGTCGCGGGTCGACCGCTCCACACGTCCATATTCCGAACATGTCCGGCGTGCTTCGGCAGTCGTCGGCTCGCGTCCGCCGGCCCTCGATACGACCCGCGCACTGAGCTTTCTCGAGCTTGACTGCTTCGGAATAAGTGGACGCTGCCGGCGGCGCCCGCGCACCGCACCGCTAAACGGAGCAGTGAGAGTTTTTTTGAATTCGGTATGGTGTCTTTTTTGTAGCCACAACATAAATAAGACGTACTCACACTTGCTAGGGACTGTTTTGATCGCGATGGCAAAGCTTCACGCTCGCTGGCAGTACTAATAGATTACGAGGAGTTAATGAGCTATTTAATTATAACCCCCGATGACTACTGTCGAGTGGGTCTACAAAGGATAGAAGCCTTGCACTTAAGCTTTGAAAGACATGATATAACTTCGTAATCTTTGGTGCAGGTGTAGGTACTGAGCCAAAGTTATTAAATTGTAGACAGATTTTCGACACATTTCATAGAAGACTTCAAGTTTTCTTATCGAGACAAACATTTGCTGGTCAAAAAATTAAGCAGGATCCTGATTATCCTGATGACAACTCTTCTCACTCTGACAGCGAGGAGGCTTGCGACCCAGCAGTGGAAATGTTATATGCTGATTATGAAGAGGATGAAAGTTTGAATGGAAGTTCGTAATTTTTGCTAATGGGAAATCCCATCGGGCGCACAGCTTGTACACAGAGAATTCTGTACCTCTATCAACTCCTGGGTTTGATGCCCAAGTTTGGCCTAGTCTTACTGTTTTTTTCATTAGGAATTACTCAATAGCAGCTCGGAGAGTAGGTGATGCTGATGGCACTAGGATCACCCCCTATTACAAGAGACTCCTCTGCCTATCCCTTAGAGGAATACCGGCGTGATGTGTATCTAGCTATGGATCCTGTCTATGTATGTAGTTGGTTACGGTTACCCACCATAGTGCTGACACTACAAAGGAACTGACGCATTCCTTTGTTCGAACTCAAGCGGTACCACTAAACACCACGGGAGTAGGACCACAGATTGCGCAAACGCAAGTACAGTACTTTTACTTGCGTATGCGCAATCTGTGGTCCATTCCCGTATCTCCGATATAGTGCCAAAGACGAAACAAACTTTGCTACAGTAGAGCTTTATTTTATATCAAAGTCAAACTCGGTCTCCTGTAAAATACTAATTAATTAAAACAAATTCCAAACTTTTAATTCTTTTCCGCGCTAAGTTGGCGAAGGAAATAATTGGCTACTGTTAGAAATACTGCTTTGTCGGTATATAGTTGTCGCAAGCACGACTGGAGCGCGACGACCAGGGTTCGATTCCCTGATCGGGAAAAATGTTATTGGGTTTTCCTTTAGAAACTAACTAACTTACTAACTTTTCCAGTAACAGCCCGAAGCCTGAATTCGTGCCCGGTTGATGAGCTCGCCGCCTATTACATGGGTCTGAAACATAACTGGCGTCATTACACACCTCTGCCCAAACATCAGGCCTCTATTCTCTACAAGCGCGGTGTTATGTTATCTTTTTGGAATCTTTAGGATGACTATGCTGTTAAATTGCATTCATTGGTTCATTAACTACTTTATCGCATTTTGTATGAATCTGCAGATTTTTTTTTTGTTTTTGTAATTCAAGACAACAAAAAATCCTTACAGTAGTAGGAAACACTTAAAACGAATGACTAAAATTAGTTTTAAGTTTTCCTTCCCTTCATCCAAAAAATAATATTAAATCTTTTCATATTTTATAAGTTTTTCCCCTCGAAAGGTTGTCAATGAGTTCAAACCCAGCCTGTATATGGCTGTAACCATGTCCTCGGCGTCACTATGTCGATGGCTTGCACTTGACCGATTTCCAAAAACCGTGACTGTCACTTATTAAACATGAGTCTCCGATAAATTCAGCTGTTTATCTTTTTGTGCCATGAATCTAGTTTGAATGATTTAATTCGGGTTCCGACGGACGTAGCTCGAATGGCATACATAATGAGTTTACCTATTACATTTAAAAAGATCTGGACAAAATTGGGTGTACATAAGACTACTGTTGTAATAGAGAAAAATGACAAATAGTAGTGTGTACTAAAATTGGATTGTGGCTGAAGCAATAACAGCCGAACGGGTCGATCAATCAGGTTAAGCTACGCTTGCCGCGCGGTAGGCCCGTAGTTGGGTGACCATCTGTACATAGCTCTCCTCCGTGCCTCGGAAAGCGCTTTGAGCTGTTGGTCCCGGCTATCATTCACGGATCTTTGAAAGTCGTAACGGGCCGAAACCTGAAAGTCTAACAACCAGTCTTAACTAGTTCTTCTACAGGGAAAATACAATATTTTCCCTGTTACTGGGTTGTGGAGGTCAGGTACGTAGTCGCTCGTGGGCGCGTTCTTTGAGGCTGCGGCCAGCCCGCTGGTTGAACGCGTCCCAAAGGGTCATGGCCATCCGGATGGTCCGGGAATACCGCATGGTCTCCGGTGAGGCGGCGAGCCTCCTTGCCGGATTGCCGCCATGGGATCTGGAGGCAAGAGGCGCCACGGCGTCTTCACCTTCCGCCTGACGCAGGTCCTCACCGGACACGGTTGTTTCGGGAGTTCCTGTTCCGCATAAGGCAGAAGAAAATGCCCGGCTTGGGCTGGGCACCGCCGTGTCCTTGTGGAGGCGATCGGCGGCAGTAATCTCTCGCGTCCAGCCCTGGTTCAGGCCATGGTACGGAGCGAGAGGACGTGGGAAGATGTCACCTCCTTCTGCGAAGCAGTAATGCTCGCGAAGGAGGAGGCGGAACGCGTGAGGGAGAGGCAAATTTCACGCCCTCACGCCCCTAGCCGCTGCAGGAGACGCCCTGGTCTTCGGGAATCGCAGGCCCATTCCCGGCCACCGTAGGCGCGGGCTTGCGGACGGTGAGCAATGGGTAGCTCGCCGTCCGATAAGGACTGGGCCCGGATCGACGGCGCTTTGTGTTCCACGCGCGCCTCAAAGAGATGTCAGCACAACAGAAGGGGTCTGCTAGGACCGATGCCTGCCGGGGTTGCAGGAAAGTCCGAAAGGGATACCGTGGCCCCTGACAACGTACAGGCAACTGAAGGAACACGGGTGGATTTTAGTCAGTAAGAGTCTGACACGCACTCCACTAATAAAAAAGGTACGCAGGCGCTCCATGTAAAATACTGGTATTCAGCTGTATCCGGTTAAACTGGAAGCCGACCCCAACAACAGTTGGGAAAAGGCTAGGCAGATGATCATAATGTGTACTAAAAACACATTGACGCAGGGGCAAATATAAGGTGATTGTATCCTGCAGCAGACGAATGAAAGCTCTGATAAGAAGCTTATATGGTTACGACACACTAAGTTGCAAGTTGTGGCCACAAGCGTTACTATTGAGCATGAGGTCCTGGGTTCGATTTGCAGGTCGGTCAGTGTTATTGACTTTTTCCATCCGGAATTTCTCAGTAGGAGTCTGGAATTGTTGCGTTCGTCCAATACATAGGACTCAAACATAACTGTTGAAATATGGTGAACTTGTAGGTTAACCTCTGCCTAACCCTTTGAAGCATACAGGCGTGATGTTGTTTGTTATGAGTCGCTATTACCGGTGTGGGCTTTGGCGCTGAAACAACGTTATTTCAATAGAATTATGGTAGACTAAATATGACTGACTGAAATATTATCATTGTATTTTCTATAATAACCGTCTCTTGACCAGTCATACCCGCCTTTATACCAATCAACACACTTATAGCAAACGTCTTCGATCTTCGAATTCTCTGGTGACACATAATTTCATATTTGATTTCACATAAACCTACATGGGCACTTATAAAACGTCAGAAGCTAGGTGCACGGTTGGTCGGCAAGAAACTCCACGGTTGGTATTTTATAAATATTTGACTTTTATAATGACGAACAATTTGAAGAAGTTCTTATGTGGTTCCAAGTTCACGATCAGCACTCTATGCTGTCTGAGACAGTCGCTAAGACTTCCTTCAGCAAATTGGGTTGACGACATCAAACAAGTTATCCCGGATAGGTATGACAAGTGCAAGTCTGAGCGGGTTGTAGACATTCAAAGGACGAAGAATAATACACAGGTGTGGTCAAAATAATGTTGAAAATTTAGCTCAATTCAGCTCAATATTCTGGCAACATTTTCTAATACCTCATCGGCTTGTTGAAGACAAACCGTTAATGATGTCCCTATCATTAATGGTATTATAAGGACAATACGCATACATGCATAAACACACGCCTTCCGCCCTTGAGGGTAGATAGAACGCCACCTGATTTCTGCCCTTTTGCTTTGCTTAAGTTCCTGGCCATACACGCACGCCGGTTGCGAGTACTACGCACCAGAAATTTCTGAAGAACATCACCAATAAGGTCACTGTATGTCCTTTTAGAGCGTCCCGTCCCCCACGGCGTAGGATGAAAAAAATCGATATCGAAATGAAATTTACTCAACAAGATACCATTGCAATATATAATGTCAACAACAATATCTTTAATGTCAACCATTGTATACGAAATCGAACGGAGAAATATCTCGTTGCCCCACACTATAGTTTCTCTGGTATCGTGCTTATATTTACAAATCAAATTAAATCAAATCAAAAGTCATCTAATCAAACTAGGCTGTGAATCAGCACTTTTCGAACGTCAAAATTACATAAGACAGTCCCCCAAAACACCCACCCTTCTGGTGAAGGGTGGGTGTTTTGGGGGACTGTCTTATGTAAACCACTTCCACTTCCTAGTGCTTTAGCTGGGGAGAAGAAGTGGCGCAACAAACTTCCCAGCAGCACAGCTATCTGTCCAGTTAGAAAAACTTGATTCTATATGCAAAATAATTTACATTTCGCAACCCAAACATTAAATTAAATTATTTGCTATATGTCAGCTAGCACACGCCAAACAGACACAAATGTCACATACACATACATACCTTTACTTGGAAACCAATATTGGAAGTTATTTAACACACAACTTAACTAGGCGATGCCCTCAACTTAGCATGAACTTCAACCACATTTTCTACGTAATTAGTATTTTTTAAAGACTATCAAGGTTGTATCAAGGATTTTACATAACTTTCTAATTGGAGCAAAAACTATTTCTGTTTTTTATCCTTTAGTTTTGACTAAGGATTTGTTCGTCAGGCTTATGCTCGCAGTGTGTTGGACGATGATAGGTGTCAAGCGAAAAAATAATAAGTTAAGTATATATACGTCAAAAACTCAAATTCATGTCTCCGTTGTACATTTCATAGAAAGACTAAGAACCCCTTGCAGCTGTGGGTTCTCTCCACATAACATACCTACCTTTTACACCAATATAAATGAAGTTCACATAGCGCGATTGCATCCTCGGTAGCCATCGCGTGTTTCAAATCGTGCGTACAATAATTCAGATATAAAGCATCACTAATAAATCAAACGCAAGAGGGAGACGGAGTGTCTACAGCTTTTTGCTAAGTTGATCATGAAGTCACATCTTTCCCTCGGATTAGCTGTCATAACATCTAATAAGAGAGAATATTGTGGGCCCGTGAAGCGGCGCGTACGCAGCGCAAAAACCACTGGTTGCAATAGGGATGAGCAACTAGAGTATATTTCGATACCTCGGTGTAATCGATTGATGAGTTTTGTTATTCAAAGTCTCGTTGTTTTATTGTTTATCAACTCTGCTTTTTGTGCCTGTTCATCACTGAAGAACGACAGTCCCTCTCAAATATATCCCTGTCCCCAAGGAATTTAGAATTTAAGGATTGCCATGCAACGTGGTAATGCTGCCAGCCTTTTAGGCACTTTTCCCATTAAACAACGATGCGGACGAATTTGTTGATGCCCAATGAGTAACAAGTACCTACTATAAATATTTTCGCACGGGTCGATCGATTAGGTTAAGTACGGTTGCCGCCGTCGGTTTATGGATGGGTGACCATCCTTACATACCGAGACTCCTCCGTGTCTCGGAAAGCACGTTAAGCCGTTGGTCCGGGTATCATTCTTGGATCTTTGACAGTCGATACTGGTTATTAGAAGCCCGGAAGTCTGACAACCAAGGGGTGGCGTATTTTCCCTTTAACTGGATTGTGGAGGTCAGATAGGAAGCCGCTTCATGTAAAATATTGGTATTAAGTTGCATTCGGTTAAACTGGAAGCCGACCCCAACATACTTAGTTGGGAAAAGTCTAGCCAAATGACAGAATACAAATATTTTAATGTTAACATGTAATATATTGTATTTCAAATGACCAGCTATTGATTGGGAATAGATTCCCTGCTCTCTCACCCACGACATGTTCCTTCTGCCTACTTTTGCTTACCAACACATGATAATAATTTCAGTTACGAGTATATGCAAGAATATTTATGTCTTAACTCGAACCACAATCACACGAAAGTGCGTTGTCCAAAAATTACATTTTTGGCTATTTACATCGCAAACTAGTTGCTGATTTATACCGAAGTGATTTGGACAATGATCGAGTTTCAATCGCGCTTGACTACGGTATGTACATATGATTAGTGCAATGCTGGCATAATGAAGTAATTTCGAAAAGGCATTTTTTTTTTTAGTTTTAATCGAAATCGTGACAAACTTGTGAATGAACAGTTTTTGTAAATTAATTGTTAATCATACTGGCTACCAACTTAAATAGTCCGCTTATCATTCTTTGACAGTTGTATGAAATGGATATAACACACAAAATTGACATAGTGTGACAATTTGCTTACCAATTAATTTCCCCAACTGTATATGGAGTGTAAGTATCCATTTGTTTAATTCTTTACTGCTGCCATAAAACACAAAAAACCCGTGTACTTTGGTATTGGTAAACATGAATATTTTGGAAATCCCACCATCAGGAAGTTCTGAAGTTCTGACGGACGGAGTCAAATAGAATCGTAGTTTAAAATACTTAATTTTAAATTTAAACTACATTTTAACAGTGACTCCGTCCGTATCAGGTGTTCTGACTGAGCTTATTTAAGCTCAGTCAGAACTCCTGATACGGACCGGGACATATCCGGGACTTTACACTATGGCAGCGCTTGTGACCACCGAACCCAAAGATACAGTATAATACTAAAGGTTAAAAAAAAAAAAAAAAAAAAACATTATTCGAGTGGCAGTCTTCCAATATTTCGCAAAACACATCACTATCAGCTGAACGTTGCGACGCAGGAAGCAAACCTTTGCACGGGTCGCTGAACCAGGTATAGCTGTTAGAAACACTCCAACAAACCGATCTGCACCCTACTACCGCAACTTATAACCGAATGTCCCATGGCAAGAGAACTTGAGAGTGTTAGCATCTAATCAAACATGTTTGTGTGCAAATTTGATCGGATTTCTAACGTAATAGTGGCTGGTAAAGTCCATTTTACGTTGCAGAGGGTTGGTGGAAGGTTTTGCAAAGTAGTGCCATTAGCAGATAGGCCTGGCTGTCTCACAAGATTTGCTGATAACCGGGATTAACTCCTGAATTAGTACTCGATAGGTGCCTTCACCTCCGCCGGTTATCACGGGCTGACGAGGAAGTTTGTCGTGGCGACGAGCTTTAGGAGGATATCTAATAAATTATCGTAGTTTTATAGCGAGTCTTCTTGGTTGAACACCGCATTATACAGCAACCTCGTAGAGGCGTTAAAAACGCCCAGTTTCTTGCCTATACAAAGTATGAAGTCACGAAAACGTGTTGGACCCTCCGAATTGTGCTTGGCGGCAGGAATAGGTGTTAGTCAAACTTCCCAGAACGAACCTCTACAGAAATAGTTTGCATAGTTTTAGTTATTTTTGTGTCATAATGTATACTAATACTGTTAAGGTACAAGTCCGTAGTCGACTGCAAGTCGCAGCAGCAGGCGACGTGTCGCCGCGACACTCTGGTTTCTATGGTATTTCTATGAAATCGAATCGAATTTCTATAATGTCGCCTGTTCCTGCCTGCAGTCGGCTACGGAATTGTAACTTTACCTGGGGATATGTACCCTACATTTTCCAGTTACGTCATAAGTCCCATGTAATACTTAGCGAGGGAACCTATTCGACGCAACAAAGAAATCATCGTTCAGCCCATTTCCCAATTGATTCGGTTCAGTAGGTACTTCTCTTCAATATTTTACAAAGTTTATTTTTGTATCTAATTTGTGTAGTTCCTAGAGAAAAACGGTGAAAGAAACAATGAGCTCAATTTTAAAGAAAATAAAAGTGTCAATAAAAATATAAAAAGGTGGATTTTCGAAAACATGTAACTTATATTTTAATAGAATATGCCTTTACATCACGTTACAAAGTAAATCATGTAATAATCATAGGTCTAATGTTGCTGAAAGTTCAAAAATCACGATTGTCGAATGTCCCTAGTTTTTTCACCATTTCAGGTTTTGAGTATAACTGAACTCTTTTTAGGGTTCCGTAGTCAACAAGGAACCCTTATAGTTTTGCCATATCAGTCTGTCTATCCGCGGCTTAGCTCAGAGACTCTTAGTACTGGAATTAATTGCTATAAAGCCAGGGACAATTGTTATTTGCTAAGCAAATTGTGTACCAACTTAAATTGTCCGTATATCAAATCACTACGTTAATTTTTTGACAGTTGTATGTAATGGCTATAACAAGGCTAGTTGACGTAGGGTGTCCTCCGGCAGGAGGCGTTTGGATCCTCGATTGGGCAGAAGCCGCTTCAATGCAGCCCCAGCCCTCTGCAGTTTGGGAGCCAAACGTCGGAAGTGCTCCACGAAGTTCCACCGGCTGTCGAGGACGAGTCCCAGGTACTTCATCGTTGACTCGACACCGATGTGAACCCCTCCTGCCGTTATCCGGGAACCCGACAGTGGCGCGTTCCGAGGACCATAAAAACACATGGCCTCGGACAAGTGCAAAGCCACCTCGAGTCCCAATTGCCAGATCCTATCGACGATTGTCGCAACCCCGCGTGTCGCCAGTTCGGCCGCCGCCTCATGCGACCTCCCCTGCGCCAGGACCAGCGAGTCGTCAGCGTAGCAGACTACACTGACGCCGCTAGGGAGGTCGCCGCGCAGCACCCAGTCGTAGCCGATGTCCCACAGATGCGGCCCCAGGACCGATCCCTGTGGGACACCGCACGACATCTCTCGCCGGTTCCACTCTCCGTGGTGACCGGGGATAAGTAGGTACCTACATTACGTAGATTTAAGTTACGGATTTAAGAGTGGAGTGTCCTAATACAGACATTAACTTGCTTATTACGACACTCCTATCACTAGCTATGTAGTACAAAGCTTGTTAAAGAAAATAAACTATTTGTATTGTTTTATGGCAGCTTGAGAGGTTTCCGAAAGCTTGACTTTAACATTCTAACATAAGAAAAACAGAAATCAGAAATATCGTATCGTCTCACCATTTAAGAATTTGTAACATAAACTTGTAGATAACTCTTGAAGAGATCAAGTGACGACCCTTTGAAAGTATAGGTGTCAGAGGGTCGTCACTTGATCTCTTCAAGAGTTATCTTACTGATCGCTCACAATTTGTTACAATAGAGAATTACAAGAGTGATGAACTACCCATTCAGTATGGCGTACCCCAAGGTAGCATTTTGGGGCCCACACTCTTTCTTGTGTTCATAAACGACCTCTGCAATCTCCAAATACCAAGTGCCACAATAGTTTCTTTTGCAGACGATACTGCCATCACAATCACCGCTAACTCATGGTCGGAACTCCAAGTTACTGCACAAGACGGTTTTAATTCTGCCTTGAAGTGGCTTTCCTCTCATACTCTTACTCTCAATGCTAACAAAACTAACTTCATCACGTTTTCAATGACCAATACTTCCCAGCCAAAAACCCTAATCTCTCTAAAAGCTCATTCTTGTCCCAACCAAACCCAGTCTAATTGTCTATGTCCCACCTTATCTTCAGTAGAGCAGGTTAAATATCTTGGCATAGTCCTGGACAAAAACCTTAATTTCAAATCGCATATTAACACTCTTTCTGGTCGTGTACGAAAATTAATTTACGTTTTCAAAACCCTGCGACACGTAGCCAACTCGGTAATCATCCGTAACATGTACTTTGTCAGTCCATCCTAATATACTGTATCTCATGCTGGGGTGGTGCTGCAAAGACCATACTTAAGCCTCTGGAGGTCGCACACAGAGCTATTCTAAAAGTAGCTACGTTCAGACCAATACTCTTTCCAACTATCGAACTCTACAAATCCTGTAGCGTACTCAATGTAAGGCAACAATATTTTTTACATATAGTCCTTCTGCAACACCGACGAACTCCTTCCAAAACAATCTCTAAACGCCGCAAAGACCTTATCTGCACAGTACCACCTACACGCACAGCTTTTATAAAAAAGTTTGCCCTCTATCTTGGCCCATCACTCTACAATAAAATTAACGCAAAAATTTCGATTTACGCTTTAACAAACTTTGAATGCAAAAAGACTGTTCGCTCCTTCTTTCTAAACCTAAACTACGACGAAACCGAAGAATTCCTAAAGAGGTGATCACTAAAACACATACATGCACCACACACTACATAAACTAACAAAAAACTATCACCACACTAACAAAATACTCACCACACTATCTGAACATTTATTATTTTATATATATTTATATATCTTTTTCTTTTTTATTTTTACAAATTGCCCATTTCCTGAATTTATATTTTTAGATTTAAGGATTTTTCTTAGTTTTTAAATTTTTTTTTGTTGTTGTTGAAAACCTTATTTTTTCAGAACTTGTAGCTGTACAGACAATAATATGTAACACGTACTATTTTAAGACAACCACTTATGACGGGGATCGGAACTGTTTCTGCTAAACACAGGTTATTTTATAACCTATCTAGGAGAACAGTACGACACCCACTAACTAGATTAAGTCCTTTTGCTTGTGCTTTATTTATTACCTTGCTATGTAATCTAGTCCTGGTTGAACAATAAATTTATTATTATTAATTTATTATTATTATTATTAAACATGTAAACTTATTTGGAACTAAATAAGTAAAAAATTTACTTAAGTTCTGCATTCCGCTATTGTATGAGAAGAGTTTGGCATGAATTGCTGCTAGAAATGATTATTTCAAATACGCGCTATATCAGTTACGTGTCGGAGGCAACTTCGACTCGGAACCAACAACATAACATTTTTTATTTTACCTATTTTTTATTTAAGAACTGTACCAATGTTACACAAATAAAAAAATATTATGATTATGAAAATGCACCCTTTATCGAATCTGTCTAAATAGGTAACTATCTTAGCAGTGCTGACTGCCTCATTGGTCTAGTGGTCGCAAGCGGTACTGTTGAGTATGAGCTCCTGGATTCAATTCCCAGGTCCAAAGTGTTATTGAATTTTTTCATTAGAAATTTCTCAGCACCAACCCGGATTCTGGATTTGTGCCCGCTTGATGGCAAGAGGCTTGCCCTCTATTACATGGGACTTAAAGATCTATGTTGATAAAACTTTGTTTGATAGGACAATTAACTTACAGCGGCAGCATCGCGCCGGGTACCAGCTAGTACTTAATAATATCAAAAGTGGTTGTGAGTTTGTATGTAGGGGTTATTATTCGTAACTACTGACCCAATTCCGAAAATTCTTTGCCTAATGGGAAGCTACAGTATTGCCGAAGGTTATAATTATTTGATGTTATAACAAGAAATTTCACGACGTTGTCGCGGGCAAGAAGCTAGTGTACAACTTTTACAACTTTTCTTGGGGATGTCAACGCATCTGCGCTATGATGCCTCTGATGTTACAGTTGTCCATAAACTTTAACCATCAGGTCTCGATCTAAGACTATTAAAGAGTGTGATGCATATGACGTACACTATACGTCGATGCAGTCGAAGGTAGAAGTTCAGGGCAACCGGCAAGTTCCGTCATTATTCAAATATTAAAAAAACAACGGTCAATGTGAATAACTTGAATAATGAATACGAGAGCGACGATACTGACCATACCTTAAGCGATTTAACATCTTCACTGAACGGTTCAGTAATATATTGGCATAATATCACATTAACCCTTGCCTCTGTAGGGCCGTTCCAGACGTCTGCAGCTGAAGTGTATTCCAAAAGTGGTAGTGTCACTTTTTGACAACTCCTTAAAAATACCTAGTGCTTTTGGTTACACATTATGGCGACCCCATTCAGCCTGTAGTTACAATTTACACACGTCATCAACTTACCATCACGCCTGTAATACCGAAAAGGCTAGGCAGAGGTACCGACCTGTAGTATACCCACATTTCGCCAGTTAGTCTATGTGGTTATTAATGACATCAACCACTCGCTATGTCACCGTGACCACAAAATGTGGTCAGTATAATTACGATGGTGGGATCAGTAGTTGCGCATGCGCTGTGAGGTTGTGACTGCAGTGTGGTTGCGTATTGTCAAATAATAACGTTTAGCTTCAATTTTGTGATTGTCGTGTGATTTTGAAAAATACAGGGTGTCAGGGACATCGACGCAAAGCCTGTATATCGATGGCTATTTACGGGAGGTTACAGAATTGGTGAAACAAAACCTAACCAAAACAAAAATTAGCTAACAGACTATCAAATTGTGTGACAAAGTGAGGTGATTGTCATTATTTTAATCACCGTTAAGATGTATTTGACATTTGCTAAGCAATTTTTTGTGTTGATTGACCTCTCTGAAATCGGGTGTTAATCTGCTTATAAATAATTAAACTTCAATTTTCCAGCTTCCCGTATCGTGAATGAAGACAAGGTCATGTGTTGTTAGTTTTTGTCGCTAAATCAATATTCCTGGAATACACAAGATTGCTGAATATGGAAATTACGTAGCAAGGTAAAAGTCTTGCCCTTGAATCTGGTGTTAAGGAGAGATAACACCGGCAAATAATATTTTGTACCGAAAACAGATTAAGTACTTATAGTTTAACTATTCACTTAAAAACAGTTTTTTTTAAGAAACGGGTTTTTCAGAAAACCTTTAACATAGTTATTTATTTATTTATATTTATTTATTTATTTATAACAGCTTAAAACTATCATTACAGTTAACATATACCGGCGCTTATTGAACGGCATAGGCGTCCAATTAGCTGGCTAATTTAACCAGATGGCTGCGATATATATATATATAAATATATTCGTAATCATTCTCTCGAAAACGGCTCTAACGATTTTGATGAAAATTGCAATATAAGGTTTACGGAGGCTAAAAATCGATCTAGCTAGAACTCATTTCTGGGTTTTTTTTTCTATTTTCACTCGAGCAGAGCTCGGTCGACCTAGTACCTGGTCGAGTCTGAAATCACCAACTCGTGTTGAGCAAGCGTGGTGATCAATGCTCGTGCCTTCTCTGTATGAGAAGAGGCTTTTGTACAAGTGTGACAATAATAGGCTGGTATCATTATTATTTTATAATGTCATAATGATTTGGTTCATTATTTACTTTTTCTTATATCAAGCAAGCAAAAAAATCACAAAGAAATACTAATATATTTTATTTGTGATTTTTTTGCTTGCAATAGTCACTCACAGCATCAGATCATCAGTACCTCAGCTGAACCAACTCAGGGCCATAGTGATTTTAAAAGAAATTTATGGGGGCACGTATGTTAAAAGGTTGGGAACCCCTGTTCTAGAGCATGGCTTTTAAAACGTGGAGATACTTATCTAGATGTGATAACAGGACAGCAATTTTGTCTGAACCCTCATCTAGGTTAGACCTAAGTGGGATATCCTAGATATCTGACTGCTTTCTGAAATTGATGCCCGTTGTAGAGTATTATTCAGTTGTCGCTCTCATTAGTCTCATTAGGTGTTGATCAGTCCTGATGGGAGGTCTCACGCTATCGTCTGCTGCAACGCGAGATGTTTAGTCGACCTCGTAATAGATTTACCACCCTAAGGTTGAATTTCACTTATAATAATAATACCAGCCTATTAGTGTCCTACTGCAGGGCACAGGCCTATTCTCGTACAGAGAAGGCACGAGCATTGATCACCACGCTTGCTCGAGACGGGTTAATAATATCCATAATCATAAATCTTTATTTTTCTCAACACCATATTACATGCACTGGTTAATAAAATGCACAATCTTTAAAAGAAAAACCCTGTAGCTTTTTCCAAGAATAGGGTTATAGAAGGTAAAAATATTTTTAAAAATCCGACAGGTAGTTCCAGAGCTTAGCGCGTTCAAACAAACAAACAAAAAAACAAATAAACTCCTCAGCTTTTTATTAGTACCTATAAATAGTATAGACAGTTTCTTCAATATCCAAGATAAACTCAGAAAGTACATATGAATTTCACTAGACGAGGTCAGTTTGTCTATGTGACAGTTAAGTATATAGAGTTAGTTATGTTTTAATTTACTGGGATTTTTTGTCAAAAGTGGCAAATCAATTACGAGGACGAAGTACTTTAGACTGCAGTTATTTTTGCAACGAGGACGTAGGTATTCCGGATTGTACTGGATTTTAGAAAATAATGTCTAATTTGTCTAAAGCCACGTTTTTACTACCCTGCCGAGAGAACATTTCGTTTTGGCCAAATGTTTGCTGTGCTGCCGATGTTCGCTCAACACAGAAAACATTTGTTTTCACGGTTTTCACTACAACGAGAAAACGAACACTAGATGTAAACAAAAGCTCGTAGGTACTTGAGCAATTAGCTGGCGCTGCTGTGTTTTAATTCATGCTCAGTACATATATACGACGATCATGACGTTGATTTACTTTTGTCTAGTGCAGCGTTTGTAATCATTGGTACTTTACAAAAAAAATAGAAACAAAAAGGCTGTATTGGGTGTAAAAATGTTTAAAACAGACACATAATAAATGCCAATATATTAACGAGTGTTCATTGGTTGCGAAGTTTTTTCTTGATCCACTCCATGTTCGTGTAGATGACGTCGTTTTCACTGCATGAATGAGCATGCGACCATTCGTTCGGCGAGTCCAACCGATCATCACTGAACAATGTTTGTTCGTTCGCACAAATGTTTTCATATACCGCGCGAACAAACGCTTGCTCGCTCAGAAAACGAATTATCGCAACCGCGACTGCGCCACGTGGGGTCCTTAACCGACTTCCGACTCCCGTATTCAATAATTATTTGTATACCGGTGACTAATGATAAATTATATTTATTTCTGTAAATTGGTTTAAAAAGAACATATTTGCACGTCATTAATAAATTATGTTTTAACACGTTCAGTGCTGGGAGCACTCCTGGAGGCCTTACATATAGAATGCCGGGAGCCACCGCGAAGGGCTCATTTTAAATGTAGGTTTCTGGTCTTAGCGAATACAGCATTGTAAACCGTGAAAATAGAACCTGATGTATATTTTAACAAGATTTATTAGTTTATGCGTAGATTTTGAAATCCAAACATTTTAATAATAAAAGGTTGGAAAGTACATATAGCGACATGACCCCCTGGAAACACTATTTTATTTCGTTTTACAGTGTTTTATAACACGGTTTTAAACCTCATGCCGGTGACCGTCCGCGAGGAGGTCGTGGCTATGTAATAACTGCCGCACGGTTCGATCCATCAGGTTAAGCTACGCTTGCCGGAGTTGGTCTGTGGATGGGTGACCATCTTTACATACCGAGACTCCTCCGTGCCTCGGATAGCACGTGAAGCTGTTGACCCCGGCTGTCATTCGTGGATCATTGACAGTCGTTACGGGTCGTCAGAAGCCCGAAAGTCTGACAACCAGTCTTACTAAGGGGTAGCGTATTACCCAGTTACTGGGTGGCGGAGGTCAGATAGGCAGTCGCTCCATGTAAAATACTGGTATCCAGCTGCATCATTAGACTGGAAGCCGACCCCAATATAGTTGGGAAAAGGCTAGGCAGATTGATTACCGTTGACCGTTCGCGATGGTTAAATTTAGCGCAAACGTAATGCCGGCAACCCTCCCAGAGGTTTCACTTCCAATACCTATGTATGGCGTATGAATTAATAGAAAAGTGGGTGCAGTCGAAATTGTTAAAAGTAGATCAGAAGGTCAATTCTCGTACTTATAAATCGTTCACATTAAAATTATTTGCCATATTGACAGCTAGCACACGCCAATATACCAACAAAACAATCGAAATCTATACTCCAGCGAAAATAAAAACTCAAAACGTGAACAGAACTTAATACCGGAATCAAAGCCTCCAGGCATAAAGGGCGTGCCCGCTTACTTAAAACTAATAAAGCTGTAACTCGAAGACACTTATGATAAACTAGAACCATCGAAGTAAAAATAAATAAACAGTTAGGCAAGAATAATATATGATCAATTGTCGAGGTCGCTAGCTAACCACATATTGCAATACAACTCATAAAAAAAATTGTAATGAGTAGAATATGTCAATAACAAATGAAGATAAAATAAAAATAAATTGACATATACAGTCAAAAAATAAACAATTATATAACTCATATAACCTGTCAGTAGGTATGCTAATTCTGGAGAAATAACATAAACATTGTCTTGAATTAATCACATCGACCAACTATTATTATCGTTTAAGTAGTCGTTGATAGAATAGTATGCCTTTGAACAAAGGTTGGATTTTACTTTAGCTTTACTTTAAACGCATTAAAAAGCAAATCTAGCAAAGAAGAGGGTAGCTTGTTATAAAAGGTTATACCAAGTCCAATAAATGAGTTATGAACCTTATGAAGCCGGTGAAATGAAGCTCGTAATTGGTCCTTATTTCTGGTGTTAATATTGTGAATATGTGTTGTTAGTACACTGTTTTTAGTATATAAGTGTATATTTTGCCTAATATAAGATTTTGGCGAAGATGAATTGTGATGCCACCGTGAGAATACCAATATCTTTAAAAAGATCTCTAGAGAAACCGTGGCACCTAGCTGGTAAATTGCTCGAACAGCTCGTTTTTGAAGAACAAACATATTTTGAATGTCAGCGGCTTTGCCTCACAGCAGAATACCGTTTCGTCTATTTTAGTTATTTCCACAGCGTAATGTCCTATCATAACGCTGTGGAAATAAATAAAATAGACTAACCGAGCTGTATCATCGTCAGTATATAGTCTTACATTCCTGACAGCGTAGGCGGCTGAACTGAGCCTTCCCGCTAGGCTTGATATATGTGGGCCCCACTGAAGTTTGGCATCTACTGTTATGCCCAGAAAAACTGCCGAGTCTACAGTTTCAAGCACCTCATTATCTAAGACGATCTTGGGTCCTAGATTTCTAACATTCGGTAAGGCGAACTTTAAACATTTCATTTTCTTGGAATTGAGAACTAAGTCATTTATTGTAAACCAATCCGTAACCATTGAGAGTGCGCTGTTTACGTCGTCAAAATCTTGTCTATTCCTGTCTACTTTAAAAATAAGAGAGGTATCATCTGCAAACAGTACAAACTCACAGATAACCTTTAAAAAAAATGGTAAGGTGTAATATACACTAAGAATAAGAATGGACCCAGTATCGAGCCTTGAGGTACACCTAACTGAACTGGTAGCCTGGATGATTTCACTAATGGTGTGAAATCATCCGGGCTGCCAGTTCAGTCACATAGCGGGCGCATGTCACCTTATCGAACTGTTATTTTCATTCAAAATGTTGACAAAGACGTAGCGTAGTCGGAAAAAGGTGCACGTATAAATTAACCTTCAGATGCTCAACATATTTATTCCTTTACTGTACCGTGTGTCTTTCAAGACGGTAATATCTGGAAGATGGAAAATTTTACTTAGCCATTTACTTTGTTCATGATATGGAAATAAAACATAAATATGAACCTATAGTACCTATTCACAATAAGTGAAAATTTGAAAGCGTATGAAGATTTTTGCGGCTGTCATCATGACAACGCTTTTTGATCTGCCTTTGCTCTTGTCATAAAGGCTCTTGTAGAAGAAAATGGGGACTTATAGTGTTTACTTAAATAATCGGTCGAAACGAGTACCTAGCTGACCGAAGAAACTAATAAAGTCTTATCTTGTTTACCATTCCTTTAGGTAGGCACGAACGGATTGTGGAGCTATTAGTGCTCATATACACGAGCGGCACGGTGCCAATGGCAATGGTAACTGCAGCCGTCGACTTGGTCGGCGACAGCCGTAGACGCGTCGACGACAGCCGCTGACACGTCCAACTGCAGCCGTTGACGTGTCGCCGGCTGCCGTCGACAACGTGCCGCGTGAGTATATAAGCACTTTAGTGGGTTTACTTAATTCATACCTAACCAGTGACCCGCCCTTGCTTCACACAGTTTTTACGATTTGACAAAACATCGAGTGTTCTTTATTATTGTTTATTAAATGTAAGTTTAATATTAATGTATTATACATACAAACCTTCCGGAATTACTTCTCTAAATGATGGTGAAAACTGCATCAAAATTCGTTGCGCGGTTTTTAAGAACAACGCGGTCACACAGATAGACCCGTAAAGCGACTTTAATTTATAAAACGTATAAATTAGGATAAGGATAACATTAAATACGCTACTCCATCCCTACTTAGGTAACCGAAAACAATGAAAATGTACAATACCGTAAAAAAAAACCCATGTCCGCTTTGGTACCTACACCGGATGCAAGGAAAATGCCACAATGTAAATAATTTGCATAACATTATGGAAATAATCGAACGAAAACAGAATGAAAATAAAAATAAAACGAGTCTAAAAATAACGTGTGGAAAAAAAGGTTTTCTTACCTGAGGAATAGCCTGCTACCGGGGAACAAGGCTCCTCCTTGAATCTGCAAATGAAAACATCGAATATAATTAAGGTTTCAAGGTGAAGGAAATGGCGAAAAACGGCAAATACATACGGCATGTTGGAACTGATCGACTGGCGGGATGACGTCGGTGATAATATTGGTGCACTGGATAATGTGCCTATGGCGACACAAGACACTTTTTGTTCTAAAAGTGAAACTAAGTTCTTCCCAAAATATTCCAGACACAGACTATTACTTTTGTCGCGTCCATACGCGGTTATTAAACAAAACGTACACTGGTGATGTGTCCGCCGAGTCCCGATCCCCGCGCAATTCGCCTTGGCTAGCAACTCACTTGTCTCATAGAAGTAGTTTCGTTACATAAACACGGCCACTAGGTTATTGGGGAGCCTGTAGGTACTCTCAAGGACGATACCGGACTTTTTATTCGTCTTTTTATCGGACACTAGCAGACGAGGGCCAGTCGCCGAGTCTTACCATTTGAATTGTAAAACAAATTGACAAAAATCGCTTATGCATTGCCCGCCCCGACCGACGGCGGCCAGCGGGGTGCTATTATATTTACAAATTTGCCCGAAACTAGGAATAAAGAAGTGAAAATACGAAAACGACTTGATGTATGTACAATAATTATGTTCTGGTACGTAGGGTTCTGCTGACCCATGATTGTCTGTCTCAAAATATAACCAAAAAAAAAACTGCCGACTGACTACCGATTTTTTTACTGATGGTAGGGCTTGTTCTAAGTCCGCTTGGCTAGCTACCACCATCTTATGTAAGTCTGTCGCCATAACAACAATGTTAACATAATTGATGTGTTTCGGCAGTTAGAGGTAAGATAGCCAGTTCCTCTGTGGTCGAGGATTCCGGGTGAAGCTCGCTTCCACCTTCGGCCTGACCATCACTTACCATCAGGTGAAATGCAGGCCAAGAGCTACCTCGTAGTCGTAAAAAAAATATCAGGTTAAGCTACGCTTGCCGAGGTCAGTGCTTATATGTTTCATACTGAGACCCCTCCGTGCCTCGGATGCATGTTTAGCCGTTGGCCCCGCTGTCACTAGTAGATCTTTGACAATCGTAACGGGAGGCCATTACGGCTAACTCGAACATAGTTGGGAAAAGGCTAGGCAGATAGTGACTTGTTTTTCCTGAAGTTCAGTCAAGCCACCTACAGCTTTGACTGTAGCAACTAATTTACCGTCTTTTTTTAAGGTTTTCTTAAGTACTTTATATCAGCATCTGCCTAGCCTTTTACCAACTACTTATGTTGGGTTCGGCTTCCAGTCTAAGCGGATGCAGTTGAATACTACTATTTTACATGGAGCGACTGCCCATCTGACCTCCAAAACCCAGTTACCGGGTAATACCGAATACGATAGGGGGTATCGTAATACCCAGTTACTCGGTTGTGGCAGTGAGAAGGGGGCTTCTTAAGTACTACCAGTACACTAAAATATTGCACCCTTTCAAAAGTATTCTTTCATCCTTGAATCGGTTGTTCATCATTGCAGATGACAGTACATTCATTCATTTCGTAATAAAGATTATGCATCTTTGGCAAATGTCATTAACACCACATTAGTACGCATTGTTGATTTGTTAAGAACAAACAATCTTCTAATTAATTTACAGAAAACTAATTTCATGATCTTCAGAAACAGGTCTAATCCACCAACAGACTTAAACATAAATTATGCTGGAACGAAAATTAATGAAGTAGATGTAACGAAATTCTTGGGTTTGAATGTAGATTTAAATTGGAAATCACATGTGGAATCTGTCTGCTTAAAATTAAATAGCTATTCCTATATGTTATACATGCTCACAATTTTTTTAAATTTATCCTCTGTCATGACAGCCTACCATGCATATGTGGTATCCACGCTGAGATATGGTGTCATTTTCTGGGGGAACTCGACGGAATGGGAGTCTGTTTTTAAAGCCCAAAAAAAAGCTGTGAATCATATTTTAATAAACTTAAGATTCTTACCTTACCTAGCCTCTTCATTTATGAGATGTCAGTCTTTATCAAAAGTAATATGCATATGTATGAAAAATTCCGAAGATATAGAAATAAAGTGCAGAATGTACCCTGTAGAACTTATTTAATGGATTCCAGTGTATGTTGCATGAAACCCAAGATTTATAATAAATTGCCATGTGGTATTACAGACATTGACAACCTGCACATATTTCAGCGGAAGAATCCTTATGGCCAATAATATTAATCAGATATTCAATAACAGAAATGACATGTGTAACTTACAATTATTATTTATCTAGGACTTTTATATATTTATTCACTTTTTCTATGACATTTATTTAATTATTGACTACTAGATACTTCTTGACATTGGGAAATACAATGGTTAAAATGATTTTCCAATTTAATAATTTTGTAATATTTATTGTTATTCAGCATGGTATTTTGATAGTTAATTGTAACTTATGTGTAAAATTTTGCATGCCCAAGTGACGGCAGAGCATGGAGAACATTATCAAAACATGTATAACATCTATACCCACCCCTACCCATGTTGGCAAAAAATAAATGATTTAATTTGATTTGATCGGATGCCATTGTGTAGGTAAGTTCTTCGCAGTAAAGCGTAATTCACTCTAGTTACTGACTGACAGCACTCATACGTCGAACTGACAATAAATTATTATAGTCGCACTATCCTAACGATACAATCCAAAGTGTGCTGTATAAATGCAGGAATAAAGCTCACAACTGCACAAACGCGAGTCTCAGACGAAGCAAGCATTTTCTCAGCGTGAGCATAATTATGAATTCGCAAAAGTATCTTACTAATTTATCGATTCAGAAAACTGTAGTTAGCTACATATTCCAGGGTGTAATCGTTAGAATTCTTCAGTCACAAGCTTTCTATTCAACTAACATAAACGTATATCCGTCCACCAGTTACATCGTTTTTCAAGGCCAACATTGATTTTCCGGATATGGATGTTTCATGAATACAGTGCTGAAATTCTTTATCGTTTATCATCGCTAGGCGGCTCTATGCATTCCCATTTATAGAGCATAGTGCATAGTTACTGGCGTACTATAATAATGTTTGCGGAAGTATAGTTTTCCGCTGTAATAGGTAGCCGTCTAACATGGACAAGGCTGCGGAACTCAAGGACGCGCCCAAGGCCAATGTTACAGCCGCCTAACCACGCTTACAGCTGATTGTATCGATTTTCTATCCAATTCATTTACCTACATTCATTTTGTTGTAGAAAAACTAATTAAATGTGTTTAAGTAAATGTTTTATATGGTAGTTCTTACGCCTAATAATATTGAAATAAATACTTACGTGTATAAATCGTCTTCTTCACATGTAGAGGAACTGGTAGCCTCACTTAACACCGATCTGCTCATCATTTTTATTTATTAATTAATTGTCTCATTATTAATATGCACTATATAACTGTTTATTTTTTTCAAAACTTGGTCACCGGTCTCTGGAATGTCTTTATCTAACCATTCTGGTAGTTTTCTCTAGGAATGCTTATGAAGCATGCTGATAAATAATGTATTAAATTGGAAACCAAACCAGTCTGTTCCCTCATTTGCGAGTATATACCTATTTTCGTGGAAATGTCTTTAGGCTTTTTAGGGAGGTCTTAGTAGGCACGATGCAACCTTGCACGCGGGGAAGTCAAGTTCACATTTTCAAAACAAGATAAGTAATTACTTATATAAACTTGTCTACTGTTAAAAAAATCTATACAAAATAAAATAATAGTTACTATTTCCTCACTAGTTAGGGAAGATATAATAGGGGGAAACAAAACACACTTGAACCAATGTCGAAACACGTATCTCGTAGGTAGAACAACAGCTTTAGAATTCGGGAAGCCCACTAAACTCAAATTTTTAAATTTTGTTTTACTACTTCACAAAAAACACTTTTCTATTGCCACACAGTCATATTCTTTAGTTAGCGGACAATACTGCGCCACGTGACAAAGTTGTGTCGATGTTCAGGGGTGTCAACCGCGCATGTCTGACTTTGACCTTGGATATACTTCCTGGTTCACGGGCGGCCCTCTGCCGCTGTCACCTGGCTGCTAGGTCAATCCACCACACATCGCTATACAACACGATGTCTTAATCATTCTTAATGCATCCGCCCACAGGCCCACTGATTGTACGACCCTGACGGTCCGCTGAAGAGGCCTTGCCAGAGGTTTCATGATATGGCTTGACAGTTAGATACTTAGGTATGTTTTATGAAAATCTGATGTTATATTGAGTTAATAATCATGTAAAATGTATTCTATCTTAATAGTTTTTATCAGGAATATCAAGTAACACTGAACTCTGATTCACGTTCGGAGCCCTTCTGGAGGGCTTACGAAAAACGAAAAGGTTTTTCAGACCGAATACAGCATTATAAACTGTGAACATAAAATCGAAAAATTTATTAGTAATACAATACCTATTATTATATACTTATTACAATATTGTGCCAGGAGGTCGGTATTTTATTCACGTGCGTGCTTGGCTCTAGTTCCAGACTATCCTTTAGCACAGAGCAGCAGGCAGTAAGGTGGTGCGGGCAGTGCATGTCCACTATACAACAATGGCCTATGCAGAAAAACGACCAAGTGACATTGCTGATCTCAGCTCAGAATATTGGTAGATATTATGTTAGCGTATATAGTACTCACTAATTAAACAACATTGTTGCTATCGCTGGTTGAACCAGGATGGGACAGGCACGGGAGCGTGGAGTTTAGGACGAAAAGAAGGAGGCCTATACAAAGCAGTGGAATAAGCGTGGTGGAAGTCGGGTGGATGGAGGTGGTGATGAATCGTGTCAAATGGACCGACGACCTACGTTTCTATTGTGAAATATATCACAATATATAACAGCAAACTGTCCCCAACCTACTTTTTCTTCGAAAAAGCTAATATGAAAAGGTGGATCACCGTGAAGCGTAGTGAGGCTGGCTAAATCTCATGGCCCACCTAGGAGTCTAATCTATCTCTTAACCGACTAAGAAGCCAGGTGGGCCGCTGCAGTAGGGGTACTCTGATGAGCCGCAGTGTGACTAAGGAGCCACCTGCACTATGGGAGACCTTTGCGAGGCCAACGATAACTTTGTCGAAGTGGCCGAATTCTGGTCGAAGCTTCTTTAAAATACCTAAAGGTATGTTTAAAGGCAATTAATTACTGAGTTGATACGACAATAAAGAATGGAGAGATCGTAACAAACCTGTGCACATCTACCACACTATCAAACTCCCTAAGATTTTAATTTTTTACATTTTTAAGTTCAATTCACCAACACAGTCACTTTCTATTACCGACTTCAGAAGCATTACAATTATAAGCAAGATTGACTGCTAACCATTCAGCCGACTAGTATATAGGTAATAAGGACCCATTAACATCAACTGAGCTTCGAGTAGCACATTAAGGGACAAGTATCGGTTCAATGACGCTACTGTACTGACAATAATTGGATACTGTGAGAGCTCTCTTGCGCATCCGCGTCTGCATCAATGTGTGCGCCGATTATGACAGGCGCTGCGCAGGACGATTCAAAATGGCTGAATCTTTTTATCGAGGGTTGCTAAAAATGGTAATAACTTGTAAGATAGTCACTGTTTTCACATCGAAAAACGTTTCGCGACAAAACGAAAGTGAACATCAAGTTACGAATAGTCAAATCCCTGAAAGTTCGATCAAGGGCCTGAAAACTTGTCTCTGGTATCAGCATGAACTATTGAGTGCTGAATATAATATTCAGCACTCAATAGTACTGCCCGGATGTAGACATTTATTGAAGTTTCACCACTGATACAGCTGGTATAAAGCAGTAAGTACAATGCACCTGAATCAATATTCAAGTGCATAGGAATACCGATGAATTGCGTCAATATATTTTTTTTAATGTTTTTTTTTAATTTTTAGATAGAACAAAAAAACAATTTAATAGTCAAAATTCACAATAGGGAGGTTGAATTTAATGAAAATTAACTTTGAAGCTGTTTCTCCAGATAGACGTAAACTTAGCCAGCCCCACTACACAAGACACTTGATGGAGGGGCTGAAAGATACTGGCGCACAGCTCTGTAAAGTTCAAAATATTTGGGGTTCATTTTCCACCACAAAAGGCTGTCTTCTTGAAGACCTATTTATTTATGTAGACCTCTATTCTTTAATATCATTCATTATTATAAGTGACTTCAGGATAACAAATCTGTCGATGGGTGCGGATTGACATTCTTTATAATCACTGTTTGGAGCTTTTCTTTACATTGAATACGTCAATAACACTTCCTCATAAATTCCTCTTAATTAATGAGGATGTGGAAGAGGAAGAGGAATATTTTATTCCTGATTTTGGGGATGTAGAAGAGGATGAGGAATCGCTAAAAAACGAGGAACTTCCGCATTATGAGGATGAGGAAGAGGAATCCTCATCAACCCTAAAAACTGTGCTGCGCGGCCTCTGTAAATTTTACTAGCAATCCATAAGGCATTGCTAATAAAATTCTACGGCTACAATTGAATGGTCGTTCACTACACTCAGACGCTTAAAAACATGGCTGAGACCAAAAATGGTCAAAGATAAGTTAAAATGGGCTTTGCTCTGTCAGACTTTGGTCAGTGTTATGTTGTAAGTATCTTGATCAAAATATGATTCTCGATGATCTCAAATATGTATTTACAGAATTGTTTTGTTCCATTGAATGACTTTTTCATGAAATCATGACATTTCAGAACAAATCTAGAGAGATGTATTAATGATTCTAAAGATTATATTCTGTAAATACACATTTGTTACGGTCGCGGATCATATTTTAATCAAGATACAATCTGACACTGACTTGCAAATTGCAAAAAAACGTTATGGTCTAAGATCCGATTAAGGACGACTGGCCAGATAATGATTAATTCAAAATTTAAAAAAGACTTGTTTTAAAAAATTTCACTCATTCGTTTTTCGATTAATTCGTTTTAGTAACAGATGTTTCTCTTAAAAAGCTTATTTTCTAACATACAAAACATTTAAAATACTTTTCATCCAGTAAACAGATGGGTGAACCTAAGGACGTTTCTCTGCGGATCCTACGCTATAAGAAAATTTGAATTTCGCGGGCTACCTTTGCGGATTCTGATTTTGCCCCCCCCCCCCCCCCCCCCTGGGCCAAAAGCTGGGTACGCCCATGTAATTATGTTTGCTTGTTAAGCGTCCTTTGACTCATTCTTGTATACATATACCTATAGAGATAGGCTGCAAAAATAAAATGCTGTGACTTCAAGTTAACAGCTAATCTATTACAGCAAACCTATAACTTAAAAAAGCCTAGTCTTTTCCCATGTTGGGGTCAGCTTCTAGTCTAACCGGATGCAGCTGAACACCATTACTTTACATTGAGCGGCTGCCCATCTCTCCTCCACAACCCAGTTACTGTTGGGTAACACGTAAACACGATATCCCTTGGTAAGTCTGGTTGTCAGACTTTTAGGCTCCTGACTACCTGTAACGAGTGATTAGATCTACGGAAGACAGCTGGGACTAGGCACAGAGAGGTTTCGATGTGGAATGGATAGTCACCCATCCACGAACTGATCGCGGCACGTGTAGCTTAACGCCGCATTTTTAAAGAGCTTCGTGATGTAGCAGAGAAATAGATGATAAGGATGGTTTATGAAGATTTGGTGCAATCATTCACTAGTTATTGGAGAGGAGCATGCAAAACTAAATTGATAACAGTTGAAAGAGCCCAAAGGATGATACTAAAAGTGAGCTTATCCAAACCCCGTCTTTTCTCGACCTCAAAACGTTATGAGGAGGCCCAAGTGCTAACTGTACGCCAGCTGTAGGTATATAATTCTGACTGTACTTCTTCAACTCGGACTTACCTGAAGAAAGGAGAAGACGTATAGCCCTCTCTAGAAGAAACTACGCAATATGTGCGTCAACTGCTGTCATTGATACCTCCTTTGCGCAAAGATTTTTCCATTCCGAGGAGGTGAATTATTCAATAAAATAAATAAAATCATCAATATAGCTTATTATCGTAAAATGGAATAAGAAAATAAATTATAAAATGGTTACTAAACCGAAGCTACGCTGAAACTGAACAAGTCCTTAAGACAATAAAGTAACAAGGTATATTTGTTATAACTGTTTATATTATTTATTAAATTCCTTATATTTATATTATTTTCTATCTACGTATAATGTAATATTTATACTTAATTTTCTATGCACATGTACATAATTAATTCTGCAATAAGATGGTTCTTCTTTTTAATTAATATGGATGTGAAATGTATGCCTAAAGATACTACTGACTTACAAAATTATGAATTTTGAATGAATGATAAATGAGTGTATGCCAAACGATTTTCTGGGAAATGAAGTTTATGCTATCCGCTATGAAAAATAATATTATGACATAAAAAGTTTTGCTATAAAGGGTAGACCCTTAAAAATGCTATTTTATAGAAATGGCAATATGCGTAGTAAAATTATTCCAAATAAAATTCTGCCATCTTAATTAAATAAAAAAAAAGACTATATTGTAGACCAAGGTACTTAAAACTATCTACAATCTTTAGTGCTACGCCGTTGAGACTTATGGGCGAAACACTGTGCGGCTGCTGCTTAGGTGCTTTAAACACAAGAAGCTCACTTTTCTTCGAGTTGTATATTAAGCCATGCTCCTTCGCATATGCCTCGCAGGTCCATAACAGCTTCTTAAACCCACCCATCGAGAGACTGAGAAGCACCATATGCCGATATGGTGCTTCTCAGTCTCTCGATGGCAGCATTGGCATCGGCATTGGCAGCCGACATTTATACCACTGCCGGCGCTCGATGAGCCGGTTGATATAGAGGGGCGAGCTTAACTCCCCCGTCTGACTTCGCCTGTACTCGTCCGACAGAGTACCCACCCACCTCCCCCCGGTTCTTTTGGTTAGAGTACCAATATTCGACGGAGACTCAATAGAGACGGGAGGTGTACTCCGCCGACACGCCCGCGTCCCTCAACTTGTCCCACAGTATGTCATATGCAACCAGACCAAATTCTTTTGACAAGTCGAGGAAACATGCAAATACCGGCGTCCTCCTCGCTGTGTAGTACATGACAATTTGCTTCAGACTTTTCATAGTCTGAAGGAAATTGTATGAGCATTGAGTAGGTATTGAGCGCTATTCTTAGCGCTCTCTGATGAAACTCCTGCTTTGAACCCGAACTGGGCATCGTGCAACTCAACTTGTGCTGTGAGGCGTCTAATGAGCAGACTGTCAAGTACCTTCGGTAATTTGGTCGCAAGTGAGATGGGCCGGTAGTTGCTAATGTCAGACGTTTCACCCGTCTTATTTTGAACTATCGGAATGACTATGGTCCGCAATAGCGGCTCCGGCAAGTACGAGTGACCTACGCACAGACTGAAAATCATAAACAGTACTCGAGGCAAATGAACCCCCGCAAATTATAATGCTCGATACTGAGCCCATCGTGACCAAGCGATTTTCCACGCTGCATTTTTCTAATAATATTAGCCACAATCTTCGCAGGTAAAAAATAAAAAGGAAAAGTTAAAGTATGCCATTGCACGTAAATTCGGACATATAAACATTCGGCGAAACAATAACTATTTAAAATATTCGTTTAAAGAATATTATGCCAAGTGTGTTATGCCAAATAAATTTCGGAGCATCAAGATTCTGCCTGATAGTAAATCCCGAATTTTCGAAATAGCTTTACTCGTTCTTGCATTCTCTTAGTAAAATAAGAACGAAGAAGAAACTAACTAGTTTTCGATATGACGCTGCCGGATATACTCGTAGTAACTGAGGCAGAAAATGCAAGCGGTAGCTTAGTTGTTGGCATCAAAATCAGACGAAAAATATAGGAAAAAACCTTTGAAAATTTCATACCTACGTGCGTGTCCATGGAAGAACAGCAGAAATGCCCAGTTTTTTTTCAAAAGTTTTTTTTGGCTTGCTTAAATAAACTGGAAAATAAATTTAAGCCAAAACTGCTGCTCACATCAAAAAGTAATTGTCTCAATACTAAAATGTTGTAATAACCGGTCGAAGTGGCGGTCTATGTCCAGCAGTGGACGTGTTTCGGCTGAAATGATGATATGATGATGTACATGATGTAGGCAGTTGTAGGTATTTGTATGTAAATCCTCGTAAGTGTGTTGAAAAAAGTGGTTTGATACCGCTTCAACCTTCCACCTTTTTGAAATAGTAAAAGTACACAACGCCATCTAGCCACGACCAAAATCAACTAGGTTGATCAGGCTGCAGCACTTTTTCAAAGAGGCGTTCGTGTCACCTTTTGCGAACTCTAAAAACGAGGGTTTTCAGATTGGCAAAAGGTGGCACCACCGCTGCCAAAATTTAGAAACTTTCCTTCATACGTAGTATTTATATGTAGTCTGTGCATTTTCGTAAACATGTCACTCGACAAGATTCGTACGTGCTACACATAATTGTAATAATAATCCAACGCGGGTCTTGATAATTTAGTAAAAATCGTTTGAACTGTGGTTCATGATCTTGATCTTTTTCCCATCCACAGAGCATGTAACTTTATTCTCATCTGTAGCACTGTGAATTATAAGGAAATCGGTCATTCTTTTCATTCCTATTTTCGTTCTGTCGTTCAACAATTCAATCAAACAGACAGAACGTCAAAAATGTCCACACGTTCACGTATTTATTATAAAAGTGCTATTTGTTTAATTTAAACTTTATTTGTGTGTTGTTTTTTTTATTATTGTTTTCATATTATGATACGCCGTTAAGCGTTATCAAATGCAAGTGGAACGTCGTCCGAACGTATTGAGCCAGTTAGAGTATGAGGACGGCATTAACGGCAAAATAAGCTTGATGACCACTAAAATGATGGAGACGCGTTACTACGAGGGTTGTGGACGAGAAGGGCCTATCAGGTGCATATTCCTCGGCGAGTTCCATCCAGTGGCGGGCCCCAAAATTTCGTGTCAGGTATGACTCACTATTATTGTAAGGTCAAATTGCATTTTTTTCTGTCTGTAATGTGCAATTTTCAGTGTACGGGTCGTATTTGATGACTGCGCATAAGTAGTGCAAGGTATGCACACATAGATATTACATGCATAGATAGTATATGATGATCTGTGGATTATTGATCTAATGGCTGTGTACCTGCACCTGTACGTATGTTGTGCGTCTAGCGTCTAGACAGTGGTATAGTACTTGTGTATACGCGCGTCGGACCCCCGTCTAGACAGCGGCCAGTACAAACGAAGTTGGGATGAAGCTTGCACACTGGTTGGCTCCTCCCCTGTCTGTTCATACTGCTCTCAGCCAGCAAGCAGTTAACATGTCCCACTCAATAAAATTGTTCTGTCTGTTTTGCTCATAGTTTCCAGAAGACTACATTTCCAAGGAAGTGTTTGATTCCATCAGTGCATACATCATTCCAAAACCACAAATTCAGAAATGTACAATGACTATGTAAGTATGTTTAGCACATTTCTGTAATATTTCAATTTTTAAGTTCAATCAGTGATTTAATAAAATTCTGGTGAAATCTCTGTGTTATTTGAATGTATATTAATATTATTTTAAGATAACTTATTTAAATATTATTTAAAGTCTCAGGCATTATAAAACTATATATGGTGAGGATTAAGAAGTGCTTTATCTATTTATTTTAAAACTAGTCTCTGACTTCAAAATATTTTAAAAATTCAATAGGTTTGTACAGTTTTATAACACATTACAAAAAATACTAATTCTATATAATTTTTCAGAAATGCCCTTGGTCACAAGATTGTAGGCTACCCGATACGGATTGACAACCCCAGATATGAGAGAAATGTCTACTTATTCAACCTCTGCTTCGTGTGCGACAGCTGGTCTAAGACAGTGCAGTATGAGCCTGTTGTCAAGAAACTTGGAGAACACCTGGTAAGTAATTTATTATTAATTCACATTATAGGTTTGCCGTGCCAACGAGTAGGCCAGCATAATGGACAAGAAAGTACTTGGTCTTCACATTTTTTTCAAACAGGTCTCATTTTTGTGTGTAGACTCAAATGTCTTTTGGAAGACAGGTTCAGTTTGAACACAACAGGCGGGTGCCAGCAAATCAGCCAGCAAAATCACAGAGTACTACATCTTCTATCTATCATATAATATCTGTCTCAGCAGAACATTAGAGTTTTAGGTGTGTAAAGAAACTTCTAGAAATCTTCTAGTAGTCTTATTATTTTCGTTTTCAAACAGGGAAAAACATTCTTATAAACATCAGGTTTGCACATCATCATGCTAAATTTCCCATAGTTATGTGTGAAAATTGCCATAATTATCTTGATACTAAACAGACTTATTTAAATATTTCTAAATAATGCATCCCTTTATTAGGCATGTGTTGACCCATGAACACCAATTAGCCCAAGTGAGTATGGCCTGACAATCCAAATGGAATATAAAGGGTTATATATATCGGCAATCCATTAAGGGGATGTAGGAGAGGTCCAATTAATCCCTTTTGACTCCTATGCAAATGTCACAAAAAAATAAAAAATAATTATCAAAATCAAAATATTTTGAGTAATTTTTTTTTATTTTTTTTATGAACGAACTCGAAGTATAAAATGTCAAATGACTCGAAACTTGTTGACATTGGCATAGGGGTCATTTGGTTATAAATGACCTCTCCTACATCCCCTTAATGGATTGCCGACGTATAACCAATAACCCTGTATAACGTAAATTCATAATTTACAATAATACTCAATACAGATAGAACTGTCATTTAAGACATCGTAGGTCGCAAAAAATTTAACACAGGACTGATTTCTTGGGATGTTGTTAAGATAGATCCAGATAGAACCAGTAGTGTAAAACCAAATTTGCAGTTTCGAAAGATCTGTGCTAACTGCTGTGTGGTGCTCGAAGAACCTTGAAATTTTCGAACTACTTTCAGTTTTTGACTTATTACTTCCGAAAGGTGTATCCTACGTAAAAGTAACCCTAAACCTACATTTTTAAATCATACAAAATTTGCTACTATTTGAGCACAGCCGTAGCTCTTGAGGTCCAAAAAAACCCAAGATACCGCACCTCAGACATTAGCTATATCACAAAAAAAAAAAATCTGTTCAGTTTTAGCCATTTTCCGAGCAGGATATCGGTAAAAATTCTTATTCTACGAGGAAAGTCATGGGAGATATAGGGCGCATCACTATAATTGTCAACTTTGAAATGTCACCCATATCATGATAGAGATGGTCATGGTAACATGTTAGGCGTCCTTTCAAAACATCCAGACGTTCTTGACTGCTTGAAAGGTCTTTCGAACCTGCAAACTTAGTTTTACACTATTGGTATCTATCATAACAATATCCCAAAAAATCAGTACAGTGCAATTTTTTGCGACCTAACGCGATTTTTGTGTCTACGGTGACTGGCCCAAAATAGTATTTATTTGATTATGCAACAAAGTGTAAAAATGATATTATTGACTTATTATACAATTAAGAGACTAGTCTAAAAAGTATTCTAACTTTACTACTTTTTGCTAAAATATTTAGCCTTATTTTCCAAAGCCACTTTTGTATATCATTTATTTCTAAGAACTCTATTAACTAAGAACACTTATCTCCATTAACAAAGCTAGACTTAGGTAGGACCTTGACCCTAAAGTTTATTTCGGCGTTTCTTCGCTCACCTCTACGCATCAAAACAATGTCAGACAATAAAATAAATATGATTGACTAGCTTCTGCCAGCGACTTCGTGCGCGTGAAATTTGTTGTTTCAACATTAACAAAACACTCCGCAATACTGTAGCTTCCCATTAGTGAAAGAATTTTTGGAAACGGATCAGTAGTTCTGAAGATTACCCCTATATACAAACTCACAATTTTTACCCTTTATTATATTTATTTTGTCTATTTTCGGGATAAGTTAGATATTTTCCATTCCCCCTAGGTTCTACTTCAAACATATTTATACTGATGCACATTTCATCTCTCTCATTCTAAGGTCTTTCAAATGTTATAACTGAGATTGATGTAGTTATCTTGCCAATTCCCAAGGATTGCCTTGGCCATTTCTTATTAAATATCCAAGTTACTGATTATTTTGTTCTGATTGATCTCATGTTACTTTAAATTCCATTTGATTAGATAAGAACAATTTTGGCAATATTTTTTTATTGATTTATTGATATTTGTAATACTTCAATATTATCTGTTTTACATATCGGGAATATAGCGGGTTAATTATGTAGTTTCCGAGATTATTAAGACTAAATGGGGTGGTTCATTAAAGTTTTTACACGACTTTATTTAGAAGTTAATTTTACCAGCCTGTTCATTGATATTAACAAAGTAATCTGTTAGCTACAGTAAAATATATCTGCTGATTAATGATCATACTAGCCATGAAAGTTGGGCGTAAGTTTACGACCACATGTGTCGCGGCCGAAATGGCCAGACATGATTTGGAAGCCACGTGGTCATTTAGGCGAGTAGGTGCAACATGAATGCTGACCTGATTAAATAGTGGTTTATGAATTATGATCTAATAAATAATGTACATACGTAATACGGTAGTACAGTATACATAATCAGCCCCTAACGTTCCCACTGCTATGACACAGAACTCTCTGTGAGCGGTAGTGGGCCTTAATCCACCACGCGGGCCTAGTGCGGGTTGATAACCGTTATTAAATTATGTCTTTTGGAATACGTATAGTTTATTTGGTTTAATAGAAATAATGTACTTTAACAGACTATAATGGAAGAAGAGACTCGGTTCGTGTCGAGCGGATCGAGTAAGCTGCCGACTTTACTGGCGCATCTCCTCCACGACCTGAACACCCACCGGAAAGCCACGCTTGTCGGTAAGTACTACACGGGTCTACCTCCGGCCTGCAGCGTGCCGCGCCCTACGTCCGCCATTTGCGAATACAAACATCTATAAATGTTTGCATCAACGTACCTCAAAGTCACCCCAGCCAGACAGACAGGGGGACTGCATAGGGTCGATCGATTTAATAAGTGCGAGCGAGAGCCCAATAAAGGGGGAACCGAATATACCTAGCTCTGAAATTGGTACTCTTCAAAATAAAACGGGAAGGTAATCATTTTGGGGTGAGGGATGGTTAGGGCGCCGGGCGTGAGCTTGTCTGCAGTTCATCTATAGTTATTCTCATGTTATAAATGCGACAGTGCGGAATATTCGATGCTTTGATATCATGATGTCTAGACAGATTTGATTGATTTTGCGTATGGGGAGGCGCGTACAGGCTGCGGAGGTAGTTAGGTAAGTTAATGCGAACTGTTGTGGAAGGAGCCGCGCGGGAAGCTGTGCTTTTAATTACGAACGATATTTTATTCCTTCATTTTGCTATATTTAGGACAGGTAAGTATAATCAAGATTTTTTAAATGGGACTTAGTAAGTTTGTTTGGAGAGGGACGATCTTGGGATGCAAGTAACTAGGTTGGCGTCTTGGGGTAGCTATGCTTTGAATTATGAACGATATGTTATTCGGTCATTTTCTATCTTTAGTAAGAGTAGTTAAGATTTTTTTAATGGGGATTTGTAGTTTTGTTTGGAGAGAGCAGATTATGGGATGTAATCGGTTTGCATGTAATTATGTTTACTTTCCGGTTAGCTGTCCTTTTAATTACGAAAGATGTTTTATTCGGTCATTTTCTATCTTTAGGATGTATGTACGAGAAATCGTGATGTTTTTAATGCGGCTTTGTATTTTTGTTTGGAGAGGGACGATAATCGAATGCAATTGTGTTGCATGTAATAACTTAGGTTGGCTTCTCGCGGACGCAGCAAGTTGGCGCAAAGCGAATGTTAATGCCTGAATATTAAGAGTTTGATGGGTTAGCACTTGTAGCTGCCTGCAGCTACGACCCCTATTGCGGATTTAGATTAATTTACTTGTTGTTTTCATCAAGTATTTGGGAAATTGACCATTCCGAATTCCTACCGTACAGTATACAGTACCTATTGATTAATAGTGCATTTGAGTAATTTATGCTATGAAGGAATTTTATTCACGGAAGTATGTCCCGAGACATTTTCCGCAATTGAGTTAAATGGCTTGCTAATAGGTATTATTGTTTATGTTTTAAAGATTGCGAAGCGAAGTTTTATTATAGGCACTGATTAAGAGCTAGTTGCATATTGTTATTGCTTCATTACGCACATCGACATACTTACGCAACAGAATTAACAAACATAATTGTTTATTTGATTGATTCTTATTGTTTTGCGTCTGATTTATTGTTTTGATTCAGAAATGAGAATCAACCGGAGTCGCCGACCGCTTTAATTGGAGACGAATTGACTTATAATCAGTAGAAATAATTATTTATTTATTTATTACAACATAAAGTCATGTAGGTACATCGCTAACGGCGCAATTGTTCTGAATTGCATGACAATCATGTACCTACTAATTAAATAATCATGTTTACGTTAACGTTCATTAATAATTACGTACATACGTTTTGATTAAATTTTACTACGATACGACAAGTTACAAGTATTTGCGTAAAATTATCATTAGGTTCATCATTAGGAGTAGGTAGGAACCATTTTTCGTATTGTTGCTTGTTTTCCTTTTGTTGGTACAAATATTATAGGTAACAGAACATCACGACAGTATTCCTCGAAGGGCTAGGCATACTTACACTTTCATCACATACTTTTGGAACAGACATTAGACATTTGTATGGTACACTCTCAATTCACAGTTGTACAAATGGGAATGCAAAGTCAAAAACAATAGCTAGCGCTGAGCGCGTACTTTTTCAACGAAAAAGCAGCGCAAAATTAACAAGTTCCTAACCCAACAGAGGGGGACACCGTGATGCACCTGAAAGTGCTGGAGGTTCGCAAAGACCCACCACCTGTCTTCGACCACCATGTTCCGGTGCTCATCGCGTCCGTAGGCCTGCCCAGACCTGGGCGTCCAAGGCAGACTGCACCCCCCGAAGGATCCGAGACCATTCAGAGCCAAGAGCACCTGGACATCGATGATGAAGAGCCTTTCGAGATCGACATGGAAGCTGACTGGGATTTAACCACTAGACAGGTTGGTTTCCTCAAGAATATAGCCGACACTCAACTTGACCATAATTTACTCAACACATCATGCCTGTATCCTCCAAAGGGCTAGGCAGAGGTGTACCTACAGTACACCCACATATCGTCAATTATTTATTTATCTTTTATTTAAAAAAAAAATACGTCAGTGATCCCCGAAGGGTTAGGCAGAGATGTGCCTCTTATTGACGTGTGTTATTTTTTATTTATAAAAGTTTACCAACAGCTTCTGTATACAATATAATTATTATTTTGTATACAGAAGATTCGCTAGTGTTACCGAGTTGTGCCACTTCGCGCAGAGACAAGCCATGGTAAGATTTATGTCGACGCTGGCGCACCATGTCTCCGATGTTTGTCTTTGAAATATGCACTCACGTTCCATTTTGTGGAAATAAACTACTATAAGTATAAGAAACAATTAGCTTTTGACTTGTACGGTTATGTTGTTAGTCCTCCCATGTAATTGGGCGGACCGTAGAATAATATTTCATAAACATAATTGTTGTCGGTTGACATGGCCGTTTATTTTTGCGATGTCACATCTCTTTGATGTTTATCGGATAGAAGGCGATGTGTAGCGATGCGTTGGTTAGTAAATGTTGAAGCAACGTGAGCTAATTATTTACTAGCTAAGTATGTCCTTTCTTTCTTTGTCGTGTGGTGAGTGACTAAACTGGTGTCAGAATTGTTATGCCGCCCATGGGCCTGTGTATTGGCTTCACATCCCGTCGAGAAATATCTCTCAGTCATGGCGTTTTCCTCACGATGTTTTCCTTCACCGTTTTTGAAGCAAGTGATAATTATACAACACGCACAAGAATCCGAAAAGTCAGAGGTGCGTGCCTTGGGTTCGAATTCGAGACGTACTTATCTACCTATAGTAGGGTACACCCACATATCGCCAGTTATGTTTAAATGGGTCGGTACTAGAGGACGAGCCTATTGCCTCAACAGGGCACAAATCCAAACTCTGAGGTGCTACCGAAAATTGTATACTAGCTTAGTGTGTCTCGAGTTTACAATATCATCAACTGAATAATCCATAATATTTAAAACATAGTCATAAAAGGACTAATATACTTTATTTTACTAAAAAAAATTGGCTCATACATTTCTCTATCGCTGTTCTCCTAAAACTATTAACAGTGTCATTTTAAAACATTGTAAAAGCTAATTATCTTTAAAAAAGAGTAACCGTGTAGTTTCTTGCCGGCTCTTCTCCATAGGAAACGACCAATTGGAACCGTGCACCTATTTTCTGATGGTTCATAAGTACACATGTATGTGAAATAAATTAATTTGAATTTACGAATAATTTCAGCTTCTCCCATACATCGACGGCTACAACCACGTGTCAAAGATCGCCGCCGACACCAACGTAGAGAAGACCCTCGTTAAGTCCTGCATCCAGAACTTGGTCTACTACGGCGTGGTAGGTTCTACTAGCCTCAAGTATAAAACATTTACATCAAAATATTTAAGGACTAGCTTTTGCCCGCGACTTCGTCCGCGTTTCCGTCGTTTTTCGTAAAAAAGTACCATATGTCCTTCCTCACGGTTCAGTGGTTTTGATGTAACAGACAGATTAACTTTCGTATTTTAGTAGGGAAATATAATATGTCAATCCACAATAGTGAGTGACGGTACTGAGTGCATAGCAGTGTCGAAATCTTTCTTACGTATTTAAAAAAAAAGGAAAAAGAACAAGTACTTTTTGCGAAAACTTTATTTTGAAAATACAATAATAAGTGCAACTTACAAGTGACGCTATTATCTAGTGATTCTGTGCTGTGTACAACATAAAAAACATTAAAAACCGTATTCGTTTTGGGAACTGGTATTTTTCTACCCGGTATGTACAAATAATAACAGACTTTTTACTTAATTACAAAAAAACACTGATTGAAAAAGTTGCAGTGGGTGTGTATCTTTATAGTGACGCTGTGTTTCGTCTTATGGTGTCACAACTTGCCCTAACACCGTGATAACTGCCATAAACGCATTTACTGAAAACAGCGACATCTAGTGATTCCTGAGTGAACTGCTTTGTGGATCGATTGCGCAAACGAGATTGAATAAATTTCATCATGGTAAAGTGTGGTGGCTGCGGTAAATTTCTCGCGGCAGCGGATGCGGCCAAATGCGATGACTGCCGATCTTGCTATCATCGGCAGTGCGTTGGAGTAAACAAAATAAGCCTTCTACCATCCCCCTGGCACTGCCCGGAATGTAAGAAAAACGTTGTGCGGGACAACCGGGCCGAAACGCCAGTTAGGGGCCACTCAGAGGCACCACTGGACACTATGACTAATCTAGACACTAGTCCTATAAATACCACCACTTTGGATGTCACACATGAGCTCACTCAGGACATTACTGCCGAGCTGAGAAAGTTTAAAGAGGAGTTTATTACCACGGTACGTAGTGAATTTCAGTTACTGCGTAATGATCTAGCAGACTTGAGATGTTCACTAAAGTCCACTAATGACCGTATGAGCAGTTTGGAAGAGAGAGTGGCCGTTATTGAGAATCAAAAATCGGTACAACCCCAAGTTTCGCCGGATGTGAATCAGTTAATTGCCCAATTGCGGAGCGATTTAAATGACCGTGATCAGGAGCTACTAGCCACTGATATACAAGTCTCAAACTTGCCAGAGCTGAGTGGTGAAAATCCCATACACACGGCTATGCTAGTGGCGTCAAAGTTGGGCGTAAAAATCGAGGCGCGAGATATTGTGAGTGCCGAGCGCGTTGGAGGTAGACGCATAAATGCTACGCAGCCGGCGCCGGTGGTAACCCGCCCGCGTTTCCTCGTCGTGCGCCTCGCGCGCCGCGATGTACGCGACGAGATGTTAGACGCCGCACGAGTACGTCGTGGCATGACTTCTGCTGATCTTGACATGCCCGGTTTGCCAGCGCGATTCTACGTCAACGAACGCCTTACGAAGCAGAATCGTGAGTTGTTTCGGATGGCGCGGGAGGCCGGGGGCCGGCTCGGTTGGCAATTTGTTTGGTGCAAACGAGGCCGTATTCTTGCCCGATACAAACCCGGTGACGCCGCTAGCCAAATCCGCTGCGAGGCTGATGTGCAGCGCATCTTTATACCTGTACCGGTTACCGACGGCCAAATGGCCTAAATATTTTTGTTGCACTAGTTCCTTTTACTTTTTTTGCTTCAATTTATATTGTATATTTTTAGTTTTTAACATACCAATGACACGTGTTTTATTGTATTTTGTAAAAGTGTCATGGTCCTATAGTTTTCTATATTCTCTGCTGTGTTCGTTCTGCCCGTCCCTCCGGGGACCCAGGCGTGATATTATGTTATGTTATGTTGTTTGTCTCACGGCGGCGGCAGACGCGCGTCTAAGTGGGCTCATAGACCAGTTTCGACATACTCATATTATTATATTATTTATTTACAGTATCCAACATCTAGAAATATTTTTAACCCTTTTTACTTTTCTACTTATTATTATTATTATAATGCATATTCAAAAAAACTATCCAATATTTGCAATTACGTCTGTATTTTTTCTAGCTAATTATGACCCAATATCATTTAGGTTTATAAAAACTGATACGAGTTTTAATAAATGCGCGTTAATTATGTTAGCAAATCAAGTTATAACTGTAGTAGCAATTTTACATTACAGTCATGATGCCTAAAAGTGGAAAATATCTTAAAGTTGGCTTCCTTAACGCAGGGTCTCTGAGTACGGGCCATGATGATTTGATTTGTGCAATTGATAGATATGGTTTTGACATAATGGCTATAAACGAAACTTGGCTTCGACCGGGGGAGGAGGGGCGCGCGCCAGTCGTGCCCGGCTATCGTCTGCGTCACACTCCGCGACCGTCAGCTGTCCGTGAGGGACGAGGTGGGGGCGTTGGGTTTTATCTGCGGCGGGGTCTGAGCGCGCGCATCTGTACTGGCATGGCTGATCCCAGGTTCGATTCCGTCGAACAGATGTGGCTGACAATCTCGCTAAGCGGGAAAAAGATTGCCATTGGTACAGCGTACCGGCCACCGTGGTTTGCCATAGATCACTTTCTCGATGCCATCACAAACAGTTTTGCTACGTTGGGTAACTGTGACCATTATATATTGCTCGGAGATTTCAATGTTAACATGCTCAACATAAACGAGACTAAAACCAAAAAAGTGCAAGAATTTTTAAATTGCATAAGTCTCGTTCAACTTGTCACGGTGCCGACTCATTTCACAGATACGAGTGAGACTCTAATTGATCTACTGTGCACAGATCTCAGGGCAAAGTACACGACGGTGGAATCCTTTGGATCGATAACAGGCCATTCCATTATAGTTAGCGAATTTCACATAAGGCGGGACAAATTTATACCATATGTAACCAAATTTAGGCCATTGAAAGACATATGTATGGATAGTTTTAATATGGATTTGTCGCAATCAAACATAGGCCGTGTTTCTGAATTTACCGATGTGAATGACATGGTTGATACTTTTAATCACTGCATAACATCATTGTTTGATATTCACGCGCCGCTCAAGACTTGTCGCATTAAGGAATTGTCGTATCCCTGGATTACAGACACTATCCAGCTCATGATGCGGTTGCGGGACAATGCATTAGCCAAATATAGAATTACTAAATCGGAAACAAAAAAAAATTACTATAAGCAGTTAAAATCCTTGGTAGAAAGTTCCTTGTATCATGAAAAAATTGCATATTTTAGACACAACATAAATAATAAAATAAATAATCCAAAATTACTATGGAAGAACATAAAATCAACATTTGCACCCTCAAAGCAAGGACAAGACCTTCCTCCAAATTTTAGGAACCCAGACCTATTAAATGGCACATTTTTGAATGTCCCTGGCAACCCGGTAGCTAGCACATCGCTTATATTATTTTATGAGACTCACAGATATGGTGACGCAACTTTCACAATTGCTCCGGTGGACCAAAATGATGTCTCCCGCATTATTTCTGACCTAAAGTCAAATGCAGAAGGCTACGACAACATAACCTTAAGTATGCTTACTCTAACTCTGCCACACACTTTAGCAACTATTACCTACATCATTAATTATTCCATATGGACATCAAAGTTTCCTTACCAATGGAAAATTGCAACAGTTAGACCCCTACCTAAGAGTCCAAACCCTGTAGAAGTTAAAGACTTGCGGCCGATCAGTATTCTGCCCTGTCTCTCAAAAGTAATGGAGAGGGTAGTATGCCGTCAATTAACTCGGTTTTTAGAAGAGAACGAGGTGCTGCCTGATCTACAATCCGGTTTTAGAAAACAGCGTAGCACTTCTACGGCGTTACTAGATGTTACGGACAATATTCTATCAGCCCAAGATAAGGGCATGTGTTCACTGATGGTGCTACTCGATTTTTCCCGTGCATTTGACTGCATTAACGTCTCGCTATTACTGTCAAAGTTAAAATACTACGGTTTTGACGACAATGCCATTCAATGGTTCCACGGCTACCTCAGTAACAGAAAACAACTTGTAGAATTGCGTTTGTCGGATGGTACTACCTTGTCTTCAGCCCTTACTTCTATAGAAAGAGGCGTTCCTCAGGGATCAATTTTGGGTCCAATTCTTTTTATTCTCTACTGTGCAGACATAATAAAGTGCCTTCAGAAATGCAAGTATCATATTTATGCCGATGACGTCCAACTGTATTTATCTTTCAGTCCAGATGATTATGAGTCGGCCATAAGAGACCTAAACGACGACCTAGAAAGAATCGCCGCATGGTCTGATGAAAATTGTCTGGCATTAAACCCATTGAAGACCAAGTATATGTTGTTTGGTACGAGACAGCAGTTGAAAAAAATACCTTCAAGCCTTAATTTAACCCTAATGGGTGAGCCTGTTGACCGTGTGAATGAGGCGCGGAACCTTGGATTATGTATGGACAACAGCCTTAGATTTGAGAAACACGTTGCTAACTCCGTAAGAAACTGCTTCTATCGTCTGAAACTGCTTTACAAAATGAGGCCATTCTTGTCTGAAAAGCTTCGCGAACAGCTAGTCGAAACCCTTGTTCTTTCTAAATTAAATTACGCTGATACGGTTTACGGCCCACGCTTGCTAGCTCGTACCGATCGACTTATACAAAGAGTCCAAAATGCATGTGCACGCTTCTGCTACTCTGTTCCCCCTAGAAGTCATGTCACCCCCTTTCTTAATAAACATTTTATTCTCAAGATGAAGTCGAGACGAAAGTTACATCTAGCTTGCCTGCTTTTTGGTGTCGTTAAGTCACAGAAACCGAAGTATTTGTTCGACAAGCTTAGTTGGATGGCTAGTAGACGAGATTGCGCGCCCAGGCAATGTGCACAACAACTTTCAACACATTCGCATAGGACAGCAGCTTTCAGAGGCACTTTCCGTTACGCTGCATCTAAGGTGTGGAATAACATCCCACCACCATTAAGGGTACTGGGCAATATCCACACGTTCAGAACACGTTTACGGCATCATCTGATAGACACGCAACAGAAACTGGATATGGTCGCTCTAAATGTTTCACTCCTATGAAAAACAATACCTACTTAGCTTAAAACATAATTCCTGTTGCGTCAAAACAATATACTGGGTATGGTCGATGCGCACGCTCGGTGATTTTCCGTCCTTTGCTGAGTCTATTCAATCTTAACGCGTTGTTTTCGTGCTTACCCATTGTGTTGTACCCCTGTTGTTTTCATATAAGTTTTATTTTTGTTTTTGTAATTTATATTTTATTACTAGTTTATTTATTTATTTAGAAGTATACAAATTATGTATTATGTATGTTGAAACTGTTTTGTACTCACCGTCACTGGTCCCTACTTATAGGTTCATTAGAAAACCAGCGTCAGACAGCACCTGTCTGGCATTAATGCTGAAATGAACCTTTTTGGCGCAGCCGTGAGGCACACACTATTATTGTTAAAATATTATTTTCACTTTTTTGTTTTTTGTGTTTCACGAACTGTGTCCAAATAAACATTATTCTTTCTTTCTTTCTTTCTTTCAATACTGTTGAAAAATATCGCAATAAGGAACCGCAGAATATTATTATTAATAGCTGTGCCCGCGACTCCGTCAGCGTGTAACTCCTTGTATGTTATTAAGTTAATGTATTAGTTATATTGTTTAGATCACTTTCACATGAGGCTTAAGTACATATAGAACGAAAATACTTCAGCGCAAAGCTTCCGGGTAAACTATGTTGAAAGTTGACCCGTCCGGAACGTGAACATAAAGATTTCTAGTACTGCTAACCCGGAAAAGAGCGACATATAACTGACCATGCGAGAAACAACTGACACCGAGATCTACTCCAGCAACACGAAAAGTCTACCCTTGAGCCTTATTAATTGTCATTGCATAACACACCGATACTGGGAATTGCGTTCTTTTAAATTGGAATGGAAAATTATTTGGTATTATGGGAATTCTGGGAATAAAGACGGTCTCTCCAGCACCGCAGCCTGTTAAAGTTTGAGCCTCGATTACATTTTGTTGCAACTGGGTTACTTTTAGCCGAGTTCCCTACCTATACCTACTTCACTTAAAAATAAATACCTATAACTACTATAATTAATAAAAGTATCTACGCTTTTACCTACTTAATACAAAAATAAAATTGAACATAAATTAGCCAAAACTTACCTATCGGTATCTAAAAATCTATGCGTACTACTTCTACTTCACCTAAAAAGAAATAAAATGCAAACTATTAATAATTTGTAATTTGAACGAATATTTAAACACTACCAAAACAACTAATACCTATTTTATAAAATAACAACAAAAGAAATTCAAATAAACTATAACTATTTAAAGACTAAAAGTCGCGCTGATAAGCATGATTATTGTCTGTCAATAAGGTCGAACGCTCTGAACGCATCAACAGCCAAATATTGAATGATGAAGCTCGCGCTCGGACCTCCCGCCTTTTTATACCCTGCCGCCACGACCCGCGTCGAGCGCGGCAACCGTTACACAAAAATAATCCTTATGGCATGATTCAGTATTCACGCGCGACGGCGCGATGGCTTATTAGCGTATTTCATGTATAAGTTTGGTGTTTCTATACCGATTACCTACTATGATTCTTTTTTTATTGAATAGGTAATAATATTAACTTTTTTTAATTAGGGATGAGTGAGAGTATTATAAACGTAAGAGTAAACAAATATAATCAGAAAGCTCCGAACTGCTAAGCTATCGGGAGTTACACGTGTTATTGTGAGTCAACCATAAAAGATAGACATATGCTGTTGTAGGATATTTTTTAGATAATTTTATGTAGAACATTTCCGTCATAAATGATTTCTATGTAGCTTTAACCATTAGGGCTTCACACGCGACGGAAGCTTAAAAAATGGAGCAACTCCTCCCGTTTTCCCAACATTTCCCTTCACTGCCCTGCTCCTATTGATTGTAGCGTGATGAAAAGTATACTATAACCTCCCCAGGAGTATGAAGAATAATTGTACCAAGTTTCGTTAAAATCCGTCGAGTAGTTTTTGTTTCTATAAGGAACATACAGACAGACAGACAAAAATTTTACTGATTGCATTTTTGGCATCAGTATCGATCACTAATTACCCCCTGATAGTTATTTTGAAAATATATATCATGTACAGAATTGACCTCTCTACAGATTTATTATAAGTATAGATAACAAAGAAAACTCTTACTAATACCCAGTGACTGCTGTATTATATTTCTTCTGAGTTATAATATTTTTACACGTCACTTAACATGACATCATTTTTACACTTTTCCCGTATAATTCTTGGGTTGCCAGGTAACTCTTCTCCCAGTGATGAAGTTTAGCAACATGTACCGCGCCACGCCCAACCTCAGCCGTCTGTTCAGTGACCCCGAGCTGCAGAAGTCCTGCTTAACCTTTCTTGGAAAAGGGACCGATTCTAAGGAAAAGGTAGTGCATTCATAATACCAACTTGATATTGTCCCGCTGCATGGCACAAGGCTCTTCTCAACGACAACGCACGACCGTTGATGACCACGCTTGCTCAAGACGGGTTGGTGCTTTCAGACTTATATTAACTATTAGTCCAAGTTTCCTCACGATGTTTTCCTTCGCCGATGTCAGTAATGTCCAAGATACTTTTAAAAAAATCGACCATAATCCATTTGAGATTATTTAACAAAATATAAATCCTTGTGCTAAAACTATACTAAACAATATTTAACTGGTAACAAATGATGTAATCTCTGACAGATAACTTATTTCTGCTACAGCCAACAATCTCCGAAGTCCTAGAGATCCTGTGCGCTCTGCAGCAAGGCACGACTCTGCGGACTGTGTGTGAGCGGTTCTCCACCTCGCCGGGACCCACCTTTGACATCCGACGTCTGGTAGTCTATGCCCAGCTGCATGGACTCATCAAATGTCTTAAAAAGTAAGATTTTTAAAACATTATCCTTCTGATGTCCAGTTTTCAAGATGGGAGGTTGCTGATTTCCCACACGATGAGAAAAAAAAACATCCCCACGTTACGTGTAGGGGGGTCCAAAAATATTTAAATTTCTTGATTTTATTTTACCACTTTGTCGGCGTGATTAATATGTATACCCATGCCAAATTACAACTTTCTGGTACTAACCGTCTCTGAGTTAAGCCGCGGACAGACAGACGGACGTACAGACAGACAAACAGACGGACATGGCGGAACTATAACCCTAAAAATTAATGGTTGGTTGAGTTGTATCAAGCAGTGGACGTTTGAATGATGAAGATGAATAGGGTAATTTTACTAGTATCAAAAATATACATAAATTGATAGATATTTTAAGGATGTAAGTAAGAAGATGTACAGAACAAACTCGAATTAAAAAACAAACATCAAAGTCGGTGGAAACATGGAGAAGTTTGTTTTTCTATCATTGTTACTCAAGACGGTCATTGTACTGCACGGCGCGACATTACTGTGTTGTGACGTCAGTTATCAGTAGTGCTGTCTTTGTTCAGCATAGACATTAAAACGCTTACAACTTAGGCAGTTCTTGAGATATATTTTTTAACAATTTATTTTTACCGTGACTTATCTTTATCTGCGTTTTATTTTTTTAATCTGATAACAAACCCCAAATACTCTATTGAAGAAATAGTTTCACATCAACATCACAACTCCTCAGATACCCAGTATTCCTACGCAGCCCACCGCGCTCTAACGGCTTCAACAACCGCGTGGACCCCATCCTGGGGATCCGCCGCCTCTTCACCGGCCGCCACTGCGCCGACGAGATCTGCTGCATCGCACGCATCGACCTCCCGACCCTCGACCAGATCATAGAAGACGACCCTAATGTAGCTTTTATCTGGAGGTAGACCGAACTCTATTGTGTTGGCGGTTGAGTGCTGTTTTGATTGCAGTTCGTTTGACCGTTTGGCGTTCACATTACGATTGGATACTTAATATGGTAACATCAGAAGTAGCGGCGTGATTGAAAATTTATTTCGATTACCTCTAATATGTTTTATATAAAAAAAAATATACGATCGGTTTGGTTTAAAAAAGAAACATATTTTTGGTAAATTAAAACTGGCAGTCTAAATTAAACCAATAGCACGCTATTCAAAATAACAGCGTTCACATAGTGACCTTTTTTTTTTAAGGATAATGCAACTTTCTCCGTAGAATCGTGGTTCAAAAATCTTAACAAAGTTAAATTTATTTATAGATCATGTCCCGAAAACTTATACCTAATAAAACAAAAAGATTAAATCAGTAGAAGAAAATATATTATTTTAACAAAATCGGCTACTAAACTTGTTTTTTGTTCAGTGTCATTGCTATATTGTTTGACGTTGTTGCTCGGTTTGTTTACTAGACTTGGACGGATTTGTAATATCGCTGTGTTTACTGGAATCCGACCGATTTGTAATAATACCCTCGCCTCGCTGTCTATACCGGACACCGAGCGATTTCCACCGGTTTTGTATGACCCGAACCTTGCTGTGTTTACTGGATTTCTACCGATTTGTAATAGCCGGACCCTCGATGTCTATAACGGACTCCAACCGATTACTACCGGTTTGTTATAACCTGAACCTTGCTGTGTTTACTGGACTTCTACCGATTTGTAATAGCGGGACCCTCGCTGTCTATACCGGACTCCGACAGATTTCTACTGGTTTGTTATAACTTGAACCTTGCTGTGATTACTGGACTTCGACTGGTTTCCGGATTCTAATACCCTGACCTTCGCTTCGTTTACTGGAGCTCGACGGATTGCCAATATCCTTACCCTCGTTATGTTTACTGGACTTCGAACGATTTGTAATACCCAAACCCACCCGTCTCTCGCTCCGTTAACTGACTTCGATTGGATACTATTACGCCGAGACTCGTTGTGTTTACAGGACTCCGACTGATTTGTCGATTAATACCCTGACCTACGTTCCGTTAACTGATTGGGATCGATTTCGGTGTATTTTAATACCCTGACTCTTGCTACGTATACTGGACTTCGACCAATTTTAGTGATAATTTCCGTACTCCACTGTGGTTTGGCAGACAAAGTTTACCATATATACAGGGTTGATTTTTGAGACGGCGCAGTAAGGGCAGGTACCTCCACCGTGTAGCGACAGAAAAACGATCTTAGGAGAACGTCTTTAACTTTTTGAGACATTTCAGATTTTGATAAAATTTAACAGTCAGCAAGAAAATTGGTAATTTTGTTGTTTATTTTCAGTCAGTGTATCCATCGTAAAATAGTAAGTTGGAGTCTCATTTCCTACGGAATATATGAGAAAAGTTATTTTACGTTTTCTGACTTTTCTAGTACTCACAGTATGTTCCCACAGAGTTTTTTGTTCCTTAAAAAACAGGATCTATAGGCCTAAAAATCAGTTTTTGTGTAAACTGCCCATTTTCTTACTAACAGTATTTTGTTCAAAATCTGTGAATGCAGATCATAATGTCTCTAAAAGTTAAGCATAGTCTCCTAAGACCGTTTTCTTGTAGCGACAACTGTTAAGGTACCTGTCTACTGCCCCATTTCAAAAATCCATCCTGTATAATCAACGTCAGAGTTGGAGTAAAACAGTGGAGCACGGAAGATAGATCTCATAAGACTTGTAATGAAACTTGCTGTTTACTGGACTTGAACCGATTATTAATACACTGAACCTTGCTTCTATTGCTAGCTTCGACCGGTTTCATATTTTGAGCCATTTAGTTGCATTGTCCTTTCAACTTCGTCTAATATTGAGATATTAAAATTCCTGATTCTTCGTTAATTCCACACAACGTCAGGAATTAATCAAAAATCTATTTTATTTAAAATAGGCTATACTAAGTTCTTTAATATACAGAATTTCAAAACATCCTTTGGACATTAAGTTTTACAACCGATCTCCCCGAGGATGCGTCTCGATCAAATTTTCCAATTGAACAGTCAGCAAGATTTTGGATCCATGCTGATGCAAAAACGCCCCTATGAGCACTCGTTTTGTATCGCCAATCTGTCCCCGCAAACTGAACTGACTACTTGAGATACGATTCAAACACAGACGTACCATCTTGAAATCTTACGTACTCTGTGGGCTTATTAAATAACTATAACGAATAGGAATCGACAGTGCGCTCAGCGAGTAACGAGAAATTTCTACCATGCTCCACTGTGGTTTGGCAGACAAAATGTACCATATATGATCCACGTAAGTGTCGGAGAATTATAGTGGAGCTCGGAAGATACATTTCAAACGACTTGCTGCAATAAAACTTCACCTAACCTGTAAATAAATGTACATATCAGTGTTAGGGCGGAGCCGACCAAACTTGAGTACGTACCTAAATTTTGTACTGCGAATAGAGTCACTTTCTACTCTATACACAAGTAATTCTCGAATAAAAAGTCATTTTATTCACAGAATAAGACTTCCTCAAGTTGGATCGAATCCGTCCCTATTAATAATAAGGGTCGATTTTTCAAACGTCAGATAACTTTTATCTGAAGAACAGAAATGACAGTTGACCGCCATATTTATTTCTCAGAAAAAAAATCTTATGATTGAAAAATCTGGCATAAACCAGTTAGCGTGCTTTAATGTTATTCCATGGAACTTTATGATATGTTATCGGTAGGCGAACAGTTTGCCCGTAGTTTATAATAGATTACGTTTTAGGTATTGAATAGTTCACTTTACGTTTGTATCGTTGGCATTCACGTGCTTTTACACAATGATTAGAGATGTGACCACTGTTTCTCTGTAATATATTCGACTATGGTCGCTGTCTATCGTCTCTCTGGCAGGCTAGGCGGGGACCATTCACTTTCGCATATAATTATCGACTACATGACGGAATTGACGCTACAGCTTGGGGTTTAACCTATAAACTGTAAAACATGGCCTATGTTTAACAAGGGAATGAAGAAAATACTTCAAATACATCGAAACGTAGAGTAAATCCACCATCGTCCTCAGTCTGCCATCATTCATGGCGGAGTGCAGGTCTTCCTACTCGTGCTGGTGCCTGTTGGTCTTCTCGCCTAGCCTGGCGCAGGTCCATATATATATCGCTATAAGTCGGCAGTCGCCACAATTCTGGTCATTATCCATAATTATTACTTACAATAATTGTGCATAATTTAAGGTAATATCATCACATTCAGTGTCTTTTGTAGTTATTATTCACTGCCATTTCAGGCATTTAAATGCTTTTGAAATAAATTAAAAGTTGCAATTACAATAAGGCTCACGTGCACCAAAAATTACTTAGCATTTAGCGGTAAACGTATTTAATACATCGTTCCATTTCTGTCAGCCGTTTGAAGACGTCAGAAACAGAATGATATTTTAAATACTTTTAGCGGTCAACACATTTAGTGACGTGTGGTTAACGCGGGACTAAGTCTATAGTTTGAACAAACAAACGTAGATATTATGGTAGATGTAACTTTTATTTTGTATCAACTTTTGCGTTAATTTTAAGTTTTTTTTATTAAATATAGTCAAGGTTAGGCTAGCGAGTATGGTATGGCGGAAATACGTACTTATATCGGTCACACTTCCGGAAGATTTGTTAGATTTTAGCAGAGTATATAAGTTTTACCAGATTTATTAGTTAGATTTGCATAAATATATTTCGTCAAATATCGACTTAAAACAATATCGTAAATTCGTTACTAAACAGGACCTTTTAACATTAACTAGAGGAAACTCACAAGCGTATCGGTATCGGCATCTAAAAGCAATAAAAACAAAATATATTTTTTTACAAAATCATATTTTCAAGTAACGACGCGTGCCCTTTCATTTATATCGTCTAGCAAAATCCATCCACTTTTTTTTTCTTTTCCTGCTTCCCTCCACCAACATGTATATTCATCACTCTCTTGAGCTGTTTAGGTACCTAATTAAAATGTATGATTTATAACGTATGTTAACATAACCATAAAGTATGTGCAATTACGCCAGTTAATTCAAAATGCCCTGTTAATATCAATGATGAATTTAAGGTATTGATTTTAAATGTATTATGGTTGTGTCGTGCAGAGATATATTTGAGTTGGTTACGATTTAGGTGTTATCTAATTTTTACTTAAAGAGTTTATGTATTATTAGATATTCTAATAAATATACAAGATGTAATTGAAACAACTGAAAACCTCTTACCCCGCGTTCTATTTAGAAGCGATCGTCGCACGAATACACGATCGTTCGATTTTTTTTTGGTGAACCTGAACGCGTTGTCTCGCCGACAGAGGGCGCTTTTTGGTTTTCCGAACAAAAAGTGATTTATGCACGCGACCGATCGCGGATTCGCGCAGCCATAATGGGTCATTGTACTTAAATTGTGAACAGCTTTTATTACGGGATCAATGCTGAAATCGCGAAAATATATCTACTGCATACATTTATGTTCGCATTTCGATAAAATATAGGGAATTTTTTTTTTTTTTTTCGCGGTTTTACTTTTGTAAAAGTTGTCCATAATGATGATGTACTTACAATGGCCCCTTAAAAGTTTTCAGTTATTCCAATTATGCCTTTTATAAACCAGTAAACATTTTAGAAATACATCATAATATCCAAACGAGCGCTATTTCTACGTTCGGTACCTATACACGCAGGCGGATTTACTTTGGAACACAAAATACCACTTTCAATTTATCAATCTAAAATCTTAAAAATCTGCAGTCATACAGAAATTGTATTGTTTTATATAATAAATATAAAATTTACTTGTTATCTCTGTGAACCGCCTTGAACACACATACGCTGGGAGAAATCTCTACCATGCTCCACTATGGTTTGAAAAACAAAATGTACCATATATGATCCACGTAAGTGTCGGAGAAACACAGTGGAGATGGAAAGAGTCAGAAATAATTGAAAAAGAAATAAATTGATTGAATGAGTGTAAAGAGAAATTACGATTATTTTTACTACTTGACACCTCCGTGTACAATGTGCGAAATAAGTACACAAAAGTTACAAAATTTAGTATCTCCCGTATTTTTCATGGTTTTTATCGCATACTTTCCTTATCATAGTAGTAGTTCATACTCATCCTAGTAGTTCATCTTCTAGCCTTTTCCCAACAATGTTAGGGTCGGCTTCCAGTTCTCCAGATGCAGCTGAATACCAGTATTTTACATGCCTATCTGACCTCCACAACCAGTTACTGGGTAACACAATACCCCATATTTGGCATGTGTCACGGCAATAATTATAAAACAGTATAATAAAGGTATATTTACACCTTTTTAATAATACACAGAATAACTTTCGTTTCTCCCCCCCCCCACCATCTTCATGTATCTCTAATCATTTAAACTGGCTGGTCAAATGTTGAATATTCGATTACTTCATTTAATTTGCTCTCTATTTTTCAAACCACTTCTTACTTTGGTTTCAAGTTCTCTGTTAATAAATAGTGGATTTTGTGCATAAATTAAATATTTATTTAATACATCCAAATAGGACCTTGAATCTTTTCTTGTACAAGTCCTTAGCATACACATCGTGCGGAATGGTGTCAGTTTGGAAAATAGTACACCATATTTTAAAATAAACATACAGTTCATCTATCTATCTCGTGCATTGCTAAAGTGCCTATCAGACCGTCTCCAAAACATATTTAAAGTCTAAATGTCAAATCGTTTTTAATTTCAGCGCGATCCCTAATTATTTTTTTTTTAATTAAATTATTTAAATTAATTCTCGTCTTTAGTTATATTTTGACATAAGTCCCACTTATTTTATTTTAGAACCTAAACTAAAACTCTCCTTCGTTTCCAATTGCATGAAGTTTAAAAAGATAACCTGAGCCACAAAATTACATTTGGACCGCCCGCCTGCATCGAATCATTGCCCTCAGCAATGAAACATGCACCAATTAAAAACACCAATTAGTTTAGTTAGATATAATCCTTATGTATTATTAGAATACATCATAATTTATTAATTAGACTAGGTTTCGTTATGCGTATTTTAAATCAGATTATTCCATTGTCTTTGTCCAACAGTAGACGTCTTTCAGCTATAATGATTCCATTGATATATAAAAAAACCATAGATTCTAATTTATCAACTCAAAAACGACCACAAAAAGAGAACTCGCTTCGTCATCATTTTAAAGTGCTTTATGTTGGTTAGCTTAAAATTGGAATTTCTGTTTATCAAAATTTAGTTTTATTTAACGACGTGTATTCTATATGGCTGTTATTATATATTGTTCGGCTAACAACACATACAAGGCAGATGTGAGTGGAATCACGGGGAGTGGAAGCCCTAGAAAGATTGTGATTTTGGCTTTTGTTTCTATAATCGAACACGCTTGAATTCCTCAGTTTCAAGAAATTTTGTATCAATGGATCATTCCTATAATTTGATTAAAAATACGCGTACTTATTTAATGCTAGGTTCTATTTGTAAATTTTTCATGAATGCGCGCACCCTTTCTTATGAATTAGATATAAGTGGCAGCCATCTTGGTCTGTTCGGGAGTAGTTTGTATATTAACCCGGAGTCAACTAGCATAACATGAGTGTGTCGATATTATAAATATAAACGGGGTAAAAGAGCCCATCATCAAGCCGAAGTCATTCTGTGCACCTAACTAAGTAACATCAAGCAAAAATAATTCCGTGGATTCTTATTTTTATATTTGAACCTTTTTAAATAAAATATACTTGCCAACGAACATTTAATTTTAATTGATATATACTTTTGTTACGTTTACAGAATAAGCATACGACGACGTTATGCCATGTGGAATATCAAATTCTCGGCTAGGTGGGGGGTCTTATTAAACCCGTAGTTTAAGTGTATATCCGCCAAATCATACTTTTAATATAGGTCTCTATGGTACATATAGTGTTACTTTCAACGATATTCTTAGGTTTTTGATTGACTTTGCGGCAAAATCATTTTTGGCATAAACAATTAGCAATTTGCAATTTCTGTAGTATTAGTCTACAATTTTGACATTTTGTTGAACATTATTAAACCCCTTCAAATGATATAAGTAAATTGTAAACTAAAAATTAAAGCAAATAATTATTTGCTTATTTTTATTTTTTTTTATTTTATGTTAACAAATTGAGTTTAAAGTTTTAAATTGGAATGTGGTTTGCTGCTTCATTATATCATTATCAGGTTTTGATTAGTTACATGCAGTTTTTTTTTTCTAGCCCGTATAGAGTTATACTACAATACATAGAGAAAATTCTGAAAGGAACCAAAACTCAACTTACAAAATAAAAGTGACTCGAATTTATCTTTAACAAGGTGTATTTTTTAATAACCACGTGACAAACTAGATCATGTAACAATCATAAAATCTAAATCTAAAACTTATCCAAAACATTTATTTACCTTGGCCATGATCGTATAAATTGTTCGAAGTGGCCACCATTTTGTTTTGAGCCCAGCTGAACTCCTAACAAAAACGGTGTGGTGTCATAAAAAAAAATACACTTTAATATTCATTGATTTTTTTTAAATATTATTTTGTTGTCAAAAATATATTCTATACTTAGGAAGCTTACGATTACTTTCCGTATTTTCTATAGAACAGGTGCGGGATAAAAAAACGGAATAGAATAAAATAAAAAAACACCATGAATTACGACAGTTTCGTGTTGCTGATAATTGAAATAACAAGCCGAATGTCTTAAATGTTTTATTTACCAAGACAGTATTAACGTCACTGCCAATATAAATTTTTCTATTATTATTATTATAATTACTATAAACATTTACTTATATTATTTTATTTTGAATAGTAGTTAGTAGTGCTCTATGTGCCATAGAATTTAATATTTTACTTACCGGTATTAAAAACTTATATCTTTTATCTGTACTTAAAACTTTACTTTTATATTTATTTGTATTATTAAGAAGAGTCTTAGTCTTCAGCAAAAATCTCGACATCTTTTTATTGTTTATGGTTACTCATAGTTTTTAAACATTTGTTATGTTGGAGGAAGTTTGTGAATTATTTTAAAGGAATTGTTAGATGCAGGATTTAATGTTGGTGTGCACTGACAGACTGTAAAGACGTGACGTGTGGAACAAGATGCGCAGGCGCCGTCGGCTGCCCTTCTTATGTACGTCGCGTGTAGATGATCTACACGGTCTGTCAGGGGACACAAACATTCGGAGCGAGAATTATATTTAAACAGCGCTGTCGCAATCCTCTTCTGTGGAGTGTTCTCTTATCTCAAGCGTTGAGGCAGAAGCAGATTGCGATCCTTTGGACACCCCGTGTCCCACAAGCAATCCCTACTTTGGAGAGTCAATAAAACTTCTAATATTGCTAGAAATTAAGTCACTTAAATTAACATGTTTGTGTGAAATGTCCGCCTCTTCATAGATTTGTAGCGTGTTGCTTTACAAGCGGGAAGCGACTCCTTAATCGATAGTTGGAAATTAGGTAAAAATGCGGGAAAAGTGTAAATACGTCGGTATTGACGGACCTGCTACTTAATAGTGATAACGGAGCTCAGTAAGTCGCCGCACGTTAAATATTGCGGCTGTAATGTAACGAGTCGTCGAATATTAAAATGGAACGCGTTACATCTCTCTCATCGTTTACTTTAATATAATAAAGGTTAATTAAAAGGTTAATTTAGGTTAGTGACGAACTCATCCGCCGCGTGGCATCGTTTCACTTCTTATCGTAACTCATCTCGATGTATTCTGTCTCCTTCTTAGTTGTACTCGTCTTTAGTGTATTGTGAAACGTGAAATTGAGAAGCACGAATTTTTGTATCGTTTGTCCATTAGCAGTGTAAGACTATCGAGCTAACTAATAACTAATCATAGACATTAATGGAGTAACTATTATAACTCGGAACTTTATGTTCTACCCGTGTGTTGTAATTAAACTTGAACTATTTTTGTGTGTAATTCCTCGATGTTTCGCTAATATTAAGTAGTAATAAAATAGAGCTGTGAAAATTTAAGGGTATAATTAAATCGACTCGAAAATCATATCGATTCAGCTAAATTATGAATTTATTGAATGTCGATTTGTTCGTGATACGTCGAAGGAAAAGTAAGACTTTTCGAAAAAGAAAAAAAGATTATTATTAATTATTTGTAACGAAAATTTTGTTGATTGTCGTTTTCGCAAATGGTTTTCGAGTGGATCATGGAAAATTGCGTGTGGACAGTCAGCAAAAAATAAATACAATATTTGTAAAAACCGTGGACCGTGGCTTGGCTTGCGCCATATTTTGGAACTACCTGTACCTACTGCTCGATCGATTCGATCGGCATAAGAAACAGTGACGTGAAAACCGGTCAAAAAACAAATAAAATTCATCTTTACATTAATTATTATTTGAAATAGGATATGAAACACATTCGAGTTCAAAGATGATTATCATAATATATTTATTAATATTCTATAAGTAAAACAGAAAATATCCTTTATCCTAAAATCGATTGACAGTCAATAGTTTTGACAAAACTCACAATACTAAGAAACTTAACGAACATAAAAAAATTATGTTTATAACTTTAGTTAATCGAGCTTAACTCGAAAGTATAGCTGATGATAGCTCAACAAATATAAAGCAGGTATATAACATCAGCCAATGACGGCAGGCAATCCAGTAACAAGAATGATCTGCTGATACAGGCGGTTGTATTGCTTAACGTCCCAGGCGATCTAAAGCTACGGTTTCCTTGTAAAGCCGTGGCCACATAACGGCCGCAGTGACCAAACTGCTTTCATATATAAACGTCATTCGACGGTAAATTGCGGACGCTATGTGGCGGTCACCGCAGTCTTAGGATACCCTAGCTTTACGGCCATTTATTTATCATGACTAAAACCGTATCATCAAATGAAATCATACCAATACTTCAATGTGTTTCTATCGTAATACACTTAAACAGTATTATATACTTAGATGTAAGTCAGTGTCGTACGCAGTGTACTTATATTATATTCCAGTATTTATTACCTAGTACAAACGTGTGACCGTCAGTCGACGTGTGCGCATGCAGGTCTTAGAATTAGTCGTGTATTTAGACATAAACTTGAGGGATACGCTGAAGATGGCATGTTAACCGGTTGAATGCCGTGATTACAGAAACAATAAAAATCCATTGTGTCTCGCGTCCACGATCGATACGAAGGGCTAATTTTACATTTAGGCAATATCAATAATTATTATTATTGTCAGCCGTTTGTGTCCATTTTACATTTGTGTGGGAATAAATATCAATAAGTTTACTAAAATTGGTGGTTTCATAAAAGGGTTGGTGCACAAAACATCCTCTTATAAGTCACGAAGCTAATCAACTAATGGGCCCTTTCATGAGGTGCGTCAGTCGTGTGCTACGTGCCTTTGGGACGGTTTGTCTACGTGCGCTGAGGCATGTAGCTATTAATTACTTAGATGGATAGCCAGTAAACACTACTCTCTAGGAATCTAGAGTAGTATTCTCACGAGTACTCACGCTCGGGCTCAGTGCATGCATGTTGTTTCAATGTTTTAACTACTATCTTCAGCGTATGCTTCGTTTACACACACTCTTACGTATTATTAACAAAGTTATTAACATGGTTTTGATGACTCTAGCGTTCACAGACGCTACCATGTTCAGTTCCCATGAAACGGGTGTTGACGTGCGAAAGCACGCTACGTCATGTGCGGTATACGGTCCTTATTAGCTGTTAGTTTACATTAATAAAAAAAGCGTGCGTCAACGCGCGTTCCTGTGAACAAAATAAATTAAAACCAGTAATTTTGTAACTGTATTGGATGTCTATTTTCATTTTTGTGACCTACGAGTATTTCTTGAGAGTGTAATCCTACCAAATTATCTCTCAAAATATTTTACACTATTTTTGTATGACCTGTGATTCATTTTTGTAACATATCCTAATTAAGTAAGTACGTACGAGTGTGTGAATTACTTAGTAAGCCACTAGTCTAGTGTGTCCACACGTTTACAGTGCGTTCGCAGATGTTCTATGGACCGAATAGCGAATGTTAATATCAATGGATTAGGGCAATTTAAGCAATTTTATTTAAGCTTGAGTTTCCTTGGAAAGCAGTTTCGTCATATAATAACGGTCGTAATGAAAATCTGCCATTTCACCAGTATTTGAAATTGAGGTGAACAAAAAACGCCCTAGATTTGAACAGCCGCTACTGTATGACCGTTCACCGCTTCACTTATGGCGTATGACTGATGTTGGAATGTTGTGTCAGTGAACTGTCTGTAAATATGTGGAGTTTGGCTCTTGTTATATGTGAACTGTATTGGCTTATTTAATTTTAAATATGTGTCAAATTTTAATGTGACAAGTTTTTTTGAACTTTTATCTTACCATGTATGTTAATAATTGAAACGAGCTTTTGATTACTAACTATTGTTTATTTGTGTAGGTACGTTGTATTACAATCATTTTATTTATGTTTAAAACCGTTCTTCACATGTAAACCTACTATGTTCTGTTGTGACTCTTAATTGAAATGTGTTTCATATTAATATAAATATTAATTACGTACATTTACTTTTTAATTCTACCTGTCATTTTGTTTAAAAAATTTAACACGATTTTGGGAATAATTAGGTATATAATTACCTGGTCAATGCAAGTTCATGTGTAGCAGGAGAGTCAAGTTTCCTATAATATTATCTTAGATGCGATAAGATGTGGCTTCGGTAACTATTTATTAGTAATGTAATTGTATTTTTGAAACTTTCAGTCCGTAATAAAGTACCTAATGGAAAACCATTTTGTTTAATGTCTTTTTACCTATACACACATACAAAACCTCAAGCCTCCTTCCCGCGGGGGTAGACAGAATCTGCAGAACGCCACCTGCAGCGATCCTTATATACTCCTATTGCTTCGTTTACTTTCATACATCTGAGGGCCTAGTGTGAGTTTCTTTTAACCATCTCGATTTTACGCATCGACAGCGTTTGGCGCTCCGATTGGCCCTTCACTAGTGAAGGCCAGTGAAGAGCCAATCAGAGTGCCAAACGCGGTCGACGCGTAAAATCGAGACGGTTAAAACAAACTCACACTAGGCCCTCTGGTCATACACGCGCGCCAGTGGTGAGGCCTATAGTCCGCGCGCGACTGCTATGTAGTCATCGCCTGTATGTGAGCGATGAGACGGGGGAACGAGCCATTGAAAAAATTGGCAGACAGCTTGGCATTTGTCTACCACCCCCGTCTCACCTCTCACATAACTCAGGCGGTGACTAGCAGTCGCGCGCGGACTTTACGCACCTTTACCTATTCGATGTTACATCTATATAGGCTTGCCACCTTTTTTTGGAGAAACATTGTATTTATCACAAAAACTTGCTAATAAATAGTACTTTTTGTAAAATTTATGAAAACTAAATAGTACACATTTATTTTTAATAATTATTTATTTATAAACAATTATTAAAAAATTGGCCACCAAGATTTTATTATTTTTTAAATAATTATAGGAATCTAAGCAATTTAGATCCATATTAAAATAAATTAACAATTCATTTTTAATTAGATTAATAGATCCTCTGAATCCGGTCTGATTTCTTTCTTCTCTCGATTTTATATTCATGACGGAAAAAATATTTCCGTAAAAACGGACGTTACAGGAATGGAGAGAAAGAAGGGCGGCGTTTATCAATAAACTGACAATGACAGCCAGAAACTTGACATAAAGGGAAATTCCCCATGCTGCACTACAGGTGCGTTCCATTCCAGTCTCATTTAATATAAAAAAAGCGCGACAATTGAATGAGCGACGAAAATATAGTATTTTTCGTAATATAGGTACTATTTTTCTATAATATATAGTACAATTGATTGAAATATAGTACGATACTATATAATATAGTACGGGTGGCAAGCCTGAATCTATACATAATGTAAATTAAAGTCGCTTTTCGTGTATGTCTGCGTTGTTGTTCTAAACCACGCAACAGATTTTGATAAGGTTACGTAAAACTAAGAAATCTCGATGTTCTGTCAAGTCGTAAAAACCGTGCGAAGCAGGAGCAGGTCGCTAGCATATTATAAAGAAGATACACCGACATACATAACATCACGCCTGCATTCCCCTGACCCCTCAGGGGAGATGTAGGGTTTATGTAGAGAGAGATACGCCTAAAAATTGCCAGGAAAAAAAATAAGGCTGTAATAACACGAAGAAAAAATTTAGAAGATTTTTAATCCATTTATATCACAGACTATAATTAAAAAATAAATATTTTTTCACGAATAACGCATAATTTCACATACATTTAAATAAATTATGAAAATAATTATTGTAAAAGTTTTTAACATTATGACATCATATGCCATTCTAAGGTTTCAAATCATCTTAATTAAAATGTAATGGATTCAACAGTTTAACTTTAATGTAGCTTTAGTTTAAGTTTAGCTGTAATAAAAAAGTCTGCATCTTATTTCTAGAGTAGTAACAACATTATGTAAAAAGATCCTAAATATTGTATAATTAAATTTAAACAATCACATACATAGTTGACAACACATTGAAATCTGTCCGCACGTCCCTACCTATTTTTCTTCAACCACATTGCTGTCCTCTAACAGATTAAAATAGGTAGGAAGGAATCTACTATCAAAAAAAAATCTGACATGTACCGACGACAAGACCACTTTACGAAAACTTCAATCAGTTTTGGCCGTTGTCACATCAAACTCGTCAGTTGAGGAGCCACATTTTTTGAAGACGCCATTTGCATCGTATAATTTGACAAGCTACTAAGTAGATTTCCGTAAGTTGACCGTACAACCACATCAAAAGAGAATAAGTAGTTAATTCTCTAGTAGATATTCGGGTATTCCATTTGATATACTTACAAAATGGCGCGACGCGACGGCGCAACGCGACTCTAACAGAACAATTTCTAAGAAAACTTCAGGGTGTCGCGTCCCTCCAGTCTGCACGAGGCTTTACACTCGCGCCACGTTATTGTGCTTTTCTAGTGTGCGTGCATTTTGCGGCTAACTGTTGGACGCCATTTTTTTCGACGAGTTCACAGCTGTGTCTGTATATCTAGACATATTTATACCTTTGCCTACCAACAATAGTTGTTTCTAATACTTCATACAAACATTTCAACAATCTGTAGGTATCTACTAAGTAAAACAAAAGTTTATACCTACGATCAGTGTGGTCAAAATCAAGAAAATATACTTAGGTTAGAAAATATATAGATAGGTACTCATTTAATAACTACATGGTAACTTCATATAAAATAGGCATAGACATTTTCTATTATTATTTCTAGGTACTTTGTTTGAATTAATTCGGAATTTCTTACAAGTGCTACACCATAACCTCTACGATAGTACTAAGTAGGCACGCTTTTTGTATCACACATTCTTAGGGACAATACAACTAAGATTAATACGAGGTACCTTCTTATAGCTACTACATTAAGATCACTCTTAGAGAGTAAGATAATGGTGCCGATTCTCTTGTACACCGAACTAAACTAACTAAACTATCACTAAAATTTCTTACTTTTGGCTATGAGAATCTTAACGCTATTCTGCAAATAAAATTCTCTAAATTAAAAAATAATTTTGACACGACTAAAACGAATTTGACAATCGCGAATCCACGTGGTACCCGATTTTTTTTAGAGCCGGCGGCGCGCAGGGGGTGCAGCCTCGACGTGTTTTATATGGAATATTTCACTTTTTGTATGGAAAATATGAAAAAAATATTACCAACATGTAGAGTTTTAGGGGTTTAAGGGTTTCATAAAGGGGGTCGAAATTTTCATTATTTTTGCGATAGGACGCACCATTTTCGAGATATAAGCAAAAGAAAAAATAAATACATTACTGTTTTTGCACATGAAGTCGAGATGTTGGTGTGAATTTTAGTTCATGACAACTTATTTTACCCCACACCTTTTTAATCGCGTTTAAAAATTGTCAAATTTAGTCTGGTTTGGTATTTTACAATCAAAATTTTAGATGAAAACGTCAAAATCAGAATAGCAAAATTGCCATTTTCACTAAACTAAAAACTCAGTACTATCTTAGTGCTGTCAAACTAAAATATAGTTAAGTTGTGTCACTTTAGTCTATTTCAGAATGGGAAATCGTCGTTTGACAGGATTAAACTAAATTTTAGTGATTTTTAGTTTAGTTTAGAGGCATTTGTGACAAGAGAATCGGCACCATTATCATCCTTATTAACATTAAAGTTAGTTAGCTTTGTAGATTGGTATCTATCTAACACATTTCTGCTTATTGTCCATAGACTTTTTCTAACGAAAGAGATAAAAACTAAAGGTGCCTACAGATTTGCTTAAACATTTAGGTAATTACCCGATTTTGTTTGATCCACGCAGTGATCGTCAAAAAGCAAGCAAATCTGTAGTCACCTACATGACTCTACATGTCCTTTTTAATATAACATCATACTTGGCATTTAAACGCTCGGCTCCTACACACAATGCCGGCGGCATGGCCGGCACTGCTGCCCTGCCGCCGGGCAAGTCGCGGCGCGCCCGGCCCTTCTGCACAAAGGATCGCAAAGGAAATGGAGGCGCAAAAGCCGGGGGCACGTGCCGCTCGGCAAAAGCCGGCGGCCATGCATTGCGTTTAGGAGCCAGAAAATCAAATTATTAAATAAACCTATAAAATAAATAATTAAACTAGTGCTGGATACCCTACGCCAATAAAAGCAAGAAACGAAGGGTACCTCGCGCTAGACGAACTTCGAAAAGGTCCTGTAAAGGTCTACAGGACTACTTGCGAAGATTGAGTCATGTGAAGAATGATGACTTTGAATGGTAGCTCTATATAATGAATCTAAATTTAAGATCTATACTTGAAAAGCTCTGACTATAGACCGAACGCTCTCGTACGTTCCTGTGACGAACACAAACAGCCCCAGAAGGATGATGAAGCAGTCTTTGAGCAGCATGTGTTTGGGGATGCCTCCTGGCTTCTGAGAGGTGGAGACCAGCTCGATGAGCGGCGGGAACATCAGGGCCAGGGCTGTGCTGCTCACCGCTCCCACCAGCGATATGACGAGGCCTAGCTCCGGTATTGATTCAGCTAGCACGACTGGAAGGAAAGAAAAACAATTAGAAGTTTTTTATTATTGGATAGCAATTTGTCTGGCGGTCCTATAGTAAGTGGTCACTGTCGCCTACATAAGCATATCAGAGATCTCGAGCTGGCGTTAGCTCAGGTTCGTACGGGCGTATTTTTATCGCGGCGATTTTTTTTCGCGTATTGGATTTTCGACGCTCTGTTTAGCGCCGAGAGTTGAATATCCAACAGTGTGTTCTCTTGACTCGCTGGGATACGCGCTGGATGCGCTCAGTTGGATTCTCAATGCTCGCTCAATATCGAAAGCTGAAAATCCAGTGCACGAAAAACATCGCCGCGATTTTATTACGTCCGTGCGAACGTAGGCTTACAATCTCAAAAACAGAGCTGAAATTTGCCTGGTATAAACCATTATTGCATTGATATGCAATAACTGTTACTTTGTAACTGTAAAAGTGGTAATAGGTACCTAATGCTCACGAGGTCCGCCACAAAGAGCTCTTTTGCCTTCGAAGTATTTTAAATTGTACGCACGTCACGAATTTATCGGCCGTGTAATTAATGTGATTCTACGACAACTCGGCCCGAACAACTCGACCCCACAACAATTCAACCCCAGAACTACTCGAAACCCACAACTCGATCCCAAAAATTCAACCCTGAGACAATTCGACCCCGACATGGGAATGGGAACAATAGTTATCTACCCCTACTAATACATACAAACCGCATTCAGTTTCCATGAAGGACTACCAATGAGACCAAGAGGAGAACGGTCCGCTTGCTATTTTTAGGGTTCCGTAGTAAAACCAAGAATTTTTATATACATAGATGCTTCTAAGTGACTTTGCTATTTAAGTTAATGGTTTTTGAGATATTTTCGGTTACAACCGCAGAATTATCTTGGTTTTTTCTAAAATATACTGTAAAATACAACTGCACTGCTCGCTTCGCTCGCTCGGTTTGGGCGCGGTTTGTTCTAACCTTTTTTTTTTCTTTTTTTTATCGCTGAGAAATGCGTTACGCATCCCCGGCTCGTGGGGGACGAGTCGGGGTATGTGGGACTCCTGTCTAAGTGCAGTATACCCACTAAAACTCAGCGGTGCTCCCGCATCGCCGTGATGGGAAACCGGCTCAGCCTTTACATCCACAGCCCTCCCGGGGTTTGTTCTAACCTAACCTAACCCATTAGTCGTAGTGCCAATTATATCCGATTCCATAGATTAGTCAGTTTTCGTTTGACAGTGCTAGGTGACGAGTGTGAGTGTGAAGAATGAATAATATGTAATACGAGTACATATGGAATGCAATAAAGAATTGAGTATTGAATTTTAAGGTTGTATCAGTTAAGTTGTCGAGGACGACATTTTGTGGTCAAGGTCGGGGTCGAGTTGTCCTGGGGTTAAATTAATATGGGGTCGAGTTGTCTCGGCGTCTAGTTGTCGTGATACCGTTAATTATGTAGTGGTCTGTATCGATGAAACCAAATTTCAGTTTGGATAAGTCTTCAAGTTCTCTGTAGGTATACTAATATACTTATACTTACAAGTAAGCAGAACCAGCAGTGCTCTATACCCAAGTTCCTTGGCGACGGGGTTGGAAGCACCGAACTTCTTCTGAATTGATGGCCAGGTGATCCCGACCGGCACGTAGAACTGGAGCGGATAGGTGAACAGAATCGAAATCGCGATCAGAGCCTGTACCACGTTACTGAGCCTGCAATAATGATGAAAAATTAGGAATTCATTCTAAAGCCTCTCTGATAATTCAGAAATGGGAGTATTTCACCACCGTTCTGTTACGGCCGTCCGAATAAAATAGTGCCACAGAGAGAAGGCCTTGGTCTCAGCAGTGAGAACGTTATAAGCGCTAATAGAAATCGAAATGTGGCGATAACTTACACTTTTCCTGGCTGCAGATTCAAGGTCAAGCTGCCGAGCACATTGTCTCCCCACTTGAGGTAACCCAGGAATCCCACTGTGATGAAGATGCTCCCGACCACCACCATGCCTACGTTTAACACACCCAAAGGTTTCTGGAACTTCTCCGGTCTGCTCATCTCGTTTTTCAAAGGGAGAACCTGTTGGCAACATTACATTTAAAAAATTAACCACCGAGTGAATTCCTAAAAAACCAAGCTAATTATGTGGGTACTAACTATAGCATGTGCCAGGCTGCAATAATGACGTCAGTTTACAATATCTTTGCGGTACGCCTTAGGGAACTATCCATGAGAACAGAACAAATTAGCAATATACATCGCATTATCAGTAAACTTGGTCGCAAATAGCTCTGAAGTGTTCAGGTACAGCCAATATTTGTTGCACAAAATAATATGGAAATTCTGGGAAAAAGATAAACTCACTAAGCCAATTCCTTCGAAAGCGTAAATAGCAGTTCCGAAGTAGAGTGGTAGCTGTTCCCACGAAGCTATATAATCCCTGGTCTCTACTGCTGGCAGGTCCTGGGTGGCTTCATAGACCACCACGGCGACCCCTGCAGCCATCATGATGTTGGCAATGGTGGAGAATGGTGTCAGGTACTTGAGGTTGCGGACCATACAGGCCAGGAGGACCGGGATCACGACAAATATCATGTGGATGGAGAGGTCGATGTGTATGTTGTACTGGTCGCAAATCTGGGAGACGCAGAAGATGTTTTTAATAAAAATATATTTGTACTAGTTAACAGGATGGTTACAGACACACAGACTTAAAAAATAATTCAGAAATCATTAATTGCGCAGGTACTCGTAGTAATTATTTTGTTTCTTTTTTAGTATCTGCCATCAATCTAGTAAGTAAGAAAGTTAAGTAGTAATTTGGATGGCATAAAATCGTGATCCTTGACCAAAACTCCCCACAGAATTATCCAGCCTCAATTTAACCAATTTCTGCTTATTATTACACTCATACTAAGACAGATAAAGTTCCCGTCACGAGAAGCTATAAATTTAGTAAACAAAGAAGTTTTAGTAAGTTACGTAGCGAAACAAATAATCCCAAATTCAATCAACTCAAAGTAACATACTTGTAATACGAACCTAACGAGCGCACGCGCACGCGTCTGAGTTCCAGTACCACAAAACGTTAGACCACAGCGCTTTAAATCGCTAAAATATAACCCGACCAAGTGAAATTGCTCGTTAGTTTCGTATTAATCTTTATGCAGACTAGCGCGACGCGACACCGGTTATTGTTATACCGTCAAGTTTTCTTAGAAATTGTATTGTTCGAGTCGCGTCGCGCCGTCGCGTCGCGCTGGTCTGTACGAGCCTTTACACATATGTTCCTTGAATTGAATTGAATTATCGGCTACGTAACTTAGTAGAAGTTCTTTATTTACAACATTTATAGCTTCTCGTGACGGGAACTTTGGTATAGTCCCCGACTTAAATCTCAATGAACTTTCACTTTTATACAACTTACCATTTTAACATTATTCGCGATAAACACGATGTAAACGCAGCAGAAGCCTAGCTGCGTGACGCAGAGGAACCCGTTGACCAGGATCTTCATCGTGCCGGCCATACTCCGAGTCCTAGCAGGCCCGTTCTTGAACACCAGGTACACTGTGTCTGCGAACCCTGGAGGCCGGTCTCGTTTTGACGTGAGATGCATTTCTTCTGAGCAATTCAACTGTAAAGAAATATCATTTAGATGCCAGTGATAAGAGATAGGTACAATTTGGCTAGATAGATAGTATACCGGCGTGTGGATCGATCTCATATCCTCCCGTTCCTCAGTTTGTCGAGTTCTAATGTAATAGAACAACATGTTTTCTTTTTTTTTAAAGCCTGCCTCTGCATCTCCTGTGAGCCGAGAAGCTACGCAAGTCCCGGAGAAATTAACGAAGTTTAGCAACTCGCTTCGTAACTAATAATGGTAGGAAAGAACTTGAAGAAAATTTAAGGACAACGAAATATCCAGTTCCAACTGCCCTCTACATGGTCAAATAAAATTAGCTAGCAAAACTCCGCAATCGGTCCTCCACGCGGGCGAAGGTACGGGCGAAAGCTGATAGCTGATAATTTAAGTAAATACACTACCAGCGGCCGTTAACCCCGTAGTCTGTAGGCTGTAGTTACAGTTTTTGTTTTATCATCATTAGGTATCGATATACATCACGTCTTTGTTCCGCTAGGTAATTTAGTTTGACCCAGTATATCGAACAGGACAATGAAAAGAGTCCTAAAGGGTCATTTACATTTTACAATTGGAATAAGTTCACAGTCCGCTCGGTAGAACGGTTTAAAATAAAAAAACCTTGAAAATTTCAGGATTAAGAGCTTAATTTATAGAATTGAATAATAGAATCGTCATATTCTACCAGGGATCAAGTGCGCAAATCTGAAAATAAGAAAAATCTGTAAGTTCAACTGACCAGTAAGTGCTGCGCGTGCACGCATATAATGCCCAGCAGCACAGTCATAATCGGCGAGAAGATGATGCCGCCGTTCCTGAAGGCGTCGCCCATGGCCAGCAGGCCAGTGCCGATGTTCCCTCGGAACAGGTGCAGCATTGTGTCAGTGTACCTGATACATGAATATGGACAGTTAGAATGGGATGACGAGGTAGCTAAACTAAAAAGGGTAGCTGCCCAGTCTGTGTAGCACAAAGGCTGGGCAGCTACCCTTTTTTAGTTTCTAGATTTGATATCATGAGCGTTTGTTACACATACAGGAACCAACAAGTGAAGAGGTTTCATTGGACAATACGCTGTTACGTCATAGGGTTGTTCTGTTTCCGTACCCAGTTTGCCCCAGCTGCCTTTTTTCAGTCCTCCGGTCCGTCCAGTTGGAGATCGTCTCACGCCACATTTACAAATATTTTTTAAGTTAATATTGTTTGTTCAAAATTAAGACGAACACCGGACGGGCCCCAGACGGAGCAAATTGGTGAACAGCCTAGACAGGCACTCGAGAGTTCAATATCCCTAAGGAATATTTTACGTCAACCGCAGTACCTAATTAATGCACTAGAGGCGAAATTTAATGAACAGTCATTAAGAGCGAGGCACTGCTCCGTACTCATCGGTTTGTTGGTGACTCTGGTAATTTAATAACAAACTAGATATCCGCCGCGCTCCTGTGAAGCAAACGCCGGGAAATAGCCTGATTGAACTTGGCGGGCCTTATCGAGTTACTTGAGAAAAGTAATTAAAATAATATTGCAGGCTTCTCCAGAAGGGGTTTTAATAAATTAAGTTAATGTATGTCATAATTACATAGTTTAGTTAGTAATTCGTTTCCCCGTCTCTCTTCAAAAGAGTTTTTCAGTGCAGCTGCACAGTGGCATATGTAATGACCCAAGTGCCCATAAATTAGCCAAGTATTCTTGGCTTTGCGTGTGGTGTAGTGGTGGTGTGGAATGGCACTAGGGACCTATATTTAAAAGTATGTAGGTACAGTCAGCAACATGTTACTTTTACATCATCTAAATTCAGTTACAAAGTGATGAGATATGTTGCTTTTCACCATTTATGTATGGATTTAATACTCTTTGAATTTTATATCTGTTCACATTTTTTATGAAAATTGTGTGCATATCATCAAAGAAACCGATGTTGATTAGAAAAATTGCAACTTCGCATTCTACTGATGACCAAGGAGGCTACTGATCGAGTGCAAGGCGAGATTAGCCGCTTTTTCATTGAAGAAAATCCAGCGTCTTCTTGACCTAAGTACATAAGATCCGGATCCTGAGACTGACCGATGAAGATAGATTTTGATTTCTAAGTCAGTTAAAAAACGTTGGATCCAAGCAGACGCTGCGCCAAATAAAAATAAAAAAACTTTTATGAGTTTAATAGGTTACGGTTTTTTTTTTACGGACATTGTTTACAGAACTTTAGGCGTAGAAGCAGTCCTAGCCGAATTGTACGCCATTACGTGCATTGCATGTTCATTAAAGAGCACTTTTAAATTTAGCATGTCACAAATTCGTTGCAGTTACCCTACCTATGAGGCTGAAAAATTGTGAAATTGGTGCACTTATATACACAACCTACCTACCTACTTGACCCTTCAAAAATGAGGCAGAGCACGCAATTATAAAAATATATAATGTTTTATAATTGCGTGCTCATCCACAATTTTTTTTCAAATCCAAATTTAACTCTGTTGAGCCTCTGCATTTGTAGGTACAGTCAACTGCAGGTCGGTGGAAAATTGGAAATACTTTGCGTAGCACGGAGATTCAATAGAAAGAGGCCAACCTAGAATGATTTTGTTACCACTGACGTGCATTTCCAGTATGATGGACCTTCCTTTTTTGTAAAGACATAGGTAAGTAAGTAAAAAATCACGAAATAATTGCAGCCTAGTACACTGGACGCAAAATACGCGCTTGGACATGAAGTTTGCTGACTCCATCTCGTCCTCCACCCCCTCGCCCTCCACATCGAACAGCAGTGTACTCACGAGGTAGGATGCGTCACATGATGATGTCCATCGCCATGCGGCCCGTTCAGAGCCTTCCCATTCTCCACCTCCTGGCTCTTGGAGTCTGTGAGGATCTGCTCCTTCGACTGGAACATGCCGTAGCCGTCCGACACACTGCTGGAACAAAGATTAGACCACTTTAGAAAAAGAGACGAAAAGTCAAGTAAAATAACAATCCTGTCTTTGCTGTCGCGAAAACAGCAAAAACACTAGATACAAAACTTTCAAATAATGTTGAGTAGGTATTTATAGGTAATCACTTTGGGAACTATATATTCTTTTTGAAATCGGTTAAATAAATAATTTTTCACATCGAATGATGTACACAATAAATTCGGTAACACTGCAAAACCCACCAGAAAATAAAAATTAAGTACACGGAAAAATAGTTTCTAAGCTTCCCGGCACCGTGTGTAAGAACACTATTTTCGTTTGAACGGTTCGCGGCACTGTGCGGATATATAGTGAGCTAGTGCTTGCCGCTGCCTGGATTACAATAGTGAGGTGATCACGAGAATACAAACGTAACACCCCTCATGTCATAACGGGTGCGCCAACATATCGATTAGGTAGGTACATGTCATTAATTGCGATGGTACAGAAGATTTTTTTTTTCTGGATTTAAGATTTCATTCAAAATCTATTAAGTACCTACATCTGTAACACAACTTGACCTACAAGCTCATACTACACAATTTTTGTGTTATCAAAATCATTCGCTAACCCGCCGCGCGCCGGTGAAAACTTATTGAAATACGAAAGCTGCAATAAGTTATTTCACCTGAAACTTGTGAGTTCTCAGACAAAAATCTAATGAGCTCACCACACCACTAAACTAGGAACAACTATTCGCATCCGCTAACAAATATTAAGTAGGTATTTTACAGTCGCAGTCACACATTGAAGATGTACTATCGTTTGATTTTATGCAAACAAAAGGATTGTAAATATTTGAGCCTAGCCTTTGTGTACATTGGGGTTGGCTCCTTTAACCAGTCAAATATTAATCCAACTGTCGATCAGTTAAGTACATCTCAACAGGGTGCACCGAACTGCGGTGAGTGCGGTTGGTCGGTGACATCGTGACAATTAAAAGAATATTTGTTTGAGAATGTTTGTCCCATATTTTATATCTACATAGAGGTATATTTACACACGTCATACTGGTTTATTTTTTTTCTGCAAAATGTTAGGTACTAGAAATTTCAACAAAGCTGAGAAGACCCGGGGGGGGGGATCATTTTCCTTTGCTGCCACCACGCCACGGGCCCCCCGACAGGCTCAGTTCGCCATTGAGAATATGGCTTTCTTTTGTCCATTCATAAAGATAAGCCTTACTGTATTGACATATGCCTCAATAATAATCATAATCATTTATTTATTTCCTTTATTTCATTATATACATATAAATTTAAAACATTAGAATATACTTAATTTTTATTTTATTTTAATCGTTATCGGGAACAGGGTCCGATATACACAGAAAGCTTGTTTGTTTTTTTTTTACACCGGGAGAGAAAGAGCCGATAAAGGCTTTAAAAGAAATAAAACACGATAAATCCATTAGAAGGTACAGAATTTCGTGTATTTCTTGTTGTATTGATTCATTTCATTTTGCCGAGCTTTTTGAAGTAGACCGAATGATGCGCGACAATTCACGAACCTCTGATTTTCGGTTTGACCGAAACTCCGGCTGATTTACGAAAACGAAAATATGGCCGAATCATGATGTTATGGCCGAAATGGCCGAAAACGAAGTTTCGGTCGGTCACTAAAACAACCAAACAAACTCTTCAGCTTTAATATTAGTATTAAGTGGTATTTTAAGTAAAGCACTTACCTCTGCGACCGAGCTCTGCTCGGGTGCTAGACAAAAATCAAAAAGTCAAAAATCGCAATAAGGTAAGAGTAGAACCTACAAATAAAAATAAAAAGCACTCAATAGGATTGAAGTAAATTGTAAACCTAGCACAAAATTCAAAAGTCATTTATTCAAACTAGGCTGATAATCAGCACTTTTCGAATGTCAAAATTACATAAGACAGTCCCCCAAAACGCCCACCCTTCACCACTTCCTAGTGCGTTAGCTGGGAAGAAGAAGTGGCGCAACAAACTCCCCAGCAGCACAGCTGTCTGTTAAGTTAGAAAGAAAGAAAAAATCTATATAATAGTATTCAACATAATTAAACTAATTTAAATTATCATCCATATGTTAACTAGCACACGCCAATATACCAAACAAAATCATCGAGAACTATACTCGGGCAGAAATAAAAACTAAACGTAAACAAAACTTCAGTTAGAACTTAATAAAAGCCTCCAGGCATAAAGGGCGTGCCCGCTTACATAAAGCTGTAACTGGAAGTTATAAATGATAAACTAGGACCATCGAGGTAAAATAAATAAACGTTAATTACTAATAACAATAAATAATATGATCAATTGTCGAGGTCACTAGTTAAATATTGCAATACAACTCATAAAAAAAAAGTAGATTATGTCAACAATAAATTAAAATTAAATTAAAATAAACAATTATATAAACTCATATAACCTGTCAGTAGGTAAGCTAATTCTGGAGAAGGGACATAAACATTCTCTTGAGTTAATCACAGCGACCAACTATTCTTATCATTACTTTACACAAGCATGGAAGACCTCTCTGAACAAGTATGTAAGGTGCAATCAACGCCGCCAGAAATCATAGAAAAAACCACAAAGATAGCTCCGGCTATTGCCCGAAAAACTATGCTTTGCTATACCTAGGTATGTGTAAATAAATATGGTGCGCGTGCGCAAAGTGATGATAAAATCAAGAAACCGGTGACGAATGTTAAGAATCAGAATCTTTATTTGTTTAACAATGGGACATTAATGAGAAGGTCTGTCAAATCATCTGTCTGTACAATGGTTTGAGGCTATGTTCGGTGACGTAAGAACAAAGAGACTAATAGGAACTTAAAGTAATTAGTCAATAGAGCCACGCCACTCGTATTACTAATTTGTTGAGTTTCAATAAAAAATAAAAAATAATATTATGAATAGAAAAGATTACATAGATTTTTTGTATGTTTGTATTTTTTTTGTTACGGTTTCACGCTAAAATGGCTGTACGGATTTAAATGAAATTTGGCACATGGGTAGACCATGACCTGGGTTAGGACATATGACACTTTTTGCACCTATAGGCGTATTCAGACCTTGAAACCTAATTGTGGTCCAAGTTCATTACAAGACCTTTCTAACAAGTCCAAACACGGCTATGATACGATCATCCATCATGTAGTTCCAGTTCATATCTTCCGGCTCCATCATCAGATCAGCTCGACAGTACCATGTTATTGTATTGTCATCAAAATCACATACAACTGCCAATTTTCATAACGCTACAATCTTTAGAAGATGGTTAAATTAGTTTTCTTAGATTTGATTACATAGTTACATACATACAGGTCGACCTAATAAAAGCATGTTAAAAAGGGGCGTGATCGGTAGTAAAAAATATAATGTAAAGAGAAAAGATTTGATAAAAACAAAAACAACTCGATTTTAAAAATTGTTTCACCTATAGCAAGCTACATTATCAGCGAGTAACATGGGCTCTATTTTATCGACTTCCACGTGAACGAAGTCGCGGGCAGAAACTAGTAAAAGATAAAACTACGCAGAACACCACAACAACGATCCTCTTTTACGTCCGCGTCGGTCTTTAGGAGATTTTAAATAAAATAAGTACTTATTTATTTATTAAAGTTTATGCAACATATAAGGGTAAATACTTAGGTATTTACGACCTATTTTTAAATTAAGGGTTTTATTTTGAGCACGAGGTTGTGGAAAAAAACGGATGCAGGCAATAATTTAATCATCACTAAGTATAACAATAATAAACCTGCAGCAAGCATTACGAGTATGTCAAGTAAAGGATAGGATGGTATTATTAAGGTATTTTTAGTATCAATCATTGTCCTCGAGAATTAATTCACGTAAGCAGTGATAAAGCCACGTCTTCAGTGTCCGTGCAACTAATGGTTCCAACAGTACCTGATGCGTTCAGGAGTACCTTCTCATAACAATCATAATGGCGGCTATTTGCATACATTATTCCATAGATCATGACGTCTGATTAGGAACAGGAGGTCGGACTTCCGTTAGCTATAATAACATCAGTTAAGTACAAGTAAACATTCTATAACAACAATCACGACGTCCTTTACAACCATGGACTGGTTCAAGCGTCATTAAGTAATCTTTTAAGGTTTCTGCCTACCACAATTTCTATTCGTTTGAGACACTCATACGTAAGTGCCTTACTATTTCAACATGTTTTCTTTCATGTACCTAATCTCTGGAAAAGTCGGTTACGACCCGACGCGACGGGCCGCGTATCGTGGCATCCTACTATGTGCTCAATAAGCGACCGGCACGTTGCAGTAGACGCGTCAGCGGCAGCCGTCCACGCGACGACTGCGGTTGACAGTACTACGAGTAGGTCATGTTCGTGAACGGGCGCCGTCAGTTGGGACTGGTCAACTCTTAGCGGCCATGGCTGATTTTTTTATTTTTGAATTGTTCTTTGTTTTTATCTTTGTATTACGGACGCTTCTAACGTGCACGTCTTTCTACATTGTTCTCACATGTATAATTTCAACATGAATGATGTAACCAATACTTTGTAACAATTTATTTTATTTAAAAGAGTGTCCGTGGAGTTTCTTGCCCGTTCTTCTCCATAGGTACCTACTACGCTTTGGAATGGGCACCTAGCTTCATATTTTTGACTGACCGATTCCTTGACCATTCAAAAGAGCCTGTAATGGTTTAATTGAAATAAATGATTTGAGTTTGAGTTTGAGGTACCTATTACTATAATCGTGAACAGTTCTCTTGTCACATGGTCCTGGCTGCAGCATCATTTATTGTCACCACAAAGTTTCAACTTAATAGGCAGTTCCTTTTCTGTTTATTTTATGTGGAGAAAAACTGTAAAGAAGCAGATCCTAGTAAGTAAATCAAAGCACGTGTCACATTCTATTTAGTGTGATTCATATCGTGAATCCCGATGGCTCTTTATGATAGTTAAATAATAATAATAATCATCATCACTATTAACCTACAACAGTCCACTGCTGGACATAGGCCTCTCCAATTGCACGCCATTCATTTCGATTCTCGGCAACATCCAGCAGTTACCAGCTATCCTGCAAAGATCGAGTAGCAATCGTTCGCTGGCAGCAGTTTGTCGATCCGACTATCTAATTACGTAATAGGTACATTTTCGTAAACGATTACGACTAATCTGTTTCATTTGGACAGTTCGACAACATTCATTGCGTTACGTTGTCGAGAAGATTATTTTTTCGAACATATGAAGCAATCTATTTCATAACGATTCAGATTATGATCGATCGTGTATTACGCAATTAGGGTACTGATCTGATTAATTTGCATGAGTGTCAGGGGTCCGTCACGACAGTTCTAGGAAAATCATGGGGAGTGCGCTGGCGCACTGTACAGATAATACAATACTTCTCTCTACCACGGCTCACACATCCATCTAGAGTACGAGTAGGTAAATATTAACGCAACGCAGTTCCCGGCCGTTGTGAAAGCAATTGGAAACTAGCCCGTAGAGAGCAACCATTAAAAAAAACAATGGTCAGGCTTCGGGTAGATACAACTCTAATGCAATATGAACATCTTACAAGTTAGCTAATCTTTTGAAGGAGAAATAACACTACAGCCCACAATAGTGGAATGCCGTGATAACTCATGTAATCCGTATATTGCACATTCATGGTCACTCCTGAAAGAGTTACAAATGGATTTTGCGGGCTAAATTGAAATGTAGCCCGCGAAATTCAAAATTTGTAATGGTTTTTTTCAAATTCTTTTTTATGTTGTATGTTGATCAAAATTATATTACTTATAATAATTACCTACAAAATTAAAACCGTTTTAAACATCAGTATTATACAGCTTTTAATTATATTTGATGGATATAAGACTATTCCGTGAATGACGATTTGGACAGGCGGCACAGTGGACCGTTCATAAGTTACGAATATGTAAATAACTCATAATATAGGTATTCGTTCCCGAGAGACATAAAAATATCACAGAGCAACTTGAATTAAGTAATTATACACATAGGTCTTATTCTATTTACTTTACGTTAATTTTCGCAGTAACTCACTTTCTTTTTCTTGTTTTTTCGGTGACTCAATTCTTTTATAAATAAAGAGGATAAAAATATTTAAGTCATTGTAAGATTGTGAGAACAATGTGTTTTTAATTTATCAGTATTATTTCAGTTAGATTATAAACTGTCGAAAAATTGTGAACTGAGTGAAATGAGTTAAGGTAGGTTGGAACTGTGATTACCGCGCGCGAGCCGAGCGAGCGAAGCGAGCGGTACCGCTGTTGCGGCCGGCGAGCTTCCAAGTTGCTCCCAGCTGGCCAAACTATTTAGTATTAGCGCCAGGTACGTTATGTCGCTAGCAAGTTTGATACCAGTCTACAATTTGGCGGTTTCCCAATGATAGATTATAATTTATTGAAAAATAATGCGTTAAATTGTACGGCGTATCATGCATATGTTACGTCTGCATTACGTTATGGGAGCATATATTGGGGTAACTCCATCAACATGGAGAGCGCAAAAGAGGTGTGTTAGGGCGATATGCGGTATTCAAAGCACAGAAAGCTACAAACCGTTCTTTGTGAATTTCCGTATATTAACAGTACCCTGTCTATACATATGTGAGGTGGCCGTATTTGTCAAAACAAACATCCACCTATTTGAAAAACTGCACAGTTCGCGACATAGAAATAAAATAAGCAGTAGGCAACACAATAAAGCAGTATTCCGTAAAAACTTCCTAGGAATGGCACCACATATTTATAATAAAGTATATAAGGCTTTGTTAGGTATTAAAGATATCAATGTATTTAAGAAACAACTCAATAATCTACTGGTAAGTAAGACATACTCAATTAATGAATACCTGTCAGATAGAAATTTGTGTGTAGAATAATAATACTTATAATTATGGTGAATACTTGATTCCGATTGATTTTATTAAAATTATTTTATTTGTATTGTTAATTGTTAATTATGTGTTGACGGTTTTAGAATAATAGATAAGATATTAATAATGAGTTTATGACATTGTATAGAGTATTAAATTTAATTTTTGATATTTTATTAGGTATTAATCTGAATTAATGACATTGTTTATGGTATTAATTGGAATTTATGAAATTGTGTAAGGTATCTATTAATTGGAATTTATGACATGGTATAATTTTAACTATAATTTTGCATGCCTGAATTGCGGCAACACAGTGGACTGCGTATTCACGTGACATCTAGAAATTTATGATTATGTACTGTGTTGAGTAATAAACATTTGAATTTGAATTTGAAAATTTGAATTTGAATTTGTAAACTCGCTGTGACTCGCTTCTGTTCTAACATAGCCAGACTGTTTGGTAATTATTACAATTCGCTTCGCAATGCCGAGACACAATCATAACAAACAAGTCGCTTAGCAGCAAAACATCGTGTGGAAAATCTTTACAGTCATTATTAGAACAATAAGGATGACGTCATTTTTAAGGTTCCGTATCCAAAGGGTTCTAACGGGATCCTACTCAGGCTCCGCTGTCCGTTTGTCCGTCTGTCACAAGACTGTATCTTTTGAACCGTAATAGGTAGACACTTGAAATTTTCACAGAGTGTGCACTACTAAGGCTGCTATAACAATAAAATTGGGTATACCCACATGCAAAAAATATGGCAAAAAGAGGCCAAGTGCCGCTTTTTACTGTTCTTATGTTCAGAAACTGATTTACCATACCAACCACCATAGTCAGCTTATATCTACTTAACTCTGAATATGTCCATAGCCAAGGCCAGGTACAATATTTACGCCTACAATGTCCTGCCATAGCTATTAACACTGTAATTTGTCAAACATTGTAAAAGCCAATTATTTTTAAAGAGTAACCGTGGAGTTTCTTACCAGTTTTTCTCCATAGGAAACGACCAATTGGATCCGTGCTTCCCGTGCTGTGTACCTAGCTTCTGACGTTTCATAACTGCCCATGTATGGTTATGTGAAATAAAATGTTTTGAATTTTAGAACACACTTACAAGTAATCCTAAAAGAAAACCTACGCACCCTCATTCCGAAGCCAGCCAGCTCAGCTACGAACCTACCATACTTATGACTTGCTCAAGTCATAAGTATAATAGCTTATTATACTTATGACTTAAGCTGACTTAAGCTATTATACTTATGACTTAAGCTATTCTATCTATCACCAAAGGCTTTTTTAGTTCAGTTACGGTTGCACAAAAAACAATAAATACAATCTGATTCAAAAGTTCACTTACAAATAAAACAATATAGCATCAAACATTAAAACTTTTATTCAGAAAACATACATAACATACCATCACGCTCATCTGCGAAGGGTTAGGCAGAGGTGTACCTATCTACAGTAAAATATAAGTACATCTATTTACAAAACTTTACTTAGATATGGTTTATAAATAACTAACAATACTGTCTACATAATAATGATGTAATGGATTGATCCATATGGACACCCACTACTTATACCTTTCTTTAGATTGCAGAGTTTTCTACATAAAGCATTTAAGTAGGTAATACCTTACTTGGACAGTGTTTGTGGCAGTTTAAAAAAAACGGATTCTACTTACTTAGCTGTCGTTATCAGCAAAGAAGTAAAAGAGTCATTGAAATAAACCCCAAAACACACCAATACACGAGTCAAGTTAGTGAATGCTATTGTCCTCAATCCTAAAAACTAATATTGTAAGTGCGAAAGTGAAGTTTTTTTGTTTGGTCCATTAGTAGACCATGATCTGGGTTAGTTAGGACATAGTATACTTTTTATCCCGGTAAACGCAGACGAAATTTCGGGTAAAAGCTAGTACCTTATATGGAGTAACTAAGTTCTAAGCAGACACAAATTAGATTGCTATCAACAATCTAAGGAAGACCTCTTTATTGTATAACACTTTAATACAAACATCTAATAAGTCGTAAAGATCAAATTATGAAAGTTTAATTAGAACTGGTTAACCATGAAACCATTACAAAACTAATTGGTAAATAAAGTTTTGATAATTACTATCTTTTACATTTCGCTCGAAGCTAAAAGATCGTCACTATTTGTAAATATATGTAACTTAAATAAGGCCCGCGGCTCGTGATGTAAACAATAATAATATATTATTTTTATATTGTGAGCGTGGGCCGCAGCCTTGCCCCACTAGGGCGACTTGTGTCATAGACCTGAAGTTTTCGAAATGAGGTATGCCCCAATAAATGTAGTTATAATAGTCATATTATGTAATAAAAATATTTGTAGATTATTTATAAAAATGTGCTAGCCACCGGCGAACTTAAACTTGAATGTAGACATGGTCCACTATGAGTGGGGGATCATAACTAAGCAAAGTACCAACTCTATCATGGGAAAATTCACTGAAAGTTGAATCGAACTTAATAATAATAATATACGCTTACCGCTTTGTACTGAGTAAGTAGCACTGTATCACGTCTCTAAAACACAAACTATGACAAGTATAAAACAACTTTCAATGTTGTGTAAAACGCTGCTATTTAACACTTTAGTCCAATTAAAACACTTAAACACTTCAAAACAGTTTATAAATTGGCCTCAACAGCTGATTGATCTGCTTCTGTACCCTTCTTGGTCTTGAGATGTAATCAGCCAGAGCTGACCCTATGCCTGATGCTGCAGCCGAGAAAGCGTTCTGAAAGGGGCGGTTGTACTGCCCGGAGAAGCCTTGATTGAATCCTGGTTGGAATCCTTGCTGGGGGTAGCCTTGACCTCCGTAGAAACCAGGTCCTCCGTAACCTCCCTGGCCTCCATAGCCTCCGTGGCCGCCGCCGTGTCCACCGCCGTGGCCACCTCCGTGGCCACCCCCGTGACCTCCATGACCACCCCCATGACCTCCATGGCCGCCATGTCCGCCATGGCCGTGTCCGTGCCCATATCCCCCTTGTACTGGGTATGACTGCACTGGCGCATAATGAGGCACGTACGGCACTCCTCCACATCCGAAGAAGTAGTTCATGACTGGAGCTGACACGAACGTGTCATGGGAACCGAAGGTTTTCCCGAACCCCCCACAGGGACCTCCTTGCTGGCCATGTTGGCCATGTTTCTTGCGCTTGCGATGCTTCCTCTCTAGATCCTCGCTGTCTATGTCTTCCGGCAGGTCTATATCCAGGTCCCTCGTCTCTCCATCCTCTGCGGTGATAGCAACGACCGCACAGAACAGCAGGAGTATGATGAGTGATGGCCTCTAGAATACGGATAAGAATTTATTTTTATTATTAAGGACATGGGTGGCGTTTATAACGTCTGCTATTGTAAATTAGTATATTTTAGTTCACAGCCGAGGTTCACAGCATATGTTGTCACTTCATAATTAAGCATTACAAACTTACCATTTTATTTGAATTGTTATTGTTATATGTGACCCGGCTGCCGGAGCTCGTGGTCTGCTAACAACTGACTCCGTCTCCGAACTCCGGCCAAATTGGGGGAATCCGATGTTGAAAGTGAAAGTACGTTACCGATCCATGAGCAACAATAATGATATCGCAATAAGAATAGCCATTTGGTGGAGCATGTTTGAGCAAGAGCCTCGCCTAGCCGGAACGAGAAGCCGAACGATATAGCTTCGGGTGCGATCTTGAGTACTGCCGTAAATAAGGCACATCCAGCTATATAAACAGACTGACACCATGGTAATGAAAGGTATGACTCTTAAGTGCAGTCAAACGCACATCTGTGGTAACACTTGCACTACGAAAATTGCCCTTCGGGCTACAACATAGAGGTGCTGTCAATGTCAAATTGTTAGCACTGATGTGCACTTGACTGTACATAGACGTCACTCGAAAAGCAGAAGTTTTTATAAAGCTCCATGTGTCTATAAACGGCCAGGTTCAGGATACACAGCTGTAGTGATTGCTACACGAGCGGGTGATGCAACTGTCCTGCCCATGCGCATACATTGTAAGTTGCTACACCCGCCGTGGGAAGGTAGCGCCATACTTAGTGGATAGGAATAAATGTTGCATTAGAGACCCTACAGGTCTCTACTTTACCAACAACTTTGCCTGCTACTAACAAAGTTACGTAATAGCTTACCTACTTATAGAATTAGATAAAATTTCATAATGCATCGGAAATGACCTGAATGACGATATAGATACTTGTTGTAATAGACTCAATTTATTACTAAAAATCAATCAAAGTACTAATAATTATCGTAGCACAGCAAATCTTACAAAGCTGACTCAACCTTGATGTAAAAAATCATTACAAATCAATGTTGCCTATCATACCTAATTTTAAAATTGTGCAATATTTTTGGAAAACCCCTCCTTTCGTAAATACTTACTAAGTGGAATATGTTTCACCACTGCGGTGCGCCAAGCACGTGCGCGTACGCGGATCATAGCAACACGGCGACCTTGAGCCGAGAACATAAGGCTAGTCGCACACAACAAGCGATTAAGACAAAGATATCGTCACGCTTTGTGTACCATGCCTGTGCCGTCTGTCGCAGATTAGAATTGAAGAAGAATATTGCAGATACGACGCCATGTCATACCTTAACTTAGAACAAATTATGTTGTTCCTCTGTTCTCTTTGGCTCATCGTACTGGAAAATTGGATTCATACCAGACTTTACCTTTTACAATACTTATAAATGCGTAAACCTATCTTTTACTATCGTCGCCCGCGTGGAGATTATCCCTTGGGAACGTATCAACGTAGGTACTACCGGGATACAAGTATCCTATGTTAGGACATGGATACTTTTTATTCCGGTATTGTTTAAATCAAATTATCAAATTGATTACCAGATATAAAAAAAAATATTCAAAATCTGTATTAACAATAAGGACGCGATCACACGTACCAAAACCAAACCACAACGACAACACGGGGACGGGCGCTAATTTGTTTAAAATAGTTTATTCACATGGACCATATTTGGCTGCCAAAATCAACCGTGTAGGCAATACCGACCACGTCAAGGCCACGTCGGCATCAGAGCCATAACGCAACCACCAGCGAAACCGCCGCACCACAAGTCACAACGCACCTGCAAGGAGCTGCAGCGACACTAGCCACTGTTTGCCCACATTTCGTCGCTGCGCTGCGGTGGGGTTGTGGTACGTCTGATGGGGCCCTTACATACATAAAGTCTGCCAAACGGCACATCGACGTAGTGTGTCAATTTGAGAAACAATTAATTCTGACATAACGTAAAACCAGCAAGAGTAAATAATTTAAATCGTTCAATTATTGAGTATTATACATACAGTTCAGAGTTCAGTTTAAATTACTCAAACCGATAATATACTCCGCTATCAGTTACTATGTTCTTTAACTCCAGCTACCGGTGTGCACCATCCTAATAACTGAATATTTTGCGTCTTTGCATTCACTGTAATTTTACTATCATGAATAATCATGAATCATATTATTATTGTGATCACAAAGAGTTAAGTACGACCCGTGGGAAAACACAGGTACACAGGTGGATTTCAGTAGCCATTACAATCTACCTTTTCCCTCCGTGTATACTGTGTAGGTACCTCAACCGCTACTGCTCAGCTTGTTGAGGAGGTCCTGCACCACAATTGCGTAACCCACTCTCTTTCACAATCCTAAGGATTTTGAAAGAAATTCCTAATCCATTGCTTTGCGAACAGAAGTAACGGATATAACGCAAGTAATATTGTAGAATTGCATTCCAATTGTTAGTACTCCCTAGTTTATCATTTATAACTTCCAGTTACAGCTATATATAGATATCTATATGTAAACGGGCACGCCCTTTATGCCTGGAGGCTGTTATTTAGATATTAAGTTCTGTTTACGTTTAGTTTTTATTTCTGCCTGAGTATAGTTCTCGCTGATTTTGGTTGGTATATTGGCGTGTGCTAGCTGACATATGGCTAATAATTTAAATTATGTTTTGTGTTGCGTAATGTAATTTATTTTGCATACTATTATATAGAATCATATTTTTTTCTAACTGCACAGACAGCTGTACTGCTGACGAGTTTGTTGCGCCACTTCTTCCCAGCTAACGCACTAGAAAGTGGTGAAGGGTGGGCGTTTTGGGGGACTGTCTTATGTAATGTTGACGTTCGAAAAGCGCTGATTCTCAGCCTAGTTTGGATAAATGACTTGAATTTTGAATTTTGAAGTGTTTTACACAATTACCCCGCTGGGTCGAACAAAGTATCATTGGGAAATTTTCAATACCATCACAGAGATTATTTGTGTCCGATAAATGGAAATAGAAACACTATTTTCATGAGACCTTTATCATAGCTGGTGACATTGGGATGTATTGTACAACTGTGCCTACCCCATAGGATACAGACTTGGCGAAAGCATAAAGGTAATAAAGGTATATGTAACTGGCATCAGCAGTTAGCACAACTGTGGTACTAGATTCTAACTATTTCTAAAGAGCAGTAGTTCTACTGTAGTTCCTGCTTGCCCCCATGGGAAGACGGCGTGAGGTTATGTATGTCAAAATTATTTTCGCATAATTTATGAGTGAAAATAGAACGTTTGTCATCGTGATAAATATTTATATTAAGTATGACCGGAATTATTGGACGCTGCGCTGCAGTACCGAGCCGAGTTCAATGAACGCGAATCAGAGGAAGGGCAAACTTGTTTTCGCGAAACGTCTAATACTTAGTTACAGAATTCAGTATGAAGCTGGTATCACGAAGTAAATATACCGGGTTATAACCGTATAGGTATTTTTGAAAGAAATAACATTTAAGAACGTAAATTCGGATTATTGGTTGATTCACACGAATTTACTCGCCCGAAATCGACGAATCAAAACTTTTAAATAATAATATTTTTCAGTAGGCGATTCACACGAAAATTATTTATTATCGTGCGAATCAACAACTCCTGAAATACGTATTAGGCAATTGGCACATTTTGAATTGTATTGCAATAAAGTACAATAGCGCACATAAGTGATATGTTTTAGATATCCAAAGTCGCATGTGTATATGAAGTGCGTATAAGTAAATTTTGGATTTAAAATGAATATGTTTTGATTTACTTTTGTCAATGGTTAATTTTAACGACGCTATTGATAATAATAACTTACAGAAATGAGTATACATATCAACGATGATTTTCCGTCCATAAAGTTAATCTAGAAAATTTTAAAGCTTAAGATGTGTCATTGAGTCCAAGAGACGAGTTGCCGAAGAAACAGGCATTGAAGAATAAAATATTAGAATAGCACGAATTCAGAGAAATAGATCTCAGAAATTCATTTGTGAAAAATGCTGTATAGAACTGGAACAAAAGCACGATAGTTTGAAACAAAAGTAACCCAATTACCAGCGGAGAAAAATTTAAATGTAAATGTTACGAGGAAAGACATAAGGCACCAGAATGTCCGAATAAATAAAAGGTACAAAAAGATATGCTAGCATAATGTGGACGTGGACGAAGCAATAATTACCTACTTTTAATGTTTCAGATTTAGAAGTTTATAGGATTACCTTAAAACTTCTAAATGTGAAACATTAAAAGACGAGAAAAAAAAACCAGTCCTAAAAATCCATTCATAAAATCTAAAGAATAAGTTATACATTTTTCGTAGTTATTAGTTCATAATAATATTTTAGTCTTATCACTTCACTGTGCACTACTGCCATGCTATGAGTGAGCTGTCAATAGTGTCAATCCCTGTGGAATGACAGCTCACTCCACGCTCACTTCACCTAAGTTTTCACGGTGAGATGGTTACAGAATAGCACTGCTGTACTTTTTACTAACTTAAGTAAGTTAGTAAAAAGTACAGCAGTGCTATTCTGTATTGTATTTTATTGCATAAACTTCAAAATCTGCCAATTGCCTAATACGTATGCCATGACCAGTAGCTGTCGATTCGCCTACAAATAAATTAACTTTCGATTTCGATTCGCCCGTTTCGGCCGATTAAATTCGTGCGAATCAAAAAGCCCCTAAATTCATCAGCCACGGGAAATATTAAAAGTGTAAGGCATTATCATCTACCTAGCCTTTTCCCAAATATGATGGGGTTGGCTTTCAGTCTATTCGGATGCAGCTGAATATTGAGTATTTTACATGGAGCGTTTGCTTATTTGAACTCCGCAACCCAGTTACTGGGTAATACTATACCACTTGGTAAGACTGGTTATCAGACTTTCGGGCTTCTGACGATCCGTAACGACTGTCAAAGATCCGGAGGGGTCTTGGTATGTTAAGATGATCACCCATCCACGGACCAACAGCGGCAAACGTAGCTTAACCTGATCGTTAGACCGTGTGTTATAACTTAGCCACAAGCCCCGCAATTTTTTAAAATCTTTTAATAGTAATGCAACTAAATCGTTTTATCCTCTGAACATCACCTCCACCGGCTCCACCATCCTAAACAGATTTAAAACTAAAAAGATTCCGATGCCAATTACCAAGAAAAAAGAAATTGATCGGTTTTCAAAATAAAGCTTCGTTCAGACTAGCGCGACGCGACAGCGCAACGCGACACCGGTTATTGTTATACCGTGAAGTTTTCTTAGAAATTGTATTGTTCGAGTCGCGTCGCGCCGTCGTGTCGCGCTGGTCTGCACGAGCCTTAAATCGGACAACGAAAAAACGAGTTGGTTACTTCACAAAGAATTTATAGTGTTTTCATTTGGGAGAAGCTTCTACATATATGCAGTAAAACCGAAAAGGGCGGATGCACAAACTATATTCAATTAATAATTATTAAAATCCGATTTTTATGTCGATGTAGTCATAAATTAGTTCAAGGAAGCCTTAATGCATATGCATACATCTGCAAGATATTGATAAACACATCAGAAACGACGTCCTAAGCATTGAATGCAGAATAGCATTGTACCTATTTGACCGACCCCGGTCAATATCAAGATCAATTCTGAGAGCAACAATAACTGCCGTTTATCCAATACACAGTGCTGCATGTGTAGGTATTATTTGTGAGCTGCATCGGTTATTACATATGTTATCGACCACAAAAATCTAAAGACCTATTTTGAGATCAGCGGGGCAATGGTGCAACTCACTCACAATCGCAATGCCATTTATTTTGACAGCATAATCTAATCAGCCTTAGAATGATATCACTGCTGGGACACATGCCTCCTCCTGTGAGAGGGATTGGGCTGTAATCCACCAAGCGGGCCTAATGCCCCGGTTGGTAGATATCACACGTCTTTTTGGTTTCGCCAGTCAGGGTTTGAACCTACGACCTACATGTCGTGTGTCGCGGCCGTTTCCACTGGGCCACCGCTCTCATTTAGACAATTTGACAATGTTCATTGCATTGTATTTACGCTTGCGAGCAGACGAAGTTTTCAAACATATGAAGCATTTCTTTCAAAATCCTTTGGATCATGATGGAAAGCGTGTTACGCTATTGGGACACACAATAACTAAGTAACAACAAAAACTTAGGGAATACTTAAATTCATGTTAACTAGTAATTGTACTAAGTGTAGGTATCTACACGTCTCATCGGTGCTGCATCCCATGAGAGATAGCACAAGAGCGATCCAGGTAGCCTATATTTTGCAACATCAGTATCAATTTCAGAAAACCAGTACCTTACCTAATACAACCTTACATAATAGCCTCTTATAATAAGTTAGCTGTACAAAATTATCACGCAATCAAGTCAGGAACCCTTGCTCACTTTGTCAACATAACAGTTATATTTGGGTTCAAAAGCCTTGCTTACGGATATCTTTTCCTCTCGGTCTTAGGAAGAATGTAGTTGTTTTTTTTATTTACACCCATGCTATAAATCCTCGATAAAAGTTTCTATAAACAGTTAGCTTATTGCTAACATTAAAACAACCAGTATCATAGTAACCATAATATCATCCAAACGATTGTTATAATGTTGTACTAAATTTCATTACGCAACTCCTTTGCTTTTTCGATCCCTTTCTTACTCATCAAAAAGCCACATTCTCACTACTCAATAAATTCGTGGTATCTTTATGAATTTCAAAAATAGAACATTGACATGCACGCGCGTTTCACTACCAAAACTTATACTCAGCAATTCAACTTTCCATGAATTTACATAGAGTTCTTAGAACACTGTACAACACCCTATGGTTTCAGAACCTTTTATAGAGGATTCTTAACATGGGTGTAGATAAAGTTTTGTATGCAACTGTACATAGTTAGGTATTAAAACACTACTACGATACTATTATCACACTCAGCTTCGCCTCGTTTCATGTTCATTCATGTTTTAATACCCTTATTATACAACAGTTGCATAAATAACTATTATGTTTTGTATTTTTTATGCCACCACACTTTTAGTAAATTTATGCTGCAGTTATGAGGTTGGCATTTTTCATTCAGGAAAAGATACGGGCTTCTGTATACAGTTATTGTTCTGGAGATATGGAATTTATAAGAATAATGTCTCTACATAAACATCTATTCACACATACGTAACGTAGGCAAGTAAACAGGTACATCAAGAGAAATAAATTCTTCTTTAAAAAAAAATTTGTTAAGTTATACCTAAGAAGATTTTATCTATATTTAGTTATATCTAAGAAGATTTTGTCTTTATGTTTAGTTATATCTAAGAAGATTTTGTCTTTATGTTTAGTTATATCTAAGAAGATTTTGTTTTTACTTTAGTTATATCGAAGAAGATTTTTTTTTAAATGTTTTTATAGTTACATTTCTTATAACATAACTTGCCTTTATACATACCTATTAGACTGTACGCTTTATGAAGAATAAATAAATAAATAAATAAACTCACTTGTTATCATTGTTGAAGGACACGGCGCTGCCACTGATGTGGCTAATGTTCACTTTGTTGTTTTCCATGTTTTCCTGAAACAATAACACAGTTTATTATAATTAATAAAACCTACTTAGCAATATTTCTACTTAACAGAGATGGAGAGCAAGGCCAAAGAAAAGGTGGATGGATTGTGTGAGGAAAGATTTGAAAGAAAAGGGAGATAATAAGAGAGTGGTTGACAGGGTACAATGTAAGAATAAGTGTTTGACGCCGACCGACCCCAAGTAACATGGACAAGGCCAGAAAGATCATGAATATTTCTGCTTAAGTATGTGATTTTGTAAAATACTGTTTGTTACCACATATACAACATGTAAAAAATACCCTGTCCGATCGGTGCGGGTGTTGTTAAGTATCGTACTGAGAGTCTATCTATGTGATAATTTTCGGGAAAATAAAAAAATAATCCTGATTTTTTTTCAAAGAGGGATTTTACCGGGATATTACACGGGGCGCGGGCGGCCGTCGGTTAGCGGGTATCTGGAAGTCAAAACTTATGACCCCTGTTGAATACTTTCTGTTTTTTTATGGAATTGGCATAATTTTGGTAGGTACTAAAAACGTGAATTTCAAATAGCAATTACTTTTTATTTTCTAGATAAGATTTTTATTACTTTTTGGTATTGTTTATTGCATTATGTAAATATAGCGGAGCGGACAGGTTTTTCTACAGATTGTACACATATAAAACAGGAGGGAAAAGAATCGCAGGGCCTCAAAAAATTCGTCCGCATCGCTGTCATTAGGAAGAGTGTTTGCCCAAGAAATAGGCCAGCTGATCACGTGAAGAGTCGACCAACCGCTTGGCGATGTCTCGAAAAACGGACCCCATGGCCCTAATGTTTCAACCCCAAACGACTCGAACACCCAATAAAATTGGAATATTAGCGCCGTTTGAGGTTTTCCGCACGTGCAGCAGCCGCCTCAGCACATACATGTATATTATTATTTTAAGACTGTTAGCTTACATCGTAAATAAGATTGTATCAAAACCATAATCTACCTAACATTACATTGATATAACATTGACATATATTTTGTTTATCTCCGTGTTATGACCACATTTATCTTACACGAGTGCCGTTTATTTTGGCGGTCACTTCACATAACTACATGTTTCCTAAAGATTTTGTCTCACAGGATATTTTCCATTCAGTACTATGGAAAATACGTTGTGAGGAAATTACCTGAATAAAAATATTAATTACAATATAAGTCTGAAATCGCCAACTCGTGTTGAGCAAGCGTGGTGATCAATGCTCGTGTCTTCTCTGTATAAGAAGAGGCCTTTGCCCTGCAGTGGTCCAATAATACGCTGGTATTATGATTTAAGGCTAAAAATAAGAATATATAGTTATTTTTATTTTTTTGGATTTGGACTTTTACAATTTTTCAGTCTTTTTAGGGTTCCGTAGTAAATGACTTTGGATTTTTTTTTTCATACATTCAAACAGCCATTTAGCTGGCAGGGGGGGGGACAATAGACTCTAACAAAAATTTGCAAACGGATCCCCGAATCAAAAAAATGGTTTCCACAGACACGAAATATTTTTGAACCGCCTTTCCTAGTATACTATAAATTTGACAACAGACTGTTCAACTGTTTTTTATTTTTTTTATTCGTCTTTTTGCGCCACCAGAGGGCCTTGCGAAATGTACCGCGCCCATATCAAATTTATATCTTGCCCCGCCACTGTGTAATATACTGTGTATATTAATCATGCCGACAAATTGGTGAAATAAAATCAAAAAAAATATTTATTTTTCTCATCTACCCCATGTTGAAAAAAAATATTGTGAGTTTGTGCAATACATTTTCGGATTCAGGGATCCGTTAGCGAAATATTAAGCTTTTAACTGAATTTTTTTGTTTTACTCTAACTAAAAATTTCATTCCTGCCAGCTAAATGGTTGTACTTGGATTTGTGAAAAAATTTACAGCAGTAGTATATGTAACGAAATTAAAAGTAAAACTATCAGAGCTAAGTAGGCTGTACAGGTTAACGAGTAATAATCAACGAACTTAAATTTGCAGTTTGAAAAAAATGATCTCCCATACATTTCGTATGGGAGAACATGTTTTTCAACTAAAATATTTAATTAATTAAACAGTTTAATCCCAACTACAGAACCCTTCATTGTGCGTGGTCCGACACGCACTCGGCCGGTTTTTTTTTATAATAGTAAAAAGAATTGGCATGTTGTTTGAACATTTAGGTACGTATCCGTTGGACTTATTTGTTTAGTGTTATAACTAAGGATGTGATCAACTGCATCCGTTTAGACTGGAAGCATCCTCAACATAGTTGGGAAGAGGCTATTAGACAGATGATGAACTAAGGATTGCGTAATTCTGAAAGTTTTCTCGGGTGCGTGTGTTTAGCCGATGGCAATCCCTCCACAGCAATATGTGACCTTTAGCAAGAGCTGCGTTGACCCCCTGACTCCTTTATTGGATTCAGAGAGCCATCCTGGTACGAACAGTGTTAAGGTACCATTCCGTAACCGACCGCAGGCCGCAACTGCAGGCGACGTGTCGCGGCGTCATGTCGCTGTCAAGATCCGCGGCAGCAGCCCTTATTCCAGTCGGTAAAGAGAAGATAAAATAATGTGTTATCGCTCGACTGACGCTCACCCGTAGCTGCCAACGAAGTCGGGTACGGAATGATACCTATAGGGTTGCTGAATTTTAGAGCAATTTTTTTAAATGCGTTATTGTTGCCACACACTAAGAAGAACAACTTCACATATTTGTCACAGAAACGACCATATAGTAATATCGTGAACAATAAAGATGCGGCCTAAACAAAATGTCTGCTTCGCGAAACAAAAACCTTGAATTTAAAAGGATATTTTTTTAGCTTTTCGATTGTTATTATCACAATAACCTACACAATTTTTTGTTCTCCCGTTTTGCTTCCATTTCCGCGACATTACGGATTTAAAGCATAAAATGTTTCTTCAAATTTCACGATACCGTGTGTGATGTGCCAGCAGAATTGTTTTTATCATCTGAGTAGACTGCCATACAAAACGTTGCTTGCAGACTTACAGCCTAATATGGTCTTCAAATATATGCGACATAAGTAGGTAGCGCAATGGGTTGAATGGGAACAAGCCATAAACAAGAGCTGGCTAGGAAAAAAGTATATTCTAACAACAAACATTACCATTTATATGCTCGGACAAGATGGCGGGACGAGCTTGACGTCTACAGACAGGACTTGACGAACACAGAGAGGAGTGGACAGGAGAAGCGGAGGCCTTTGCTAAGCAGTGGGACAACAAAGGCTAAAAATAAATTATGGCTATTTTAGACCATTGAGTTGCCTCGCGGTTCTTTCCTTCATTAAGTAATTACATCTTTGGAAAGTAAATACGTATTAAATCGTAATAGTCACATTGCATTAATGCTTACGATAAGAAACCATAAACTAAATTAAATTCTCTTAAATGAAATAAAAATATTCAACTAATCTCTGCTAGTGATTAGATATGTGATTTGATGATGGTGCTAGTAGTAGATACTACGTAAAGTACTTGCAAGTTTGTATGTAACAAGTATTTTATGTGTGTTTTGCTATTTAACATCTTTTATTAGCCTAACTAGTTTGCACCTATATTTAAACACACGAGCTACCTATTTTCAATTTTTATTTTTTGCAGAACCTTTACAGAATGATATCTCAATTAAATATCATTCATAGGTAGGAAAATATGCTAATTACAAGCTTCCACATGTACAATATTCTATTTATAAGGTTGACTCTGAACTGATCTTGAGGGGCTCGCGGCTAAATAATAACAGCCGCACGGGTCGAACAAAGGTACGCTTGTCGAGGTCGGTCCGTGGATGGATGACCATCCATTAATATAGAGACTCCTCCGTGCCTCGGAAAGCACGTTAAGCCATTGGTCTCGGTTGTCATTTATAGATCTTTGACAGTCGTTACGGGTAGTCAGACAGAAGCCAGAAAGTCTGACAACCAGTCTTACCAAGCGGTATAGTATTACACGGTAACTGTCTAGGTCTGATAGGCAGTCGCACCAAGTAAATAGTGTATTCAGCTGCATCCGATTAGACTGGAAGCCGACCCCAATATATTTGGGAAAATTCTAGGCAGATGATGACTCTGAACTGATCTTTAATGAACTGGCGTCGGCAGGATAATATTATATTGCCATACGACGAATTTTAATAATCTAATAATTAAAAATATCGTACTTAGTCCGCGTTAAACACTGGCTAAAATTATTTTCTAAAAAACATTCGACTTGGATTGCTTTTGATTCATGAATAGCCAACATTTACGAGTAGGTACATATTTGCAAGGATAAAACAAACTATGTATTGTGTTATTATTGTGTATATGTATTATTGTGTGTGTGTGTTTTACTATGATAAATGTACTTTATCATAGTAAAACATCCGTACCTGCTACATTCCATGCCTTCGCATTGGTTGTTAGTACAGTCAAACGCACGTCCAGAGCCTACGCAGGGCTTTAGCAGCGCCTACGCCGCCGCCTTGCTAAGCCGTGTCTACGCCTCGCCTACGCGTGCCTACGCCGGGCCTACGCCGTGCCTACGCCACCGCCCTGCAACGCCGTACCTATGCCGTGCCTACGTCGTTGTTACGCAACGCTACTCAACGCCTAGCTAGAAACGTTTAAATAGCCGGTACGTACATTGCAATCTAGGAGTTTTTTTTATATCATAAACTCAATAAAAAGTATCGTAAATCAGCAGTAAAAAAATAAAGTGAGCCGAGTGCTCAAATATTTACATACTATATTGGAAATAATATAGTATGGTATATAATATTGTTTATTTAGACTGGTTAACGTGTCAAAACGTTGATAAGTGTGACGGAGGCTTTTAGAAACCACGTTTATTTGTTATCGTTCAGCGAACTAAAGTAGGATGCACAATAAGCAGCCGTTCGTAACGCATGTCGAGAGTGGTAAAATTTATTATTTATATTGAAAGTCTGATAACTGTTTTTCACCAGCTCTTTAGAAAATCTTTTTCAGTTACATCTGCCGTAGAATATTGGTAGTGAGTAAGAGTTGCCTACTATAACACCTTGCCTACCTGTTTATCCGACTGCCCAGGAAGGGACGTTATGTTTTTCGGGTGAATGTATGTTTGTCAGTGCGTTATTTTTTTCATAATATTGTCTATGTATCTTTCTTTCTTATGTACACAATACTTTTTAATAACTAACTTAATGAAAATGATTATGATATTTTCTATGTAATGATCAATTTCTTCAAGTACATACACGATAAACGTATCAAATTGATTAGACTCTAACTTGACAGATCATTGTCGAGTTGATCCTTGCGAAGTTCGCTTATCTGCTGATTCTTCTGTTACGCGAACACTAATATAATCAGTAGGTAATGTTGGTCTGTTTGTTAAAGACCAGGTGGCCTATTCTGTAATATCTCACCGTCAAAACGTAGGTGAAGTGAGCTGTAATTCCACTTTATGCCAGGGACTGACTTTTTTTGTTTGTGATCGGTAGACGCAGAATTTTATCACTTCAGCTGTACTATTGAAAAAGGCTTGTTTCAATCTTTCGTCTCACGCCTAGATCGTTCCAGACCACAATTATTTTTTAAAGTTCTAACTCATAAGAAAGATGCATTGTTTTTAATGTCTTCCTCACATTACAAACGGTTGTTGTTTTCATAAAGCACACGAAGCCGCCACTCGTGTCAAAGCTACCGTCACACGATAAGAGTGTGCGATTACTTTTCACTTCCTCGTCGAAATGGCAGCAGACATAATGTTTGTTTTTCGTGATTATGTCTCTTGTTTTTACGTGGATCAACATTACGTTTTAGAAGTTTTCTTATCAACAAGTTAGTTTGATTTTCACTTATTTTTCCAAAAGTAGTTTGTATGTTGCTTAGTAGGTTGAGGGATATACTATGATCTCAATCTGGTATGAAAGAGAGTTTTCATGCCGGAAAATTTATATTTTGTACGTATTTTTTCAGCTTTTGAAGGAGCCTTAAATGGATAATTGATCATAAATCTTCATCTTGAAAACATCGTGAGAAAACCGGCATGCCTGAGAGATATTCTCGACGGCATGTGAAGCCAAGTCAGAGAGAGGCTCACGGGCGGCTTTAAAACTCTGACACCAGCAGTGCTATTCTGTAACCATCTCACCGTGAAAACTAAGGTGAAGTGAGCGTGGAGTGAGCTGTCATTCCAAAAGGATTGACACTATTGACAGCTCACTTCACCCAAGTTTTCACGGTGAGATGTTTACAGAATAGCATGGCTGTTTTGTCACTGACCACAGGAAAAGAAGATCATAAATCTTCAATAAGTACTTCTTCCAGAGGCCGCACGATCATTGACAATATTGTAGCGTTTCTTTTTTCATTTACTGTTTACTTGTGTAAAATAAAACACTCCTTAGACTATGTACAAAGACTTATAGAACAGTTTGTATCTTCAGAACATTCGCACTTTTCATTCTTTAATTATTTTTATTTGTTAATCCTTTAAGCAAATTCGTGAGATAAAACGTGCGTGTCTTTTACTGAAGCCTATAATGGTAAAGTAAACAAGTAAAAAATTTATGGAGACGACAGCTGAATTCACGTTTCTTGAAAAATTAAAATTTTCCGCTGAGTAACAACTAACAACATCTTATACACGTAAAATCAATATTAGCTACCATAGCCAATGAACTATAAGAAACTACGCACCTTTTGTAGAAAAACAAAGCTTTATATAGGTACACAATAACTGGTATTTTTTAATCTAAGTATGTTGTTATATATAATTAGGACATGGCTGTGAACTAGCAGAAAAACCAATATATACCGGCAAATATTTACTGGTCAAAATCAGTTAAGATTAATTGTTTTTAAGTACACAACCTTAAAATGTTTAAAAGCATTCATGATATTGCTCACAACATATACCATTGTAGGTATAAGATAAAATAAAGTTTTGTGAGTGACTTGTAATGGTCTAAATTGGGGGGAAAATGATGAAGCACCAGTGTGCACGGACAGACAGACAAAAGGAAATTAAGATGTACGTAGCAACATTGTGTTGTCAGAGTGCGCGCGCGGTGATTTATAACTCACAGCACGAGTTATTACTTCGTGTTGTTTAACATAAGTATTGTGTCACGCACGACACATTGTATATGGACTGTTTTGGAGATAACCCACGGGCCGTGCAGAGTGCTCATCTCCCATAAGGATGCCTCCAAACGGCGGTTGACACTTCCCGTGACCCAAGAGCTGATTATTAGAAATTACATATTTCCATACAACGTGGCAATACTGAACTTTACCTACACAAACTTTAAACTCTACTTATATATAACTCGATTCTCCAATCAAATAGCTTTAACACCTACCCTCAAACACAAACAGTACACTACATACTAATTTAATAAAATTGAATCACAACTGCAGGAAGTGTTCACTTAAAATATTAAGATAGTTAATTAACTCAGGCGTGACTGAGGAAATCCATTATAAAATACAATAGACGACGTATATTTTGTAACCTAATCCGCTTAACTGTTCTTAAAGAGTCATAAAGAACCCTGTAAAAAATCGACACGTGATTCACCTCTCAACGAGGAATCCTCAGGATGACGATTAACTTGTTGCGAACCCGGACACGACGTGTTGCCTCGTCAAGCGTCGAGAGCAGTGTGAGCCACGTCGTTTTTTTTATTTTATAAATGGCATCTCGGAACAGTTATGCGGATTAAGTTACTAAATATACGTCGTCTATTGTAATTTTAAAATATTTAATTTACAGATAATGTTGTTCACCATGTAATGATAGATAGATCCACACTATTTCACTTTTATAAAGGGTACCATCAAAGAAGTTCATATCTAACCAGTTTCAAAACAAAATCCCGTGAACAAGATGACCACAATCTGTTACCAGCCCGGTGCTATAGCCGCCGAGCGGTGCAAGCAAGAATAATCCTTACGGTGGTTAGATATGAAGTTCTTCGATGGACGCAACCATCTGGTCGAACACTGTCTCTTAAGATACAGGCCTCCTAGTTTAAGAGACAGGGTTTATAATTTGTGATATAGATTTTTGTAGCCTTTTGACTTTTGTACACACAATTATGTATTATTTTTGTTAAATAAACATTATTTATTATTTAAGTGTATGGTAACATTATTTGTATGTATTACGGCGAGATCTGTGCTCTGTAATAAATATTATAAAAGAACAATTTAATCCACAAATTCAAAAGTATACTTCGTAATCAAAATGGGTACACGTGGACGTTTGAATTTTCGTAGCTCACTATGCGAAAGTAGTACTTTAATTAAATTTCTGAATTCGCAACAAAATCTTAATTGAAACCGTTATTGAGTTTCAATACAACAGGTAACAATAAAATTGTGTGAAGTCTTATTAATAATAAATGATACAATTATAAAATGCCAATACTGATTACTAGATAAAGTTACCAGACGTTCATTAAAACAAACATCTGTAAATATCAATCAAAGTTAATAGACAGCCAGACAGACAGAGTTACTTTCGCATTTATAATATTATATAGGGTGGAATTTTTTAACCTCATCTGGAGGGAAAGTACTCTAAATACGGAGATAGCTAATATTACTCCAAGGAAACATTCTTTTATTTTTTTAAAGAAACCAATCTGCATTCAAAGATTTTCAAAAATAGATTTTCAATGAATGTTTACTTTGAGTAAAAAATGCCAACTCGAGTATTAGAGTACTTTCCCTTCATGTGAGGTTCAAAAATTCCATCCTGTATATACCCCCGTATACGCGTGTTTTCTTGATCTTTCAAAAGCCTTCGATCTGGTGTCCTATGGTGTTTTATGGAACAAGCTGTATGAGGATACAACACTTCCGGGTGAGATGATTGAGCTGTTTAGGTATTGGTACGGCCATCAGACTAATATGGTGAAATGGGCAGGCTCGCTATCCGATCCTTACGGGCTGGAGTGCGGGGTCAGACAGGGAGGTCTGACTTCGCCGAAACTCTTCTGTTTGTACGTGGATCGGCTGATTCGTGAGCTCAGCAGCACTATGGTAGGCTGTTCCATTGACGGAACACTAGTCAATAACATAAGTTATGCCGATGACATGGTGCTGCTGGCCCCATCGATCAGCGCCCTCAGGAAACTCATATCTGTTTGTGAGCGATATGCGGAGGCCCAGGGCCTCAGACATAATGCAAAAAAGAGCGAGTGTCTGATGTTCAAGGCAGGCACTAAAGACTATCAAGAAGTGCCGCCTGTTACACTCGGTGGGACTGCGTTAGAGTGGGTAAAATCTTTTAAATATCTGGGGCATTGGGTCACCGCAACGCAAGCGGATAATGTTGATATGGAGAGGGAGCGTAGGGCGCTGTCAGTCAGGAGCAATTATGTTGATCCGTAGGTTTGCAAAGTGCTCGAGGGGTGTAAAAAGTACTCTATTTAGGGCATATTGCCAATCATTTTACACCTGCAGTGTATGGGTCGACTACACGCAGAGGGCTTACAGCGCCTTACGCGTCCAGTACAACAACGCATACAGGGCGCTGTTGGGGTTGCCACGACACTGTAGCGCATCAGGGATGTTCGCAGAGGCACGTATAGACGGCTATTCCGCAATCATACGAAAGCGTGTCGCCTCCCTGTTGCGCCGGCACGGGGCAGCGCCAACAGCCTCTTGATCCCTGTGGCTGATAGGATGGAGGGTATAACACTCAGGCACTGGACCAGCACACAGGTATTACCTTCAAATCGTGCCTTGAAGTAATGCTTTGTTAATTATTGCGTGGGTGGTTATTGTCTTGTTAGTGACATTATTGATCGTGATTTTGAGATTATAGTTATGATTTTGACATTATTATTATTATTGATGATGATTTTGACATTATTATTAGTAATGATTTTGACATTATAGTTGTGATTTTGACATTATTATTGATGGTTTTGACATTGCTAGTAATTATGACCAAAATTTGCCCAATATTATTATAATGTACTAACACTAGTGTTTAAGATGTGTATGTAACTAACTAACATATTGGATTGTATGATCTGTAAATAAATAAATTTGATTTGATTTTGATATACATATACCGGTGATTGTTATACCGTGAAGTTTTCTGAAGAGTTGTATGATTCGAGCCGCGTCACGCCGTCGCGTCGCGCTGGTCTGCACGAGCCTTTAATGTTGTAAATATGGAGTTTCCACGGAATATTTTCTTGGAATTTATCTACACTACATATTTTTTACACACGTTTTTATTCTCTTTACCCGTAGTTTATCTGTGCATTTCTGCCAGTCATTTAGACACGCAAATATTTTAAACTGTAGGTACCTACTTATAGATTATTTTCTCTTACGCACCGGAGACGCATAACAAGTTTCCTTCTGTAATCTTTAATCGTGGTACTTGAGATAAGTCACGGACAGCTAACCAGGTCCACGACCGTTTGACAGTCCTGATGCAGCAGGTACCTAAACGTTTCGTTAAAATCGTGCCAATGCGGCGCCAGTCAATGCAAATTACCATAATTATTTAAGCCATTAGATATCTATTAAGAACTTGGAGTCAGTTACATCCAGTTTCAACTGGTTATGCACCTACTACCTATTGTAGGTACCTACGCACCGGTTGTAAACAGTAATTTGCGGAAATAAATCAGTACCCTAATTGCGTAATGCACGATCAATCAGAATGTGAATCGTTTTGAAACAGATTGCTAATCCATTGCTTGATAAGATCGAAAAAAAATCTGCTCAACAACGTAAATAACGCAATGAATGTTGTTGAACTGTCAAAATGAAACAGATTAGTCGTAATCGTTTACGAAAATGTGTTGCGTAATTAGATATCTGTTCAAGGGTGAAAATTGTAACCACAAATTGTTATAAGATTATCTAGTATTGTACCGTATTGTATTTTAAACTATGTAGTTTTATATCACAAACAAATGTCTGTCCATATATCTAGTACATTATCATTTCTAAACATCGTAAAAAAATGATTCTCTAATAATGCTTATTGGCCTAATGATGTACCATCGAAGAAGTTCTTAACTAAACACCGTAAGGACTACTCTTGCTTGCAGCGCTCGGCGTCTATAGAACCGGGCCGGTAACAGATGTGATCATCTTGTTCACGGGATTTTGTTTTGAAACTGGCGATGTACATCGATGAAAACTGGTTAGATCTGAATTTCTTTGATGGTACGCTTTTTTTAAATAAATGTGCCTCGTTGATAATAAGAACCATGTAGAAATGTTTAAAACATTTGACTTGAAAATATTCTCCTCGTATTGTGCACAATATCATACATCTTTCACCTCTTATCTCGACAATCGTCCTATGATCATTGTGTAGTATTCAACGGTCACTGCACTGCCAATCACTGCTGCTGCTGCAAGTGTCTGATGGTCAGGCAAATAGGTCACTGCCGCCTTCAGGTTGCTCTGATTGGTGCAGCGAGACTGGGACATTCTCACAACATATTATCTGGATCTATTGATCTGGGTATGTCGTGAGATAACGTTTTCCAAGTGGACCTAAGCCGTCTTATTACCCCGAGTTTATACCAAGGTATAAAACATGTATTCTAATTATCGTGTCTACTGTTTCCGTTTATGGTTTAAGTACACCTAAAACAAGTTGTGAAGTCCACTTTTACACAAAACTTGTCAAAAATGTCAATATGATGAACATAATAATTTATAAGACATGTCTATTTTCTGAAACATCGTCAATAAATGTATGACACATGTCTTATACACGACATGTTATTGTCTAGTCCTTTACAAGACTTGTCGGAAACAAGTATCACAACTTGTACATCTATGAGTGTAACCGCGAGGTTACAAAACATGGTGTAATTTTCGTTAGGTATTTCGTTTATCGTTTATCTTGTCGGTGGCACTAAAATAAAATAAATATTCATATACCTTGCAAAAGATGTATGGAGCACCTTAACGAACCCTATACCTAAAGAAATATGTATTAAATGTAATGACGAATACCGTAGGAGTGACAATTTTATTTTCATTATTATTTGCCCCCTTCAAGGGGGAATTTGACTCTTTTCCTCCAAGGGTTTTTCGCGGTGATTAATTTGTATAAGGTACCTATCTATAGAGAAATTGCAATTCATGCAACAAATAAAAAATTAGACGAGTACGTAGTAAGTACACCAAGTTTGCAAAAACGAATTCAACAGAACAATCACTGAAAAATCTATTACCTTATACCTAGTTTACGGCAAATAACACCACTTATCTATAAATGATGTAAATTACTAATTCCTCTATTTTTTAAAGTAAATAGTTCGCTGGAAAAGTTTGCAGTAGGTACAGAATTTTATTAAACGCAACCTGTATTGTCCAGGAAAAAAATTATAAAGTAAGAAAATTTTGTCGTCAAGAGTTTGCTAGTAGTTTATAAATGTCAAACACAGATTTTTATAATTTATCTACTGATCAAACTCACAAATATTATTTATTTATCACTTCAACCAAAGTTAATTCACAAATTGCACCTCTCGCGCTCAAATACTTACGTCGGTGACTGTACAAAGCACGCTTTTGCCATTCGGAAGTAGACAATTTTGGTATCTAAACATGCAAACGAGATTTTAATGAAGATGTCATTACGTTTATATTTTGATATTTTTCCACGCACGTAAGCACGTGCGAGGCCATGCATAATTGAGGACAACGGTCGAAAGTCCTGCTGTCTGAGTGTCATTACCCTTTATTACCTTCAATACATAAATACTACGTCATCACTTGTGACGTCTGCAGCAAACATAACATCACGCCTGTATTCCCCGAAGGGCTCGGCAGAGGTGCGCGTAACATGCAGTAGTTTGTCTCATATTTTATTATTACTGAGAGCCTGTGGGAACTATGCGTCAAATACCTAAAAAAAAAAAACCAACAAAAAAACCAATAAAATACCTAATGACATTAAAAATGAAACATCTACATTCTTTCAAAAAGAAATTAACGAAACTACTACCTAGTTGAAAAATGCTATTACGCTGTCAGTGAGTTTTTAAATGATAACACCCTATGACATTGCTCAATAATATTTCAATTTATTAAGTTCGATTCTAATTTTATATACTATGACTATTATTTTGCCGGTGAATTTAACTTTCAAGATGATGACATTAAAAACTGATTACCTGACATTTATTGATTAATATAGATTTGCAATAATTATAATTTATGATAGTGCTTAATGTTGCATGCCATACGGTAGAATGTACTGGATCTTTTGTTTTTCTTTTTTAACACCATCAAAACTATGTTTTGTTACCTACATTCTTTGCAAATAAATGATAAATGATTTCTGATTTCTGAAATAGGTGGATGAATAATTTAATGATCCCCTTCTTTGGTATTTTAGCACTGCATTATCTTTACCAAGAAGATTGTTTTTAACACACTACATATTAACTGAGAAATGAAGAAGGGCTATATCCGGTGCTCGTGTTCGTATTTTCACGTTTTCAGTACCTACTACCAGCTAAATATTTTTATTCACTACGTAAACGCTCACTGCATCATGTTCAACTTCGCTGAAAATACTTTGATAAAGCTTTGCCACGCTCTAGTCATTCGCAGGTTCATTTAATTAGCTCAGTTCCACGTGCACACGAACTATTTCAGCTGTGAGTTGTTAGCGGCGCGTGGGAGAGTTCCTTCACTCGAGGCAGCGAGGATACATCACATACTTTCAGTTTTCCTTCGCTAATCAGCTCCTAAAGGCATGCGAACAGAATACTTTACATCCTACGAATAATAAAAGATTCGTAGTTTACATCGGATTAAGGGAAACGTATGTATGTATACAGTTAACAAAAGAGATAAGTAAACAGAAATCACTAATCTTGAGCTGCGGGGTAACTGCATAACACACATAAACTGACAATTGATCGCAATGGGTTTCATTTTGACAGTTCGGCCACGTTCATTGCGTTATTTACGTTCATTGCGTTATTTACGTTCATTGCGTTATTTACGTTGTTGAACAGACGAGTTTTTAAAACCTATGAATCGATGTTTTAGATCGTTCGAAACTCCCGGATTAATTATTGAAAGTGTGTTATGCAATTAGGGTTTCGGGTTAGCGTAGTACGGGCTTCAATAGAATAAGAAGCCATCTTATGGCGGATCCAGGGGGGCGGTCACAGGGGCACGTGCCCCACCCCTCAAACGTTTTAAGTAAAATAAAATCGAATGGACTGGCCTGAATGCAAATTTATCAAGAAATTGCTTTAATGATGAACGCTGAAGAAGTAGGCCACTATATCTGTATTGAAAAAGAATTAATCCCAAAACCAGCATAGTGCAATTAAGAAATGGGAGACCCGGAGACACTTCTTAACTGTCTGGCCCATGTGCCCCTCCCAGAAATTAATACTGGATCCGCCCTTGGCACAATTCATTTTTGCGTTAGTCACGTAATATGGCTAACTACATATATACAAATAAGGCAGTCGCGATCACTTTTTATGACTCTTTCAGCTATGAATAGACTGTGCGTTACCATTTTAAGACCTGTTTTTTGAATTTATTAACATTTAGCTACCTAAAAGACTAAGCTAACTGGGTGTTAGCCAGTAACTGGGTGTTAGCCTGTAACTGGGTGTTAGCCTGTACCTGGGTTGTGGAGGTCAGATATGCAGTCGCTCCATGTAGAATACTGGTATTCAGCTTAGGCATGTCGATCTGAAATCGATTAATCGAAAAATCGATTATTTGGAGTAAAATAATCGATTTTTTAGATCGATTTAGAATGCTACATCGATTCATGAATCGATGCATGAACCCCTCGAATCGGACCGATTCAATTCAATTCAAGAACTAGCAATATAATTCCTAAATTGGCTACGATATTTTATTCTTTTAATATTTTGCTGTTGTCGGAACGCATTGATAATTTGAACGGATAAAATAAATATCTATGAACGCATTCAAATGTCAGACTGACATTCAAATGCGTTCATAAATATTTATTCTGACATTGTCAGTATAGAAGACAGATATAATTTTTTTAAAGTCACTCGACTTAAAATACTGGGAAATGTGATTTCTTGTTGAATTTTTATTTAACTTTAATAAAATTTTATAAACTTACAATTTGATTACTTTATTTATTATGACTGACTTATTTAGGTTAAACTACAGACAGACTGCCTGATTGGTCTCCTACAATTTCTACATTACTTGTATTAACGGTAAATTATCATCAATAATGCTCTGTGTCTACATAAAGCATGTTTGAAAAATTCGCGATTAATCGAAAATCGATCTTTTAATGCTCGATTTAATCGAGAATCGATTCTAGTATGCTCGATTCGAATCGAATCAGAGATCGATTTTTTTTCAAGTGAATCGACATCCCTAATTCAGCTGCATTCAGTTAGACTGCAAGCCGACCCCAACATATTTGGGAGAAGGCTGGGCAGATTGATTGAAGTCTAAGCTAACTATTCTCTTTTTATTTATTAAAGCAACCTACGTCGCACCTGACGAAACACAATAAACAATTAAATAGATAATTAAGTACACAAGAGGAGTCTTCAAACGATTGTTTCGACGCTCATCGGCTAGTGCTATCGATAAAAAACTAAAATTAAAGAAACTACACGTAGAAACGATGCATCGCAAAAGTTGAAAGGAGCCATTTTTCGAACATGCCAAACACAAAATTGTAATTTATTTTTCAATTTCATATAGGTACTGATAAGCATCTGTCCTCGTACTTTCCTCATTGAATTTTCTACACAGAAAAATCGTTCAAGGATAAATAAGGAATTTTGTCATATTTTTTCAAACGTTTTGATAGGGTTTGAGTAAAATTCCACCATGACTGACATCATCAAAGGCTCATGACGATGTTACCTACAGATAAGATTTGATGTAAATTTCACATCTTGTTGTACCTTATCTTTTTGGAATTGTTATTTAGATCATCCAATAATTGTCAGATTTCTGATAGTTATCTGTATCACGGTGTTTACTCGCTGCGTTACACGTTTGATAGGTACCTATCTACATAACTACGTAATCAACTTGTTGCAAACATTTTTTTGATAATAAGCTCCGCAACGAGCCAAACAGCTAAGTAACACCACAGATGAAGACGAGGGTTCAGTTGAAGTACATAATAACATCTAGAAAAATACAAAATGATTTCAGAAAGTCATACAATATAACAAAGGCATTTCCACAATAATAACTTCAGTATGTAACTGTCAAGGACTCTCTGAGTGTTGTTTATTCAAATGTTAAGTTGGTTGGATGATTCAAAAAGCACTGAGTTGTTTCGATAAAAATAGAGCAGACCATAAACATCACACCTGTGAACCGCGAAAGGTTAGGCAGAGGCCTATAAGTTAGTAGGAACACCCACCTTTCGCTAGTGCGAGCCTATTGCCACAACCAGGCAGAAATCTGGAAACACACCGAGCTGTTTTTTGCGAAATTCTTTAATTCCTTTGCCTGACCTAGGAATCGAACGCAGGACCTAACAGAGGAAAATAGAGCAGTGCTCCACTATACGTATAAAGATGAATGAACGAATAAAATCTCAAAACTTCGAGTATTCCTATCACACTAAACTACTGCCCTGCTTGTCTAGTGTGATAAGAATGCGTGAATGATTGTATTGTATAACCGGCGGGTGCCCGCTACTTCACTTCCAGGCCAGTATTATGTGTACTCTAACCAGCTTATAAATAATAACAATACCGTCCAGACGGTTCCATTTAGGAATCCAGACGCGTGAAGGATGATAGCCATCAGTCCTCAAAGGATGCGGGTCGAGGAGCTGCCCACGAGGCGCCGGTCGCCTCCCACCGGGCGCTTATTAGATAATGCAATAAAGCAGGAATACTGCCGGCGTGGCGGCCCACTGCCCGCGTAGCATGACAACCATAGAAACGGGTTCACCAAAATGACAGATTGTGATTGTTTATCTGTCATTTTGTCTATTCTTCCGTCGACAAAACCCCTTTCTATCGTGTTCACGCTAATTGTGCAGGAGAGACTAGTGCTCCGAATTTAACTATTGTGTTGTGTTTGGACCTTGGTAAGAAAACCCCAGGTATCCTGGATTTTTGAATATCTTGATATAAAAGAGTGTGAGTGTGAGTTGCCAGAAGGGGCAAGCAACTCTAAGTTGCTTGCCCATTCTGGCAACTAGCTTTAACTTTCTGACTAACTTTTGACAATTCAAAAGTGTTTAATTGAAATAAATGCTTTGAGTTTGAGTTTGCAATTTTTTCGGGTACCTACCTATCTGAGGTGGCACTCTTAAACGAACATGTGGGTAGAACTGTGTCGGCACGTGTGTCTAAACTACTGATTATCAAAGTACGCTGGAAAAATGATGAAGAAAAGAGTTTGGTTGGTTGCATCTTTCTCATTCTTCTCTCATTTTGGCAATACCAGCTCACACCGTGGTAGCAATATTATCCAGTTACCAGGGTGGCTGGCAATAGCTGGATGAGAGTTACTGAGAATCAAGTTGAATGGTGCGTGATTGGAGAGGCCTATTTCTAGCAGTACAGGGCTGCTGTAGGCTGATGATGATGATGATGACGAAGCGGCAGAAGCAGTACTAGCTGCCCGCAGGATGCCCGTGGCAGGCATATCACTGCACGTCGCAGGTGCACTGCACTGCGGGATAATTGAGTAACACACTTACTATGGCAATAGGTACATTGCTTCATTGTTTGGTAAATTCGACTGCTCGACAACGATATTATCAGTTCAATAACATTCATTGCATGATTTACGCTGTCGAGCAGTCGAATTTTCCAAACATTGAAGCAATGTACTTACCTATTAGGAATTTGTTTCAAAATCCCCAGATTGAGAATAAAAGTAGGTTACACAATTAGAGTGCAAGTCCACAAGCTATTGCACTTTAGAGGTATGAGGAAGAGGGTGTAAAGTTCTCTCATCCTCTGTTGAATAGGGAGGATCGGGAGGAGAATAGGGTGTCGTGTCTGGCGGGCAACTGCCCAACGATTGATGTTGGATAGTCATATGTATGTCATTCGCGCGGTAAACTCTAATTGCGCGATGCAGGATTTTTGTGACGTCCGGATTTTGTGTGACGTCAGGTCTTTGATGCGTAGTTCGCATGTGGCGATGTAGATGCCGTCACAGTACTTTGCGGTCCACGCTTCCATATAAATTCCAAAATAATCGGGATTTCTGATTAAATACAAGAAAGTAATAAGTACCGTAGGTAAATACTGCTAAACATTGTACTTAAGTTGCAAGTGCGCCGATCATAAACGGCAGCACTTATTTACCAACCATAAAATATGTCGTGGCTTGTACCTATGACGTCACACCGTAATAACTTGATATGAAGCCGGCAGTAGTGGGTGCATCAACGAAAGTAAACCAACGACTTTGTTAACAAGTAGGTAAAGAATTTAAAAAACAAAGAGATAAAATATTAAGCTGATCGTGCGGGTGGGTTATTTGAGAAGATTTAAAAATATTTACGCAAAATATTAATTGAAATTGACGTGCACTTCGTTAATGATGAATATGTAATTTTGAATAAAGTTCAGGCCTTTAATGCCGAGTAGGATAAAAAGATGAAGTTAAGTAATATGTAAGTATCAAACTGACAAGATAAGAATGTATTGTACGAAACCTTATATTGTATATTACTAAGTACTATTGCTAGCATACTATTGTATAAAATCAAGTGCTTGCATCTGTGCTGGGGAGTTTGCTGCGCCAGTTCTTCCCAGTTCCCAGCTAAAGCACCACCTAGGAAGTCGTGAAGGGCCGACGTTTTGTGGGACTGTCTTATGTAATTTTTACGGTCAATAAGTGCTGATTCACGACTCTCAGCCTAATTAGAATCAATGGCTTTTGACTTGATTTTGAATCAGCAATAGCTCAGCGATTCATGTAAAATACTGGTACTCACTTATTATTCTGGGGGCCTACTCTCTAAGTCCATTAACGAAGATACGGAGCCATCCGAAACACATCCCATTATTTAGCTTTTTTGGACGGTCAAAAACACATCGGGAGTAGGGACAACTGCGTCAAATACGTCTGGCCCCAAGCTAATCTTATGTCCGTAGTTGATACGGAATAGGAATCGCCCGTAACTTCGGCCGAAACTGGATTTTGTGCTTAGGTAGTAGAGCTGACGCCGACATAGTTGGGAAGAGGCAGCCGACGGACCAGGACCTGACATCGTGAGTTCGAATCCCATCAGCTGTTGCATTGGCTATTTAGCTTGGGGGCCGACCATAAATCACGTGAGGCTCGAAAGGCCTCCCCTGAAAAAATCACGGAATATGTAAAATATCACGTGTATTTATTTTTTCGTTTATAGTGCATTTCTAAGCCGAAAAGCGGGCCCCAAATAAAATATTTTTCTTTCTTTCTATTACCTACCTATTTAAGATATATATTTTTTAAGACATTGCACCAAAAAAATTCACTTGACTTTGGGTTGGTGGGGAGAGGTTAGTGTACAACCTCACCACGTATCACCAGGGAGGAGGCGGGGTTACAAAGTTGCTAAAAAACATCACGTGATTAATGGACGACCCCTTGGTTGTACGCAACTCAAAGAATTTCAATTACTGGCAACATTTTTATGCCATGATACATTATTCACGGCCAGCGAAATGTTTTGGAAAAACATAAGTCTGAAATCGCCAACACGTCTTGAGCAAGCGTGGCGATCACGGCTCGTGCCTTCTGTGTATGAGAAGAGACGTCAGCCTTGCAGGTGGACAATGATAGGCTTGTATTATTATTTTCATACTAGAAAATAAAAATAAAAACCATTACACGCGGTTGAAGCAACGGGGCATAATTAGTGAAATTACAAGTGATTAGGGTCGCGTGGCCCATACACGGTTCACCTCGACACGGTTAGTATGCATGCATCCCATAGAAACAGCCTCGGACAGCCAGTGGAGTAGGTATCGCAACACTCGCGACGCATCTCCATGACACTTAATATGTGGTATATACCATTAGACACTGTAATATTCAATTTATTCCACATAAGATGATTCCTAGAATACTGAGCTTAGTGGATAATGTTACGTAACTACCTATATTAGCATAAATAATGAAACAGATATTACGAAGTATACCTAACAAGGACATTTAGTACTTCTTCATTTCGTGTGGTTAGTGACTAATCTGGTGTCAGAGTTTTAAAGCCACCCATGAGCCTCTGACTTGGGTGCACATGCCATCGAGAAATATCGGTTTCCTCACGATGTTTTTCTTCACTGTTTTTGAAGCAAGTGATAATTATACAATACGCACATGAATCCGAAAAGTCGAGACCTATGATTTGGCAGTCCGACGGTCAAACCACTAGGCTATCACTGCATTAGAACATTATGACCGTTTATTCTGAAACTGGGCAACGTCGCAAATAGATGTCAAATATTTCGCTATTTTGATTAATATTGCAATATTACTGTATGGAAATATGAAATGTGGCTAACTAGCGAACTAGAATATTAATAATGAATTACAATTATAACACTGAATTTGATGTTGTAACCGTTATAAGTGTAAAAAAGGCATTTGGAAAGTTTCCAAATACTTTTTTTACGTCTTAAACTAAATATTCGGTGTTACGGTATTAATTATTGCATTTCATTATCAATATTTTAGTTCACTAGTTCATTTCATATTTCCAAAAGTATTATTGCCAAATTAATCAAAACAGGTTAATATTAGACAGCTATTTGCCACGTTGTCAAGTTTGAGGATAAGCTCTCTTAATAGGTACCGGAAAATTTCGTAACCTACTCCTTTATGCAACATATTTTCAAGCCATCGAAGATTTTCCCCGCGGTTGGGTTACGTGTCGCGATTGTACCTAATTTCTCATCTTCTTCCTTCCTACTTGTCAAGAGTTACTCGCAAGTCACATTTATCATGCCAATTCGTAATGTTACGCATTACAATACGAAGCTTAAACATATGAAAACTTGTCGTAAGAGGGCAGCTTGAATTAAACTAACGTTATACAGCTATATAATTACGCAACACATTTTCGTAAACCATTACGACTAATATGTTTCATTTTGACAGTTCAACAACATTCATTGCGTTATTTACATTGTTGAGCAGATTTTTTTTTCGAACTTATGAGGCAATGGATTAGTAATCTGTGTCAAAACGATTCACATTCTGATTGATCGTGTATTACGTAATTAAGGTACAGCTTTTTATTCATACATATTGCATTCCATTCGTGCTGTGTCTGTAAGATGTACGTACATATATCTTATTAATAAGTAGGTACTCATTTCTCTTCGGCCATAAAGTAATCCTGCTAGAATCGACACCTTTTTTTTTTTTTTTTTTTTTTTTTTTTTTTTTTTTTTTTTTTTTATCGCTGAGAAATGCGTTACGCATCCCCGGCTCGTGGGGGACGAGTCGGGGTATGTGGGACTCCTGTGTAAAATACAGTATACCCACTAAAACTCAGCGGTGCTCCCGCATCGCCGTGATGGGAGGGCCATGGGAAACCGGCTCAGCCTTTAGCACCGCTCCGAAGGCGGAGGAGGGGTCGAAGGAGACGTCAGTTCGACGGTCATCTCCGACTCCTCCTCCCAGGTGGAGGCCAGCAGGCAACGGGTGCGGGGGCACCCTCGCCTGCATCGCACAGGCCTCCACCAGTGCCGGACGGGAATGGCCAGGTGCTCCCGGCCATTCCCGTAGCCCCCCACCACCCAGGTGGGGGGCATGTGGGGCCCGCCAGCTAGGCGGGCATGCGCCGGGAGGGCTGTGGATGTAAAGGCTAGAATCGACACCTATCCCAACCTACCGAACGACTAGGCCGATATTATTTACTAGTATACAGGATGTCCGGTAAATAATATATAACTTTGAAATAACACATAAGTAAATGGACTTTATGACCGTAGCAAGTATATTGTAACCTACCTAAGATATTTAAACATTTTTTTTAAATCTTATTCTTCTTCTTTCGATTGAATTAATTCATTTGGTGACACGACCACAAATGAATTAATTCAATCGGTTATTTGTTGTTGTAATATTGTACGTTGACTATGCTGACAGAGAGGCAGTATAAATAATGTGACTAGAAATTACAGTATTTTTTGTTTGAAAAATGTATTTTCTTTGAACAGCCGGTCGATTCTGTAAAAATATCACCGTGAAACTTAGGTGAAGTGAGCTGTCAATAGTGTTAATCCCTAGCATCCTGCCGGTCGATCTGTGACAGTGACAGCTCACTTCACCAAAGTTTTACTTTGGATATTTGTATATGTTTTTTTATTTGTTTATTAGAACGGTCTAAAGATCTATTATATGCTATTTCAAGGTTATCCATTCTTTACCGGACAGCCTGTATAGTCAGAATCGAAGGCTGAACTACGATAACCAATAGTACGTAATCAATGTATCGCTAGCCTTAAGATTGTCACTCAGTTTATCTCAGCGATAATGTACAAATTTAAATACTCGAAGAGAGACAACGGACAGAATTTCCGCGCTTTACATATTTACTATTGGTTTGGACACGCATTGCTTGATACTGTTGTTTGATAACCATGGCCGGCTACTGAAGGCCTTACAATAAGTACAGTCGCGGCCAATAGTGCATTCCTACGTTAGTCACCTGTCCCACCGCCCGAGGAAGCGACTAGCTATCGATAATACTCGTTTGTTGCAGCGATAAGAGCTATCAAAAAGAGTACTCGCTTATACACGCTCGCTACAAGCCAGTCACCGCGTTGGATTAGAGTTTTGAACAAGGTTTACACTTATGAACGCGAATGTACCATGTACCATGAGATATACCTAGTAGATGAGTAGGTAGTTACGGTCAATCGTTTTTACGTCATTGGTAACACTTGATGCAACAAAAACCACGCTCAGTATGAAAAATGACCTAAGCGGTCATCCTCTTTTTATTTGTTTAATGGACACTACAAACTATTTTAATTGTAAGAGTAGAACTCACGAAGTCTAGATGTTTTTGGAACCAGAATTACGACCATTTACATTATTTTCTATGGAAACATGAAAAAAACCAAAGAACGCCAGTGATGTAAAAGTAATAAGTAGATACAGTTGTTTTATATGTAATATTATGAAAAGATTAATTAATAACATTATCCACTAATCGCTATAGTTTTATCCCTAATAATAACAAAACTATGCTGTTTTTAGTGTTATTTCTTAAATATTTTTTTTCTCTTAGTTCTTTACGAATGTGTTTTATTATTTAACCAAAGGTTCCTTAGAATCTTTTCTATAAACCATAAAAATATCTAATTTTAATCATGCAAGATTTCAGAGATATTTACTTAAGTTTTTTTAAACTGTGTCAGGGCTGTCACCAAATCGTATTTTTTTCTGTTAAATTTTTGTGAAAAAGTATGAGTTTACATAAAATTTATGATAACTAATAAAGTGGTCTGTCGATAGTTCTTAACAGAAGAAGAATTCTACAGATTTTTTAAAATAAATGTGTTTTAGATTATTGAACTATCATATGATAGGTATGTAATATGCACAACGATATCTCTATCGCATACAAAAATAATAATACAAATATTTGGTATTGAGCAGTTGACCACCCTAAAACCATAGAAATAAATATGAAACTTTAGAAGCATTTTACTGCAAAATCTTGTAAGATAAAGATTCGAGATTTTTTTTTAATAATACATATAGTTCTGTAGAATTATATGTCGTATGAATAAAAAATCCATAATCGCTAAGATTAAGTAAATAAAAAATAAATAAGAAAAAATACAAAAAAATTGATTTACGTCTTCTATTAAAAGCATTTTTTATATTGTTATGTCTAATATGTGCCAAAAAATCATTGCTATGTGGCTATAGTAGTGGAAAAATAAAAATATGTTTTTTAAATACATAATTTTGGATTTGTTCGAAATTCTATGGAAAACTAAAAATCGCCGTAACTTCGTTTCTAAGTACATCTGCACTTCGAGAGTTCTACTCTGACAATTGAAATAGTTTGTAGTATCCATTAAACCAATAAAAAGAGGATGACCGCTTTTAAGGTCATTTTTCATACTGTGCCACGCCACTACGACAAAAACACGTTATATTAACATTGACGTGTGGTTACAAATACTAAAAGGTCCAATTAAATTAGCTGACAAAACTTCACAGTCGTAATGGGTATCAATATCTTAACACGATAAAACAAAAATTTTGCTCAACTCATCACAAAAATTTCTTTTTAATTTTTATTTTATCATGTTTAGATATTGATACCCATCGCGTCTGCAGAGTTTCGCTACCTAATTTAATTTGACCCTATTCATTAATATACAGGGTACTTATAATATGTATACCTATACAGTATGTTAACTAACAGGGCAGTCCCGTTAACCCACAATAGTATAGCATACGTACAAATGCAAAAAAAAAAACTTATCATCCCACTTGTCTTTCAACGTGGACAGACAAGTGCTACAAGTGCGCATGTACAGAGTGATTATTTAAGAATTAATAAAAAAAAATGAGAATATTTTATTAATAGAAAACTTTTAAAAACTTTTTTTGCTGTATGGATGCTATACTACTGCGGGTTAACTGGAACGCCCTCTGTTATTTAACATACTATAATATAAATACCTACCTATGCATAGATAAAGGCAATAACCTGTAGGTAACAATTAACACCTGAAAAGTGCGGTAATTGAGATTGCAGAAGCAAAATTATGATCCCGAAGAACATGCATCAGTTTTGTATGAGCATAAATATACGAGGTGAAATTTAATTCATGGGCATCCTCTTAGAGGGCCATTGTACTCATCATTATGAACAACTTTTACCAAGGGAAAAATTAATCTGAAAAAAAAAAAAAAAACTGCTGTTATAACTCGTCAAAATGTAGGGGAACAGCAGATTTTTTTTCGCTCATGAATACAATTTCACCCTATATTATAAATAAGGACCTACAAACTTATGTTTCAACTGTGCAACAACAAAATGACTTAATGATAATAAAAACAGGTCCGACATAACCGGTATCGCTGCAGCATACCTACACTGCGTCGGCGAGGCAGCTGATGCGTTTTCCTCAAACCTTTCAAGTTAGAATCAGCAGAATCTGCAGCACCTTCCAATTTAAATGAGATAAGAAATGTTTTGATGTAAATATTCTAAATTCTGATATATTCATAGACTAGCTTCTGCCCGCGACTTCGTCCGCGTGAAATTATCGCCCGCCCGCGCTATTATGAGATATCTACTTAATTTTCGCATAGCGTTCTTGCTGACTTTTTTACTTTTTTCTCGGCTCCTAAGGGTCGGAGCGTGATGTTCAATAGCCGATATCCTTCCTCAAGAACCGGGCTATCAAATGAAAAAAGAATTTTTCAAACCCGACTGGTCGTTCCAGAGATTAGTGCGTCGAACAAAAAACAAACTGTTCAGCTTTATTATAACAGTATACATACATACATTAGGCCCGAGGCCACTCGTCAATGGTAACAAAACCAGTACAAGCTGACCTCTTATGGCCAAATTTACCGACCGTTATTAGACTCTGTATCTTTAACAATAATGAAGCATATCCCTCATAGTGTTGCATGGAGGCTACCTCCATAGGGGGGGGGGGGGGGGTCTACTATGCAATCACAGGTAAAATTAGCTTACGAATCTATTTATATGACCAGCAATCTAATTACGCAACACATTTAACTTTTAAACTGTATCCTTTCGAAAGTTCAAAAAAAAATTGTGTTATTTACATTGTTGAGCAGATATTTTTTTCGAACATAAGAAGCAATGGATTAGCAATTTGTTTCAAAACGATTCAGATTCCGATTGATCTTGTTACGCAATTAGGGTACTGTTTGGCAATGAAAAAAGTTACCATTGATATGCAAAACGATTCGTTTTTGTTTAGGAAAGAACCAAGCCAAACCAATTGTTTTCTGGACGTCTTTCAACCCAATTATGAAAATGAAAAACAATTAAGAAACCTCAGAACCTAATGGGTTAACATACAGGTGTATGGTGTATAGTATACAGTATGCTTCCTATTATACAACATGTAAAAAACCCCTGTCCGATCCGTGAGGTTGTTGTTAGGTATGTGTTGTGAGCCTATTTGTGTGGTAATTTACAGGAAACAAGAAAAATAAATTCGCCACATTTTTTTTCAATGGGGTATTTTACATGGGGCGCCGGCGGCCGTCGTTGAGCGGGTGTCTACAAGTCATAACTGACCCCTGTTGAAAACTGACAAATTTTTAATGGATTTGGGGTAATTTAGGTACTAAAAAGTAAATGTTAAATAGCAATAACTTTTTTATTTTCAATAATACTAAGATTTTTTGTTACTTTTAGGTAATGTTATTGCAGTACCTATGTGCCCCTTTCGCATCGGGCAGGTTTTTTTTTACATATGGTATAATTTTTGTAAATGGAGTAGTTCCCCAGATAGTTCTCTTACAAACAAGCAAACAATTTTAGCTCTTAATAATATAAGTTGCCATGACAAATGAAAATCAATAAGTCACGTCATGATTACTCACGCAATTGCTAAATTGTCCATGCTACTTTATACCCTGCATTAAAGATAAAGCGATGAAGTGCATGGTAACACAACAAACCTACTCACACACACTCTGTAAACTATCGGCTGAACCCAATAACTTATCAATCACCAGTTCTGGCATACTGGAGATAGAAAAACTTATCTAGGTATCTATTGTTTTAACGTCCCAATAATCAATCAGAGAATAAGGAATTGAATTACAGAATTGTGGGACGACGTTCAATGACAGATAGAATTATACTGTCTACCATTATCTGTCTTTTACTGACAATAGGTTATTGGGTTCCGCCGTTAGTGGAAAAATACGTATTATTGAAGCTAACTCGAAAACTAGGTACCCAAGCAAAGTTAATAAAATTTATATTACCTCAGGAGTACCTTTCAAATGCTAAAAAAAAAATCAAGTTCGGTCCACAATTGATGACAATTTCGATGAACATACATTTAAATAAAATACATACAGGCGAACATAGAACGTTCTCCTTATCGGTCCCCTCGGTTAACAAGTCGGTTATTAATGTACCTAAATATTGCAATAATTTAAGAAGCTGACATGACGAATAAAATATTTCGGTAAGTAATGTCAATTTAATTCTTGTTTCATCACTGTTCTTACGCTATTTATTTTCGTATTACTGCAGTATATTCCTCTAGTTATTACTTTAAAGCTCGTACAGACCAGCGCGACGCGACGACGCGCCACGACACGATCAATACAATTTCTAAGAAAACTTGACGGTATAACAATAACCGGTGTCGCTGGTCTGCACGAAGCTTAAAGGCTCGTACACACCAGCGCGACGCGACGGCGCGACGCGACTCGAACAATACAATTTCTAAGAAAACTTGACGGTATAACAATAACCGGTGTCGCGACGCGCTGTCGCGTCGCGCTAGTCTGCACAAAGCTTAATGCTAAATAAAAAAATAAAATATGGTATATCACCATTTTTTATTTTTTTATTTAGCATTTGTATGTTTGTCCGTAAGTAATGAACCGATTGCAAAACAATATTTTAGTGGTAGGAAGCTGCAATAGTGTAGCCGTGGGTATGTTTCATAGCAGAATATACTTCCACTCAAACGAACTCGCTGGCAGAAGCTAGTCATTGATAAATAAGAAATATTAATATTAATTAATTTAATTGTTAATTTAATTATGTATCTTGACTTAATGATAGGAAGATGATTATTTTATGTCTAAAAGAATATTTCATAACAATGAAAATTAATACATTTTTCGTACCAAAAAATAAATGTGATAGAGCATTGTATGTGGGACGGTTTTTTATAATTAGACACGTCTTTATGACGCTACGAATTTGTTGAATTGACTTTTCTACATAGTTCAAATGTTAACATTAAAAATTTTAAATTAATAAACTGCCTCGTTGTAGTGGTCGCAAGCTCTTCTACGGATTAATGAGGCCCTGGGTTCGATTCCCGGGTTTTCGGAGATTTTCTCAATAACACCCCGGAGTCTGGATGTGTGCCAGGTTGATGTGGATGCACCTCTGCCTAGCCCTTCGGGGAGTACAAGCGTGATGTTACCTTGTGTAAAGGAAACATGCTGACCGAGGTATACAGGCTGGATTGTTAAGATGGGGCAGTAAGCACAGCTACCTTAACCGTTCTCGCTACAAAAAAACGGTCTTAGGAGTCTGTCCTCAAAGTTTTAAGACATTTTTAATTGGCATTCACAGATTTTGACAAAAAAGTAGTCAGCAAGAAAATCGACAGATTACATAAAAACTTTTTTTGATGCTAATCGATCCTGTTTCTTATAAGGATCAAAAAACTCTACTGGACCAACTGAGGTTTGAGTACTAGACAAGGCAGAAATGGCAAAAAAAAATCCCATACATTTCGTAGGAAATGAGATTCCAACCTACTTTTCACGATGGACTGCCCGGAAATTCAAATTCAAAAAGTCATTTATTCAAACTAGGCTGAGAATCAGCACTTTTCGAACGTCAAAATTACATAAGAAAGTCCCCCAAAACGCCCACCCTCCACCTTCACCACGAAAATAAACAGATCAAAATGTCTGAAATAGTTAAGGACAGTGTCCTAAGACCATTTTCCTGTAGCTACAGCGGGTAAAGTAGCTGTCCTTACCGCCCCATCTCAAAAATCCACCCTGTATACCTACTTGGAGTCGCGACCTTCAACAGTTACAAAAACTTTTTTACATTCTGTATGTAGAGAAATAATAAAAAGGAATGGCAACCAAGTGTTGTTGATTGCAAAAAACTGCACAAGACTACAAATAGACACAAAAATATCTAAGTTAGTTGTAGCATGTTTAATTAATCACACCGCATCTTCATTACGTAAGTCGTAGGTACACTAGGTACTTATCAAAACTATCAATAAAGTAGGTAGTATAGACTTAACACATCATAATCATCTACTTGACTTTTCCCAAGCATGTTAGAGTTGGCTTCCAGTCTAAACGGATGCAGCTGAATACCGGTATTTTACATGGAGCGACTGCCTATCGGACCTCCACTACCCAGTTACTGGGTAACACGATACCCCTTGGTTGTGAGACTTTTGGGCTCATAACGCCTGTCAAAGATATACGAATGACAGCCGGGACTAACGAGAAACGGAGGGGTCTCGATGTAAAAATGGATGGTCAACCATCCACGAACCGACCTCTGTTAGCATAGGTTAACCTTCGTTCGACCTGCGCGGCTTAATATTTGCCCAAACATAAAATAATCTCGCGATATTTTTATTGACTGTTTGATGGATCAATCGTGACCTTAAACACAAATTAATAGAAGTAGGTACACGGGGACAAAACATTTATTATTTTTCAATTTTTACTTTAGTCAATTTCCTGGTTGAAAAGAGTGAGTACCTATGCTTAGATGGTTTGGTCATGTAGAGAGCATTAATTAAGGGCGACTAACAATAGGTATTTACAAGCAAATGAGAATGGAAACACCCGGAGGGCACGTCCTAGAAATAAATATAATACCTACCTACATACCCAGTGGGGGGGGGGGCAAAAAAAACCGCGCTACGCGGCCTTTGTGAGTTTTATTAGCAATGCCTTATTCTACGGCTTACTTGAATGGTCATTCGGTACACTCAGACGCGTAACAACATGACTGAGATCAACAATGGTCAAAGGCAGGTTAAATGGGCTTTGCTCTGTCAGTCTTAGGTCAGTGTTATGTTGTATCTTGATCAAAATATGATTCTCGATTATAACAAATATTATTACATCTCTTAAAGTTAGATTTGTTCCATTGAATGACTTTTTCATGAAATCGTTACATTTCAAAACCTTATTCAAAGTCAGAGTCAAATAATTTATTTCAATTAGGCATAAAAGGCACTTTTGAACGTCAAAATGTACAAAAAATAGAATTGATTCTAGTCGCCCTTTCCAAAAGATAGTTTTCGTATGGAGAAGAATGGGCAAGAAACTCCACCGTTACTCTTTTAAAATGTTTTACAATATTTTGTTTAAATTCAAAGTCAAATCATTTATTTCAAATAGGCCCCTGTAAGGCACTTTTGAACGTCAAAGTTTACAAAAAAATTGAATTGATTCTAGTCGCCCCTTCCAAAAGGTAGTTTTCGTATGGAGAAGAATGGGCAAGAAACTCCACCGTTACTCTTTTAAAATGTGTTACAATATTTTGCATATGCACGTACATTAGTTAAATAATTATATGTGAAGACGATGCAACTAAAAAAAAAAAAAAATATATACGTTACCACAATAGGTAAAAAGAAGAATTAATAAAAATGAAGCAACGAAAGATAAATTAATTACTTATGTGATAGATGCATGGTTCTCACATATTTACAAACATTGTAACAGTAGACGGTTTTCTTAAAATTTTACAATTAATAAGTCAGTGTGTGAGGAAGTAATCACAGAATGTAAAATCAATGTCATATACTAAAAATAATAATTCATACAACTTAGCAACCAGTTTGATTTTGTCTAGATTCTAGATTATCCTATGGAGCAGGACCAGCATGTTTCCAAGCATTCTTATCTTGGATATAATCCTCTAATTTGTAATATGCTTGTTTACAAAGTGTACTTTTAATATGAGTTTTAAATTTTCTTTCATTTAATTGTAATATCTCACAAGGTATTTTATTGTAACATTTAACACAGTACCCCATAAAAGATGAAGATACTTTAGATAATCTGAAAAATGGTTGATCTATTTTATCTTTATTTCTAGTATTAAAATTATGTCTATCGCTTATTTTATTAAAAATATGTAGATTTTTTCTTACATACATAATATTTTCATAAATGAATTGGCAAGGTACTGTCATAATATTAATCCTTTTAAATAGTTCCCTGAGAGATTCGCGACGATGTAGATTATAAATGGCTCTGACAGCTCTCTTTTGTAAAATAAATATAGATTCAATGTCAGCAGCCCGACCCCACAGTAAAATGCCATACGACATGATACTGTGGAAGTAGCTAAAATAGACCAAACGCGCGGTTTCTACATCTGTTAACTGTCTTATCTTTCTAACAGCAAAAGCGGCAGAGCTTAGCCGCCCCGCAAGAGATGTTATATGAGGTCCCCATTGTAATTTCTCGTCTAGCGTGATTCCTAGGAAAACTGTTTGATTAATATATTCTAGCTTTTCTCCATTCAATAAGATGTCACATTCGCTACTTCTAACATTAGGTAATTTAAATCTAATGCATTTGGTTTTTTTTTTATTTAGTACCAAATTATTTACCGTAAACCAATCTTGGACCTGAAGAATAGAGGTATTCACGTCGTCAAGATTTTGTGACCGTCGGTTGATTTTAAAGATCAATGATGTGTCATCTGCAAATAACACCATCTTCGGTTGATTTTGGAGTAATTGGGGTAAATCATTAATGTAAACTAAAAAGAGGAATGGACCCAATATCGAACCTTGAGGAACGCCCATTGCCATTTCAGACCCTAATGAGTTTACGCCGTTTACTTGAACTTTAACCTTTCTATCTTTCAGGTATGATCTTAGTAAATCAAGAGCTGTATTCCTAATCCCATAGTGCTCCAGTTTCAGCAGAAGTGTCTCATGGTCTACGCAATCGAACGCCTTCGAGAGGTCGCAAAAGATTCCAATGGCATTTTGTGCTTCTTCCCAGGCATTAAAAATGTTCTTTATTAGGGTGACACCAGCGTCAGTGGTACAACGCCCTTTGGTGAAACCGTACTGTTGTTCATGAAAGATGGAATTTTTATTAAAGTGACGTAACATTTGATTGAGCATCAACTTTTCAAACACCTTACTGAGAACTGGTAGAATTGACACTGGCCTATAATTGTTGGGTTCTTTACTATCACCGGATTTGAACAATGGAACTAGCTTACTGTGTTTCATGAGATCCGGAAAGACTCCTTGGTCTACACTGGTGTTAAATATGAAAGCTAAATAGGGCGCAATGGTTTCGATAATACATCTACAGACTTTTACAGACATTCCCCAGAGATCTTCTGTTGATTTAATTTTAAGATCTTTAAAAGCTTTTATAACAGCTTGGGGGTTTGTATGCTGAAACCTAAACTCCAAAGGGCATGCCTTCACATTCTGTCTAAGTAAGGAAGCAGAAAGCGCGGGTGAGGAATTTAAAGCTTCAGTAGTTTTAATGGGAATATTAGCAAAAAAGTTTTCAAATTCCTGAGCTATTTCTACATCTGTGTTGATAGGGCCATGAGCAGTTTCTAAATTGAATTCAGTATTTCGCTGTTTTTTCCTACCTGTTTCATTATTGATTATTTGCCAGGTAGTTTTTATTTTATCATCAGCTGATTTTATTTTATTGCTAATATAAAGAGCTTTGGCTATTTTGCACACACTTTTAAAAGTTTTTGAATATTTTGCAACATACTTATGAAAGCTTGTATTATTCATATGTTGCTTTAGGCCATAAAGTTCAAATAGTTTTTCCCTGCTTTTACGAATACCTGGAGTCGCTCAATCACTAAATAAGAACTTGGTGTAAATACTTTTAGTCTTTAGTGGAAAAGTGTCATTAAATTGCTTGTTTAATAGTGAAAAGAACTGGGCGTAGAACTCATTTGGGTCACCTATATTATTAAAACTCTGAACACATAATTTACTGGCCAAAGAATTATTTAATTTCTCTAAACTTTTACATGTAATTGACCTAAACCTTATTTGAATTTTTTGTAAAGGTATGTAGGAGCAAAATGTTATTGTTTGTCCACTGTGATCTGATGGCAACTTGTTTACAATTTGTTTGTGTAAGTAATCACAATTACAAAAAATATTATCTATACAGGTGGCAGAGGAAGCTGTCACTCGGGTTGGTTCAATAAAAACATTTGACAAATCAAATGACTTAAAAAGGCTTAATAATCTGACAGTATTCGAGTTATTTTCTAATAAGTTAATATTAAAATCGCCACATATGATTATTGACTTACTACTAGTACTAAGTTTCTTTAATACATCTTCCATTACAGAATCAAACACGGATAGATTCTGGTAACTTGGAGGTCTGTATACGCATACTATAACATGCTTATCAAGCTCAACACAGGACAATTCAATATTATGTTCAACAGATAGTCCGATGATGTCTTTTCTTTCTTTCGATTTTATAGAATTTTTAATTAATATTAACGACCCACCATGTATCATCCGTTTTCGGCTGAAATGGCTAACTACACAATAATTTTCATAATTAATTGAGATCACTTGATGATCTTTTAACCAATGCTCTGTTAAACAAATGACATCAAACTTGGTATTTTCCAAAAACAATTCTATTTCCAGTAATTTGGAAGAGCAACCTTGGATATTTTGATTAAATAATTTTAAAGTATGTTGCACTCCCTTTGATTTATGTTGAGTTATATTGCCAGAAGATACCTTTTTATTATTCTCTAATAATAATTGGTTAATTGAAGGGGTAACTTCTGTTGTCTTACTGCCTAGTTTAAAGAATTATCCGGAGCAACATCCACAACTACAAGAGAAGAGTCTAAAATGCCTGTATGAGTTCCAGCAGGAAGAGAATACCCTATCTGACTGGTAGTGGCCTCCAAGTAAGTTGGTACTGTAGGTGGATCCTCCTTCGTACAACATGTTAATACATAATTACTCACTATGTTGTTAGTATAACTAGACAACATAGACTCGTCACTAATACTACACTTTGTTATATTAGCTATAACCTCATTAATATTATATGCTATTAACATAGCAATCAGATGTCTACATTCCCAAGACAGAGATAAAGTTCTCTGAGTTAACTTAAAACCACTAACAAACTTGTTAGTGTCAAAATACAATAATTTGTCACTATGACAACATGTCAGCCTGTGAATAGTATTATTCAACTTATAAATGTAGTTATTTTCATCATACGATAAAGTATCAGAATAAGGAAAAGCACACAACATCAGTTTTCCTATATTCAATTTTAATAAGGTGTCCACACCATCCACTATGTCCTTTTTGGTAATACCAGTACTATTACCTAATAATAAAACCATTGTGGAATAATTATTTAGGTTTGTATTTGCAATTCTTTTAATCATTTGTTTAAAACTTATGTTATGATAGCTATCATTGGTAAAACTATGGCTAAGGTAGTTGAGTAAAATTTTTCCAAAGCCTGAACCTAATTCGTCACAAAAAAATATTGATTTATTTTTCTGTGAATTAACACAAGTCTCTGTTGGAAGAGCCAACACTGGAGGGGGCAAGTTAGGCTGAGGCTGAGGGAGTAGTGGTTGGTTGGCACAGCTGCATGAGAGGTTCTTTGTCAGAGACTCATACATCTCAGCATTGCACTTCATTGCAATTAATTATATAATTACGTATCTGTGAAGACGATGCACCTAGAATAAAATTACTATACCACAATAGGTAAAAAGAATTACAAATTAAGCAACGACAGATAAACTAATTATGTGATAGATACATGGTGCTCGCATACTTACAAACAATGTAAAAGTAGTCGATTTTCCTAAAATTTTACAATTAATAAGTCAGTGTATGATGAAGTAATCACAGAATTTAAAATCAATGTCATATAATAAAAAATAAATAAATTATACAATTAAGTTAGCAACCAGTTTGATTTTGTCTAAACTCGAGTGATTCCCAAAGTGGTTCATGGGAACCCCTGTTGATGAATTTGCAAAAATGCGATATTACGTAAGCATGGTTCAGTTTTGGGTAGACCCCCCTGGGTCTACCCAAAACTGAAAAACATGCCTGGTGGTCGACGACATAAAAAAGTTTGGGGACCTCTGCTCTAAATTGTCCTATAGAGCAGGACTAGCATTCTTATCTTGAATATAATCCTCTAATTTGTAATATGCTTGTTTACAAAGTGTACTTTTTATATGAGCTGTACATTTTCTTTCATTTGGTTGTAATATATCACAAGGTATTTTGTTGTAACATTTAACACAGCACCCCATAGAAGATGTATGTACTTTAGATAATATGAAAAATGGTTGATCTATTTTATCTTTATTTCTAAAATTAAAATTATGTCTATCACTTATTAAAAATATGTAGATTTTTTCTTACATACATAATATTTTCATAAATGAATTGGCAAGGTACCGTCCTAGTTTTAATCTTTTTAAATAGTTCCCTGAGGGATTCACGACGACGTAGATTATAAATGGCTCTAACAGCTCTCTTTTGCAAAATAAAGATGGATTCAATGTCAGCAGCCCGACCCCACAGTAGAATGCCATACGACATAAAGCTGTGAATGTAGCTAAAATAGACCAAACGCGCGGTTTCTACATCTGTCAAATGTCTTATCTTTCTGACAGCATAAGTGGCCGAGTTTAGCCGCCCCACAAGAGAGATATGAGGTTTAATTGGGGTAAATCATTAATGTAAACTAAAAAGAGGAATGTACCTTCGATATTGGGTACTTTCCTCCTTTTAGTTTGAGGAACGCCCATTGCCATTTCAGACCCTAATGAGTTTGTAACAGCCTGGGGGTTTGTATGCTGAAACCTAAACTCCAAAGGGCATGCCTTTACATTCTTTCTAAGTAAGGCAGCAGAAAGCGCGGGTGAGCAATTTCAAGTTTCAGTAGTTTTAAGGGGAATATTAGCAAAAATGTTTTCAATTTCCTGAGATATTTCTACATCTGAGTTGATGGGGCCATGTGCAATCTCTAAATTAAATTCAGTATTACGCTGTTTTTTCCTACCTGTTTCATTATTTATTAGGAATATACCCTACGCATTCAACTAAGTAACAAGTGTTATCGTTCGTTCCGCTTAAAATCTGATTCTTTTTGGTCTTAAGTGTAATTATTAACTTTTTTTTTTAGTGTTACACGTAAATAAACACTAAATAAGTGCAGTGACTGGGTATTTATAGTGAAATAACTCGGATAAATAACATAATTCATTACTTTATTAACTAGCCGTTACAAATCTAATAGTGCTGTTTTAATTTCGTACCAGTGTTGACGAGAACGCGTAAGTGACGCCTATATCGCGGCGCTTACGACCTTTCGGTCGCGAGATTTCAAGCGAGCCACACTCCAACGCCGCTCAGCGCTTTAAGTATACCAGCGCTTTATTCTATTTGGCACCGCTAGACGCCGCTTGCTCTGTGATTCGCTGAAAGCGCTTTATTATCATAACCGACATTTTGAATTGTATTGTCAAAAATGTCTTTAAAGAACTGCGCTGGTTGTTTGAATGATTTTAACTGCAAAGAATGCTTGCAATGCTCCATCTGCCACCAATGGTATGACTTATTGTGTGCTAATGTTCGCGATACGGTGTTTAAAAGTACGAGCATTAAAAAAAAAACAACCTGGAAGTGTCCTAGCTGCGTAAGTAAACAACCTAAGGACGATAATACAAACACACCTGCCAGACCGACGAGACTTGTGAGCCCCACCACAGCCCGGTCCCCGAGATCGCTATCACCCCCGGCTACCAATGTCACTATTCGCAATAAGTCTAAACAGTCTCAAAGCCACTCGCCAGTTCAAGCAAATGATGACACCTTAATTGAGTTTTCGAGAGGTACCTACGTTGCGTGAAATTATTAAGCAAGAAATACAAAGTGCGCTTAAAGATTTAGTATCCGATCAGTTCAAACAAATTAACGAATTGGTCGCAGGTTTCAACGAGTCACTTTCTTTCTATAATGAAAAGTACGAAGAGATGAAGGCCATGTTGGAAGATAAATCTGATAGGATAAAGAAGCTTGAAAAAGACAATTGTGGCTTCCGGGACGCCATCCAACAACTTAGTCAGCGTCTTAACTTGGTAGAACAAAATTCCAGGTCCGCCAACGTCGAGCTTCAGTGCGTACCAGAAAACAAGGCTGAAAATCTAGTTACCACCGTGCTGCAACTGGGTAAGGTGATTAGTTGTGATATTAAAGACCCCGACATGCTGCACTGTACAAGAATTGCTAAGAAAGACAAACAAAGCACCAGGCCGCGTTCTATTCTCGTTAAATTCAGTAGTCCACGTCTGCGTGACAGTTTCCTTGCCGCTTCAATGAAATATAACAGAAACAACAACCTAGAGAAACTGAACACTAGTCACCTGGGTATCTCAGCGGAGAGACCTCAACCCATTTATGTAGCAGAACATCTCTCTACTGCAAATAAGGCTATCCATGCCGCTGCTCGGATCCGCGGCAAAGAACTTGGTTTCAAGTTTATTTGGGTTCGGGACGGCAAGGTGTTCATGAAAAAAGACGAGTCCTCACAAAGAATTGTTATTAACAGCCTAGATAAGATAAATTCCTTAGCATAATTTTATTAACTTAAGTCATAAGTTGCAAGTTCCTATTGTTATTATCTAATCACATTCAATTATCCACTTCAAGTGTACTATCAAAATGTACGAGGCTTAAAAACCAAAACAATTAACTTTCACCATAACATATCTATGCATAATTATGACATTGTAGTGCTTACAGAGACTTGGTTGAACAGCGGTGTCTATGATTCTGAGTTGTTTGACGATAGATATGTGGTTTATAGGCGCGATCGTGAGTCAAGTAGATATAACACTCGTAAAGACGGCGGAGGGGTTTTGATTGCTATATTGAAAACTTTGAAATCGTGTAGATTGTCCCACTTTGAAAGCGACATTGAAGACATATGGATAAGTGTTGATATCAGTTCATCTAAAAAAAATTACAATAAATTGTATGTCAGCGGAGTATACCTACCACCACCAATTCATCGAGATACACTGGAGTTGTTTACCAAAAACGTTAATAAGTTATTTAACGATCATGAACAAATTTTGATTTTAGGAGACTTTAATCTCGCTAATATTAGATGGCTTACTAATAGTGACCCCATATACTTTTACCCAGAACCCAGCAACTCTGATTTAAATGCGATACTCTCCGAGTTCCTGACTTTAAATGGCCTAAATCAATACAACAACATCTTAAACAACAAGTCTAAAATATTAGATTTAATACTATGTAACACATCCGTTACGAACATCACCCGTTCTGACTACAGTTTATCGAAAGAGGACCCTTTACATCCCCCACTTGAGTTTGGTCTGCCGGTGCTAGCTGAGCGTTTCTTAAAAGCTAAAAATGTGCAAAAACCAAACTTTCGTCGAGCAGATTATGAAAACGTCCAACAGCATTTGTTGGCAATTGAATGGGAAAGTGAGTTCAAAAACTGTTCATCTGTTAACGATATGGTGGACGTTTTTTATACATTATTAAGACATACTATTACTGAATTTATCCCTATGAAAAAAACAGCCAATGATAAATATCCACCTTGGTACTCACGGGATCTTATACGACTTCTAAGAGAAAAGTACAAATGCCACGCTCGTTTTAAAAAGTACAAAAATCCATTAGACCGGGAGCACTTTGAGAGATTACGGGACGAATGCAATGTTTTAAGTTCTATATGCTACAAAAAATATATCGCTAATATCGAAAACAACATAACAAAAAACCCGAAAACATTCTGGTCTTTCATAAAAAATAAAAGAAAAGGTAGCAGTACATATCCGGCACAAATGTCTCATAACAACAAAATCGCATCAGGTGGAAGCGATGTTTGCAACATGTTTGGTGAAAATTTTGCAAGTACCTTTAACGCACGTACAGATAGTACAAACGTCACTAACACTGGTTATTCTCTCATGTCTGTAGCACTGTGTAAGTTGGAATTTGATAGTAAAGAATTATACAGTGAATTAATTAGATTAGATGAAACTAAAGGCGCGGGTAACGATGGTATTCCTCCTATATTTATTAAAAGATGTGCAAAGGCCTTAGTAATGCCCCTACAAATGGTCTTCAATAGATCTTTACACGATGGTATCTTTCCAGACTCCTGGAAAGAAGCTCTCGTCATACCCATATTTAAATCTGGAGAGAAGCATTTGGTGGCTAATTATAGACCAATCTCATTACTAGTTACATTTGGAAAAGTATTCGAAAAACTTGTTGGCAGGCATCTGATGTGGTACCTTAAGGAACACATTACAGAATATCAGCATGGTTTCATTAAATCTAGATCAACCAATACTAACCTACTATGTTTTACGTCGGCTTTGTCTAAGTGCCTTGACAATCGTATTCCAGTGGACGCAATCTACACTGATTTTAGCAAGGCATTCGATAAAGTAGATCACTGCCTTCTTATTGACAAATTGGCTCAACTGGGTGTGGGTGGAACGTTGATAGGGTGGTTTAAATCTTACCTGGAGAAGAGAGAGTCAAAAGTGGTAGTGAACGGTCATTTCTCTGAAAGCTACGTAGCATCCTCTGGAATCCCGCAAGGATCGCATTTGGGTCCGATTCTGTTTAATGTTTTCATCAACGACATAACTGAGTGTTTCAAACACTCCCGTTTTTATCTATTTGCGGACGATTTAAAGATAATGAAGCCAATTCAGAGTAACTTAGACTCCAAAATGCTACAGGACGACGTCAACAGACTTGTAGAGTGGTGCAAATTAAACAAAATGCTTTTAAATATAAATAAATGTCACTACATCCAGTTTACTCGTAATAAAAAAGTGCTTGAGAACCAATACTACATAGAGGGAGTTGAAGTAAAGAAACTGAGTAACATTCGCGACCTGGGTGTTCAACTCGATCAAGCGCTAAAGTTCGATGTGCACATCCTGAGTATTGTCTCAAGATCTTTCAAGGTACTGGGATTTGTTTTGCGTAATAGTAAGGAATTTAAAAGGCCCGCTACAAAGATAAAGCTTTTCAACACCTTAGTTCGTCCAATCCTAGAATATAGTTCCGTGGTATGGAATCCGCACTACGAGGTGGGTGTGTAATGTTTGGCATAATAACAAATGCTCTAATTTCACTTAAACTAACGTTCATATGACATAATTTTCATAAGACATAATATCAAATGACATAAATTCATATGACCTAATATTTCGTATCATATAATATTCATTTAACATAATAACATTTAGTATAACGTTCATTTTATATAATTTTCAATATGTACTTATAATATTCTTTTAATATAACGTTCATTTGACCTAATATTCTTATGACCTAAAATTCATGTTTAATGGGCACAGTTCTAGCCTAACTCAAATGGCACTTAACCAAACCTTAAAATATTCTATGCAAGGTCGAGGGTGGGCCTGGTCGACGGAGCCCCGCTTCGCGGGGCTCCTACTTATGGGTGGTTTATAAAAAAATAACCACGAAGGGGATGGCGGGGTCTATTCGCTCGCTTCGCTCGCTCACACGACCCCGCCATCCCCTTCTAACCTAACCTATCCGAGTCGGGGTGCCCTAAAGTCCAGATTTCATCCAGGTGTATAGGGTATAAAGTGAATGTGTATGAGATTTTCTAAATTATATTAAAAGTTACTTAGAGATTATGAATATTATAGTAAATGAATAATATGCTAAATGAATATTATGTGAAATGTGCATTATAGGAAATGTTCATTATGTCATATGAAATTAGGTAAAATGAAATTATATCAACAATTCATTATGTCAACTGATCGTTATGTTAAACAAAATTATGTTAACTGAAATTATGTCAAGTGAACGTTAGATATTTTGTTATTATGCCAAACATTACACCCCCCTACGAGGTTTACTCCAAGCGGTTAGAGAGTGTCCAAAGGCGGTTCCTTTACCATCTGTGCTACGGAGATCACTTGGCTAAACAACTCACTAGCTATACTGACAGGTTGAAACACTACCACATGGATACACTAGCCAGTCGTAGGAAGAAGCTGGACTGCATCATCCTTCACAAGATATGGAGTGGAACGATAGATTGCAGTGAACTTTTGAGCTCATTAGTGATTAAAATTCCGACTCGGATTCCCAGGCATAAGACATACAATTTATTTTACATTCCTGGCTCAAAAACTAACCTCGGTCATTACGCCGCTGTACCAAGACTTTGTAGGCAATATAACATGTTAGCAAAAACTACGAACTTAGACATCTGCGAGTCTCTGTCCAAATATAACAAATGTTTATTAGATTTAATTTAAGTATATTTAAATGTTATACCTATTTTCTTAATTTTTTAATGTTGTTTATAAATTTATTTTAGTTGTTTTCATGTTTTAACTTTGTTAGCTTAGTTTTTAACTTTATTGTGCATGCTGTGGTTTCCTATAAGTGAAGGAGTACACTTACTCAATATCTAATGTTGCCCTTTAATTATGTGTCATGTATTGTGTACATCTTTTGTTGGAGATCCTAAATAAATAAATAAATAAATAAATAAATAAATAAATTTATTATTTGCCAGGTAGTTTTTATGTTATTATCAGATGATTTTATTTTATTGCTAATGTAAAGAGCGTTAGCTATTTTGCACACATATTAAAAGTATTTGAATATTTTGCAACATACCTGAAAGCACATATGCTTTCAGGTATGTTGCAAAATATTCTTTGCAACATACATTTGTAATAAAAGCTTAGTGTAAATAGTTTTAGTCTTTAGTGGAAAAGTGACAATAAATTCCTTGTTTAATAGTGAAAAGAACTCGGCGTAGAACTTATTAGGATCACATATATTATTAAAACTCTGAACACATAATTTACTTGCCAAAGAATTATTTAATTTCTCTAAATTTTTTACATGTAAGTGGCCTAAAACTTATTTGAATTTTTTGTAAAGGCGTGTAGGAGCAAAATGTAATTGTTTGTCCACTGTGTCATCATTGTCGATGTTCGTTCTTCAGAAAGGTCAGGTGCGTAGTACTCGCAACCGGCGTGCGTGTATGGCCAGACATATGAACGTGAACTAAGGAAGGCGTAAAGTATATAATATTGTAAAAGCCAATTATTTTTAAAAGAGTTATCGTGGAGTTTCTTGGACCCCTTCTAACGAAAGAACCAATTGGAACCGTGCACCTAGCTTCTGAAGTTTCAAAAGTGCGCATTTAGGTTTATGTGAAATAAAATCTTTTTAATTGAATTTGAATAGAATGATTTTAGCAGAATGGCGTTCTGTAGTATCTGCCAACCCCGATGGGAACAAAACGTGAGGTTATGTAGGTGTGCATTTTCCTGGTTTTAATATTTGGCGATCACAACACGTTCGCTACGGGATTGTAGATTACAGGAAAAAGTCGAAGGCTGACCGCAAGGAAGCGAGTTCTAACTAAAACGTGCTCTACATACAGAGTAGCAGGAACATAGACGATCTTTTATTTCATTGTACAAACACTTTTACACGTCAATCATATTTTAAAAACTAGATGAGGTCGGCATTTCATATCTAACAACTCTTGAGAAGACAGGCCAAAACAAACTCAGAAGTCCAGTCACGTTTAAAGTCCAGACATAATCTTGGACAGATCATGACAGGAGGACTTTAATGATTGTATACTAAGATCACGTCTAAACGAGTAGTGTTAATGATCTGGAAAAAATATATGTTAAATAAAATCATTTTCTTAATAACTTAATATATGAATATTTTAGATTATGTTTATAACACATAATTAAATTAATTTGTAAGGTTATGTCTAACGCGGTTAAAAACTGAGAATCACGCAAAATCTATCAAGCGTATTTTCTGAAACCTTCACCATTTTAAAGATTAATTATTTATTGATATTTTAGGTTACGCATTTTACTAAAATACCTTTTGTTTTATGTATAATAAATTAATAATGCGTCTAATTTGAGACAGCGCTCCTTGATGGGCGAGTCCTATTACTGGCTGGACGTACGACGATGCGTTGCGTGAGCTCAGCTATCTAATTACGCAACACATTTTCGTTGACAATTCCGACTAATCTGTTTCAATTTGACAGGTCAACAACATTCATTGTGTTATTTACGTTGTTGAGCAGATTTTTTTTCCGAACGTACGAAGCAATGGATTAGCAATCTGTTTCAAAACGATTCAGATTCTGATTGATCGTGTATTACGTAATTAGGGTACAGTTCAGAAAACGCAAGCTAACCGCTCAAGGTCACTGGCATATATCTGCGTCTTAAGCTGTACCATGTTAGAATATTTTGTGGTCGATCTGTAGATAAGTATCTACGTTTACTCGTAGCACTATACAAATTGTCCTCAATTCACTACTTTTATACTTATTTGAAGGGGTGTAACAGTCTTATTAAAATCAATTTAACCGTTTTTTCACTAAATAGCCACAAACTAACAAAATAATCAACTATTACTGACAGGTATGTAGTGGATTAACTGCGCTAGGGACGGCAGCAAGCGTGGTTTGATTCCCGTAAGTATTACGTTTAGCAACAAATACTTGTAGGCCTACATTTAAAATTGGGCTGAAAACCATTACCTACATAATATTTATTGTAGGAAAAATAAGGATCAAAAATAATAAATTATGATGTTATCTTTGAATGTAAAGCTGCATGAATAAGTTCTTATTGTATTAATTTCTGAAAAGAGGAATCAGTTCATTGTAACGATTTAAATCTTTAAACGGTTCATGGCTGGGCACTGTCCTCGCGTTCTATTGTCACGAAAATAAACTCACGGAAACGACTGTTATAGTGCATTTTCAAAGTTTACCATCGACATAGGTTTCACATCACTACTAACGTCTTCATCTAAGCAAAATATGTGCCTACGCAGCTACGCTTCACCTCGGCGGCAGTGCAGTCGGCGGGGTTCGACTTCGAACTCACGACATGCACACCAGTCGATACTTCCTAACCATTGGACTATTATCACATCACTGTCACTTATTTAATCCATACGAGTATATGATATAGTATTTAATATATTTTACGAACATTCTTCACTATTTGTTTTATTGTTCAAAAATCACTAAATATTTAGGTAAGGACGGATATTAAAATGTTAAGAGGTTGACTTTGGTTCCTTTTAAGGTAAACGGCTTTCGAAAATATGGCTTACCGTAACGAGGACGTGCTGTGTCCGTGGATACATAAGAGTTTATAAGCGTAGTTATTTACTTCGTGTTTAATTTATACTGTTAAATAACGTTTTAATCAGCAATTTTTTTTTCCTGTAATATAGTTACGCCTCTGGCTAACTCTTCTAAGAATGCAGGATGTAATGTTTTTTGTTATTCAATAATTAGCTGTTCCAACACTTATTTCTTTTCAATATCGCTTAGGTATCTGTTAGTGGATGATTTATTTAAATCCATTAGATACTGTTTTTTTTTAAATTAATCTTCAGTTCAGGTTAATTTACTATTAGTGCTAAATACTCATTAAGTTTGTAATCAGTGTGGCAGGACATAAAACTTCTTAATTAACTGGGGATAATTTCGCTAAAAAATTGTGGTAAAACAACCTTAGTTATGCATAAAATAATGTTGCATAACGCATTTTAATGTTAATTAGGTATCCGCAAAACGCAAAGCAAAATGAAGAATTTTAATTTTATTCTTATTAAGTAGGTATAACTTCATAATTGGTCGTGAATTTTCATAAAAACAAAAGAGCAATATATTAAAAAAAAATGCATAACCCTTTAATACTTGTAAAATAAATTATTTGTAAACAATAAATTTATTTTTACACTTACAAGTAATCGCACAGCACAACCAAGAAAAAACAAGTTTGATCACAAGTTGTAAGTAATAAACATAGCCTTGTAGTGAAGTGTAACTTACCGTAATGAATATCGACGTAAACTTGTCACGGCAGAGAGCGCAAGCGGGTCGCGCGCGCGTTCACAGGTGACTGCAGGTCTGCAGCCGAGAGCCGGCGCGTACGCAGCTCCTCAGATAAAAAACACAGCCCTATGCGTTAACAATCAGTTTTCCGTCTAATGCACAAACACTGTTCGCCGCTTCAATCTTTGTTTGGTAAATCGATTTTTTTCCCGGTCTGTTCATAGTTCGACGACTTTTAGAATTAAGAAGTAAATAGGATTTTCTTTTCTATACTTACAGCAAGGCTGCCCATCCAATTTTGAAAGCGGGCATTTTATTTTGTTTCCGTGTCAGCCGGCGGGCCACCTAGTAAATAAAACTTGTCTACTAAAATGAAGCAAAACTCATAGTAAAACTTCACTGATTACCTTTGAAGAGGTTTTTTGCTAACAACTTTGCAATATTTGGCGACAGGTCAGAGGTCGATAACAAAATCAAGTCTAAAAATATGTTTTATAATAGAGAATGGGTTCTGAATCAATTTTTTTTTAGACCAGCTATCTTTACGTAACATATTTCCGTAAATTATTAAGACTAATCTGTTACATTTTAACAGTTCAACAACATTGAAAAAATATTTGGGTTATTTATTTAGGGTAGAGGACTTCAAACCAGTAGGTACCATAATTACGTAATACACGATCAATCACAATCTGAATCGATTTGAAAGAGATTGCTAATCCATTCCTTCGTGAGTTCGAAAAAAACTGCTCAACAACGTAAATAACGCAACGAATATTGTTAAACTGATGATTTTTCACATTCATATGAATTACTTTGTTATTTTTGCATAATATTTGTTTATTAGGTATTCAATTTAAAATTTAAAAAAAAACGGAAAAATGTGTAAAAGTTGCTTTGCTTTTGAAACTTTCTATAGGTAGAAGTAGGGACCAAGATGTAAAGGAAGCGTCTTTTACTAAATTAAGAGCCTAAAGAAGATGGCGTCGGGGGGGTTCGATCAAATCATTATTATGTGGTGTCCATCTCCTTGTTTAACGGTCCTAGCTACACCATTAGGTTAATTGTTATATACAGTTTTTCTTTTTATGTGTTGATAGACATAACCTATGACAAGAACGTTGAAATGTCCCGTCTTTTACCTTTCCAAGTTTAGGTACCGTCATCATTCCATAAGCCTATTACAATACCCTGGCATGAATCACCGTGTGTTTGAGACGGCATTGTTGACACAGACGTTGCTTTTTCCCGTGACGTCGTCGCAGCGACCTCGGGATCTCCAATAACTTGACTGTTTCCTTTGTGGAAAAGCCTAAATAAAAGCCAAAATAAAGGGTTTATGTGAAATGGCCAAATGCGCGTGGCAAAAGGGGTATCTACCTATTTAAGGGTCTTTAAGCATTGTTATAGATTCCGCTTAGCCATGAAGCGTAACTTCGTGTACCTAGAGTCAACCACACGTCCATATGAACAATTTGACACTGATAGCGCCTTTATATCGTAGCATTAACTAGCCGGTTATCGGTTCAAGTGCTACCACTGATCTTTTGTTGACTGTACCCACCTCATCTAGCTTATTTATAATTTATATGTAAGGGCTAGTAGAAATCTTTTATATGTAAGGGCTAGAAATCTTGGGCTTGCGGACGGTGAACAATGGTTAGCTCGCCGTGCGATAAGGACCAGGCCCGGCTCGACGGCGCGTTGTGTTCCATGCACACCTCAAAGAGATGTCAGCATAACTGACTCCCGGGGTCGCAGGAAAGTCCGAAAGGGATACCGTGGCCCCTGGCAACGTACAGGCAACTGAAGGAACACGGGTGGGTTTTAGTCAGTAAGAGTCTGACACGCCCTCCTGCTCCGCCCAGAGCGAGAGAAGTTATTTGATAACTTACAAATATAAAAATAAAAAATCCTGGGCGACACATTACTCTTTTCTCTTTCCTGCGTGATTAATAAGTATACCCATGCCAAATTAAGTACAGCTTTCTAATACTAAGAGTCTCTGAGCTAAGCCGCGGACAGACAGACAGACAGACGGAACACATGAACGGAATACATGACTACGGAACCCTAAAAACATGAAAAAATACCATCACTTACTACTACTACTACTTCTTACTTTCTTCTTCTACTTACTTACTTTTGTTCATGTACGAGTATATTGTATTGGCATTCCAGAGTTTTTTTTACGTATTTGTGCATATAAGATCGATTACAACGTTAATTATCAGGCTTAGGGCAAATAATGATTAAGATAGGATATTGTGTGCCATCAAGTTGAGTATTATGACTGGAGATAAGAGGTAAGAATGTTGTTGTGCCACCAGATCTGCCACACAGACCTTCCAGACGCCCACGGTGTCTCCTGCGGCGGTTAGGGGCGTGAGGGCGCAAAATTTGCCTCTCCCTCACGCGTTTAGAAGGAGGTGATGGCTTCCCACGCCCTCTCGCTCCGTACCATGGCCTGGACCAGGGCCGGACGCGAGATATCACTGCCGCCGATCGCCTCCACAAGGACTCGGCGGTGCCCCGCCCAAGCCGGGCAGACCTCCACCGTATGCTCCACCGTGTCCTCCGGGCGATCCACACAGTGTTGACACCCGGGCGTTTCCTCCCGCCCTATGCGGAACAGGAACCTCGCGAAACAACCGTGTCCGGTGAGGCCCTGCGTCAGGCGGAAGATGTTCCCGGGGGGGTACAACTGCCAGCTAAATGGTTGTTTTTGGATATCTGTTTTTTTTTTTACGGCACTTGTTATAACGAAGTAAAAAGGAAAACTATCGCAGCGAAGGGCTTTACAAGTTAACGAGTAATAATCGACCAACTTACATTTGCAGTTGGAATGTATGGGAGAACATGTTTTTCAACTTCAATGTTAAGTTTGTTCTTGGGATAAATTCATCACAACTACAGAACCCTTCATTTTGCGTGGTCCGACCCGCACTTGGCCGGGTTTATATACCTAATAGATAGTGATATTTATTTTCTCCTAACGATAACAGATATGTGCTCTTCATAATTGTCGAACAATACCTACACACATTTCATTGCACATTTTCGAGTTTTAACTGCTCTCCTGAAAAATTACCAAAACAGCACTTAATAATATCTGTCTTCGAGACCATCGGTACGTCCAGAACTATTGAACCTGAATAAATCTCATGTAGGGCTTTTTTGTGCTGAATATAATATGGAATAAACTTCTCGAAGCATTTTGACGTTAACTATACTTAACGAGATTTTTGCAAAAAATCACATAAGTAAATTAGGTACAGTGTAAAACCTTTAGTAGAATTTTTTTCGCAGATTTGCCGTTCATTGTTCTTATTTTACTGGGCTATTTGCAACCCAAAATGTGGTCGAATAACTCCTGATGCTGACGACCTGGTAAGTAATTGGAGGCAGTAGGTACAGCTTTACCCGAGGCGACGGAGAGGTAGCACACTGGCATCTTCTTTAGGTACCTATATCTGACAACCCTAAGCATTACGAACTATTCTGCGGTGGATCCCGAGGTTCACTTGTCTTAAATACAGTCTTCTTTTCGTGTGATTAGTCTCAAATACCTAATTATTATTTCGCAGAATACCTATAGGTAAAAAGCCTTCCGGCTTACTAAAAGTATGTAGGTGTAGATACCTACACTACATACCTACATTAGTTTAATGAAAACAGTTTGGTCCTATATTCTAATAAAATCAAACGCATGGAGTTTTATATTTATACTAATATTATAAAAAGGTTAAATTTGTTTGTCTGTGTGGCTGTTTGTTTGTAAGTTTGTATGTAGGGAGTAATCTCCGGAACTACTAGTTGGATTTGAATTATTTTTTGCATCAGATATCCGTATTCTTGAGGAAGGTTATCGGCTATGTAACATCACGCTAAGACACTTAGGAGCCGAGCAAAGAGAAAAAAAGTCAGAAAGAACGCTAACGGGCGGGCGATGGGATGGGTCGACGCGGTGGGTCGGGCTCCGAAATTTCACGCGGACGAAGTCAAGGGCAGAAGCTAGTTTTCTATATAACCGTTAATTAGAGCTTTGATTCAGTTGCTCTATTTGTCAGCAAGTGCTGAGAAAAGTTGTTGAATATTTTGTTTCAAAGTCTTGTTGACACTTGTCAACAAGACTTTGAAACAAAATATTACAAAAAAAAAAACGACGTATGTAGGAAGGTATGGGGTTATCGAAAATTTTTGTATGACAGTTAACGTGTTAATTAAACAAAGTATCGAAACTGAAAATTATAAAAGTTATTCACAACATCGTCTGGTTCCTAGTCATTTTACTTGGCCAGCCCGAAACAGTCCAATTTGCGTCCAGAATTCAAGACCAAATTCTTTGCACTCCGGCGTGGTTCTTAAAGAGGTTTAATCTTGGTTCCTTCTTTTTAGGGTTCCGTAGCCAAATGGTAGAAATAGAAGCCCTATATTTCCGCCGTGTTCTATTCGTCTGTCCGGATGTGATACACATTACTCGGATACTGTTAGCACCTATAAATAATTGTGTAGTGAAAGCATGAAAAAATTTATTAACGATGGCAGTCCGCATACATATGAAATTTAACCGAGGGATGAAAAATTAATCAATGTACGTGTGGGGTACAATGTATATGCGTGTGGGGTATTATTGGATCCTGTAATTAAAAAGATTACTAATGAGTTTCTGTGACTTTGCTATTTGAGATAAGGGATATTTTTTTCGGTTACAACCGCAGAAACAACTTTATTATTCGCAATTTTTTCGAGAAATACGAGTAGGTACTATGAAATACAAACTTATTTGTTGCGGTCGATAAAATCAATCCTGTATATGCATCCCTAAATATTCATCCCAACGGAACCCTTCACTGTGCGTGGTCCGACACGCACTTGTGCGGTTCTTTTGATTGGACGTAGTTGTCTAATAAGCGCCTGACTGATTTAGCAGCGTGGACTAAACAGGAAGCCTGGCATTACAGGCACTCGAATGCTGGGAGGTAATCTCGTGGCGGGACCGGATCCATTGACTCAATGCAGTGACACCCCGGCCACCCGCGATTGGCTTCTTCGTTAATTAGAGATGCAGTGATCCGTCCGGAAGGTTATTTTTTTTACCCGACAGCAGTGAAGTTACCAAAGAAGGGTAGGAGTTAGTACTTAATCCAATAAAAATTCATTGTTTTTTCTTATATTGGAATGAAATACCTTATACTCTGCACACTTGGCGAATGAGAGTTAGACGGAACAAAATGTAACATTTTGACCGTCACGACACTTTTGCTATAGTATGTTTCTTTTTTTTTTTAGTTAGTTACTGTCAAACGTTGTTATTTTTAATTGTGCCTGTAATTTAATACATCACATAGGTACATCGAACTTCGTCCCAACGTGCACCCTAATTACGTAATACACGATCAATCACAATCTGAATCATTTTGAAAGAGATTGTTAATCCATTGAAAGCTGATACAAAAAGCAAAAAGAAAACAACAACATAAATAACGCAATGAATGTTATCGAACTGTCAAAATGCGAGTTACGCAGTTAGATAGCGGTGACCCACGACACATCTCGACTTTTGTATTTTTTGGGTGGAAATGTGGAATACCTACCTCCTAACGTTTATTTAGAACAAACAGCTCTTAGATGTTTCAAATGCCTTCTATTCACAGAGCACACTACGCTTCTATTGATGATAATGAGAATATCTGAGAACGTCCATGACGGCATTTTTCCAGTTTTTAACTTCCCCTGTATAATACTTAATTGCAGTTACTGAGGGGCTCGTGGCTAACTGATAACAACCGCACGGGTCGATCGAACGTTAAGCTACGCTTGCCGCGGTCGGTTCGTGGATGGGTGACCATCCATTAAAGGAAAGCACGTTAAAGGATGATTTATGCCAGACCGTGCAAAATTCACGAACATTTTATATGAAGCTTTAGGTACATGCTACACGTGCAGCGTCAGTGTCCCGTCCGAATCCCTACAAATTGAGCGGCCACAGCTCTGACACACGGCTCTGACGATCTAGCATAAATCATCCCTAAGCTGTTAGTCCCGGCTGTCATTCGTAGACCTTCGACAGTCGTTAAGGGTAATGAGATGCCTGTCACTAGATTTCCCCTGCACTGCGACGATAAGTAATGTTTCTTAGTGAGCTTTGTTTGATCCTTGTGATAACCCTTTCGATTGGGGCCAAGGATTTGTGCTTACCAATCTATAGTGCTACCTAAATGATCTTATCATAATCTTTGAATTCTGTTTTTATTACTTTGTCGCAATTTATTTATGGTCGGCGCAATACATCTTTTTCTTCCATCTATTAGTTTATATTACTCATCATGTCGGTAGTCACCACCCTTTCTAGCCATATCATCTTTCACACAGACGATCTATCGTTTCTTTGATTTGCCCCTACTCTCATAGCCACATCCATACTCAAAACTTTCGTCATAAAATTTTCATTATTCCTCCGTATCTCAATTCTCATGCCCATTCATGACAACCGATTTCCACACAAAAACAAAGATAAAATAGCATCTCTTTTTCACCTTACAAATGATGGCTCGCTTACATAAAAATACTGTGTCCAGTCCACATTCATGTCATAATTTACTACTAGCCTTTTTACATCAAAGGCTGGGTGTAGCAGGTAAGTCATTTTAAATTCTGATCACACATTTGTCCTGTGAAGTTAAAAACCGGCCAAGTGCGTTTCGTTGTTTTTCGCAACAAGCCCTTTCATTTGATATGTCACACGGTACAGTTATTTATGCAAACTATGTGTTTTATTTTCTTATTTGCCCCCCAAAAGTGACCCCCATTTGCCTCAGTGCTCCAATCTTTAGTGAAAAAATATATTACCTCGAAGCGAACACTAGAATGTCACAAAGCACTAGAACGAATAACGGTATCTAGCCGCAACACAGTGACACTGCAATGGATCCAGGTGTTTCTGACGCCTGGACAGGAAAGGCCTGCGCCTGATGACGGGGACCATCACGGGACACTGCTCGCTAAACAAGTACTTCCACACACACAATACGCTTATCAGTCCTCTGTGCAGGGCGTGCATGGAGTCTGATGAAACCGTTGCGCATGTGCTCTATGACACACAGGCGTCACCCAGATTAGAACTAACTTTCAGGTCACCCATATGTTTCACAAATGTTCTGAACAGGCAAGGAGACTTACTGAACTTCTGGAGGTAAGTGGGCTGGTTGAAATAACCACCGACGGCCGCCAATCCGCCATGGCCCACACACCATGGTCCAGCTGAAGGACTAAGTGCGTGAAACCAAACCCAATAACATAGAACATAGTGACCCCCATATTCGAAATTCATTTATTTACCTTACACGTCCGTGTTTGGGGTCACAGAAATACATGTGTACCAAATTCCAACTTAATCGTTCCATTAGGTTCGGAGCAAATTGGCTGTGACAGACGGACAGACAGACAGACACACGAGTGATCCTATTAGGGTTCCGTTTTTTCCTTTTTAGGGTTTAAGGTATCGGGGATGTGATATTGTTATACAAAGTTCAAATTAAATTAGCTGGCGAAACCGAAATGATGGATATATCGACAAAAAAACAAAAAATAAAAACAACTCTTATATTATCAAATTAAATTAGCTGGTGGAATACATCAGACGGGTTGTGTTGAGTTTCGCCAGCACATTTGAATAACCCAGTATGTTCCGAGTGATAGTGACCGAGATTGCAACAGAAACACAAAAAGCAAATCTGTATAATACTATAATCTTAGAAGGAGTTAGCACTTTATGTAGTACATTAGTTTTATGATCTGTACTGTAAATATAAAATAAAACAATTTAAATACACTTAAATATTAATCCAGTAAATCTGCATCATCCGACAGGTCCTGTAACAATAAATATATTTTAATACAGAGTTAAACGGAACATCCATAGTACTTAATTATGATCATTCGTCCTAAGAAAATGTACACATTCAAGGCACGACGCGAAAATGTATGTGGTTTTAGTGGAGTCATTCGATTATTTATTTTGTGGATGTCGGAAATTAAATTCGTGTGCAAAATTACATGCAAATCCGTTCAGCCGAAAGAGCGTGAAAAAGTTACCAGCAGACACTTTAGCATTTATAATATCAGTATGTATTGGATTGTAAAGTACAAAAAACAGCAGATGATTTTTATACGAATTTAAAATAACAGTCAAAAGTTCCCGGTAAATCGCGAGGCAGACACAACGAAAGTCAACCAATAGGTAATTATTACATCATCAGGATGACGCTCATCGTTCACTACATTATTTATCATAATCCTATTATTTGTATATTTTTGTGTTCATCTCACTGTTGCGGTGGGCGCGCAATCGCAATACGTTATTTGGTCTAATGCAAGCATGTCAGAGTAGAATACTGGAACATTTAGACGGGGCCAATACCCGAGAGAATCCACTAAACCAATCCATTATGCCAGTAAAATGAAACGGCAAAATGGCGTGAGGACAATCCAATGCAGTGGACTGTCTCTATTTACACAAGACTATTATTGGATTGGCTAAGTGGATTGTCTCGGGGATTGACCCCGTCTAAATGATCCATTAGTATATAAGAAACATGTCCACATGAGCAAGGACGAATGGGTTTTCAATAATATTGCCAACACCCTAATGTCTGACATTGCATTTAAAACATACATATTATTCTATTAAAAAATATCTTATATTTGTCAAATAATAACAAGTGACGAGTGCAAAGTTTTAACTTTGGTTCATTCACATTTAGCTATAGTTTCCTAATATACAATGTCAATATTAACTTGATGACCTATCGAAGTTATGTCATTCTTTTGTTTTTGTTTTATATTAACAGCTGACTACTCATCAAAACTACACATAAACAAAAAAACCGGTTTCTCAGCGTGTATATTGAAATTCAATGTATCACATACACGAGTATCAAAAGCGGTAAAAAAAGGATATCGTCGAGTACGGAGGACATTAATATGGCACATCAAAAATTACAAGAAGTTCGGCTTAGGATAGCGTCATCTTTGTCACCCATAGCTTTCTGTCTGTCAATCTTAACTTCAAAGTATTTAAGATTTTTATTGAGGGGGAAGCGCCAGGGTAGTCCGCGGAATTAAAATGTTCTGACGTTTTTTGCAATTTGTAGGTCCGTGTCAGGGTGTGTTGATCTAAATATGATTGTTACCGTAACAAATATGTATTTATAGAATTAGAATCATCAATACAACTCCCTAAGTAAGAATTGATCTCAAATGTCATGATTTCACGAAATAGTCATTCAATGGGGTAATTTGAACTTACGAGGGTTGTAATGATGATTTTCAATAGGGCCCTAAGTTCAAATTACCTTGTATTGTTTTTTTTTGTTTTTGAGTGTTTATTGAAGATTTTTCTTTTTCTTTTTCTGTAATTGCGTAATTGTAACGGCCGTGAATCATATTTTGATCAACATACACATACAACCTAATACTGATGTTCAAATTGCCAAAAACACAAGTAAATTTGAATTTAGCTGTCTACCCTAGCGCTTTCGCCTTATGTAAATCATTGATTGGTTGTCTCGATGTGCCACACGAGAGCGCTACGCTGTTCGGCAGTCAGCGGTGTTCGGCGAGTGGTCGCTACGTACCACGCTGTCCGCCGTGCCGTCCAGGATGATGTCGTCGATCTCTCGCTCCAGCTCGTCCATGATGTCCAGCGAGTCGTTGCGCTTCTTGCGCGCTTGTAAGTCCGGGGTCGTGTTGTCCGGGGCCAGTTGCGGTGAACTGCTGGAAAGCAAAAGAAGTATCATGTAATAAATTATATTTATTTCTGTAAATTGGTTCTTGTTCTCATGTATGCATGTTAGTATTTATGTATACTGATATGGACATTGTTCATTAGGGGCCATTCAAAAATAACGTCACATGATAAGGGAGAGGGAGCAACAAACTGTGACGATGGGAGGGACGAGTCAAGCTTCCCGACGTCACCTCTAGGCGAGTGTTAAAACTCTAATGAACCTTGTTGGGTAGGTAACTTATCTCTACACTGCTACAAGGATCTTTTGGCGGTCGAAGGACGTTGACAGGGGGGCGCTGTTTTTAAACATATGTGCAATTGTTTTGTGAAATGTATTGAAAAACAAGATGGCGGCGTTAGTTCCGATTATGGTCACGCGCGAAAAGAACCTATACCTCTTTTTACTTTTAATATTATCAAAGGTTAACATAAAGTGAACAGTTTCATTACCTATCTTCGTCGGGTACGCGGGCTTCTGGAATGGCATCGACAGCGGCTGGCGTCGCTTGCGTAGTTGACGCTATTTGCGCGACCTGCGCAGGTGACGCTGTTTGTGCAATCGGGAGGGGTTTGAAACCTCGCTGTTCAGCCTCGGCCTTCTCAACAACCAGATTGCGGTCGAGGTTGCAAGTCTTTGAGTTCTCTGGCAAGTTGGCTAGGATACAACTGCGCTCATACCCGAACTCGCGTTGAAAGCTCTCTAGGTCCAATGATTGCTGGAATAAGTATGGAGTTATGTCGAGTTGATGAACTACAATATTTACTCAAGTACAATAAAGTATATTCATAGTATATTTATGGCTGTGTGTATACAAACCTGTGTTAGGTATATATTGCAACGTTTGTAGATGGTTCGAGCACGTCTTTAAGAAATTCTACAGGTCGCAAATGCTTCTGAATAAAGTCGGCTACAAGTGAGCTTTACAAGATATCTCTATTCTAATTTCAGTCAAAATGTGTTACATTGCATTTGACTTACGTTATGCCAGCGTATAATGGTCGCGGTTAGCAAAGACAATTTTGCATTAACAAATGGTACTTGACGAATAAAAGAATAAGAAAATGCAACTACTTAAGCAGTGTTTCAGGGTCAAAAACGAGATCAGGCGCGGCGAATACGACCAAACAATAACAGGGGTAACTGCAGTTAATTCAAGGCCTATTTTACCACGAACTCCGGGAATAGATTCTCGTACTGTTCAGGATCTGCGAGCGACTGGCCCAGCTTCTTGTTGGTGGCTGAAGTGGACTCGCGCCACAGTTTTACAACTTCTGACATCTTCGATGGAATGTATGATCTACAACAATACAATAACATTACAGCCTTATCCACCGGAACGGGTCAGACAACATTCTGAACAAGTTGGACAGGCATGCGCCATGAAACGCATACCAACGTCAAACAGTTTTTTTAAATTTTCTATCACTTTTTCTTATCTTGAACACAGAGGTGAAACAACCAAATAAAAAGAGTAAAAAAAACCTTTCTAAGTATAGTACGCGGAAGTCAATTTGCCACATTATACTCTAAAGGCAATTCGATTTTGTTAGATCGTCATCTCTGTGACATACCTACGTTTGTAGGCGAGTACGTATCACACTTTACCCAAATAAAATATACTATTTCAGTCCTCTTCACCGTAACCGGCGACAGCGACCCGGACTAATTTTCTTTTCTTTGTGATCTGTCTGATGACTGGTAGCAAGAACAGACAGAAAGCTCAACGCGTGGTAAGGCACGGTCCACAGCTTACCTAGCAAAGAAGGCGGCTTCGGGCAGCTTGTCACGCTGTATCAGCAAGTTGAGGCAGGATTCGAGATCGTTCAGCATAAAGTAGGCCACGAACGAGATGTTTTCTGCCCCTTCCTCAGAAGACATCTGTGCCACGTTCAGGAGAAGATCTTTGTCACCTGCAAACAATGTGCACGGTTTAACCTCTAACTATGGTTTTGATTAGCGAAATATGTACATAGTGTAAAAGTACATAGTATTGGATTACCGAATCGAATGCCTCATCGTTTACCATCAGAGATGGTCAAACGCAAGTCTTTCAGTTAGCAGGCAGAAAAGGGCTTAGGGCTATGCAATGATATTTTAAGTTAAAAGAGGTGGATACGTTACCTACGCAACATTCCATCTTCCACATCGGTACAATAACGCACACAAAGATAACATAATATTCGTAATTATCGGGAGCAAAAAGTGACACTATTTACTTCTAACTAACTAAGTTTTAACGCGCAATGCGGAGTGTGTTTGACCTATCTACCTGTTTTTACTTAAAATATCATTGGGGCTATGTGAATAGTTTTGAAAGTATCCTCACCAGTACTAGCAGCAAACAACAGCAGTGCACTATAATCCTTGGCACTCTGATAACAGGTCTTGGTAAGGTCTGTGTCGGCGGCTGCCGCGGCCGCAGCCCCCAGGCGCGACCACCTGGCTGAGGACGACCTGGATGGAGCACCCTCGGCCACGGCGGCCTCTTCAGCCAGCTGCTTGGCTCTCCGGAGCTCACCCAGCGAGAGCGCCAGCTCGAACTGGTGCTCCGGCTCCGTGGATACCGCTAGAGCTTGTTGTTTGAAGCCCTGGGGAAGAGGATTGTCATTGTAAAGTTTATGCGTTAGACGTTAAATGAAATCTTTTATGTCCAGTTCTACACCACAAGCATCACCACAACGGCCGGTCCTGTGCTTCCCGTATTCAGTTGATTCCTGTGACATTGACGAGGTCCCACACACACGCCATTAATCGATTCACTTTGTCGTTATCGTATTGAAGACTAATGATTTCTATCCTTGTAAATATGTCGTTGGTGTGGCTTGCTCAATATATAAATAATAATAAACTTGGTGGTTGTACGTACTTGTTTCTCTAGGAAGTGTGCGACCCTGGTGCGATGCTCGTGAGGAATAGTGGGCAGCACGCGGTCAGCTGTCTCGAAATCGGCGCGCATCACCGCCGTCTGGTACTCGAGCACCGACAGCAGCAGCGAGTACGACACGATGTTCAGCTCCTTGTCGTTTAGGTACAGTCTGCAAAACAACGTTGGGTCAGAGGTTTGCAGGAAATATAAATAAACACAAAGTGGGGATATTATAAAAATGTATTCTTATCCGTCCGTATATATGGACCTTTTTGGAACAGCCGTGAGGCACACACCGTTTTTTATAAAACATTTCACTATTTTATTTTGTATTTTGTGCTTCAAGACCTGTGGCCAATTTTTTTATTTTTTTTTCATTATTGATAGATGTAGCCTCCGGATGCTAAATAAGTCCAGTTCACTCTGGGCAGTCCACCTCACCCCACTACCCCCTTTCCTGACCGACTATTATTTATTCCACAGAATTATCTATTGATGTTATTTCGAGGATAAGTTTGACAGATGACAAAACATTCTATACTTTTAGTGCCTTAAAGCTTCTCAAAGTTTCAGGGTCAAGGATGTTAGTACCTGTTCTCCTTGGCGACATATCCTAGGATGTACATGGTGTGGTCCAGGTGGGATATCGTGACGATCTCGCCGCCCACGTAGTAGTTTATTCTGTTGACGGAGTTTGTGTAGATGAAACAGTCGCCCACCCATAGCCCAGTCTTCACGATCTCGTTGACGCCGCCGACGACCTGGAGAACAATGAGGAAATATAAATACTAATAAAATGGAACACCTCAGACTACCTGCAGTATCGTCTCTCCTTCTCTCTTTAATCCATCCAAAGATCTCTTTTATCGACAAGACCGCCCATTGTGTCACTTTATGTAAAATTGCTCAATTTATATCTGTAATTCATATGGTGTACATAATACAGAGTATTCTATACTAGCTGTTGCTTGTGACTTCTTCTGCATTTTTTTTTTTTTTATGCATTATATCCAGAATGAAAAGTAGTCTATTATGTCCTTGTCCAGGTCACAGACTAACTATCTGGCAAATTTCATAACGATCGGTTTAGACATGAACAGGCAAAAGACTGACAGACCCGAGTTACTTTCGCATTTAAGATATTAAGTATTGCTTGCATTGTAGTAATGAGCATAGACCCATACTAGGCCCGCACCGGACCCACACGGGTGACTAAGGCCCGCACTTTCCAGAGGGAAGACCTCTATGCCAGAGGTGAGAAAATGTTCTCACTACAACAAAACTTACCTATCATTATAGGCAAGTTATATTGTCAAAGAAATGACCAAGCATCCTTAATGTTGTACTCTAATCCTTATTTATTTTTATGTTACAATCAATATTGTATACTATGCTACCTTCGTTGCACACGTCTTACACACAGTACACACTCCTTATTTACGTGGGAGGAAATAACATCGAGAAGACCATTCCGTATAGACACAATTTAATATTTGATGACGATCATGTAAAACCAAACAAAATAGTAAAAATAAAAAAAGTGTGTAACTGGAGCTGAACCAAAATATGTAACACTCAATTTCTGAACTTTTGCTTTTCAATCTGCCTAGCCTTTTCCTAACTATGTTGGGATCGGCTTCCAGTCTAACCGGAAGCAGGTGACTACCAGTATTTTACATGGAGCGACTGCCTATCTGACCTCCACAACCCAGGAACTGGGTAATACACTACCCCTTGGTAAGACTGGTTGTCAGACTTTCGGGCTCCTGACGACTGTAAAAGATCCACGAGATCCAGCCGGGACCAACGGTTTAACGTGCTTTCCGAGGCACGAACGAGTCTCGGTATGTAAGCATGTTACCCACCCACGGACCAAACTCGGCAAGCGTAGTGTAACCTGATAGATCGACCCGTGCGGCTGTTATTACTTAGCCACGAGCTCCTCTTGTGTTAATAAACCAGATGATAAAAACAGACAACAAATATTGTACAGAAACCTGTGATTTAATTTTAAAAAGTTTGGGAGTATGTACGTATGATAGAAACCATTGGGCCATTTCTACTTATTGTGTAGTAAAATAATATAGGCAACAGATAAGAGTTTCGCAACGGTTCGTAGCTTATCACAACTATGCGCCGCTATCGCGCCAGTAACAGCGTTGAACATAACTTTTAAATTATTTGACAGGATTAAATTTGATTAGAAACTTTTATGCGTCATTTCCCTAATGTTTGGATGCTATTAACTTTTAAGAACCTTTACGTAATCTGGTTAGTCACAAGTCGCCTGCTGACTTGACGATTGGTAGCTATGAATCGACGAGCGACTTGCTGGAGCGACTTTCAGCCCTTATAGAAAAAGTGGGTCGTAATCCACCAAATCTGGGCCGATTTGGTGGATTACGACCCACTTTTTCTGTGTGGGTTGGTGGACGTCATCTTGTTTGGCCGTAGCAAAGTGCACACAAGACTGGGTTTGAACCCACGACGTAACTCAGGGTCGATACTACTGTGCCACTCAACTAATAACATAACATCACGCCTGTAATCCCCAAAAGGTTATGCAGATATTCCCACATTTCGCCAGTTATGTTAACTCCCATGCATTAGGGGGCGAGCCATCAAATCTAGACTACGGGCTGCTACTTAGAAATTGTTAATTTATTAATTTAATGAAACAACCCAATAACACTTTACTTGACCTTGGAATCAAAGCCAGGACCACATGCTCGGCAACAGCGCTTGCGACCACTAGCCGAGCTGGCAGTCATCAACTAATAATACATTACCATTCTTCAGCCGAAAAACGACAGCAGAACATAGGCCTGCATCAAGCCGCGCTACCTCACTAGGCCAATGTCTCCCACACCCATCCCTCCCACGAGCTTAACCAGGACCTTGGTTCACTTAATATAATAATAGCAAATTAGTTACCTCAAAGGCGTCCTCAATGCCGTCTTCAGTGATATTCGAGTTAGTTTCGCGAGCGCGCGTCACCACGGCTGCGTTATACTTGAGCACGTAATAAGAGTCGTCTGTGGCCAGGCAGACCAGGTTCCCGCTCTCAGACCAGTACACGTGGCGGGGCTGGATCTCGATCCTGCACAGGACAACTGACTTGTAGGAGGTACGGCAGCGCACAGATATTTGAACGCACAGTACACGAGGGAAGGCAATAAATATGATGAGAAATTAGTAGAAAAGACTCGCTGTGCAAACTTTGTATGAATGCTCGTTTAGACCGGATAAGTAGATTCGCATCATGTTGACGTACGTTTTCATATCTTTCGAATGCTGGCTGTTCCACTCACTCACTATGTCGCTGTAAGCGTGCCTTGACGTCATAACTTCCAGCGGAAAAAAAAAGAAGTACTCATGTACTTAATTTTTCATCAGATTGCTGCCTCATTTCACACAGATTCACAGCTCACGTCTCCTTGCGAGTAACAAGAAACCTTTGCTTCGCGTAGCAATATATTCATAATGCAGTGCGCTGTTATGCAATCGTCTTGAAAGCCACAGAGTGTTTCTACAAACAAAGTTAAGGTCTATGCAAGGGACTGTAGCAAGTGCAAGTACAACGTGAAAACGTTGCAAACTAAAAATATCACAAGTAGAGAGATATCATGCAGTGCAACACATCGAATACGATCGTATTAAATACACCCTTAATTTTGAATCGAAGTCGACTAACGCTTCTGTGTCCCCCACTGCTCATAATTTCTCTTGTAAACAACTGCAGATCGAACGTTCAATTCGGACGGTTGTCATTTATCAGAAATATTTCATTTTTTATTTTCCGCGAACCAATTACCCTAAGTCATCTCAATCTTTTCAATTGGTAACATACCAGTGGCGAAGGGTCAGCCGACAGCAGTGACAGTACTTGATTCATCGGCCTTTCTAAATTATCTTCGAAAATACCATTGCTGTCTGTCTGCACTTTTGGAAATAACCCTTCGCCATTGTAACATTCTATAGTTTGGTTACCATGCCAGGTACTCGTGTGATTCGCGCGCGATCAGAATGTATAAACATTGTGTGACTTTTCTTTTAGCCCAGCAATAGCGTCAACAATGCCGGTGTATGAAATGGCCGTTTCTATCTAATATTACCGGTATTCTGATTGCGCGCGGATTTATTTATAACATACTAATAATATATTCAATAGAATACAGGTGGGTTGTTATAAAATAATGTTCAATAAAATACTTGGATCCCTACCACGAATATACGATAACAGTGCCTAACGTCGTGATAGTAAGTAACTGTTTCTTACTGGCCATCATCATACATTTGTCAAACAACTGAAGTTGTTACAATTACACACAAAACAGCGCGAGGGCCGACAGCTGTGACTATACTAGTTTTCTTGATATTTGTGATAGAGGTAGAGATTGCATGCAATATAAAAAAATTACAGCAAGAAAATGAGAATATAATCATCGCCTTTTCATTATTTGGTAAACATGTGCAATTGAGTTATTTCATTCGCTAAGCATGTTACGCTTGAAATTCTTGATACGATAAACGCAGAATGTACACATACTGCCAATAACATTTACACACTCTCAATTGTACTCCTATCCCGAAAAAATACATCTAATTAACGTTATAGAAACGTGTTTCTCGCTTACTACTTGGATAAACTTGAAACCATAAGATAATAATGAAGTTTGTCTTGTTTACTTCTGCCAATTCTCATTAATTTGGATAGTTTACGTTTATGTCGTTACTTGTAAGTTATTAATACATAGTGGATTTAGCTTGATTCCCCTGCTTGGGGCTTTCCAAAATATGCTCTGAATTGTGCCGACATCGAATCCAACACATTTCGTGAAAACTAAGCGCTAAGCCAGATTTCAACTATATATTTCACTGCTGGGCAAAGGCCCATACCCTTGCCCTTTAGCCAGTATAATATAAAGTAAATAAACGTTTTCTGATGCGTGATTGTGCGTAGCGGTTCACATAATAATATAATGTCGCATAGCTCATACAATGGCAATAACATATGTTTCATTTATTAAGGTACAGCGTCAAACAGAACCATACCCGGCCGTAAGCATGCACACACATATCGTGCTTACAGTTTTTGTAAACTGTCACAAATGTATGAGTGAAACAGACGACGCGCTACAAAGCCGCATTTCTTCTGAAACTTGATGTGTTATATTTACGGTCGGGTAAGTACAATATATTTATGTGTTACAAACTCGCAATGGCTAGGTATTCAAGACGTCTGCTAGATTGTTTTGTAGAGAAACATATCATAGATCATCAAGGGAACAACTTCAATACCATTTTATAATACAATTATATATTTCCTTACAAAATATGAGCATTTGAATATATTCGTTTTATTACAATTGATTTTGAGTGAAAACTCACCGTCTGATCAGTTCCAAGTTCTCCCAGTCATAGAAAGAGAATGCCACTCCGCTGATTGACTTCACGCCCAGCATGAATCCACCGTATATGCCTGGACAATACATCGTCAAGTTTAACACAAATAAGGATATTATTGCTTATCAAAATATTCCCTTGATTATGTTTGGGGCTTCATGGAGAAGCCCAAAACACCTATTATCGCATAGCAATAACAGAAAAATACAGGACGAAGTTAATGCAACTGAAAACGGCGGCCGTTTATAGGCGGCTTTCAATCTTTCACTAGGTGCGTCCGATCATCAGCTGCTTCACGGATCAAAAAACATAGAACCTGTAACCCACCTTCAGCTCCATATTCAGGCTTGAAGCTCTTTCTCTCTTTGAAGTTTTTGAACACTTTTATGGTACTGGAATTTTCAAGCGTCGCGTACTCCGAGCTGTCAAACGCCCAGACGAACTCCTGCGCAGTGCCAAAGGCCTTGTTCCTGAGAGCCATGGCTGTGTAGATAATGTACTCGCCATCGCCGCAGACCACCACAAACCGACCATTGGGGTTATGTGCAATAGTTTGAGGGTAGATCTCACAAGAACCCATGTCCTTGGCCATTACAGGAACGCGTTCGCCATCTTTTATCTCTGTGTCTGGAAATTTAAATAGAAAAGCTGTAGTAAACCTATAGTAGTAAGTTATTTTGTGACATACATTCTTGAAATGTCAAAAAACCCAATTGAAAACATATACTAAGCATGGTTATGTGCAAGTGAACGGAAACCTTATCTATGTTTGGGTATCATATTACACAAAGACAAAACAAGTGATGTAACAGTAATAAGTTACCTTCAGGCAGCGCCTTCAAGTTGACTTGCTGCATCTCAGAATGCTTGGCCCATATGATCTTGCCTCCATTGACGTCCATGGAGATGGCCGGCTCCTCGCGGCCAACCTTGATCATGATTGTGCCCTCGTCGTAACTGGCGGACACACAAACAAAATACTGGATATGGATGTGTAAACAATTCATTATATTTACGAATATTTTACATTTGACATAGCATAACATCACATACGTAAGGCTAGGCAGCTGACCACAACTAATCAGGCACAAATCCTAGCACCAGATTTATGCTATTTTACTTGAAAATTAGGTGATGCTACTCATTAAAATAGCAGCTTTATTTTTATATTCAGCAGTCCATGTCTGAAGGTTACTAAGATAATACTTCAGTCGCAAACTCACCCGACGGCCACATTGTTGGAGCCATGCATGGAAGATATGGTCCAGACTCTCTCGAAGCCGTAGTTTAGGGAAGACTCTAGTCTGTAAGTGCCGGCGTGCCATATCCTGATGGTGCCATCTTCTGAACCAGTTAGCAGGATTGGAAGCTCCGGGTGAAATGATACCGCTGACACATTCTGAGTGTGACCTGCACATTGTTTATATGTATTAAGAAATGTATTCATCATCGTCATTCAGCTGTAAAACGTCCACCATGATGCATTACACGCACGGTGCTAGTAACTTGAGCATATAAAGGCTTTATAAGCATAGCTTTTGTACACAGTAAAATGCATTTATCCCACACTCACGAACTTGCACACGTTACATGCACCGTTTATATTTAGGCAAGTAAATGTAAGGCAAAGATTGGTTTTATTACGCCAATATTATTTAAATTGAAGATTGCAGCGGCTACTTTGTATTCCAATTTGCATCTAAACGCCTGAATGCCGCAATTGAGAGCATTTGAAATGGCAAGGTTTAACGATGCAGATTACCGGTTGAATGAAGCAAATTGTAAGTTCATTCCATTGATCACAACCACATAATTTTTTAAATTTTTATTGTAAATTGATCTCGAGTTGTGCAGCCAATAGTAGCATGGTACTGAAGACTATAGAAGGTGACCCCGACATTGTGTGGAAGAGATCTCCAGGGTAGCATAATTATTGCCCTTGATTGTACAAGGGCAAAAATTATTCTACACTTACATATTCAAATTACATATTTCCCAAAAGCTTAGCAGAAAAGGGTGTTAAGTGTTTCGTGTTTTTCCTTCGATGGTACAATGTTACCAGAAAGTACTGGAAGGTATAAAGCTTGTATATGAATATCATTTAATGCTTAACTCCCTTGACATTGAAAAGTAGCCTTGGCCTTATTCGACGTCAATTTCTTTACATCTTCTTAATTATATGTGTCCACTTACTTTCTAATGTTTGAACACATGTTTTGTTTTGGTAGTCCCATATTTTGACGAGGCGGTCGTCGGCACCACTGATGAGGTAGGGTTTGTCTCCGCCGTGATAGTAGTCCACACAGTTGACGCCCTTCTCGTGACCTTCTAATGTGAAGTTCGAGATTGACGATCCTAGCTGCCATACCTGCACACATTACATGGTAAGTCAGACAGGAGCTGCCATCAACTTCATCAAAGCTTTGTACTCTTGAGAACAAAGCTTTGATTGATGACCTGAATTTATTAAATATTTTTTTAAATTATTTATAACCTGACCTAAATTTATGATTAAATAAACAATTTGTGTTGCCACCAACCATGCATAAACAAAGGCATATATTGCATACTTCACCGACATACAACTGTGTTCGTTTTCAAGGAAACTGGAATAATGTCGATATAATTTGTTTATAATGATGGGAGGCAACACATGTTACAAATGCTTACTTTGACGGTGGTGTCGAGACTGGCGCTCGCGAATGTGTTGTTATCTTTGGGATTGATAACGATCTGCATCACGTAGTGCGTGTGGCCCTCGAACACTTGCTGGCACGCCCAGTTGCGCTCCCAGTTCCATAGCTTTATCAGCAGGTCATCTGGAATAGGGGTAATATTTCAACTTCTTCTTCTTTTCGTGTGTTAGTGACTAACCTGGTGTCAGAATTTTAAAGCCGCCCATGGTAGCAAGTGATAATTATACAATACGCACATGAATGCGAAAAGATAGAGGTGCGTGGCTTGGGTTCGAACTCGAGACCTATGGCTTGGCAGTTCAACTAACATGACGTCTACCCACAGTGGGGTCATCCAAAGTGTTTCATAGAGATCACGACCTTCAATTTGAAGAGTAATGCATACAGGGTTTGTTTATAAATACTAACACTATATTTTCAGACCACCTGTCTTGTATTTACACAACCTGCGCCCCCTATACACTTTGAAACTTGACGAGAAGTTTGTTTATTTGGTTAGGACGACAATGGATTAAAAGTCAACAATTTTATCAATTCAAACAAACACCAACAATTTTTTATTTTTTAACTACATGCAAGTGTTAAAACTTTTCACTGTCAAATGTTTTTATGTACAAAGTTAAACTTAAGTACCTTTTTATAGTGGCAATTAGTTACTGATATTGTAATTATTGCCTATTACTTTAAGTGCAGCCTTCTTCATGGAATTTACGCATTACAAAGTAAAGTAACCATGTTTTATTACTTTCAAGATTATTTTAATGGCGTAATCGTCTTAGGGTACTATAGTACAGATGCTCTATTGACTGTTCGTAGAATGCAATTTGGGAAATATGCACATAATTATTGAGTGTATTATTTTGTGAGCATAGTGACCCAGTTTGACCTACAGATAGTGTTTAATTTCTACTCTGAAGTACTTCTGTGTTATCTGTGTGGAACCATGCTATTTGCAGAAGGCCGTCAAAAGGTAAAATAGTGCAGACAATGTCTGAGTTAGTCTATGCTAATATCCCTTACCCGACGGTGATCTCAATCTGGCCCTCATCAAATTTGGGATGGAAATAGCCTTCATGAGAGGCGATACTGAATGCATGTCTGGCGCACCTGGCTAATATATGTGTACACCACTGCATTGGTTATTTTTTATAGGTTGTGCTGATAAGAAAGATGAAGATGATCGTGTTTGATAGCTACAGTAACCTTCAGCGGGGTAATACATGGTAATCGATGGCAATTCCTTACATTTTAACAGTTCAACCATGTTCATTGTTTATTTACGTGTTTGATCAGGCGAATTTTTCAAACCTATGAAACAATGGATTAGGAATTTCCTCCAAAACCCTCGGAGTCTGGTTGAAAGTTTACGCAAATAGGGTCGGTCAGTAAAATAAAGTTAAGGATCTATGAGCACCACTTACCACTGCTGGTGAGGATGTATGGCTGTGTGGGGTGTATGGCGATGCACCTGACGTAGTCCGAGTGCGCCTCGAAGGCATGCACCCTCTCCAGCGTGTTGTAGTTGAACACGCGGATCTGCATGTCGTCCGAGCCCGTGATGACCCAGTTCTTGCGCGGCACGAACTTCGCAGCGCGCACCGGCAGGTCGCATACCTACACAAAGACAAACACCAACCATTTATTTACATAAGAACATTAACTGGCACTTGCAAGTCAATAATTCACACATGTTTTACAATGAGATTTTAACCAGGTGTATTTTGTTACCAATAATACAGCTGCTGAGAAAACAGAAATGATGACTATGCCCCAAAAGTTTTTTAAAAGGCATTGGTGAAGAGTTATTTTGAGAATTTCTTATAAATAAATTTCTTATTACCACAAAATACTGTACAAATTATTCTTAGCCAAATTATTCACTCAAGTTACCTATATTGTAATTCTCAAAAAATATGCATTCTCAATTTCACCAATAATTTTGTAGCCAATTCAATTCCATTGAGAGCAGAAAGATAAGTTTGCAAACATTCTCTCCATGTTATGAGACTGGGGAACCAGTGTTTTTTTGTTGACACCAAAGCTTTTGTTTTAACAGAATGATGTTCATAATGGAATGATACCTAATGTTATTTTCTACATAAAGGTGAGAGAAGACTTAGATATAGCCTTTCAACCAATTTGTTAGGAAAACAAATTATGATGCTTTTATTCTTACCCCCGGTTTCTGAAAACATACTAAATTTCAACTGGATTGACTGTGTAAAAGATGATATGATGACCCCCTATAAAGGGGGGTGATTACCGAGATAACGAATAATAGAGAACTATGGAAGAAAAAGACCCAAATAAATTGGGGTAGGGGCAAGAGAATGATAATTCAATTTTAACTAGTGTCAAATATCATGACAACACGTGTTTGGTTGTTATTTTTTTGGTCAACTTACCACAACACTAACAAGATTATGGCAGTTGATTTACTAATCTATGAGTTGACAGGACTTGCAGGACTAGAGACTTATAAATATATTATATTATAACCAGTGCTCTCTTTGGTAGGTGAGAATAATAATATTAGATTTTTTAGACATTCATTATTTACACCTACCTCCATCTATACCTTTTTGTCCGATTTTCTGTAGATTCTAAGCATTGTAATCGAATTTTGGTGATCAAGCAACTCCCCTCTCAAACTCTAAGGACTTTAAACCACAACGGCATTTCCTTACTGATGGAATAGAAGAGTTACCATTATCAATTGACTTCTGCATGAAGAATTTTGTATTTATAAGACAGGTTGGAATGTTCATATTACTGGGTGCCAAGTGATATTACAGCACATTGTAAGTACCCAAATATAGATTTTAGATTATAAATTAACAAGAAAAATAATATCTTGCCACAAATCTCATTTGTATTGTGATTAAATATGAAATTGAATTAGATTAGTTATAGTACCTACTACTATAACTAATCTAATTATATCAGATCAGTATCTGTATGAAACACAAATATCTATTTATTTACATCATGTTTTGTTAGACATTTCATCAGTGAAGTTAGACATTTCTAATAGTGATACATGTCAGGATTGTTAGATGGTAGTCATGACTTAGCAGTCATACAAAAATTATGAATAGAAAAGTAAATTCAAACCCTGCAATTAAAGCTCATTAAAAACTGATAACAGTAGGTATAAGAAACAGTGAATTAGTTTCATTCAACTGAAAATATTTTCCAGCATAGCTATGCTATGCTGGAAAATGGCATCAAATCTGCAGTTTTTAACCTAGAATGATTATGAAATTAATTACTTTGCTTGGATGTGGTAGGTAATATCAAGCACTAAATTCCTACTGGAAAAGAAAAAGAAAATACAGCATAGTACTCCCTGTAAAATCATTACAAGGAGCTAAGAACCGCAACTATGTTAGGAACCAGTAATTGTGAGATTTCAGATCACAAAGATGCCTAACTAAATCTGGGTGGAATTGTGTTTGCCAAAAGAAATTGTTTGTTACCTCGAATCGTTTGATCTGTGAGTGTGTCTCATAGTTCCATATGTTCACGTCACCGTTGTACAGGGAACACAGCAGCCAGGGCTCCGTCGGGTGCTGATCCACGCACTTGACGCGGTCCGACCTCGCTGTCAACTTCCTCTTGATATCCAGGCGCAACGGCTTTAGGAACATAGCAACAGTACACGTTAGTGAGCCCGTATAAAACACAACAAACACCTAATACACGCGAATTACATCAACTGGAAGCCGACATTATACGAATGATGACACACTGCCGACTAATATACAACTACGTGGCGAAATTATGTCGGCATCGAGAAATATGCGCTAACACTCTGTTACGTTAATTATTGTGAATTTATAGTAGTTCTTACCATTTTTAATAGTTAAAACATGAAAATTTATCATACAGGAACAGAGGAACCGTAGAAGTTTGACAGGGTGGGTGGACGTGTCACTACTTTTTTTTTCATATGCCAACACGCTTTTGGATACGCGTCTAACTAAACTTTTATCGGTAAGTATCGGTTTTTCTAAGTAACTACAGAAAGATCTCAGAGAAAGAATGAGTATCATGCTGTCCATGAATGCTGCGAGTCAACGGGGCTACTTACCATCTTGACTTATTATTGTTTGTATGTCGCATTATGATGGTTGTAGCCGTGATATAGTTATAACCCTCAGGATATAGCTTTACCCGTATATGGTAATGAGAAAGCGGTTCATAACTGTGTTATTCGGAATCTAACTATGATACGAGCACGATCTAGTAATATATCTAGTAGGACACTCTGATGCTGAAACCAATTTCGACATAGCACTAGCTGGCCGCTGCCGCGGGTCCGCTCGGCTCCTGTTCTAACCTAACCTGTTTGAGGTTAGGTTAGAACAGGAGCCGAGCGGACCCGCGGCAGCGGCCAGCTAGTGCTATGTCGAAATTGGTTTTACTAACAAAATTAGGGCACTCCATTAGTTATGAACCGTTTTCATAAAACTATATTACGATATTTATAGCTATATCCCTAGGGATATAACTATATCACGGCTTCAACCATCTTGCATGTACATGTACACAAGGATTTATGCTGTGTAAATATAATTAAGTAAATAATAAAATAATTGTTTGCCTAATTGTGACTGGCGTATCTGGTCGCCTAGCCAGAGTTCTACTTTGATCCTTCTGTTCACAGATCGGAAGTCCGCCATGATGCGCGTGTCCGTTCCCACGACCATATCCAGATTATTCTGATCAAAGATCAGTTTTTGGACATATTTACCCTCAGCTTCAGCTAAACCCAAAACCAAGAATCTTATAAAAAGACGATTATGTAATCAACAAGCAGTCTCCCGGTTTTTTGTTTAGAATAACCAAAACCAGAAAAATACCGATCGAGTGCTTAACTGGCTTCACAGGCGGTCTCTATAAGTAACATGATCGACAACATGAAAACGACGCGGTATTGGCGCACTCCTGTCACTACACTGCACCCCCCGTCACTCCATCGGTGGCCCGTTGTCACTATATAGTACTTACTAATTCCATGGTTGCTCCATAGAACTACCCTACCGCTCTACAGGCAGGGAGCATTGGCCTGTTTATCGGCTATAAAATCCAGTAATAGTGGTATCGGTAGTCGGTCGGTATCAGCAAAGAGTAAAGTAACTATAAAGAGGGTATCAGTAATGGTATCGGTCGGTCAAGACTGACGATCGGCCGGATGGCATCATATATCTAATAGTATGTATGGCGATAAATTTGTGATACGTTCACTCGTGATTCAAATCGGGCTCACAAATTGGACGATGCGGAATGTCCGTGTCACAGACACGGCCCGAATTCCGTAAGGTAATTAACTCTATTTGTGTACGAGTAGAAGATTATTGGTATGAGTAGGAGAACATTGGTATGAGAGTAGGGGTATATTGGTATGCTCGTATGCATAAGCATAATCCGCCTTTAAAGTTCCCGCTGCTGGGACACAGGCCTCCTCTCTGTGAGTAGGCGGTAATCTACAACCCAGGCCCATGTCGCAATCCACCACGCGGGCCCATGACTGTTAATACCATCTTTTGTGTCAATGAGACAAGTTTAAAACAATTTAGTCTGTGCTAAATAAATGTATTTTCTTTCTTTTTTAATGATTGTATTTTCCAGATTAAAAAAAAAAAGTACGTTTGAAGTCTAAGTAAGAAATGTAAATTCTTAAATACAATAAATATGACCATATTAATTTACCAAGTGACACTAGCGCCTGTGTACTCCAGTAAATTAATAATTAAATTTTAAATAAAACATGATAGATTTTTCCTTTTAGTCTTTTATTAATATTTTAGTTCAAAATGACTGCTCTTATTTTTCTCCTATCTTTATCTGCTTTATTCGCAAGTTTATTTCGTTGTCACAGATCTACAACAGTTAATAATAACAGCAAAGTTTTAAAGTTTTGTTTAGTCGATACGTTATAGAATCGGGGCAATCTTCAACTACTTACATGATTATTTATGTTACAATAAAAAACGGTGTGAGCTACACTTGTATTATTAATTCACAAAAAAAAAACTGACAGGTTTAACGGTCACTTTGTAAAATCATAAGGATGTACTAGTGTTAGTTTTCTCCAGTGAATTAATAATATATAGATATTGTGTGTATAGGGCGTGCTACACGCTTGTTCGGGTCGGCATTAATCGGCACAGCCAGACGGTAAAATCAAATATATACAGAATATAATACCTACAAAAGTCGGCAAAAACACCGCCCGGCTTAACCGCACATACAATACGCCCGATATAACTCGGCAGATCTAGGCTCTGCGAACTTTCGCGCATGTTCTCTCACTCACACTCGCCTCACGTCACCATTTGGCTCATAAAAAAATATTTTGCGCAGCCTTCTGCGCGAAGTTTGGAACTGCCAAGTGATATCTGCCGTACACGATACGGCTAAGCAGGATAGGCTGTAAAAATCAACTGCGAAATGCCAATTTGGCGAATGGCAGGAGTCGAAGGCCGAATATAATAGTAATTGTTTCGGGTCGGCTTTGTTGTTCAATACTGTCGAATCGAATGTGCCGTGCCGACCCGACAAGTGTGTAGCACGCTTAACGATATAAACTACAACAATGAGGCAGCTTATTTTATATAAATAGTTCAAGAGGGGTATTGAGCCTTTTGTCACCTCGTTTAAGTTGCGTCACCCGTTAAGGAGCTGATAAACCTAAGCATTCACTTGTAACGAGCATTCTAGTAAATGTAACCTTACAACTAAAAGCTCACACACCATGAACATGAGAGTGTCAACGAGCTTTCTAGCGAATCAACCAAATTGCTAGGAACTTTTAGCCGAGCCGAGAAATTCTCATTAGTCCGCAAGTCTAAACATACGAACAACAGAATTTTTGACAAACATTCGCTAGATTGATAGAAGAAACGTTCGCGTGTGTCACAAACACACTGACGTATTCTTTACAGATTATTCCTGAAGCGGCTAACAGAATAATAACAATAACAGTAGATTGTTAAAGCACGGCATAATCTTAATAACAGTCACCTAACTTCAGATGACCGAAGACGCCTAAAGCCACAGTTACACGATACAAGTTCCTTGCCTGTGGCACTCAATAAAATTGAAGTAACAAATGACTTGCATCCTCTAAACACTGTTTAGACGATGAAAATTTAATTGTTGCCTCAAGTTAAGGTATGCCACGCCACAGGCAACTAAATCGCACCGTGTTATTAACCACCGGCTTAAACGTCCGATCGTTCTGTTTACGTCAGTTTAACAAAATTTAATATTGAGCCGCGTAAGGGCCTACGCCCAGTGGCTGCACGGCACGGCAGGGGATCCTTCGGCATCACTACATGCAAGCGCATAAAAATCCCTTGCCGTGCCGTGACGCCAGTAGGCGCAGGCCCTTATGTAAAATGTAGTATGTGTAACAACATCTTGATCTTTTTGTCCATTTGATTTGATACCACATAAGAAGGTTGCACAACAATTAACTATTTTAATAAATAAGTCTTTAGTTTAATCTAGGATAACATAATATTTTTTTCTAATACAGTCAGCCTCAAACATAATAAAATTAATACACGCAATGACAATCACAGAAATCTGTAATAGTTAAGTTTAGTTAAACAATTATTATACTCTTGAAATTGGTAGTTGAAACCAATTCGAGTGTACAACTCCTTTTATTAATTCACTGGAGAAAACTGGCATATTTGAGACTCGGTCACTTTGTAAAGAATGTAGTCATATTATTGTAATAGTGATTGTTTAGTTAGTATAATGTGTAAAATAAGGCAATAGGATCCATGTGGAGCAGTGGCGCAAACTATTTCCTCCCACCTCCTATCCTGCCCCACGTGCCCCAAATTATCCAGCGATCTCTGTGAGCGATCCATAGCGACCTCTGCGCTGCCAACATACGATGCTGTGGAAGTTGTGGGCCAACATTGAATACACTATCGTGCCATCTACACGAGAAAGAAGAAGAGTACAGTACAATAAATACGAACATATAATTTTACTAAATGACAGTTTGGAAAATGTCAGCGTCCTAGTCCCAGTGAATTAATTATACAACTATATAGTAATCATATATTTTTAAGGCTGACTGTACCTTTATTCAATAGAACTTGAATAAGACGGGTATTCCGTATTCCTTTATTAAAATACAAGGACAAATTAGAAAGCAGACGAAACTCCGCAGACTTGAAGTTAGCGAAGGGTTATCACGATATCTAAACGTGACATAAAAAAGGTTTGATAAGTTTTTTGTTGGGGTCAACATCCACTGTTGGTGCAGTTACTTGAAGTATGAGTTGAGTAAATCTATTTTATTATTTAATCGTATTTAGATAACCCTCGGTACCCATCACGTCTGTAAATACACCATAAAAAAACTGATTTCTTAAACTGATATTTCAGGTAACCTCTCTCCACCTACCCCAAAAAATATAATATTATTTTTATTTTATCATGTTTGAATATCGATACTCATTACGTCTGCAGTTTCACTAGCTAATTTATTTTGACCCAGTATATTAGCGAGTGATTAAATATATTTCTTATTCCTAATAAACATTAAAATATGTGCTAAATATTTCAACTCTGTAATATAATACATATAGGTAATCATAATGTTAAATAACATAATTTTCAATCTACAGGAATGTGTCAACTTAATTGCTTATAAACTAAGGTCCGCTTGCATCACAAATCACTAATTGAGTTTAACGCTGAACATATTTAAAACATCGTTCTGTTTCTGTAAATCGTTTGAAGGTGCTGACACCTTCAAAAAAAAGATTTTTATTGGATCAATAAGTGTACACAGAATGATGCTAAAAATATTTGTAGCGCTAAAAGCATTTAGTGATTTGTGGTGCAAGTGGGCCTAAACTTTAAACTATTAAGATGCTCTTGCGTCATTGCGATTGGGCCGCGTGGCCGCTTGCGGCTGCGGTCGTCTATAGAAGCGCTTCAAAGCATGTTTTGCAACAAGTATGCAATAGCATCGATTGGTAACACAAGTGACGCTCAAACTGCAAGCATTGCGGGCCAGTCTCAGGTTCAGCTCTGCTAATATTCATATTTGGCTTACCAGCTGGCGTCGGTTTTTCAGATAGAAGTAACATTTTCGGTCGTTTCTTGGTTATAGATAAGGACAAATACAAATCATGCTATAATTTATTGTTGATATCTGATGTTAAACTGACATTGTTACCTAATACTACCCTTATATAAACTGGTAAATAGATAAGTATTACAGACAATCTATTAACATTATTAATATGTATGTGTCGCAGTAAGATGGTATAGCCGTGGTATAGTTATACCCCTAGGGATATAACTACATACCGTACTGTAGTTATATGAAAGCGGTTCATAACTGTCTTACTAAGAATATAACTATGATACGAGCACGATCTAGTAATATAACTATTAGGGCCGACCAAATAGGTTAGTTTAGAACTGTGACCAACTACGCGCGAGTCGAGCGAGTGTAGCAAGTGGTGCCGCGGCAGCGGCCGTGAGCGCGGCGTCGAAATTGGTCGCAGTAACAAAATTAGGGCAGTTCGACAGTTATGAACCGATTTCAAACTATATTACGGAATATAGCTATATCTCTAGCGATATAACTATATCACAGCTATACCCATCTTACTGCGACATATGTACAGCCCGACTGGTTAAACAAGGATCATACTAAATGACACGTAACGATTAACAATACCTATTGCAGCGTTACCTCTGCCAATTAAAACCTATTAATTAATTTTTCTAGCCGGCCTAAAATTTTTACTCATAATTTTTATATTTAAATTCGACTTATTGAACGTCACGTTTTTTTTTATAGTAAAAAGTAACTCACTCGCCCCATCGTCAGTGACGCCCAACTAGGAGTAGGATCTCAAGACTGTGCCCTAAATTGACATATTTCGATATGAATTTGATTTCACTTTTTTGGCATGTTCATAGTACCTAGCATAAATTCTCACAATTTCTTACTATTTTCTACCCTAAAGTGCTTAGCATACCGTAGTATACTGTAGCGTCAGCTTACCAGATAAAATAGGTCTAGTCTGACCGAGGAGACGTCTATGTTTAAAAGCCAATTACGTTGTCTACGTTAGTAGCGGGCGCGAAGCGTAGCTAATTATGCAATCAGCAGTGCTATTCTGTAATCATCTCACCGTGAAAACTTAGGTGAAGTGAGCGTGGAGTGAGCTGTCATTCCACAGGGATTGACACTATTGACAGCTCACCTCACCCAAGTTTTCACGGTGAGATGTTTACAGAATAGCATGGCTGGTCCAGGTTTCGTAACCCAAATACGTGATTAATTATTCCTTATCTAATAACCCCAAAAGTTGACTTCGTGATCTCGGTACCACCGCCCTCAACTCAATAACTCGGCGAATCTTACCTGATTTTTACTATTTTTACCTGCACCTGTTTTTTTTTTTGCACCGTGTACTTCATACTATTTTTTTACCATTTATGAGATTTTTTACTTTTATCGAAATTAATATACGTATATTATTTGATATTACTTGCGAAAATGGATTTTATTTCGCTATACTATGTATAAATAGTAATGAAATAATTGAAACAAGCTACGCAAAGTGTAAGCACACTTGCACTAGCGACTGCACCGGGCTACTGAGGCAAGGCAGGGAAGTAACATCAGTTTCCCGAGGTCCAGTCAGGCTCTAATGCAAATGCCAACAATATTGTTTTTATTAGAATTAAATATTGATTCTTTGAACCCTGTCTTATATGTCCCTGGTTTAACCAGTCCACCTATCTTCAATAGTAAAAATATAATTAACTAATTTAACAAATAATTGTGCTAATTCTTTTGCTCACTAACTGAACTTAAAATGTTATGTTTTCTACACAGGTACCACTTATTAGAAAGAATTGTCTAGTTGATAAATACTTATTTTAATAGATACTAGCACCTTGCTAGCAACTTCTTCAGCTCGGGTATCGTATTTTCCTTTACAAACTTGAACTCCCAATCATCATTCACCACATACCTTTTAATAGTATTAGTAAGTATCCGTAGTCTATTTGTTAGTATTATTTTTTATAGTAAGAAAAAGAACGACGTGACACTTTAAAGTTTTGTTTGGTCGGCTAAGATATATGTGTTTGGTTGGCTAAGATATATGTGTTTATAAAAGAAAAACAAGTTCAAAGAGTCCTCTTCCACTCCTTTTCCCGCGACAAGTAAAATGTGAGTAAACTACACTAAGGTTCAGCTGACAAACAAGAGAATGCACAATCTTTTAATTAAGCTATTAACAAATAAACTAAAATTATATTACCATGCTAATATTACCGCGAACATAATAATAAGGCAACCTGTTATGTTCAGTTTCGACCTCCAAAGATACAATCGATGAGGTTTGACTGTCACTTGGTATACAATAAACTATAAAGGTTTATACTGCCATAGCGCGTAGTTATTTCAACATGATGATTCAGTCAGAGGAGTTTGCCCCAAGGGCGAGGCCGGCCGTTACTTGAGATACAATTTGTAGAGCATCTGAGACCGGCAAGTGTCGCGTTCTTGTTCCATCAGGAAGATCATGTCGCGCAAGTTGATGCGCTTCAGCCGCGTGCGCAACGCCATTTGGCTGCGCCCAGTCTGTAAAAATCACACGAACATTAACATGCATTCTACAACGCTCTATTGGCGCGAGACCAAAATCGGAACTCACTATCTTAGTCTTGTCAATACAATTTCTGTGACAATTTGACAAACCAACAGCGCCTCCTTGTTAATGAGTACATTATTACATTTCTGTTTTTGGTAACATTAACGTCACATAAAGACTATATATCAGCGTACCTACTCAAAAAGTTCATTTGTAGTTACAAGTATACCGTAAAGTACACAGTTTAGTATCTTTGGACAACTGTTTCAGCAAGACTTGTTCAATAAAACTACTTGCTTGCATACATGAAAAAAGAAATACGTACAGATCCTGAAGGAGTGGTGTGTCCAGAGCTAGTTGACATGGAGTCTCCAGAGCCTCCGGGCATGTCGAGCCGGGCCTTCTTCCGGGGCCCGATGGCCTGTAGCGCCGTCAAGTTGGCCTCGCGCTGCCTCAGTTCCTCCAGCTCGGCTCGCTGCATCTCTTTGGCCTTAGCCTTCAGTTTGGCCTGCTCCGGATCCTCATTCTTTGACCTGGACTTGGCAGCTCGCAGTAGCATCTCCCTCTCGGAATCCTCCCGCCGCTTCTTGTCTACGCGGTCGAGTTCCTCCAAGAACTTGAGCTGACCTTTCACGTCTTGTGTCACTTCATAGCGGTTGTCAGACTGTGGGAAGTGAAATAATTTGTGATAGGTAAAGAGAAGCAACGTCGCAGCGGGAAATAAGAACCGTTTTAAGAAGGGATCATGTTCATTTCGCCAGTTATGTTTTGAAGTCACATGAAATAGGGGGTGAGCCTATTGCCATCAAAGGGGCACAATTCCAGACTCAGGGCTGCTATTGAGAAATTCCTATTGGAAAAACCCAATAATACTTTTCCCGACGTGGGAATCGAACCCAGGACCTCATGCTCAGCAGTAGCGCTTGCGACCGCTAGACCAACGAGGCAGTCATATAAATACTACAACTACGACAGATAAATATAAATACTATATTACTATTTATTTTCTCGCAGTCAATGGTAAAAGGTAGAGTACACAACTCGTGAAAAAAAAAAAACTCGGTCCTTGTATCCCTCGCTCCGCTCAGGATTCAAATCTAGAATCCTTCGCTACTCTCGGGATCCAACTCAGTCCCTCGAATTAAATTCCTTTTTTTTCACTTGTTGTATAATCTACTATTATAACACTCCTTCCCTAATTAAATAATGCTTGATAATAAGTTTATCCTATTAAAGCTCAGCTCGACCAAGAGTTGTCAATTCATTTGTTTTAGTTGCCGTCGACGAACAAAATAATTTTATCATCGTATACTATTAAATGAGCAATATTTGTATATATACATTTTGTAATCTTGTTCTCGAAAACGGCTCTAACGATTTCGATGAAAGTTGTTTACGGGGGCGAAAAATCGATCTAGCTAGGTCTTATTTTTGGGAAAATTCGACCAGACTGCAACTTAATAGTGATATTATATTGGAATGATAGGTAATAATAATGTATATAAATTAGGTTACGGCGAGGTTTATAAACTCACGCTAGTGTTATAATAGCTAATTATATAATATGTTACAGTTTCATTAACTACTATATTGCTATAAACTCGCTTGAAAGATGCGTGGCACAAATTATAGGTATTATTAAAATGAACCAGTACTTATAGGAGGAAAATATTATTGTTTTTGTGTTGAAATAAATGCCAAGGCCACGTAGAGTTAATGTTGGCTTACATAAGAGCTAAAACCTAATTTATAGCGTTATATTTCGTCAACCTGTCTAATAATGATCTATACTAAACACATTTGATTTTCCAAATTCTGAATTTAAGTGTCTAAGAAAACAAAAATAATATAGAAATCGCAAAACAAAACGCTAGCATCGCCCCGAACCCTGCTCGTTAACTTAGTCTCTAAATAATCACGGTCAGACCCAGCCTGTTCCTTGCTGTCACAGCGACGCCCTCAGCCGAGATCCGTAACCCACAGCTCTTAGCGTGAAGTCGCTAAGTTTATAAGTTTTATACCCTAGGTGGAGGACTTAATTTATTAAGTCATCCGCAGGATAGCCCGGCTAAGCAGCCAACAACCTCCTAGGTCGACCTGCGAGAAGACTATCATAAAAAAAAACAATGCAAGCATTTGCAAAGCTGCAGTGCACACTGCAAGTCAATTCGTAGGGCCGCACAGCATACCAGCCGCGTTCTCGCGCTCTGTTACCATTATGAGTAAGTAATTTTTATTTTTTTTAATCTTTTCAACACATGGTGTCCCACTGCCGGGAAGGCCTGCCTCTTTCCACTTTTTACGGCTGTTTGCTGTTGTGCTGGCCCAGTCCATAAAGTGTTCTAATCCATCTCGCCATCTTCGCGTGGGCCTTCTTACACCATAGACAAATGAGTAAGTATACTTCACGTAGGATGTATTTACCTTTATGATCATATCAATCCTATGCTGCGCGATGGTAGCCAGTTTCTCCACGAGGGTCTTGAGTCGTTCTTGCACCGCGTGGCTGATAAGGTTAGCCACTTCAGGTGGAGATTCCTCCATGTTGTGCTTAGATGTTATCACTTTGAGGCGCGACTGCATTAAACTCGTCGGTACCAGGAACTCCTCCTTACATGACCTGCAAACGGACTAGTATTAGAAGGAATGCGGCAAAATCTAAGAATGAGTCAGTTCAAATCACAAACCAATACAAACAACGACTGTAAGAGTCTTACCTGATCTGCGTCCCAATCATTTCTGTGGATCCAAGGATTCTCTGCGATTCTTCGGCCAAGTTGACGCCGCCCATAGCAGCCACATCGTTGATGTCGTCATCACCCGCCATCTTGTCATCAACGAACGGTTGGGAAAACTGTCCCGAAGACTTCTTTTCCTTGTCCTTGAGCAGGGACTTGCCGGGGGTGAGGACGGTGGAGAGCGCGGCGGAGGCGACGGACGAACGCGGGAAGTTGGCCTTACTGTTCACCGTCATGGCCTTGCCCACCTTGTTCACGTTGATCTTCGTGTGCAGCGGTATGTTCTGCAGCACGGCTATCGTGCCGCCACTCTTCTGGGCCGGCTTCTAGTACAAGCGTATGTGATTACACAAACAGTCAAGTTTCAAACAAACTGTTTAGATACGCACACCTAACTCTTCTAATAAACACAATATTTTAAACCGAATAAGTTTACTATTGTGGTATAGATAAGTTGAGCGTGTTCGTGTCCAAACAGGTGCAACGAGAACTGCCTCCGAACTGGCGAGACACGTGAGAAATAACAGGACAGTGCTTGGCAAGGATTAATATTGAACACAAATATATTTAGATACATCAAGGAACAAGTCGACACGAGAGAACTATCACATGGAGGAGACAGTCTTCACGAGATGTGGCTCATGCGGTACAGGCGAAGACCTCATGACTGGCAGCGTTAGTCTAGTTAGGCAGAGGTGACGAGCCACATAGCCAAGCCTTTATTTAGGCAGTTTTGTTGCAGGCTTCGCCCGTTTTACGATGAGAGAGAACTGTACTGAACTGTTCAATTATTTAAAAAGCGCCCAATTTGAGTGCAGTTGGACGATGCAAAGCTCATGTATCATTGCAAAAACTCTTCAATTTCTTACATTATTTGCTTGTGACTTCGTAAAAATTAAGATAATATTTAACGAAATTATTATTATCTCGTGCCATAGTTTCTTGAAATTGTCATGCAAATAGGAATAGTTTAGAATCATGCATTGATTAGTACACAGAAATACACAAATTATTATATTTGATGGCAGTAACTTACTTCGACAGGGTTTATTGCAAGTGCAAAGCGATAAAGAAGAATGCTAGAGGGCCGTCTACATAATATTAGTATCTCAATCTCATGTTCGAGAAACACTACATCCAGATCACTAATTTTGTTCGTCATGATTTTGAAAATAACACAAACTGAGGTGTCCCTTTAAAAAGGAAAAAGTCTATTAATAACGAACTTCAACATTTTCCCATTTCCATACGTAATTTAGGTGGCAATAGACCCTTGTTGTGGCAGCCTCATTGGATTCTCTAATCAAATCAACTTTCTTGGAATTTTGCTTAGTAGTCCTACAATATTTGTTCTGTAGAACAGTTGCTAATGCTTCAGCGAAGTGTAATGAGTTGATTCACTGAACCGAGTCCTATTCTGATGCTCATCATTGTGGTGATGGTGTCTCTACCACAAAAGCAATAACCAAGAGCTGCAAAGCCACAAAGAACGACAAACCAATGTGATGCTAGAAACTTACATTGTGTTTTGAAAAGGGGACGAAGAGGAGGCATATTTTCACCATTACAGTAAAACAGTAATTTATGCACTAAGTATTGATGTTAAAAAAGATGTCCGTTCTGTTTTTTTAATATTTTCTCAATTGGTGTCTTCTTAATATACTTAATAAATGAATACACATATAATTTAACTAGAAAAATATTCCATCAAAGGATTAAGCTGGGAACGACGGATGAAACGGAATGGATCTAGCGCACTATTGGTACGAAGACACGAAGCATGGGACACATACTACTGAGGGCTGCCATCTTACTGGCTACACAAGTCTTATCGTCGGTTACGACGGGAATAGACTTACAAAAGCATCTAAATCATGCTGCACATGTGGACTGTACTGTTGCTGATTTCTCAAGACACCTATGGAGTGAATAAGATATAATTTTGTGACACGTAGAGACGTAGTCATTCCCAATTAAGAAGCCAAATATATGAGTCGGTGGCAGATGGCAGCCCTTGTGTTAAGACGAACAAACCTGCGCAGACGTGGAGGTAGACGGCGCAGGTACAACGGTAAGCGACTTAGTGCTGGAGCTGACGAGGGGGCTCGACAGTGCTAGAGGTAGCACCGGCGGCAGGAGAGGCGTCAGAGTAGGGCTCGAGCTATCCTCGTCGCGCTGACCCAACACCACCCAAATAACCCATTAGTTACACACAAGACATCAACAACTAACCACCGTTGCACTCTCTATATCTATTTGATCTGGTGCAGTTGACAATTATCTGCGCGTCTTCGCTACCTGTCATATGAAAAAGACTGAAACCGTTAAGGTTCCAAGGTCAATGCGAGTTTTACCTCGAGTGAAGCTGCACTAATCACAAGTGCGAGTCTTGTTTCTCTTGTATATTACATAAGAGACAGTCGTGGCAAGTAACGGTCACATACGTAGTACAGTATTTCAAATAAACGAAAATAAAATAAAACAAAGTATGAAAACGACGAAAAATAAAGAAGACTTGACAGAGTCGGCCCATAAATGTACACATAACGTAAGTATAATTATAATTTTAATGACTTTCATGAATTTTATTGCCCTTTTGGTTATTTTTTTATAGTATGGTATTTTAATGATTTTAGTGTTATTTTAATGTACCTAACCACTGCTATCCATGTGTTTGTGATTTGTATATTGGGCTTGGAGCCTTAATAAATACATTTTATTATTAATATTAAATCACATCTTATATTGTAGACAGTGATGAGTATTATTTATTATTTGGCTCTCCCGTGGCATTAGAATGTAATTATGTTAATGTAGTGTGTATCACATCGGATGTTAAACAAGCATTGCAAGGTTTTGATTACTTAGTACCTAATCAATAGTGGATGTGGGCTTAATACCATTACCATCATTCTCAAGCTGTTCTCAGTCAAAGGTAAATATTTCTGAAAGTTATATTGAGGGGGGAATTCTAGATTCTCAGGGAGGGCGAGTTATTAAAATAAATTAATTAGCAGCAGACCGGAGTTCAGATTTGTGCCCGGTCTACGGCAACTGTGGCAAAGTAACTGGCGAAATGTGGGTCTACTGTTCACCTCAGCTACTGCTTTTGGGAATACGTTATGTTGACGTGTATTCACTTATAAATAACTGTATTGAAATTGAACCCATATACCTATTAAGGAAAATGAAATATGTATTAACAATTACGCCGCGCCGTTGCAGAATGATTGATTAGTAATCCAAATAAGTAAAAAGAAAATAAAAGTTCTGATGGTGACTAAAAATGAAGAAAAAAATCAATACTCAAACTTGGTTAAAAGGAAACTGAAAAAGTGTTAGTCAACATGAAGTTCAGATATAAAAGTAATCTTGAACATAATACATGAATTGGAACAAGTCTACATTATAACATTGCAAAACTAATATAAACAAGTTATACCTTTTCATATGACTACAACAAGCTTGCTTTTAATCTGAAGATCACCCTCAAATCACATCACAAGTCACACATAAGTGTAGCGACACACCTGCCGAAATTACGTCGTCGCAATTCGGTCGCTAACTGTCGGTCTTGTTAAGCCTGGATCCCGGCAAAAGCTCTACAGTACACTTCGTCGTATTTGGTTGCATGACACACCTCGTCGAATATTCCGCGTCATAATTCCTACATAAAATGCAAGGAAGGCGGTTGTTGTCTAGCATCCGCCAGACCGATATTTTGCTTACGCCAAAACGCGACGTAACTAAGGCCTGTTTTGCTCCTGTTGTTTAAAAAGTTGTGTAGGCGTAAACCCAACGAAGTTCCGTCGCGTATTTTCCGTAAATGAGTCGCTACACTTCAACCCGAAAGCATTAATCTATTTACATTTCTGTTTTAGAAGCTGATTATATATTCCAGAAGACAAGCAAGACTCCCACCATATTAAAAATTCCATTTTATCTGTATACCTACATTATAAGCAAATAAATGATTTCTATTTCTGTTGTTTGTTAAACTTTCAAAGTCTCAGTTAAATTATCAATAACTGTGTGTATATTGAAAGCTAACAAAGTAGCTAAGAAAAAAATGTTGTCTTTTCTTGGGAAGAAAGATATTATGTTCCCGAATTAACACAAAAACTCGTAATTGTTAGTATCAAAATGATGGTGTGCAACATACCATTTGGATGTTGGAACTAGTGGCCATGACAGGTTGGACCGGCGCCGGAATGGTGGAGAAAGCGATGTGCGGCGCTGGAGGGTTGATGCCTTCGATCACCAGCTCCTTCGTCACTAGCGACTGTCGCAGCAGCGGCAGACTTTTCTATTTTAGAAAAACAAAGATATTACATCCTTGAAAAATAGCAGCAGCAGGCCCGAGTCTAAATATCCGCCTGGTTGCTGCCAGCACTTGGTTTGCCCGCTATTACACATGGGACTTAAACATAAAATTCATTCATTAACAATAATTTGTATCTAAATTAACAGAAAAAATAAACCATCACACAAAACTTTTTTACAAGAAAAAACAACCGACTTCCAAAAAAACAGTTTCGGAAGTCGCCGGCAAATAACGAAAATACTAAACCAAAGACACCGACTTCCGAAATTTTAGTTATTTTTCAGTTTGTAGTGTTTTTTTGGAAGTCATTGTTTCTTTTTTGTAAAAAATGTTTTATTTCTCTCTTTTTAGTAGGTAGTCTATTGACTTTGAGCAGATCTCATAGTCAATAGACTCATTGCAAGATAAGAGAAGAGAAAATAAATCTTTTGTAAACCTAAATAAGAAATTCAAAACTTCAGCTTATCCCTCTTCTGTTGTTTCCAAGAATGTCGAACTGCACTTTTCAAAATATAGAACCGAATCATTATTATTTTGATGATCCAAAGAATATTCGTTACCATGTCAGCAGAATCAAACACATTCACAATAAGAATATAACCAACCTTCAAGAAGCCGATGAGGCATGGTTGTGGACTTGCGTTGAGGAGCCGTTCCAGCCTGTCACAGAACTCCTCAGGTTCCACCTGCGCATCGATCAGCTCCTGGATTAGGTTCCGCACGTTCCTCTCTACAGATGGGGGCTCCTTGCTTGACAGGTCCAAGAGATTTGCCAAGAAGTTTCGGCATTTTTCTTTGGTATTATCTGATGGTTTCTATTGGGAAAAAGAAAAATATTAATTATTCAGAAGAGCTATCATTACTACTATAAATGTGTCCTTTTTATATAATAGTATGTCTGCTATGTAAACACAGTAGACCACCAAAGTGAGTTCTACAAGTTTCAAACCAAACAAGTGACTCAAGAAAAAAAAAGAAAAATTAACCACATCAGCTGTCTATCAAGTTTATGTAACGTAAAGGCCAACCAATACATTTATATGTTAATTGACATATTTATAGAATATTAAACAAGGTTCCAATCACTGTCTGCAAGCCCCGAACTTCTGGGAGAATGTGTCTAGTCTAGATGATGCAGCAGCCCCTACTAACAACTCTAACAAGTTGCTGCAACAACCACTGCAAGTTTATGTTATCACTAGTAAAACAGAGTATGTTTTATTAAATGTTGAAGTTTCAATTGCAATTTGTATGCAGTTCATTTGATAACAGGAATGATAATAAGAATGAATATAGGCATGAATTGAATATACATAATAATATACATGAATGAAGCCGGAACCAATTTTAATGTTTGATATTTACCGGCATTATTGTAGAAATCCACGCTGATGTATTTTCGAAACGATTGACACTTTAAATTGCTCAAGTTCATTTTGGCGCCTGCGATTTGACCACCTGTCACGTTTTTATTTTCTTTACATGACGTATTGAGGTTCTCTATCGACCATACGCAAAAAATAAAACTATGCAAATAGTAACTTTTTACTAATTTACCATTGTAATGAATAAAATAATGGTTATATAGCTCAATATAATACAATACGTTATCAATATAAAATACGATACCAAAAGCAATAAAATTAATGACGCTGTTATAAGGCTTAGTGCGGTGCGCCGAATGCACTTCGGAACGTTATCTATCACGATAAAGGGGGTATTACACTATCAAATATCTAGGATCATAGATCTCAGAGTCATATTTATATGATAATTTAATACAAACATTTGAATCAAATCGCCTTTGATCAAAGATTTTTCACATTTGTTGTTAGATATGATCATAGAAACAGGTCTTGCCATATTGAATATTATATACTGAATTTTCACAATTTCCTGATACAAAATCCGTCTATAAATTATGGGATTTTGCCCTTTCAGTTTTGCAACTGCAGCACCATTCTAAATTGACGGTTTTATTGACGGATAAAAGTAAGTACAACGAAATTTTGGCGTAAGTTCACAATATGCTTAATGGAATTCTAAAATTATTTGTTGGCAACACTGCTGTACTAAAAAAAAGCAAGTTGCTGCCGGGCAGCCGGGAATTCATTGTTTTGGATTCATTAGTGTTTTAAGTTCTATTTGTTATATTGTGTGCCGAAAGGCTTCAGTATTTTGTTTAGACGATTGCAACCACATATGACAAAAAAATTGGATCCTAGATATATGATAGGTAATGTAACCCCCCAATACACAGATATGATACTTGACGTCAAATATGTAAGATAAAAAATAGGGTCCTCTATCGGATCCTAGATATTTGATAGTGTAATACCCCCCAAAGGCAGGCAGCTGGTCTCGTCCGCGGGACGCATGCGCGAAGACGCCGCCGTGAATGAAACTGAGATTGTTTATTGTGAGTATTGTGACGAACACGTGCTTGAATTGTGACAAAACATTGATGTAAATAATGTAAATCGATGTTTTGAAATGTAACTTTAGGCGGCGCGGCGATTCAATAATTGGACGAGAATTGAGAGTGAAATTTCAAGAACGCGCCACGTTAAGGCACATTTTGTAACATGAGATGAGAGTTCATGAGAGATATTGTTACAAGTTTCACTTCTATCCTACGTTACACGTACGATGCTCCACGCGCGATTTTTTTATTTATTGGTTATATGTAGTTAGTGAAAATAATTAAGCAATCTTTCAATTGCTTAATTTTGATTTCAGCGAATATTACCTAAATATCCGCTGAAATCAGAGTAGAGGCGACAGAATCCCTTCATAAATATCATTCACCAAAATCGGTTCAGCCGTTTAATAGTTTGTTTGTTTGTTTATTCATGAACAATAAATTGTATTTGAAATTACATAGTATAAATAAAATAAAATTACATAAGGAAAAAACACGTTAAATATTACAACAATGCATAAATACAACATATAAAGGAATTTCATTATAGATCTTCAACAGCATAAATACACTTATTCAACAGGAAACTTTTAAGTTGATTTTTAAAAGAGCTTGAGTAGGTAGCGCATTTTATATCTAGAGGCAACTTATTAAATAATATAACCGATTGAAATCTGAAACTGTACTTCACAATATTCAAATTAGGCTGTACCTTGTAACGTTTAATGTCTTGTCTACGTGTGCCTTCTCTAATCTGCCGTTCTTCTGCTGTCTCATATTCATGTATATATTACAAGGACAAGTAGTAGGTAACTAGTATAGTTACAAGGGAACATAGAGACGGACATACATACACACAGGTCAAACTCATAACCGTCCTTTTTTGAAAACCATAGACCATAGTTTTTTTTTTTAATGGAATTCGACGTTAATAACTATTTACTTTTGCGGTTCGAGATTGGAAAGTTTATCCGTAAAAAAATCTAAAATACGAAACCTCTAGCCGAAGAACTCAATGTGCCAATACCTTCTTGGTATTTTAAAAATAAAATATTATCGAGGCTGGCACAAGAAAAGAGAGGCCTATAGGTAAGTATGGTTGATGATAATGATGAAAATATTATTACAAAAATTATTAGAAAAATAATTACTAAGGTTTGAAATAATAAATACTATTGCAGTGATTTAGAAAACCGCAAATGCGGGCGCAAGCAAAGGAGAGACGGAAAGTAAACAATAATACACGATTCAAAAAACGCGCGTGAGCGAGATCGTGCCCTTGACCCAGTTAATAAAAATATAGGGGTGGCGGGAGACTAGAACTCTTTGAACCGAACCATCCGATCGATCGTGGCTCGCGGTCACGGGGCTGTTCGAGTTCACCCTTCGGGCCGCTCTATACAGGGTGGCAGGAACATCGACTCGAAGCCTGTTACCATAGATTTAGTACATGATCTGAACCTGCGTCATGCTGAATTTTTCGTCATGGATGAAATTTGGGTAGTAGTACAGGGTAGTACTACGCCGGGACCAAATGTACCACACAGTTTATAATCTGGTTAACACATAGGTTAACCAGATTATAAACTGTGTGCCAAATTTCATCCAAATCCGTTCAGTCGCTTTTGCGCCAATCCGGAACATACATCCGGCAAACAGGCGAACGGACAAAAATTATAAAAACTAAAAGCTTTTGCCAATTTTAAATTTTGTCAATCATTTTTCTATCCTTCGGGAACAGTACTTTTTTCTGGGTGAATGTTCTTTTCTGTACCTCTGACAACGTGTATGCAAACTTTCATGATGATCGGTTGAGTTAGTACCTACCTACGTCCCCATAGAATATTTTCCTACATCCACACGGGCGAAGCCGCGGGCAAATGCTATTGTAATGCAACGGCTACATTGTCGCGATAAAGCGAACTCCACTTTTCGCGCTCTGTTTACAGGGAGAACCCGAACGGTGTGCGAGAGAGACCGCGTGCAGTGTAGTTCGCTTTATAGCGACAATGTAGACGTAGCATTACTAAACTTTCAGCATTCTGCATTCGGTTATATCTTTCAGTCAATACAGAATCCTGCTACTGCTGCTAGTGAAAATATCGTGTACCGGTGTAGGTACACCGGTACGAGTGTGCTTTAGCTCATAACAGTTGTTTCGACTGCGAGCGTTAGTTACAACTGTAGCGAATAAAACTTGCAGTGGACGTGGTGGATAAAATTAAGTTTAGATTAGCAACAAAACTTGCAGAAGACTTGACTTCCGCAAGTAATTGCTAAGCGAAGTTTAGATTGCATTGCATCTAAACTTGCAGAAGTTTGCCTTACGGTAAAGCTTCCGCAAGTTCCCTAAGTAAGAATTACTTGCGTGAGTAATAATAAATGATTGATCAAAACATGTGCGACTAATAAATAGACTTACAATATGCGTGGTGGAACTGGGCTGTTGTTGTAGTGGCGGGGGCGTCGCCACCGCGACACTGGGAGCGGACGCGACCACGGGCGCCGCTATCGGCGGGGCCGGCATCTGCCCGGGCATGGGCCCCGGCGCCGCCACGCTCGTGGACACCGTCGCCACGCCAGGGTGCTGCGTGAATAGAGGCCGCACACTTAATACGCCACAACGTCACACAACTACGCATGCTAAGCAGGCCGTCACGAATGCGCTAAGCGTTCATTCTCAAGCGTAGGCAGGATAGGGATAACTTTAGGATGTTTTAATGTTTGGCGCAAAACATTTTGTTATTTTTTTTAAATAATTATTTTAAAGAATGTTTTTCTAAGAAATAGCCAAAGAACTAGAATTAATGGGTACAAATACAAAATATTCAGACTTAAGGTCAATATAGCAAACACTTGAAACAAAATCGGAAATAAGCATTGTAAAATTAATAGCCGCAGCAAAAAACGCAAGCGAGCGAAAGTTAGGCACGAATCGGTCGCGCTGGTCGCCCGCTGTCATGTTTGCGCCTAACACTAGAACTAAAGACTTCATAGGTAATTAGTATTAGATTACACACAATCATGACGAGTTTCCGATTAGATTCTTACCTTGTTAAAACCTTAGAGCATGCACCTCCACCATATGTTATATGCATGATTGAGACTGAAATTGGACAAACAAATGCAAACACATCTCCTCTATCAGTAGGTGCTGAAGTGAGTGCTGAACATTGTCCAATTTCTATGAGAGCGCGGGGTGAGTAGCGGAGTGGCTGTGCCTACTTACTGCCGGCACGGTCGACAGCCGGATGGTCTGAGCCTGCGGCGCCGTGAGAGTGCTGGCCGCGGGCGCGGGGCCCACCCTCAGGAGCTGGTATTGACCATTCTCAGTCTTTAACAACAAATGACCCTGCTGCCCAGGTTGTAGACTCTGCAGAGTTTGCAGCGTTATCTAAAAATGATAGCCTAGTTTCAATTTTATTGAACTCATCAAAGCCAGTTCAAATTACTTTATTAAAATACAAAAATTAGGTTTTGTTCCAATAAATAAAATCTGAGAATATGATTCTAAAGCAGGTCATTTGTTAGATATAACACATTTAGTGGATTTAGTTAATAACATTTTATGTTTGTGTAACATCAATATTTATAAATTATAAAACCGAGTGTAGGATCACTGGAATTATGGGGTTAGCATGGTGGAAGCTTGTGTTTACCACAGTCATTACTAAATTATAGTTAAAGCCCATTTAGTACAGATAAATTAGATGGGACACTTTGGTACATTTAAATTGTTTTGTACACGATCAAGCATTGCAAGCCAACATTCCAGTGCTCAGCATCATTACAGGGTTCATGAAGTAATGGTTCACAGAGCTACTGGAACACTGGGGACTTCATATCAATGAGTATCAAACACTTGCTTGAGTTTATGTACTAAATGTAGGCACTTGAAGCACCTCAACTGATGACATTTAAGGGCCAATGATTGTATTTACACTGAAATTTGGAAGACATTAATTTATTAATCCCAAGCTTAAGAGTTATATTTGCTCATAGTGCAACAACATTTAATTGGTCTCTGCAAATTGACTATTATTTTAATACCATACACAAGTGTTCACCACTTCAGGGTTCAGATTGTGGCGGCTTTCAACAGACTATGATATTTCTTTGTAATTAATAAACATGGAATAAGCATTCTACTAAAATAAATCAATGTGTTTAATAAATATTAATGAATTCTAAACAATTAATTTGAACTAACGTTTTTTTTTACTAAAGGTTTGGTTTGCAGCCTTGCCTTTACTATTAAAGGCTATAGTTGAGTTTAAAATCTCAATGTAATACAAAGAAGTGAAACTAAAATAGAAAAAATATCACAATTTGATTAAAACTCTGCACATCACTGATTTTTATTATGTTATTCTGTAACAAAGAGTCAGGCTAAGGAAATGTCATAATTAAAAGATTCCGTGTAAAGATGATTACTGAACAATAATAATACATTTTGCAGAGCACAACAAATACATCGAGATAACTTCTAGAAGAGTCAATGAAATAACAAACACACAAAAAATAGTTTTAAATTATTTATTCATTTTGTGTAAATTATCATGGATTTTGGATAGATATCTGATGTGCAAATAAAAAAAAATACAATAAATATAATATTGTTTACATTTAGTTGATACTTTAAATATCGTGTTCCAATATTTTTATTCAGTCATTTTGTCAGTATTGATGTGGTTGATTTCCAGTAATGTACATTCAAATATTACTATCCATTATGGTTAAATAAAATATATATGAAAAGGCAACTAATAATGCTAGATGTGGAGAAAATTTCAATAAATAATTTTGATGTTCTTAAATCTTCATTGACTCAACTATTGCAAACATTTGATTGATTGACCATACATGCAACATGAAATGAGTAGAAAAATGTATTATTCAATGGTAGTATGTGTACTAGCTCAACTTAAGGGTGGGTGTCAATGATAGTGATGATGATAAAATGATCAGCAAAGCAGTTTTTACAGGCTTAGAATTACAGGTCATACAGGTTGCTGATCATTTAGAATGTCAATTGAAAGTGAAGTATGCAAAGAGCCCAGAGTGACATTAATATTGCTGCTTTATAGGCATTTTGTATACAAAGCATGTGTTTATACAGAAGTGACAGTTAATAGTGCAAGTTGAGACTGACAGAACATGGCTACAGACATATAAACAAACCTGGTATAGCAGACGTGTCTATACTCTGTGACTCTTGGTACAGAACAACAGTTAACATCTAGTAGTACTTACGGTGTGTGGAGGTTACACTCATCACAAAAATCAGAATAGAGAGGATCCTAGGTGGTGACGTCAGATTCACATCCCACATTCACAAGTGTGTTCCGTCAGCCTCAAAATGTCTGTACAAGAGTTACTGAATGAGCTTGGTTATTAAAATGTGAAGATACTGAGCAAAATGTCTGAACACTTTAGACAGACTCGAACTTACTGGAGCAGTCGCTCTCGTACCAACAACTTGAGGCGTACCAATCACCACTCTGGGCGATACTGTCGCTACTGACTTCTGAGCAGCCACTGCGGGCGCTCCAGGTCTCATGTTTAATATTTGGACATTGGGGATGATAGTAGGCTGCGCGGAGCCTAAATTCTGTGTGGTCACTACAACGTTCTGCCCTCCAGGCTTGTTCAGTGTCATCACATTAGGTATTGAAGCAGGCATGCTAGAGTTCACAGTCATTGGGACAGTCACCATTCCAGGCTGCATACCCACTTGGCCAGTATTTGTGCCCTGCTTAATGACGAGAGGAGGCTGCATGGCGATAGTTTTGTTGCCCTGCTGTGGTAACACGCCGCCGGTGGACACCGCGTGTAATATCTGGCTCTGCGACGGCTGTGCGATGACACCGCTCGCCAACGATTGTACAGGTAGCGTTACGCCGCCGTGGGGGTTACCCAGATGTTGCGCTTGCGTATATATCACCTTCAGTGTCTCATTAGAAAGAGGAGCACCACCACTCAACGACAGAGATGTAAATGTTGGTTGAGTTGAGGCTTGCACATTATTGAAAGAAGCACTTGAGTTCGACGAAACAATATTTGATTGAATGCTGTTCACTATTCCACCAGAATTGATTTGGTCCGTAATATATTTTTGTCCACTTATAATAGAGCCCGCGTTTGAAGTTAAATTACAATTTTGAGACGGAATAACATTCACGTAATTGTTATGTGAGGATGCCGACGGAACGGACGTGACTAACTGATTTTCTAATGAGCCCACAATCGCGTTCACGGCGTTCTCATCAACGTTTGTGGACAAAGCTTGCTCTAAAAACTCGGCTGACGCCATTTTATACAAATCATCGGATATGGTTAGCGTTGGGAATAAACCGGAATAATCGGTAAAAGCCGGTTTATCGATTGTTTACTATGCGTTCCGTAGCAACATGCTAATTCTAAAATTATGGTAACATTGGTTATCATTCAGAAATCATCTTAGTTTACGTTTTTATTTTTTTAGCTTGAAATGATTAGGATGGAAAGGTAGGTAGGACCTAGGTAGACTTACTATAGAGAAGCCAGAAATTATTTAAGTGATACACTAGTACTAAAATGACACTATACGGCTACTACCACCACTAGTACTAATAAATAGTACACATCCCAGTAGATGGCGCACGGAGTTCAACTCTGCCTGCCCTCGTAATAGGGTCGTGCACTCTTGCATTTGAGCAGAGGGTATTTTGTAATAGCTCCTACTCACCACCACCTCACAATGTGCTCACACATTCTATAATAAAGAGGTCGCACGCTATCATCGTTTCTGTTTACTTCACTTTTGTCAACAAGCCTGCAGTGCTATTCTGTAACCATCTCACCGTGAAAACTTAGGTGAAGTGAGCGTGGAGTGAGCTGTCATTCCACCTAATGCTAGAGATTGACACTATTGACAGCTCACTCCACGCTCACTTCACCTAAGTTTTCACGGTGAGATGGTTACAGAATAGCACTGCAGGTATCTATATTCGCAAGTTCACGGAATGTTTAATCGAGACATTTCAAAAGCAATACGACTTCGTTATTTTGCATACAAAAACTTAGATGTGGCAGGTACGATAGACTATTCGTAACCCGAGCTACAAGATACAAACTATCTTATTGTTTAGTTTGGGGCTCACTGGCAAATACTATATAGTTACTTATGTTACTTAATTTTAAGCTACTCATCTCGTCTCAACTTGGTAATAACCTGCTGTGAATGAAAATGCTTACTGTATTACCTGGATAATAAAATATTTTCAATTTTCTATTAGACTTCGGCAATAGTTGACACCGTTTCGTACAATCATTGACACCGCTGCAAAGGCATTTTTGTGCATGTAGGTATCTACTACAAAAAAGCGTTCGTCTCCATCAAGACTAGGAAGGATCAGAGAAGGATCGGGAAGTTTCAGCTTCTCAGCAACGATGTGATATTGACTGGCGAAGAAGAACTGACTGGGGAAGTGTTGAGGTCAGGTTGAGCTAAGGTATAATTTTTCACTAGTTTGATTGCTTTTCTGTAATGGTAATAGGGATGATGACTAAAAATATGTTTTTGTCCGTTTTTGCGATTATAAAAAAATATTGGATACGTATTTTTTATTTTTTTACGTAATTTGAAGATTACGGCGATACATTGAGGTAAAATGTGCCATGATGTCACGAGTATGTAGATTTTATACATTCTAGTGACGTAGCGACCCCCACTCCCCAATTTAAAATGCGTTTTTTCTAAGTAATTTTATATTATTATGATAAAGAAAAAAATACGTGTCTTATATTTTTTTTTTATCTGACTGACAGACTAATTAGAATTTCATATTTTTTTACCCAGGCAACATCCCTATTAATGTTGACTTACCGATGGATCAGACGCGTCCGGTGGACTTGGCCCAAAGTCATGACTCGAACCTACCCCAAGCAGAGTTGTGTCCATATCAAGCAAACTTGACGCAAAATCTAGCAGACCTGACTCTAGATGAGGCAGGCCAGACCCCAGATGGGGCATGCTTGGCTTATCGTAGGGCGGCTCTGATGTCAGATATGGTAGTAGATGGTGAGAATATTTTTGACCGGCGCTTAATGAATCCCAGCGAGTCAGTGACGAGTCCCAAAGAACCTGCGGTGACTCTTCTGTCCGGGATAGTTCCCCAATGTAGTGTACATGTGCTTTAGCGGCTGAATCCCTTTTCTTGCACTTTTGTTGAAGAGACATAATCTGCAATTGAATTGGCTTTTTACTCATGTCACTCAAATTCGGTTTGATTATGAACCTAAAATGGAACAATAGCCCGAATTTTTCTATTCTACCGATGATGTCCGTCTTGACCTTGCTTGTGATACAAAATCCTTTTTTCAAATTCTCTTAATTTTAAGTCTTTGCTGTTGCGTAATCGGATAATAAGTTGGACGTTGGAGTCGGAGTATCACTTATTTCCAAAAATCATATTTATAAAGCAGTTCAAGATTTATTTGTGTGGATAGAAGAAACAAATTAAAATCGTATACGCTATCCCACAGATGAACAACGGTAAAATACTAATAGAAATTTAGAGGTATGAGGAACAGGGTGTAAAGTTCACTCACACTCTAAAGAAAAGGGAGGATTCTCCGACCAGACGGGTGTTGTGTCTGGCGGGCAACTGCCAAATGGTTGGGGTCGGGAGCTTGTTTATATGTCGTTCGCGCGGTAAACTATAATTGCACGTTGCAGGATTTTGTGTGACGTCCGGTCTTTGATAGGTAGTAGATGCCGCTACAGAAGTAAAATAATGCTTATGTTTGTGTTTTCGGTTTTTGCCATGACCATACATTTATTTTCAGTGTTTTCGTGGATTACTCTGACGTGTTATTTATCTTTGATTATTTATGTCTGACAGCAACCCAAGAGCACCCATACGAACACATCACTATGATTTAAATAATGATGCAAAATCAGTATATCATTCGCTGTGATAGGACTGGCATTGCCATGAAGAAAAATAGAATAGATTTTTAACTGTCACTAGCGTTACTGTCATCTTCTGTCACAGCAGGATTTTTGACATATAAATTAGTTGTGCTAGTTGTGCTTGTGTTTTTCGTACCTAATCATAGAATAGTTTGACGTATGTACGCGTAATAGAATGCATTTTCTGTATCAATTATATTGAAAAGGAAAACTTGTTTAGCACGCTGAATTCCTTTTTCGTGTATATTTAATATCTTTAAAGTGTCATTTGAATGGATAATTGATAACTTAACTTGCTGCCCCAGGATCTTACAATGTTTTTGTGTTAGGTTAGTTTATGAACATTCTTTTTATAACTGGAGTATTACTAACATACGGTGGTGTTTGCACAATTCATTCCAATATTCTGATAGGGCTATTAATATACTTTCCGGTAACACAATTTTTTGACGCTGTACACGTAGTATTGTTTACATAATACTTTAACAAGTGGTTAATGTAGTACTGGTAATGTAGTACTGTGGTCAGTGAGTGCTGGTACAGTATGGTATTGTAACTAGGGGGCGTTTGATACTAACATTCGATGTTTACGTTTCTGTATTATAATAAAACATCAATAATAATAAAATCCAGTTATTCCATGGGAGTAAGGAATTTTCGAGGAATTTGGATCTTTTAACATTTCTTGCTAATGCCTGAAAAGTCTAGTTAGTTAATGAATCTTTTGAATTTCCTATGGACTTTATTTACTGGTCTTTAAATTTTCCGCTTACTAATCACTGTTAAAAAAAACATTTAATTCTATGGTGGGTTCGTTCAGAATGTCAAGCAGTTTCTAGAGGCATAACACATTTTCTGGTTTAAAATAAGGCAAAATCATGAATTTAAAAAAATACTACAAATAAAATTCCTTTTAAAGTTACTTGTGAAAATGCTTTTTTCAAAGATTTCTCCTTGAGACCGTCAGTATGCAGACACTTCTGTGTAGCAATATGTTTGAGAGACCAGTAGATGTTAACATTAAGATAATTATTAGGTTATCTGCATAAACATTATCACTCAAGTTGATAATGATGATAACCTCAGGTTCTCTTCTTCAGACATGTCTGATCACTAGGTCACTAAGGTGACTGTTTGAGAAATAACCCAAATTATTGGTCTGACATGATAACTATACACAAAAGTAAGTTATATATCTAAAACCTCATTTTATACATTTTCTAAAGTGAAGAACAAAAACTTTATACGACTACTTTACACAATGCTTTACTTCTAGGGTTGTATGTTTTAAAAAATGTATTAATAAAAATATCAAAGAAAGAATTTTGGGTTATTCTATTAGATAGTGAACCAAACATCATTAAGAATACATTAATGAGGTACTTAATTGCAAACTGCTTTAAATGAGGGAAATAACATGACATGTATCTTTTGGTGGACTGTACTGAAGATTGTACTACTAGAAGAAGCGAGATAGAAACAAAACAAGTGAGCAATGCATACCTATGTCCTTGTGACAGATGCTTGAAGCTCCACAGTTCCATACCACGCCTGCACCACACAGAGAATGGCACTATATTCAGTATTGTCAATACAAACAAATGTAGATGCCTTGAGTTAGTCGATCAAGCAGGATGTGCATACTTATTCAGATTCACTCCTGAGATCTGGGGTGGGGTGCTAAATCAAATTTAAGTGGGAAATGCTTTGTTGCAATAACCTTTACAAGGTTAAGCTAGTGAGCTAATGCCCAGTTCCAAAAGTCTCAACTGGGTCGAAAAAACTTGACAATATTTTGCAACTCTTTGAAGAGTTTACTTTCATAACTTTTATAGTGTAGTACACTATAAAAATTACGCATCGATATTCGCGAAATTAGGAAGTGTCACTTGGAAATCATGGTAAGGGTTTAAAGTTAACTTTTGGCCCAGCCCTTCCAGAGTGAAACATATACATGGAGGAATTATTTTCGCAAACATCACTTTTTCAGGTATTTTCGGCTCTTCTGGAAATCTTCAATCCACTGTAACGACAAGTAACGCCCGTATTTGCATAAAAACTGTTTTTGGATTCTATGACGATTGATTATTCTGTAGTTGTATGTGACTTCCGCCGCTTGTGATGCGCGGAGTAACCAGCTGCGGGCCTGGGCCACCCCTCCCATAAGCTGGCACTCAGCAGCACACTGAAATGAGTGCGGGTCATTGTATATGTTTCGAATTTGCGAAAATTGCGGCAAACTATCGCAGACTGTGAAACGAAAATTGAAACCAGACGTGTACCTACGCCTGCAGTTACGTCTGGGGGCGGGGTCAAGTCGTCAGCAACCAGCATTGTAAAGCGATGTCTGGGCAACCACCGCCATCCTATGTAGGTACGGTTGTATCATTGTGTTGTGGCTGATAGAACGACCCCGTCGCCTTCGCGTCGTCCCGTCAGATTTTGATCATGTCTGCACCGCAGCTGGCTATCCGCACGACACATTCGTAGCACTTGGCTGAAGAGCAAATTACTTCAGATCATTCTCCGCCAACGTTTCACTACACTTAAAAGAGAAGTCATGCAGCTATTCTACAGAATCGCATTTATTACCTGTAGGTACACGCCTACCTAAAGGCTACTAATAGAGCCAATAGAGGTCGCGTAACAACCGATGTCAGGTCATACGGTAATATCGACTCTAGGCCTACAACTTTATTTCTTTGATACATACGGTTCTCATCTCGGGTCAGAATATCGACAATGGCTAATGTCGTGGTATTATTATATTAGTTTCCAGACAGCATGCCATGCATGGTCGCCCGCCTCGAGCACGCGTGCTAGTCACTGCTCATGCAGCCATGCCTTCTCTTTATGAGAAGAGGCTTTTGCCCTGCAGTGGGACAATGATAGGCTGGTACATTATTTATATAACGCTAGTTATCTGGACGGCCTGTCCAGGGTGCGTCAGACGTAGGTATTACCGGAAATACGTCATCCATGGAAGGTCGTTCAAGGCAAATAGATAAAACAATTATAACATTCCCGCATCTGTTCTGTAGGGCGGAGTCTGCCCATCATATTAGAACGTATAATTTCTAAACTAATAAAGACTGTCTTTAGAATCGAATCAGCAGTACTTTATGACCACTTCCTCACGTTTTACCGAATGTTTTATTAGTACAATATACTCACACTCTCATATTATCATCTAGATTCAATCAATCTGCCTAGCCTTTTCCCAAATATGTTGGGGTCGGCTTCCAGTCTAACTGGTTGCAGGTCGCAGCTGAATACCAGTATTCTATATGGAGCGACTGCTTATCTGACCACAACCCAGTTACTGGAAAATTATCATATATATTTAATTAATATTAAATCCAAGCATAGTTTACATAAATATTCTTTATTGTAGGTACACTTAAAGGAATATAACACAATAAAAAAACACAAGGTATGTACAGTAAAAAAGGACAAAACAAAATACGCGTCCTGCTATAAGATTGTATATTAATATTCTGAATGCCATGTTATCTGCAGCTACACTTTCGTAGGAAAAGTTCGCTTATGATCACACGGTCCCAATTAACGCACGCTCAGCTTATCAAAAATGAATGAATCAATCAAGCAATCTGGGTTCTTGAAAATATTGCGTGTCTATAGCACATGCCATTTTTAACGTAATAGTGAGTTGGTCCCGCGCGCGGCGTACCGTTTATGAACATACTGTATCGACTATCGAGTCATCCGCTTCACGTAATAGTGAGTTGGTCCCGCGCGCGGCGTACCGTTTATAGAGAGTTGGTCCCGCGCGCGGCGTACCGTTTATAAACATACTGTATCGAGTCATCCGCTTCACGTAATTGTGAGTTGGTCCCGCGCGCGGTGTACCGTTTATAAACATACTGTATCGAGTCATCCGCTTCACACAATAGTGCCAATTCAGTGCGGGATGGGGCTTTAACTGTCGTTAAATTAAATGCAACTATCAATAGGGATATGTGCAAGTGCGGTGCTTCTGATCAGCCGACCATGTTCCACTTACTGGAGTGTCAAAGTGTGTGTGTGCTTTGGTGCAAGTGAGCGGTCGAAGTGACCGCTCACTTGCACCAAAGAAGACCTAATGAATAGCACTAAAGCCGCAATCAACGTGGGCTCAAAAAATATAAAAACAAAGTTCGAAAAGATGAATATTTTTTTGTGAAAATTACTCTGCTAGATGCTGCAATTCCGTACTTTATAACAGGGTTATATATAATACACCTCGAAGGTCAATTGAATGGTCGTTCAACCAAGTCACATGCAATTTACTAGGCGCAACCCTTGCCCAGTTCAGAACTAGTTTCATTCCCATATGTCCACGGGTGTTTATAAAACTTTCTGTTTTGCAGATGCTGTCATGGAACGTTTTCCTCTAAAGTCCACCGGCCCTAAAATGGGTACGACGTACCAGTCCGTCTACAAAAAAGTACGTACATACATATATACATGCCCTAATTTATTTTGCCTTGCCTTGGTGTAGATCATACATTCCCGAAAAAGCATGCATCCAACGTGGGACAACAATTTCTTCCTGCGCGCTCCGATTAAATACATCGGTCCATGTGTAAGAAACCGGACACTCCTCGACCCTTGTATACACTAATAGTGTCGTAGGAACATGCTAAGTGTTCCACTAACACTCGAATAGGCGCCGTTTTCTTGCTTCATTGTAATTTATGTAAAATTCCACATAATTTCCATGATCGGTTACCCAAACAGCCAGTTATTTATTGATGTTTCAACAATTAGCAGTTATTTTTCGTATATGACTGTGATTTTGCCCTCTACTTGAAATGTATTTCTAACGGAAAATAAGTCATAATAAATATGTAGCAACGTTTGTTGTGCGATCGACGTCGAGTGTACCAAAAATCGCATTGGATTTTTGGTACACTCGACGTCGATCGCATTAACTCAAATATACAATTCTTAATATGACGACTGATTTTTTTCATCTTGTGGATGCCCCTCCCAGACGGTTATTTCGGTCTTTTGCCGATCAAACCATACGGCCACAGTCTCAGACGTTTCAGCAATTGCTTCACAAACTCCATACGATGTGGTACGCTTATCGCATGTCTTCGGGGAAACAACTCCCTCGCGCTTTATAACACCCATAATACTCTAAATAACACCAGTCGGTCGATTCTGTAAAAATATCAACGTGAAACTTAGGTGAAGTGAGTTGTCACTGTCACAAATCGACCGGCAGGGTGCTAGGGATTAGCTCTATTGACAGCTCACTTCACGCTCACTTCGCCTAAGTTTCACGGTGATATTTTTACAGAATCGACCGGCAGTACCCCAAATGTCCTTTCACTTGCACGTTGACGATCTGAACAATGCCTCTAACGCCGCTACAAAGGTGGCCACCTACTGGGCTCAAACAGTATCATTAACGTAGATATACCGTCGAAACGAAAAGAAGAACTAGAACCTGCGTGCTATTCCTCCCATCCTCCCGAAGACCACTCTCAGCGCCTGCTAGACTGCCAACCCAACTACCCCTGTCGGTTAAGCGTCTTCGTGAACTTGCGGTTTTACAGGTTGCTGCTGATTTCGGAATCCTATAAGTTCTTGACAGATATGACGCTTGCTTTCAGCGATTATCATTCTACATCTATGTGGCAGTGACAGACAGTTTGAGTCATTTATGCGGCCTACCCAAATCACCTTTCTTTGGTATTGTTCGTCGAATCGTTGAGCTCCTTAAATTCTGAGTTGAGCTGCACGGTTACTGACAAATGCGTGCACTGACTGGACAGGTCCACTCAATCTGTGTGGTTATTTCCTCAAAAGACCATTTCAGACATCAATATACATGGTCTTCACATGATCTGACCAAGATTATGTCTGGACTTTAAAAGAGACTGTGACCTCTGAGTTTGTTTCGGCCTTTCTTCTAAGAGTAGTCAGATAGGAAACGCCGACCTCATCCAGTTTAAAAAATATGATTGACGTCTAAATGTGTTTGTACAAACCTACTTACAGAAATAAACGTGTGTGTTACAATTGTTAGGGGAAAGAGAAGTAACTTCTCTAGGTGATTAGTCATCAAAAGCGCATTTCGCATGTCACGACCTACTTTGGTCATACATGTATAAAATCAATATGACATAATCTCATCCCTATAATTTTCGTAATCTCTTTAACCTACGAAGTTTAAAATTATAAATAAGTATACAAATTATCTCTGATATTAGTTCTTTCTACATAATATGTATTATATTTATGTAACTTCGTAAACAATTGGCTTTCTAAGGTTTCAGCGTTTGAATAAACCATATCTACAGAGTCAAATAAAATTAGTAAGCGAACTGTCTCGATATCTAAAGACGATAAAACAGAAAAAAAAAAAATTGATAATAAAATTATTGGGGTCAACGACCGTACGTACTGTAGTAAGTTAGCACTTGAAATAACAGTTTTAAAATATCTTCTTTTTTTTCTAAACTTTACAGATCTGATGAGTATCGTCGATATCTAAACGAGATAAAAGAAAAAAAAAACTTATTTTCTCAATTCTTACACTACCAGCGGTCGTTAACCCAAAATAAACATCAAATCTATTTTCGTGTTTAGACACATCGATACCCCACACGTCTGCGTAGTTTAGCTAGCTAATTTATTTTGACCCTGTATGCAATGTGTAACTGAATTAATGCACATTATGAAGATAGTTTTTTTCGTTTATTGAATCGATTTCTGTTATTTTTATTGTAATATTTTATCCCAAAAACTGTGAAAACTAGGCTCAATTACTGTCACATTACCGCTGAACATACAGTCAAAACAAACCTAAATGAACGAAATACCACTACGCTAAACCCATATACGTGTGCGACAGGTGCAATTACTGTGTGCGTGCGTTCATTTGTAATATGACCACGATTTTCTCCCACAGTCAGACTAATTTAATAAATAAACAATGTTTCATACATATTAATAAAGATTCAGTGTAATTCTAGGACATGTTGTTTATCATAATTTGCAACTAACAAACCTAGTTGTCCTTTGATACCGGATATTGGTGCCGATTCTCTCTCAAATGCCTCTAAACTAGACTAAAAATCACTAAAATTTAGTTTATTCCTGTCAAACGACGATTTCCCATTCTGAAATAGACTAAAGTGACACACCGTAACTAGATTTTAGTTTGACAGCACTAAGAAAGTACTGAGTTTTTAGTTTAGTGTAAATGGCAATTTTGCTATTCTGAATTTGATGCTTTTCACCAAAAAATTTGATTGTACAAAACCAAACCAAACTAAACCTGACATTATTTAATCGCGATTAAAAAGGTGTAGGATAAAATTATTTGTCATGAACTAAAATCCACGCTAACATCTCGACTTCACGTGCAAAAACAGTACTGTATTTATTTTTCTTTTGCTTATATCTCGAAAATGGTGCGTCCTATCGCGAAAATAATTAAAATTTCGACCCCCTCTATAAGGCCATACAAAAAGTGAAAAATTTCATATAAAATACGTCGAGGCTGCAACTATTGCGCGCCCCCGGCTCTAAAAAAAACCACGGGTTAGGGCAAACCACGGGTACCACGTGGATTCGCGATTGTCAAATTCGATTTTAGTTGTGTCAAAATTATTTTTGACGTGACATTGGTGCCGATTCTCTTGTACACCGAACTAAACTAACTTAAACTAAGACTAAAATTACTTACTTTTGGCTATGAGAATCTTAGAGCTATTCTGCAAATAAAATTCTCTAAACTAAAAAATAATTTTGACACAACTAAAATAGAATTTGACAATCGTGAATCCACGTGGTACCCGTGGTTTGCCCTAACCGGTGATTTTTTTTAGAGCCGGAGGTGCGTATGTGGTGTAGCCTCGACGTGCTTTATATAGAATTTTTATTTTTTTGTATGGAAAATATGAAAAAATATTACCTACGTGTTGAGTGTTAGGTGTTTAAGGGTTTTATAAAGGGGGTCGAAATTTTCATTATTTTTGCGATAGGACGCACCATTTTCGAGATACTTATAAGCAAAAGAAAAAATAAATACAGTACTGTTTTTGCACGTGAAGTCGAGATGTTGGTGTGAATTTTAGTTCATAACAACTTATTTTATACCACACCATTTTAATCGCGATTAAAATTTGTCAGGTTTAGTCTGATTTGGTCTTTTACAACCAAAATTTTAGGTGAAAAACGTCATATTCAGAATAGCAAAATTGCCATTTTCACTAAACTAAAAACTCAGTATTGGTGCCGATTCTCTTGTACACCGAACTAAACTAACTTAAACTAAGACTAAAATTACTTACTTTTGGCTATGAGAATCTTAGAGCTATTCTGCAAATAAAATTCTCTAAACTAAAAAATAATTTTGACACAACTAAAATAGAATTTGACAATCGTGAATCCACGTGGTACCCGTGGTTTGCCCTAACCGGTGATTTTTTTTAGAGCCGGAGGTGCGCATGTGGTGTAGCCTCGACGTGCTTTATATGGAATTTTTATTTTTTTGTATGGAAAATATGAAAAAAATATTACCTACGTGTTGAGTGTTAGGTGTTTAAGGGTTTTATAAAGGGGGTCGAAATTTTCATTATTTTTGCGATAGGACGCACCATTTTCGAGATATAAGCAAAAGAAAAAATAAATACAGTACTGTTTTTGCACGTAAAGTCGAGATGTTGGTGTGAATTTTAGTTCATAACAACTTATTTTATACCACACCATTTTAATCGCGATTAAAATTTGTCAGGTTTAGTCTGATTTGGTCTTTTACAACCAAAATTTTAGGTGAAAAACGTCATATTCAGAATAGCAAAATTGCCATTTTCACTAAACTAAAAACTCAGTACTATCTTAGCGCTGTCAAACTAAAATATAGTTAAGTTGTGTCACTTTAGTCTATTTCAGAATAGGAAATCGTCGTTTGACAGGAATAAACTAAATTTTAGTGATTTTTAGTTTAGTTTAGAGGCATTTGTGACAAGAGAATCGGCACCACTATCTTAGCGCTGTCAAACTAAAATATAGTTAAGTTGTGTCACTTTAGTCTATTTCAGAATAGGAAATCGTCGTTTGACAGGAATAAACTAAATTTTAGTGATTTTTAGTTTAGTTTAGAGGCATTTGTGACAAGAGAATCGGCACCAATGTCTTAAATTAGGTTGCGGCTCGGAGTCACTCATGAAAAAGTGTAACGCCCGCTCACGTCTGTTACGATGAGTCACCGCCGATAAAAAGACGTTGTCACGTAAAATCTTCGCCCGTAAAACCGACTTTACAGGCAACCATTTTTTAATTTAGAGTATTTTATTTGCAGAATAGCTGTAAGATTCTCATAGCCAAAAATAAGGAATTTGAGTGATAGTTTAGTTCGGTGTACAAGAGAATCAGCACCATTGGCATAATAACATTATTGATGAAATAACTTGACCCAGGCCGTGGTCTGGGATGCGCACGCTGCAGGTGTGTCTCCGAAGCGCCGCCAGTGATCTGTGCTCTATTGCCTGCATTGTTAGGTGCATTATGCCTGTAGTACTTCACTTGCTATAATGCGACTGCGTGCAGGCGAGGGGCCGCACTCGGTGCGGGTGGCGCTCAGAACTCCGCCGCGTTCTCTATGGTAGCTCCGTAGCTCGTCGTGGTCGGCGCCCTTAGCCGCTTTGTATCGATTTTCACCCCCGCGTATTTCAGTGGGGTTCGACTGTGGTGTGTGTGATCGCGAACATTTCAAGTGCCGCTCCTATTTTTCTTAACATTATATTGTTAAACATTGTCTTCGATTTCTTTATTCACACCGCGTAATTAGTGCTTAATCATTGATCGGATTATTAGCAGTACACCGTATGTAAGTATGACATATGTTTCGTCGTGCAATGTAAAGACATAGGTGGCACAAACATAAAGCAGCAGGGATTATAGCCATTCTATAAATAACTAATTCAATGGACTTTATGTTACTGTTAAAAAAGATAAACCATACTTTATCTAAATTAATATTTAGTAGGTATTTTGTCACATTAAACAATAAAAATAAATTCACTCATTACAGTCCCACTGCTACAGGGAAAAAAGGTTTTCCCCAAAATAATAAAAACGTAAATTTTTCTTATACCTATATTGAGGTTCATAGTATCAGTAACATGAATTACGAAATTACCCTATTTAATTGGGGATTTAACGCGCTTCACATGATTCTTTAAGTATTAGGTACAAATCTTAGTTCGTATTCCATTGGGTTAATAATCAGTTAAATTGATAAGTAAATTGATATTGATAAGTTTATGCAGGTAACAGCTACTCACTTTACATGAAAAGAGTAAAATAATAATTTTAGCAGCCAGGTGGAAATATCTATCTCAAACGACATCGCAAAATTGTCAAGTCGTACATGATATTCTCCTGATAGAGCCAGGGTATGATACGCGACATAAACACAGTTACAGTAAGAAAAACATAAGTCTTAGTCATCTATTTTTAGAAAAGAAGCGATCACCGGTTGTTATCTCGTCAACTAATGAGGCACAGACACAAATAATTAGCTTTTACTCCAGTAGAATACAAACTTAATAATAATGTACAATATGGTAAAAATTTAATTAGTCGTAGTTTTTAGTTAGGACCATTAAAACGGTGGTAAACGTGGCAGTAGGTCACTCGTGCTGTCGTGCTGCATCAATCGATATCCTCGGGGCCGGTCGGGCTTGCGTTTGAATATCCACTGTACTGACGGTCGCAGCCCTCACATTTTACGATATCCTACATACAATTTTTACAGTAATTTCGGAAGTGAGTGTATGTTAAAACACCGGTTCCCCTGGATAGTTTAGCTTGCACTAGGGAAACTTGTATCTTTAGGAGTATCTAAGGAAAGTAGTAGGTGGATACTTAAACTAACGTGGGCCCAGTTGACTATTATCAAATTTGAAAAGGTGGAATTGGTCCCTGGTCGCAGTTTCGAATTGGGACGAGTTGCCCTCTAACCCGGCGTTCTGTAGTTTCTGCTTACCCCGACGGGAAGAAGGCGTAAGTTTATGTACATATGTTGTATCTGTACGCGTGTCTAGTTGTCAGGGCAGGTATAGCTAGATATGGTTCCCACAAGAAACGTTCGCACGTAGCTTGATGCGGAAGTTCAGCTCTTTTCGTGTCAGTCGCACATTGTAGTCACACAATGTCCAGAGATGTTCCAATCAGTCCAAATTGCCACCATTGCAATAACCGTATGCATCGCGCAGTACGCTGGCCACATCGCGCCGAGGGGTCGTTTCTCGTTCACTATCAGCCAACAAAATAGGTGGGAAAAACAAGTATAGGCTGCTTCGGACAGCCAGCAGCCGAACGGGACACGTTAGTACATATCAACATCATTTAATTTTAAAATTAACATGCATGATTTTCTTGTGATTCGGTGCATGCCATCTTATCGAAATGAAATAGTATTGTTCTCAGAAATTCTACGAAAAAATAGTAAACTTAGAGCTAGTTACATATTCTTTGAGATGAATGCGAACGTCCGCCGCGACGGCAACTGAACCTGATATTCAAACAGCGGTTGGCGATAGTCTTACCCCTAGAACGAAATGAAGGCCAACGTCCCCGGTGCTGGTTCTTCGTCTCTGCCTCAATCTTGCTATTAACCTAATGAGGTGACAATCGCTCGGATAATGAATATGTACCTAATTGAGAAGTCAGATCCAACGAGACGATAATGACAAGGATCGCCGTCCGCCTCCACACTTCCCGAGTTGCTGTTTCGTTGACTTTACCTAATAATTGATACTTTCTATTCCTTCCGTTCGCATTCCTGGTGTAACTTTATAGATACTGTAAATAATGATGGATGAAGGTGCATTCTATGTAGGTACTGCATTCCGTTTTGGTTGACTGTTCAAGATGTTGCTCATACAGTATGCGCGAGTCCTTATACAACCTTAGTTTTTGTTTACCCTAAACCTCTTAAGGGGTCATTGTACTCATTATTATGAACAACTTTTACTATGGAACAAACGCTGAAATCGCGAAAAAAAAATCAGCTGTTCCCTACATTTATGTTCGTATATCTCGTCGAAATGTAGGGAACAGCTGTTTTTTTTTTCGCGATTTCGAATATTTCGTTATAGATGTAAAAAAAGTATTTGGAACCTTTCCAAATGCCTTTTTACACCTAAAACGGTTACAACATCATCATTCTGTGTTACGAGTATAATTGCAATTTCTTATTGATATTCTAGTTCACTAGTTAGCGATATTTCATATTTCCATTCAGTAATATTGCCAAATTAATCAAAACAGGTAAATATTTGACGGCTATTTGCGACGTTGCCAACTTTTAGAATAAACGCTCTTAACGCACACCAAACTTAAATATAATAATAGGTCTTTCTTTACCTATGAAAAAATTTAAACGAATTTTTTTCATGTATTTTTTATTTGTATTAATCGAAGTAATCACCCATGCAATCAATGCATCTTTGCCAACGCAGTGGCAGTTTATTGATTATTGATTATGTTATAAACATATTTCTAATTGGGGTGACCGCAGTTTCTTCCACAATCGGTAAATATAACTAATTTAATTAATAAACGTAAATGTTTTATACATAATAGTAAGAATTTTTACACATTACAAATCTACGCACGCACACAGTCGCACACGTATAGATAAGGTTCTAGCGTAGGTACTTTGTCGGACAAAGTAGACAAACCAACATGGACAAAGTTTGTCCATTTTGGTTTGTTTTGAGTGTACAGGGGAAGTGTGACTGTGTTGTGTGTCACTGTAATAGGGTGATGACAACATTTTTTTTTTTAGTCCGTCTTTGAGATTATAAAAAAATATTGGACATGTATTTTTTCTTTTTTACGTAATCTAAAGATTACGGCGATACATTGAGGTAAAATGTGCCACGACGTCACGAGTATGTAGATTTTATACATAGGTACTAGTGACATAGCGGGCCCTACTCCCCAACTTAAAATGCGTTTTATCTAAGTCAATGTTTTATTAATATGGTAAAGCAAAAAAATACGTCTCTAATATTTTTTTATTATTTGACTGACGGACTAATCAGAATTTAATTTTCTTTTTCCAGGCATCATCCCTATTTATGTAGGTTTAATAATTTTTGGGATAAAAATAAAGTACCGACCTATATTAAAAAAGACAGAAAACGATCCAGTAAACAACTCTAAACAAACTACTTTCATAATGTGCATACATTATATACGACTATTAGTATTGAAATTGTTGCTTTTCTCTTCGAATCATTTTGTGCCACTAAGTACAGATAGCGTATGTTCCCAGGTTCCCACATACGCTGTCTGTACACAATGGTACAAAATGACCCCTCAAATTTAAAATATTATGCTGCCTTACTATTGAATTGGATATACGACAATTCATGTTGGCATTATTGGAAATTATCCTTAGGTATATATTTCTGCAAGAAAACATTTAGATTATTTAAAACGCTTTTATTGTACATTTTTTTAAGCCTGGCGTGTCCTTTCTAAAGTCCTGGTTTGTTCGTTCAGGGTGCGAACGCCAGCAATGGGCGCGGCGTGCAGTCGGCGAGCGAGGATGACATGGTAGACATCACGGCCGGCTTGCAGCAGGCGGCCGCCGGCAGCGTCAACACCACGCCCACCAGCCACGGTACTTTCCAGCTCTACGAGCACGGCGGTAGGAACTCCAACGCAAGCGCCAGCTGTAAATATCCCTTTCATCTACTTTATGCACGGGTTAATAAAACCAGTACAAAGGCGGACTAAAAGTCATTTCTTCAAACTAGGCTGAGAATCAGCACTTTTGAACGCCGAAATTACATAAGACAGTCCCCCAATACGCCCGCCCTTCACCACTTCCTAGTGCTTTAGCTAGGAAGAAGTGGTGCAACAGACTCCCCAGCAGCACAGCAGTGTGTTAGTAAGTAAATAAAACATTAAATTTGCCAAATGTCAGCAAGCACACGCCAATGTACGTACCTACTATTGGCCATGGTGTGCGGCAGGTTTTATTGATTGTTAGTCATAATACGCGGAGAACTGGAGGCTCTGTCTCTGATCTGTTAGGCCTGACAATATTGCGTCCACCTTTCACGATGTAGATTGAAGATAATGTGGTGCAACTGAAAATGTAATTTAAAACTTTCGCCTTGTACTTATTTTTGTTAAGCAGATTACAGTTGTCTAGGCGCTATTAATATTTATTTTTTGCTTGTGTAGTGGTTCAACGGAGCCATTAATTGTTGACTAAGATCTCATATGATATGATATGTTTAGTATTATTGCCCGAAGTCTTCAATGCAGAACAATAAAAACGATTTCTGATTCAAGAACCTTGGATTTAATTGGAAAAATATCAATAATAATTGCGTGTTTCCATTAAAACGTTCAATGCGATTTGTTTAATACATATTAAACGGGTTAGGTTCACAGTTTGGTTAGGACGGTATTTTCTTAACAAGTTATCATATTAATTATTATTGTAGGCCGTTAACTGCTCAAAATATTAAAATGTAATTAATAATATTTTTTATTTTCAAGACTACATCGCTCAATACTTCAGTTCCTCTGCGGGTAAGCTAATAAAATAGTCTTTGCCTGTCTTAGTTAGTCGTAAGCTAGTTTATATGTCGGGTACATCATGGGCGTAACCAGGGGAGGGATTAACCCATATTAATCAAAATTTTAGCTTATTTTTAAATGTATATTTTTATTGAACGTAGGTTTCAGAGCTATATGATCCTGCTCCTCTCGAAATTCGGACCCCTCCCGCCAAAACAATGTTTGCTACCCCCATGTGGTACATGCTTGATCATAGAACCTAGTACAATCGGTAAAATAGTGAAGTCTTAACAAACTAAAGCCCTCGGTAAATTGATGTATGTTAAATGTATGAAATGCTCATCAACATTCCATACTTTTGCCTAGGTATCTTAAAGTAACATCCTTCAAAATTGCATGAGTAGGTATACGGATGTTCTGCACCATGCGCCTTCGGAAAGCAGACGGAAGTCGTATTTGAGCCAGTCTACTAGACTAAGATAATCGAATTTTGCAAGCCAGAATACCAGGTGGTTTAACAGCAGTGGAAGGAAATCAAATCAAATCAAATCATTTATTTGCTTAATACAGGTGGTATATAAACAGATGTTACAAATAGATTTAAAGTACACTGTATCATTACGTAATAAGTTGTGCAAATATTTATATTATTATTCTTATTATATCATTATTAAAATAACATTACAAAAATTATTATAATAAAAACTAAAAAAAAAATCAGAATACTACATCAAAGGTTTAAGAATAAAGATTGACAGATGAATTATAAATTTATAGTACATGTCATAAACTTATCAATCAAATGAATTAAATTAAAAATATTAGTCCATATTAAAATAAAATTACCAGTTGTCAAATTAAATTATTATAGCATGTCACACTATTGTTATTGCCATATTATTCAATGTCAATAAATTACTCTTGCTATATGTAACCCTATATTCTTATCCTGTAAGTACTCCTTGACATTATAATAACATTTATTTACTAGGAATTTTTGAAGCTTCGACTTAAATTGAAGAACAGATAACTTTTTGACATCATCAGGCAACTTGTTGTAAATCAATGATGCCATACAAAGAATACTTTTATTGATTAACTTTTTTATATTTTATTGGAACCTTTAATATTGTCCATTTAAAAATAAAGAGATATTTCAAAGTTCCGAGTCCGACCACACAGATGCGATGCTACAATTCACTGACCAGACAACGCGCAGCCAAAACCGCTGGGTTAAAAAGGAAAGTTTGATATTTTGCATAAGAGTAACATAAGGGATGGAAGTTTTTTATGGAAGTTCGTCATTTTTGCCGATGGAAACACATCGGGCCCACGGGTTGGCTACCTATAAAGGCGCTGTTGGCTTCTCCGGTATCTCTTTGCGACTCCCACATTAAGCGTCCGCATTTCCACAACCCAAAAGGCCCCTGACAGCCATTACTAGATTGTCCGCTGCATGACCATTTCGTAGAAGGAAACTCCCACCCTTCTGACAATCTGCTCTTCCAGGACGATGCTATTCCTGGAGTTAGCCAGTTAACCAAACGCAACCGCTCGGTGCGTCAGCGTTGGTTCCCCATAAGTTTATTTTCGGAATTAATATGTTGTGGTCTATTTGCGAATATGAAACATTTTTTTTTTACTTGGTGTTATGTAATGACTAATGACTCTTACACCCGAATACTGAAACGCCACTCAAAACTTAAGCGTTACTTAAAACTAGTTTCAACCAATCAAAAGGCTTTAAACGAATCATAAGTAACGCTTAAGTTTTGAGTGGCGTTTCAGTATTCGGGTGTTAGCCACCTATTACAGAACGTCACCCAAGCATTACTTAAAACTAGTTTCAACCAATCAAAGGGCTTTAAACGAGTTTTAAGTAAAGCGAGTTTTGAGTGAGGTTCTGTAATACGGACCTTAGTTATCTATAAAAAAAAACTGTCTGCTCTATAGTTTGTAGAATTCCAGCTTTATCTTATTCCATGCGAATTCAATGTTTCGCTGAAACTCGAAATGCAATGAAAAAAATAATTTATTTACTAAAATTTTTTCGCGCTTCAACGATATTACTCTTACGATAATACTCTTAATAAGTCAATTAAAACAGTTAATCAAGAGTTTTCGCGGTCCCTCAGAACGATTTCGTTACCTATGCGTTCCCAGCTTCCGACACCTTATTTATTATGATGTAGAGAAACTACCCGTAAATGAAACACGATCGCAATAAAATAACAATGATAAAAGAATCATAATTATTATTATTAGTATCGATAAGGGGTATATCGAATGCTGTTCTATGTCAAGTGAGATTAGATAATGTGTTAGTTATGTCCAGTGCTGTGTCAGAGCTCAGTGCAAACAGTGATTTTAGTGACGAGGGCATGGAGAAAGTGGAACTAGAACCAGGGGATACGGAACCCCTCGTTCCCGTAGACCATGTAGGTAAAATAATTGTTGTTTTTACGATTTATTCGTTTCAATTGCTACAGTAAATTGATTTTCTACAGTTATCTCGAGCTGAAAAGCGATAATTATCAATCTCTTGAAAGAGCAACGTGCATATTGTATTAATTGTGCAGGTACCTAATCGTTCAAGTTCACTGGTGACTAACGTTACACCACGTAGGAGTGAGATTTGCACCTTCGTACTAGGTGAAAGGGGGCGGGGCCGCAGGGGTTAAATTAGAATAATATTTATTCTCTCATACGGATATTATCAGAATACTTATTGCATTTCGTAACCGTTGCATCTATAGGTGAAATGGTCGGGTAAGAGGCACGTGACCGAGGGCGGCGCGGCGACGCCGTGTCGTCATCAACCGTCTCATTAACATTTCAAGGCTGTGTTGTGTTTTTCTTTCAAGTATTTTCTACATACAACCATAAAAAATATTCAGTGTTTTAGTATTTTTACTATTCGAACTTTTATCGAACATTAATAAAATATGACAGCGTTCTTAGACAAAAATGGTTGCTTGTCTTGTAATTAAAACTTAAGTAGGTACAGGGCGACTTAAAAGAGTCTGACGTGGTGATATTTAGAACTAAATTAATGCAGACCTATAATATTAGCACTACTTTGCCGACAAGTGCTAGTAGGTTTTGAATCAAGCAGTGTTTTTAACAATTTATTTTAGTCATTTTCCATTCTAAGTGACCTAAGTGCGATAGTGGCGCCCTCGTTGTTATTTTACTCTTTTTTGCCAAGCTATAACAATAACATTATGCGCCGATTTTTTTATCGTCAGGTTCGTTTATCCGAGGACAATACTATGGCAGTTAAACGGCTTTTGTATAGAAAATATGTCAAACTAACTTATTTATATACATACGTTAAAAGATGTCTGACGATCCAAAAATCGGTTCTAAGTGTTATTTATGCTAAATAATAAAGTCTTACAAACAAATCCTACTTATTTATTGACTTTTGGTAGTTTCGGTAGACCACCACTGGCAACACTTTGACGTTGACATTTTGATTTTGACGCTTCAAGCTGCGTCTGCGTCACCTGATTGTCGCAGTTTTTTTGTTTTCTTTAATTCTTTTCACCTTTTCAATGTCTTATCTCTTCTGTATCGTAAATTAAAAATAAGCAATACACACTGTGATAGTAGTATTAATATAGTTGTAGCTTATACGTTATTTATGTGTCTGTTAGGCGTAGAATCTAATGTATAATTCTGTAGGAAATTGTTGAAATTGGTGCGCTATTGTTGCAGGGGACGCAGTGCTATTTTCCGGAATGTCAAGTGAGTTAACCATTCTTTAACTACATTACAAATTTATTTGGTAATTACTATAATTTGCGTCTTTGTTGAGCTATTCTTTGGGTAGACATATGGCTTACATACACGGCCAGTGGGCAGGCCAGCTACAATTGTTTTTTGTCACTCAACCTGTACAAATAATTCAAATGGGCAAAGACTTCAATATAATCTTTCTATGAAAAGTTAATATAACGTGATTCCACTTGTTTTCATTGTATTAGTTTATATCTAAAAAAACAGCCACCTGTGCAAGTTTCAAACATAAATATGGCAGACACTCATACACACAATGTCATTTACGTCTCAGACGTATAGGTAAAACGTCATATAGGTACAGGGTGGCAGGGCAATCGACGGGAAAACTGATACCATGAATTCATTGCATAATTCTGAACCCCCTGATTTTTTTTTAATAACCTTTGAAAAATATCAACGCAACAGGGATTTAGAATCATATACTGAATCCAGGGTACCAGTTTTCACGGCGATGTCCCTGGCACCCTGTATAGTTTGTGATGACTTAGTTAATTAAATGATTGTATAGTTTATTCGTACTTAATATTTTTATTACAAAATTGCAAACAATGTATAGCTTATTATTGGATAATTTTCTCAGGTAGTTGTGGCTGAAATATGGCACTGATTTCATCATGTTTTATCTTGGTTGTAAAATTAATATTTCAAAGCAAGGTACAATACAGTGTGTGTTATTGAATGTTAAGTTAATATTAGGTATGATTTTCACTTTCATACATATTGCAGTCATAAATAATGGTTGGTTGCATACCATACAGCTATGATACCATATAATTATGTTGGTTGTTACCAAACTTGTTGCCTCTAAAATAATTTGACTCCACATACTCACATACATAACTCTCCCCACGAGGGCAGAACTACAGAGCGCCACCGGCTACAATCCTTACATACTCCTTTTGCTTCGTTTAAGTTCTACATAATAATTACACTGTTATGCTTTTTATAATGGCTAATATAACAATATCACTATCCACATTGTTACAAAGGAATACCTATCAGTATCGTCATAGCTTCTGTCAATACAACCAAAAAAATCAATCTGCTTAGCCTTTTCCCAACTATGTTGGGGTCGGCTTCCAGTCTAACCGGATGCAGCTGAATACCGTATTTTACATGGAGCGACTGCCTATCTGACCTCCACAACCCAGTAACTGGGTAATATTGGTTGTAATTTGTTGTTCTGACAACCAGTCTTACCCCTTGGTAAGACTGGGTTGTCAGATTTTCGGACTTCTGACGACCTGTAACGACTGTCAAAGTTCCACGAATGACAGCCGGGACCATAGGCTGAACGTGCTTTCCGAGGCACGGAGGAGTGTCGGTATGTTAAGATGGTCACCCATCCACAGACCAGCCTCGGCAAGCGTAGCTTAACCTGATGGAGCGAACCGTGCGGCTGTTCTTACTTAGCCACGAGCTCCTCAATACAACCCATTATTGTTTTATATAGCAAAATATAGCGTAATTTTTTGTCTACACACTGGAGTTGTATCCCAATAAGCTAATAACAACATTGGCAAGGAAAATAATAAATGTAGAGAAAGAAATGATAAAGAAAACAATAAAGTCTAGTCATGCTGATAATACTTCTTATCTACCATTGCTTGACACACATTTTATTTGTTCAGCTGTCTGTAAACTATTGTTATTACTTTGATAATGAGAACTCTTTTGCATCCAAAAATGTAAGGAAATACAACCAAGAAAATAATCATAACATTAACTTACCTTGTACAAAACAAGAAAAACAAGATTTGGTAGCTTTGGTCAAATAACTGCCACATGCTATTACTGAATGAAGATTAAGGAATCTTAATTCCATAGCACAAACACTTCACACCAGAAGTGCACACACATTTTCCCAGTTAGGTATGTTATAAGTTCCATGAACTGTAGGGTAAGCTAATTGATTATTTGCTTGTTGTAAGTTTGCCTGTCATGAAATTTGATTAAAACAGTTATTTTTACATAACTCCTATTAAATTGTCACAAAGTTTGTAGATGTCCTTCCTTTCAGTATTATATTAATAGACAGCTGTTCTTTTTCTGTTAATATCATTCCATGCATAATGTAATTTAACAACCATCTTAACCAACTGACCAACCGAATTTTCGATTACACTTATATTGCAAATCAAGCAATATGTACTAATTTAAATGTTTATATACAAAGGCGACGATGACATCCCGGGGATCGGCCAATACGATGACTTCCACACGATTGACTGGCAACGCGACATCGCTCGAGACCGCATGCGACACAGGTACATCGTCAAGAAGAGACAGGACTCCATATGGGATCTCATAAAGGTGAGTCTTCTTAGGTAACTTGTACATCACAACATACAGTTTAGTTATCCGCTGATAATTCCTGTCACGATGAATGTCGTTCCACAGGGTGCTCACGACGCGTGGTCGGGATGGGTGTGCGTGCTGTTGGTGGGCGTGTGCACAGGCATAGTCGCCGGGGTCATCGACATCGGCGCCTCGTGGATGACCGACCTCAAGTTCGGCATCTGCCCGCAAGCCTTCTGGCTCAACAGGGAGCAATGCTGCTGGTCCGACACTGACACTACTTTCGATACTGGAAACTGTTCTCAGGTGGGTACTGCATTGTTATTACATTTGGTAAAGACACCGATGTAAATTCAGAAAAAATTGCACGAACTCTAAATAAATAACGTGCTGTGCGTGTTGAATGCAGTGATTTGTTTGAAACGTATGCACCTTGTATGTGTAACTCGTGTGTGTGTGTCAGTGGCTGACGTGGCCGCAAGTGCTGGGCGGGCAGCGCGAGGGCCCGGGCGCCTACATCATCAGCTACCTGTTCTACATCGTATGGGCGCTCATCTTTGCGGCGCTCTCCGCTTCGCTGGTCAGAATGTTCGCGCCGTACGCCTGTGGATCGGGTGAGCATAAGATCAGTGAACACAAATGTTGTGTCGGTCAGCAGTTAACATGCGAGTTGACAGCAGCTTTACTGATTTCACGTTTGATCTGACTTCAGAAACCGAAGTTGTACTATATGTTAATAGATTTATAAACCACTTGTTTAACAATATTGACCGTGGCAATGATACACATTAGTACTTTTTAATAGCATGTGATCTGGTGAAGACAAATGAAGATAACTCGTTGGTAAACTTAGTCACAATTAATTGTTACACCATTTAGAATTAACTCAATAGTATAGCGACTGCCTCGTTGGTCTAGTGGTCGATCCTGGGTTCGATTCCCAACTGGGCAAAATGTTGTTGGGTTTTTCTATCAGGAATTTCCCAGTAATAGCCTGGAGTCTGGATTTGTGCCTGGTTGGTGGCAATAGTCGCGCCTCCTATTACATGGGACATAAATATAGCTGTCAAAATGTGGGTTTAGTATACATATGTACCTCTGTTCGGGGATTACAAGCGTGTTGTGTATGTCAATAGCAAGGAAAGGATTACTAATGTGGCCCGTTGCAGGTATCCCTGAGATCAAAACGATACTGAGCGGGTTCATCATCCGCGGTTACCTGGGCAAGTGGACGCTGATCATCAAGGTGGTGGGCCTGATCCTCTCAGTTTCGTCAGGCCTGTCGCTTGGCAAGGAGGGGCCCATGGTGCACATCGCTAGCTGCCTTGGTAAGTTCTTCATTATCTGCTGTTATGCTAATTATTTGGGAGATTCTAGTTTGTGCCAAATGAAGGTTTTTCTTGCCCGTTCTTCTCGATAGGAACATACTACGCTTTGGAATGGGCAACTAGCTTCATCTTTCTGAACGACCGACTCCTTTGACGATGCAAAAGTGCCTGTGAATGATTTAATTGAAATAAATGCTTTGATTTTGGATAACTATATGCACTCTTTAAATAATATTGTTTTACTCAACGCTTACTGTTTTACTGTCCATTGTCTGTCAGTCAGTCAATCTATATGTATAAAATGAACACCTTGTTCAAACAGGACGTTTTAAATTTATACGGTAACGTTCCTACAGGTAATATTCTGTCATACCTGTTCCCGAAGTACGGTCGTAACGAGGCGAAGAAGCGTGAGATCCTGTCGGCGGCGGCGGCGGCTGGCGTGTCCGTCGCCTTCGGAGCGCCCATCGGCGGAGTACTCTTCAGTTTGGAGGAGGTACGTACTATGTTCCCCAGTACTTCACATCATCATCCCCTGTCCTATCTATTTGATTGGCGCAGCTCGTCTTCCCATACATCTCTATTCTTCAATACTTCTCAGTAAAAGGCAACACGGTACAGTTGTGTTGTCTTAAAAATCGCTTCTAGTGATAAGGCCCAGCCATTGTGTCACCATATGTAAATTTTTCACATTTATAACTGTTTATATAGTGTACATAATACAGAGTATTCTATTCTAATACTTACAGGGAATGGTAATAAAAACAGTAGTCTGAAAACAGTTTTATTTCAAACTTTTACCATTGAATATGATAGTCACAATTGCAGATGCATTTTGCACAACATATCACCAAACTAACGTGACGTAAACATAATAGACCAACTAGAAAATTCATAGATAACAGAATCGAAGAAAGACGTGACTGTTTTTGATGCGTTCGTAATTAGTGCACTAAATCCACCAAGATTTATGAATGTTATTTGACTCAATATACGAAATAATCTCAGAGGGTTTTTCGCTTCATTGCCATGATAATGTCAGGACAGTAGTATTGATTTCTGAATGACTAGTTGTTGTGAATAGGTACAGTGATTAATATTTCGACGACTGCTACATTAACTTAATATTATGCTCATAATAAACAAGATCTCATCAACTAGCGAATTGTATTTAAACATTGCACGAATGTTTACGAACACACATAAGAAGGAATCACTTATACATTTTGCTATACATAAGTAAATTGCAGATTATAGGTAATATGAGTAGGTATCTCGAGTTCCAATCATATCTAATCAGCAATATGTCACGCTTTCAAACTTAAATTAAAATGTAGTTTCTTACCATTCAGGCAGAACAAGGAACAAATATTGTAAATTGTTTTCCTTATTTTTTTGTTCCCTTTACCTTCAACTGTTCGACCTTACTTCACTTGTCTCAGTGTAATTGTTAGCAAGCAACTTGAATGTTGTTTCAGAATTACAATAACAAAGTATACGGTGCAATGTAGTTTTATTTTGGAACATATGCACGACAAATTGGCATAATTACAATAGAAATGATGATAACTACAAAAGTTAATAACTGAGTCGCAGCTCAGAATGAGTGAAAATACTTTCTGTTAATGGATGATTCTCATAACACAAGAAATATTACGCCTGACTTCAAAACAAATAATACATACACAACTATTAAAACACGTAACCATTACAAGTCTTGGAATATACCATATTTCCTTCATTTCGTTTTTAGGGTTCCGTAACTAAATGGCAAAAACGGAACACAATTTCGTCATGTCCGTCTATCCGGAAGCCACACAGCTATTTTTCCGTTTGAGTATATTGACATTTTCACTATCCAAATATCCAATATAATCGCAGTAATTAGTCAGGGTTTACAGCTATAATAAAATAAATACACTATAACATGAGAAACAAATGTGAATGATTACGAGAGCGCAGAGATCTCTCCCAACTGTGGCGCGAAACGTCTCCTACAACCGTTTGTTTCCCGGCAGGTGTCGTACTACTTCCCGCTGAAGACGCTGTGGCGCTCGTTCTTCTGTGCGCTGATCGCGGCCTTCATCCTGCGCTCCATCAACCCCTTCGGCAACGAGCACTCGGTGTTGTTCTTCGTGGAGTACAACAAGCCCTGGATCTTCTTCGAACTCATTCCCTTCGTCGGCCTCGGCATTATAGGGGTAAGTACAGAACCCTGTCGTAATCAACCTCCTGCCGTCATGTTGCCGGCGGGCGGTAATTGGGCATGGTTGCCGGTGTGGTTGCCGGTGTGGTTGCAGGCACACGATACATTTTAGTGTTGTGACTGCGATGCCTCTGGTATTGTAGATAGGGGGCGATAACCTCTTAACATCAGAAGGCAAATTCTCATATTTAAAAACGTTCAATTTCATGTCGAAATCTCAGCGACAATCAATGTCAAAAGCTTGTCAAAATTGTAGGTAAAGATTGTACGTGTGGAGGTTTTTCTTGACAGATTAATCTGTCTGTGTGTGTGTCTGCTAATCTCACCCTTAAGGGTGAGATTAGCATGCGAATGTTCTTAAAAATACGGGAATTACTCGTCAGGTGGGCTGCTGGCCTGTTGCCATAACGTAACATAAAAATAAAATAAAATTATTAGGGGTCGGGTATGTCTTCAAAGTAATGGTCTTGAACCTTATCATATTATACGATGCAAATGGGCGTCGACAAAAATGTAGGACAGCTAATTTTCGCAAAGTGATAAAGACATCTCGTCAATTAACGAAAGTGAAGAAAAGCTAAACATAATAATGGCGGTGGCAACAAAGGCGCGCCATGCATCAGTTTTCATCGTAACAGCAGTGATTACATTATGACTCGGCGATGATATCACTAAAGTGTCATTCGTAGGTTAAATATAATTGAGATTGCTAGTATTTTTGCAAAACAAATAGTGTATGTACGTACTAATAACTTTAACGAAACCCAAGAATATAGTTATCGACCTTTTGGCAATTATCTGATTTTATCAACAATAATAAAATAGGCAATAGTTAATCTTATTACTAAACGAAAATGCACTATTTTATTTATATTGTATGCTTATTTTTAATCGATACAACTGTTACGCAAGCACTGCACTTACTGTAGACCACTAATAAGAGTAATAAGCGACTGCAGTGCTACGACGCCAGACCTACCTGCCTACTATTACAGTTATTGTATTTACCTTTCCATTCGTGCCTCTAAACAGTGTAAAAGCGTAACCGCGGAGTATCGTGCCGACTCTTCTCCATAGGAACCGACAAATTCGAACCGTGCACTAGCTTCTTACGTTTTATAAGTGTCCAAGTAGGTGTATGTGGAATAGGTAGGCAGCAGGTTACCCTGTAATGATCGATCATCATATGCCTAGCCTTTTGCCAACTATGTTTGGATCGGCTTCCAGTCTACTGGATGCAGCTGAATAACGGTATTTTACTAAGTAAGACTGGTTGTCAGACTTTCGGGCTTCTGAAGACCCGTAACGACTCAAAGATCCACGAATGACAGCCGGGATCAACGGCTTAATATGCTTTCCGAGGAACGGAGGGGTCTCGGTATGTAAAGATGGTCACCCATCCACGGACCAACCGCGGCAAGCGTAGCTTAACCTGATCGATCGAGCCCTGCGGCTGTTAATACTCAGCCACAAGCCCCTGTAATAATAGAGGCAAGAGGGAAAATAAGTAAATATTTTGAATTTATCGACAGGGCTGCATAGCAACGATCTTCATAAAGGCGAATATCTTCTGGTGCCGCTACCGCAAGTTCTCGAAGCTTGGCCAGTACCCGGTGACCGAGGTGCTGGTGGTGACGCTGGTCACGGCCGTCATCGCCTACCCCAACCCCTACACGCGCATGAACACCAGTGAGCTCATCTATCTGCTGTTCAACCAGTGCGGCATCTCGAACTCTGATCCTCTGTGGTGAGTCTCATCATAGTTATAATATTACAAAACTGGTCCAGCACAACACGATCATTCGCACGAAATAGTGAGAATTCGAGTTTAGAGAGACATCTAAGTTGTGTCGTACTTTACCCGCCGTCCTAAAAAGGACTGGTGGGTGTTTGACATGTTCGCGTACGAAACGTTATTGTGGCATTATATGACTGCACCGCTTTCTTAGGAAATCATAGCTTAAGAGTGACTCACAAATAACAAAACAGCGTTTCGGTAAAACAACATTGAAATCACAATAATGTTGTGCAGTGACTACAACCGCAACTTTACGGACGTGAACTCGGCGATCGAGAAGGCGGCGGCCGGCCCGGGCGTGTACCGCGCCGTCTGGCTGCTGGTGCTGGCGCTGATACTCAAGCTGGTCATGACCATCTTCACCTTCGGCATCAAGGTGCCCTGCGGACTCTTCATACCCAGTCTCGCGCTGGGCGCCATTGCGGGCAGGATCGTGGGCATTGGTTAGTATAAATAAACATATAGAATGTGTCGTCATCACGATTGACAGCCTCATTCCACCTGCATGTGGTGAAATAAAGAACTACAGCGCTACAAGGTTTATATACATTTTGGCGCGCAGCCGAAACTGGAACTAACTCCGCCATAATGTTTTAATAAATTTCAGGTGACATTCAAATGTTTACCATCAGAGATGTTGTCTATGTCTTTCGAGAGTCAATTGCTTGTAGCAGTGTAACGTGAAAATTAACTTTTGATATGTTCGTCTAAAAGCAGCGGCTCCACCACGATTGTTAACATCCGTGTTGCGCTGTAGTCGTACTCGTAGGTGGTTAAGATTCAACTCTTTGTAAGTTATACTTCTTTCTGCTGTAGAAGAAAGAAAAGTAAATAAATATCTGCCACTTACTGCATGAGACTTGACCTTTTTGAATGGGATGAATGACAGTCGTAATGTAATGTTATGGTGCGCAATAAGAAGTATTGTTTGTTTGATAGGCGTGGAACAACTGGCGCTCAACTACCCGAAGGTGTGGCTGTTCTCGGGCGAGTGCTCCACCGGCGACGACTGCATCACGCCCGGGCTGTACGCCATGGTGGGCGCCGCGGCCGTGCTGGGCGGCGTCACGCGCATGACAGGTACGGGACAAACATGACTTCATTATAATGTGATATTGATTTTAGTAAATTGGTTCAAAAAAGCACTTTTACATGTCAAAAATAAATACGTTTTTAGATGAGTTCGATGTTTCCTGTCCGACTAGTTTGAGAAGAATGATCGAAGCAAACTCAGAGGTTACAGTCTTTCATAACCTTGGTCAGGCCATAGGAGGACCATGTAGATTAGTGTCTGAGATGGTCTTTTGAGGAAAGAACCACACAGATTTGAGTGGACCTGTCCAATCAGTGCACGCATGTATCAGTAATCGAGTAGCTCAACTCAGAACTAAAAAAGCTCAACGATTCGACGAACAATACCAAAAAAAGAATATTAGGGTAGGTCGCATAAAGTGCTCAGACTGCCAGACAATCGTTAAAAATCATCATTATCATATACCTCTCCTTTCGCACGTCGTTCAACACGAACCTCGCCTCCTCTCAGCTGCCTTGGAAGATCGTCGATTCACTTAGTTGGAGAGCACCTTACCTTATGTTTGTCCATTCACGTTATCCAATCAAGAACACGTCTGCCCATCAACACATCTATAAATCAATGTTGTTTTTCGTAGCCTTCTTCTTAGCGAGTTGATGGCTATCTAAATAAAATTGGCTCAGAATTCTGTCACGAACTGTATGTACTGTACAGCTTGTCTATGGCTACATCTACACGCTTAGAAAAAGATGGGGACAGTGGCTTACCTAGTTGTTTGGTTGCAGTGTCGCTGGTGGTGATAATGTTCGAGCTGACGGGCGGCGTGCGCTACATCGTGCCGCTGATGGCGGCCGCCATGGCCAGCAAGTGGGTGGGCGACGCGTTGGGCAGGCAGGGCATCTACGACGCGCACATCGCGCTCAACGGGTACCCCTTCCTCGACAGCAAGGACGAGTTCCAGCACACCTCGCTCGCGGCGGACGTCATGCAGCCCAAGTGAGTACTCCTACACTAATGTCTGTTCTAAAAGTATCTTATGAAAATGTAAACAAATGGATCAGAAAACGTACCTTTACGGATTCCAATATGTAGTACTACTTTTTAGTGAGTGTTAGTCTTGAGTATTTCTATACAATTTTGAAATTGCTTTAAATTCGACGTTATATTCACCGGAATTACCAAGAATTCCGCAATAAATTGCTCGTATGAGTATCTCTGATCAAGAATCTCTGATATCGACAAGACCGCCTATTGTATCACCCCTTTTTTCAAGTATATTATTATAATTATTTTTTCCTTTATTCGGTGTGCAATAAAAAGTATTTTATCTATCTATATTAGCATTTATTGATTTTAAATTGTCACGAAGACGGTCAGCTAGCCAGAACGATATTTAATTAGAAATAAGTTTGTTTTTAATGTGTTTTCCATAGACAGGTGCTAGCGTAGTTGCCCATTCCAACGCGAAGATTCGTATGGAACCGACATTCAACTCTGTTCTGGGTTTACAGGCTGCGCGATTGGTGCATTGCTGCTAAGCTAACGTTGATCGCGATAGTTTCATTCATGATAATTTAATTATGAATGCCCAGTTTTACGAATGCTATGCGAAATTGCTATTAAATAAAAACAAGTTTACAGCAGCATATTATAATATAACAAACACAGGCAACGCAAAGTACGAAAAAATTGATTGGGTTCGTAGGAAATCTTTTAAATTGTCACTTGGGTCCGAAAAGATAACACACTTCTCTTTCGCGATTGTGTGTAAAAATTGTCATATTTTAGCCTCATCAGACATCGGTAAATAATAGAAATAAACCAATAAATGGTTTAAAAAAAACATGAGATTTTTGTTGCTTGCGTAGTAGACTTTAGTGATAGTTTGTTGATACCAAACAGGAAAATAACAGTGCTGCTCAGTTTTTGACATGATCAGTGATCACTTGGGCACATATTGACATATTTTACCGATACTTACGACAAAGCTGCGCAATAGCTAAACATTCCACCACAGCACATAGATAGTTAGTTTACTTAGGGTAAGATACCTTAACGTACTCTTCGATCTGCCATAGTTGCGCCAAAATGCACTGAGATTCGATCTTAGACTGATTGTCGTCTCTGCAACTTAATCTATGACGTAGGTGCTCGCGGCCGCCTGTGCATTAAACATCTATTTTTGCAATTTGCCATTTTATGCACTTTTTTTATTATAATGAACTCATTATCGTAGTTATTTGTTTGACTTAAGCGAGCACACTTTCGTTAAGGAACTCTTGTGCAATATTTCTGGTTGTAGTAGACCCAGCTACTTAGGCTGTGCGTCGTCTCTCAGTGAATGAATTTAAGATTTTTATTAAGTAGATGGAAATCCTGAAAATAACAAATTATGAGTAAACCCGAACATGTTTGATTTGTTTAAATTTATTATTTGAACTGTTTTTGCCACACGCCTAGCTGACACTGCACCGCATTGCGATTTGCGATATGTCTTACATGCTTGCATATGTATTGCTAATATTGTAGGTTTGTTCTTTAAAAAAAGTGTGAGTATTTGTCAAAAGTCTATTGGAAGTAATTTCGGAGTATCTGAGTGTTATGTCGCTGTGGCGCATCCACTTTATTGGGCTGTGCTTTCTGCTATTTTACGACCGTATATAATTTGTGAAGATTTGTAATTGGCACAAGACTGCTTATAATTAAGTTACTGTTTTTATTTGTCTGTAAATCTTTCATGTTATAAATTAATATAATGACCAAAAAACTACACTACACACTTCTACACTCGAAACAACTGTTTCTAGGCGTTTAAATCTGATGTGTAACTCAGTGCGCCAACTAACACACTTCAGAGATACTGAACGGTTCTGGCCGTCATTACAATACAACTTCAATTGGTACTACTACTATAAGGGAGAGTGAGATATGAGAAAGTAGTAAACAATCCTTGGGTCGCAAGAGAGCCACCAAAAACAGGTGTTTAATTGTGGCATTCGTTCTTAGCGTGGCGATGGAAACGAGGAAGGCTGTAGCGCAGATACTTCACGCAATTTGTGCGGTGACTGATCACCTATTGTGCTGTTTGTGTATCTAGTTTTTGTTGGTGGTCTTTGGAAAAGTTTCATTCCATTTCGTCTTTAGTTTAAGTTACTAACTATAGTATTTTAAGTGCAAGCCTCTTACTAATAAAGTATGGCCAATTTTGACGTCCGAAATAAAATGATTTAACTTTTTGACGTGTTATTTTCGTTTGTACCAGACGCAACGAGACGCTGTCGGTGATCACGCAGGACTCGATGAGCGTGGACGACGTGGAGACGCTGCTTAAGGAGACAGAGCATAACGGCTACCCTGTGGTGGTGTCGAAGGAGTCACAGTACCTGGTCGGCTTCGTGCTGCGCCGAGACCTCAACCTGGCCATAGGTACAACACCTCATCTATATAGCTTACCAAACAAAAGTACTCGCTTCGGGGATCATCGTGTAACTTCGGAAATACGAACGCGTGATGATGAGATCTAATACAGAGCTGTTACAACCAAGGAGCTACTTGCCTATTTTGTATTTATTTAACCATTTATGTACACACATATATACAGACAAGATGAAAATAACAGAAAAATACGCACAAAGGTGATGCTTATTTCTATAGAAATTTCTTATAGCATACCTGCGATAGGACAGAGGATAAAACGAGATGTAGACACCGTGTGTAAGAGTTGAGAAAGTAAAATATGTGTAAGAGTTGAGAAAGTAACATAAAATCAAAATAATTCACGTAATTAAATAAAACAATAATATTAGTAGAATATACTTACTTACATACATACATACTTCTAAAATAAATATCACTAAGATGTTATTAATTATAATGTAATAAAAAATAAACTAAATATAAAAATAAAAAATAAAATCATACGCAACTATGACGCAGCGGGAAGATAGTGTTCTTTCACTCATCTTTTAAATACTGCAACAGTTTGTCAGTCCCTTATGTCAAAAATTAAGTAATTGAATTACGATTTTGATTGCTTACTTTCAAATGTAAAGTCGATACGTAATTATTATTGATCGTCAACGTCATCCACAGGGTCAAATTAGCCATCCACCACCGGAGTTCAAACTGTGGAATGTAATAAATGTATTAAATAATGAGTAAATTAAATTAGCAAAACTCCGCAGACGTTATTTAATAATGATAATACAAAAAAATATATGGATGATATTTTTTTTGGTATTGTTGGATATTGTTTTTTTTTTTTGTAAATGTCATAGATATGATGGGTATCGTATTCTAAACACCATAAAACAAAAAATAAAAATCTCAACTCATATTTCAAGTAACTACACTATCAGAAGTCAAGTTTTATAATGTTAACTCAAACTCAAACTCAAACTCAAAGCATTTATTTCAATTAAACCATTTACAGGCACTTTTGAATTGTCAAATAGTCGGTCAGTTAGTCGAGAAAGTTGAAGCTAGTTGCCCAGTTCCAAAACGTAGATCTTCATGGAGAAGAACGGGCAAGAAACTCCAAGGACACTCTTTTAAATATAGAAAATTACACAATCCTGGGTACATTATTCTTGTTGCTTCTATATGTGAGAACAATGTACAATAAAAAAATTAAAACAATTCAAAATATAACATTAAAAATAAGCCCTGGCAGATAAGAGATGACCAGTCACAACTGACGGCGCCCGTTCACGAACATGACGCGTGGATCAGCACCATCCAGCTCAACCATTTTGTAGGGAACCGAATGATCCAACACACTCGCCACCATCAGCGAGACATTTAAGTGGGCATGACAAACTCTCAACTGCCGTGCTCTTTCAAGTCAACAAACATCTTAATAACATAAAATACGGCTCCATGGTACTCACATTCACAAAAATTGAAAAAATGCTTCTAAATTATACAAAACTATAGTATGCAATGTATTTGAGAGATTAATAGAATGATACTACCAAAAAGAAAGAAAATCATTATCCATTGGAACGTTCAACAATTAAACTTGTTTAAATAAAAAAATAAACATTAAGTTCGTAATGTCAGAAAAATAAAAAGGGGAAGCAACTCTTCCAAACATTAAATTTTTTAACTAGTGAGCCCAAGTGGCTGTGGAGCAGGACCAGCATTAAGCCAAGCATTTTTATCATCGATATAATCATCCAACTTATAATATGCTTGTCTACATAGTGTGCGTTTAATGCATGTTTTAAATTTCTTCTCATTCAGTTGAAGAATATCGAGTGGTATTTTATTATAACATTTTACACAGTACCCCATAAAAGAAGTGTGCACTTTAGACAATCTAAAACGTGGTTGATCTAATTTGTTCCTATTTCTAGTGTTAAAATTATGCCTGTCACTTATCTTACTAAAAAGATGTCGATTTTTTCGAACATACATTATGTTTTCATATATATACTGACAAGGTACCGTCATGATGTTAATTTTCTTAAACAGTTCCCTTAGAGATTCGCGTCTGCGGAGGTTATATATGGCTCTGACAGCGAGTCGATATCGTCACACATGATGGGTGACGATATCGACACCCATCATGTGTGCGGAAGCGCAGGGGGTTCGCTAATAATATCGGGTTCACACGGTTCGATTTACATTCGGGTTCGATACTTTGAATTTGAAATTCAATTTCTGTTCAGACGGTTCAAATCGGTTCGACTTGGCAGTTGATCAACTAAAGTCGAACCGTGTGTACCCGTTATAACTAATTTAATTAAACCCTGTACATGCGCCACTCTTGAACAAAGTGTCGTTCCCCGCAGCGAACGCGCGCCGCACAATGGAGGGCATCACAGGGCAGACGGTGGTGATCTTCGCGGGCGCCGGCCACCAGCCGCTGTCGCCGCCCCCCTGCCTCATGCTGAACCGCATCCTGGACATGGCGCCCATCACCGTCACCGACCAGACCCCCATGGAGACCGTGGTGGACATGTTCCGCAAGCTCGGACTAAGGCAGACGCTCGTCACGCACAACGGGTAACCATTCTACTAATCAAACAGATTTGACATACTATAGAGAACATATCAGAAAAAATGTCAATGAAAACTGTGACCATGGTCTTAGCGACGCTATTTAGCAGAAAATAACATAATAGCCAAGTTTGACACGCTACACTCTCACCGACACCAACCTTTGATGACCAACCGTCAGATAGTTTGACGTATATAATAAAATGATTATATTCGGTAAATTATAAAATACTAACGAAAATAAACCGTAGTCAAGTCCAGTCGTTTTATCAATACGAGGTTTTTAATACTACAATGTACCTATTATTCGGCATATTTTCTCGAAAAATAATAATGTTTTGCACACAATGCGACCTGTCATGTGTGGCATGTGACACAAAACACAGAACTAAACTGAGCGAGATACGACCTAGTAGATTTGATGTTGTTCGCTTTGCCCCGTCTATCGTAAATATATTTAAAATTATGCTTACGATACTCAAAAACATTTCAATTTTAATGTGTTTGAGTGTAGGTTGGATCACGGCACGTATTGAACAAGTTATCCACTATGGCATACGTGATCTGAAACCTTTGATCTTGTTCGGACAGTGCAATTTAAATATTTGTGTTTGACAGACGACTCCTGGGAGTGATCACCAAGAAGGACGTGCTGCGCCACGTGAAGCAGATGGACAACGAGGACCCGAGCTCTGTGTTGTTCAACTGAACCCACGCCATAGCCTGCACACACTCTCCGCGTGATACGTCATACACACCAGCCGGTTTATTTAAAAAAAATCTCAACGTGAAATCTTAGGTGAAGTGAACTAGGAGTGAGTTGTCATTCCTTAAGTGAAGTGAACTTGAAATGAGTTATCTATTCTATTTTTATAAAATGGCAAGCAAAAACGATGTCGACTATTCTGCCAATGTATAAAATGCATTGGAAAAACAAGAGCGCATAATTTAAAAAAAAAAAGATTAATCAAAAATTTAAAGAAAAACAAGTAGAAGTGAGTTGTCATTCCACCTGATGCTAAGGATTGACACTATTGACAGCTTACTTAACCGAAGTTTTCACGTTGACAGAATAGTTCGGCTGTTTCTAACACTGAACGCGTTTACGTCATGCAAGAGTACGCCCGCCGCACATGCGCACACTCGCACTCTTTCACGATACTGTGCTTATGTGCATTGGCCGACACGTGTGCATCTGCCTATTCGTACTTCAGAGGCATTGGCGATGCGATCCAAGGGAGAAGGACGCCATAGATTTAAGTTAGGAATCCGCCACTACCACTCGATAAACGCTTCCTAGGGCCACTCGAAGGACGCGCGCGTCCACGCTCACGTACGTGGCTGCGTCGACACGTGACAGACAAGCGGAGTGCGGTACTACGCCGTTGGTTTTAAACGCTGCCACTCCACGTGGTTTATGCTTGTGTGAGCACGTGCGGCGGACGAACATTTACGATTATAATCTCGTGTATGCACCTACTAATGTGTCATCTTACAACTACTGCAATGTACGATCTTACGATAGGAATTAATTAAATGTGTGTGGTCAGTAGTCATAGTTAATATAGTTATAACTTCCACAAGGAGGCTGTGTACCTTGCATCACTCTAACGCGTCGCTTTATTAAAGAAACAGATTTTTGTGTATAGAGTATAAAACAGATACATATATTGTGTAGTGTACAGTAAGTATGTAGGTGTTGCGCTGGCAATTGGTTTGTATATTTTGCTGAAAATCTGCGTAATATTCACACAAGTATATCGCAAGTAGTCGAATTAACACTTTTGGATAAAAATAATGTTCATTGTAATTATGTTTCTCCGCTATTTAAGTACACAAACAAATTATGTACCATAAATGTTTTTTTTTATACATCGTATTAAATCAATAATGATCACTATTTTGTAATATTCATGTCAATAGTTCGACTTGAGCGCTGTCCTGCGTCGCGCAGACGCGCATCGCAATCTTCGCTCAAGTGAAGTGGATGACATTCAGTATTTTTATTTTAAGTGTATTAGCAAACATTTTAATGTAATAGATTAATCAATTCAAATGTAACATATAATAATATTTTTTTAAATTATTATTATCAAGGATTTTCTGACCGTAAGCTATACATATTCGCTGTATGAATAATGAACAAAGAGGTTAGATATTAATATATGAACTAATTTATTTCTTCTTGTTTTCAAATAATCTGATATTTTACACGAGGTTTTTATGTAAATAATGTATCGCATATAAAGCATAATGTTTTACCAACATCTCATTTTAAGTAGAATTATAGAATCGAATATATTGTTTTTATAGCATGCGTACTGTGTTTGTACGAGCACATAATATAATCGAGACGATGTCCACTCGTCCAGTACAAAAGGTGAGCGGTCACTGTGAGGCGCTCTGTTGTCTTGTCCACGTAAGGGTAGCTCTATTTGTGAGCTAACTTGTTGTGTATATATTATATATTGTACATAATATATTATAAACCTGTCTGAAAATATTAATGTTGAAGTCTAAAATTCGCCCGTCCCTGTATCAGATGTGTTGTACTATTCATAATACAGTGACGCTAGCACGGTGGCGGGTCCACTACTACTCACATACTCGGCGTACGCACCGCGCCGCGACCTTTGACTTTACTCTTATACTTGACTTAAGCATCGGTACAGGGATGTGAGAAATCCTAGAATGCAGCTGATGTTATTTATTATAATTATTAAATAAAGTATGATAACATTATAACACAATACGTTAATAAATCATGTTTTTAATGGATTCTTTGAATAAAGTCTTCTGGAGCTTTTTACAACTACGAACTGAACGATGTGGCGCTAGAGAGCGGAGAGCAACTATCTCGAAGTCCTTCAATGTTTAAATATTGTACTGTTTATATGTATTTTTATATAAAAGAACTGAGAATTTAAAATAATAAATTTCTAAGTATTAGTAAATATTGTATATCTAAGTTTACACGAGTGCGTGTCGCCATTCGGCGCGCGCTACTTTTTATAATAGATTTTATAAATATTATGTATTACAGTTGCAATATTGAAATCACAAGTAATTTGCACGTTGGTTCTAGCTTTTAAGCCATGATTTATTTATTTTAAAGTTTCAATGGTATAAAATGAGATTTTAAAATGTTATCCCTCGCATGCCACCAGTGTAATGACGCATTAGTCAGGGTGGCGTCATCAAACTATGTTTAAAATATATAATTATAGAATTTGTTGTAATCCGTATTTTATTATTCGAAAGTCGTTAGACATTTAAATTAATCTCTAGTCCTTAAGTGCTAGCGCGCACTGCGGCGCGGCGGTCTGCGGTGCGTTAGTTCTGCCGTACGGTATAACAATCGCAGGCACGAGTCCGCGCACTGGCGGTGACAAAAGGCACGTTTAAAAAAAAAAACAAAGAGTACCCAAACAGTTCATGGTGCATCACTGGCTTTAAGGCCAATAGGCCTTAAGGCCGTCAAGGGATAGGCAAAGGATAAGGCCTACTTTTTCGTAAGATATAATAATAATTATGGGCTATGGGCGTATCAAAAAAAAAAATATCGGATATTCCTGCTTGGTCAGTTTCTCGGTGCGTTTTTTTCACTGCAGTGCGCGGTACTTCGTTTATACCTTTGCGATACAAAATACGTGCGGTGGACTCACCGCAAATTTGCAGCGGGAGGCCCACTGAATTAACCGCATGCTTTTTTTTCATCGCAATGCGCGCACTTGTATGACATTTCATACTTCATAGATTATGCGGTATATAAACAGACGGCAGTGCGCGCTGTGCCTGACGGGGCCGCGCTGAGAGTGAGTGTTCAACTACTATTGTGAACGGACGTACCGATCGCGCGCGCGTGCTCTTAGTAAGGGCACATCTTTGTACGTCGATCTATCGGGGCCACCGCGATGACCCCAGGTGCAAGTCAGGTCAGTCAGAAAGTTGAAGCTAGTTGCCCATTCCAAAAAGTGTCTTGAAGTTTGTTACCCGTTCTTCTCCTCCATAGAGATCTACTATAGAGAAGAACGGGTAACAAACTCCGGAGGAAGTGATACTTGCAGTCGCCTGATTGGATCAATGCGTTCGAGACTATTGGCTGTTAATACAAGCAATGGTGGTTACACTCGATATTAACGATTGTTAAATAATAATGTGTTCAACATTATAAGTTTTATATTTTTTAAGCGTTTTACTTCCCCATTTCTTATTGTTGCCTTAACGCACTTTGCAATAAAAATTCAGTGAAGATGTATGCAAAGATGGCGGAATCTCGTTTGTAGCACATTTCTGCTGAACACATTAAAATAAATAATAAATATTAGATTAAAAACACACTGATTTTAGAGTACGACAGTGCGTACGCGTCGTATTTATTTTGGGTCTGCATTCGGCTTTATACCCCACTCGTGTGTAAAAGCTCTTAACAAAGATGGAGACTGCAACAGATAATTATCTGTGTAATTTAATGGCAGATGACAGGGTCGTTCGTTACCAGGGAAATGTATGTTTACGCGAAAGTCGACCTAATTGTATTTGAATGTCTGTAAGAAAAGTAAGCTTATGGTGGGTCATAATTCAAATTTGTCGATTGTACATGTAACAGTGATTCAGGTTTAAGTAATGCTCGGTTTTCCGCACTCACTGGTTTAATGTTACGAACTGTATCATTCATGGTACGCACTGTAATGCTCACCTGGACGCACGCACTCACTCATTGATGTAAAGTCTGGCTTTTCAAAATTTGCAAAAGATGTAAACAACAATGGCCGCTCGAAATTGTGTGTGTCTGGATTGAGGAGCCATGTCTCATATCGGAACGAGGTTACTACCAATATTTAGTAGTAAATTAGCCGATTTTGTAGGCCGGATCCTGGAATTTGTAGTAAAACCCTTAAAAAGTTATACGACGTTAAAGGTGGCTCCTCAATCCTGACGTCTGGATTGAGGAGCCACCTTAGAACCCGAAAACTAGCCAACGGATATTTTTGAAAATTTTGTAGGATTAAGTAGTACTTATGCGTAATCTCTACAAAAAAATGGGGTTTATACGGTCGAATTTGAGATAGCTACAACGTTTTGATTTTTCATAAAGTCGGCTTTCGCCATCATTATTGAATTTCTATCATGTCGCTAACACCAGAAGATTGTACACGTATCGTCACTATGTTAGAAGAAGGCAGAAGTCAGCGAAGTACAGCAAGAATAATGGGCGTGTCAATTTCTACAATGCAACGGGTCGTCCAACGTTTCCGAGAAACTAGGCAGAACATAAGAAGACTAGGAACCGGCAGACCGAGATGTACTACGGCTCGAGAGGATCGATTTATTGTTACGACCATGCTCTGAAATCGGCACCTCACGGCAGTTGAAGTAACAAGTCAACTTCAGGAGACCCGTAGAGACGTAAGCGAGTGGATTGTAAGGCGGCGACTCCTTCAAGCTAATAGACCCGCAAATGGTCCAAAATTTTAAGGGAATATCGGGTAGCAAGATTACGTTACGCCCGCGAACACGCACAATGGGGAGACGAAGAATGGGCAAGAGTAATGTTTTCTGACGGCCAGGGGTAGATTTTATTCCAGCTTGTTTTGAGGAAAAAGTGCCGGTTGGCAGTGGATATGTTATAGTTTGGGCTGGAATCTCTTTAGAGCGTCGCTCGGAGTTAGTGCTGATGCTGAAAATTCTTTGTGATTTCTTTTTTTATTATTGGTGTTTATTTATTTATTCTATGGGATATTGCTCTTTTATTTTTTTTATTTTTTTTTATTCTTGGTGTTAATCTTGTGTTCATAATTTAAGTACTGATTGGTGAAGAATTATTCATGTGTAAGTAAAACTCTGTTTATGATCATAGTTTGAATTATTTATGGTCACCCTATTCACTAATTTGTTAAGGAATGTTTATTTTATTAATATTTTTTGAAATACTGATTGCGCAGGATGTTGGATTACGCCAATATTTAGTAGAAATTTCTACTAAATATTGGTGTTATTGTTATCCGATTTGATCAACTACTTTAGTAGCTACGTACATATCATTTCTATAGACCGAAATTATATAGCTTTTTTAAATATTGGTAGTAACCTCGTTCCGATATGAAACATGGCTCCTCAATCCAGACACACACTCGAAATTGTCTATGTTTAGAGATGCGGTCGTATAACTTTTAAGTTTTGATGCTATCGATGTTACGATTTTTTTAAGGTGTTCCATCAGTATATTTTATATTGAGTAACTTTCAAATCAAAAACAATTTTTATTGTAATTCCGTCAAGTAACGAATCTTAAAGTCAAAAAAATGTTGTAGCTACTGATGAGAAGTAGGTATAAGTACCTATCACAAAAAGTTTTAACTTGACTCGACCAATATGACAATACGCTGATTACGATAGATATTACCCACCTGCACGAATAGCATGACCACAATAGAAACGGGTTTTGTCGACGGAAGAATAGACAAAATGACAGATAAACAACCACAATCAGTAATTTACTCTATTCTTTCGTCGCCAAAACCCGTAATTAATTGTGGTCATGCTAAGCGTGCAGGAGCAGTGTAGGCAAGACTCTCTTCTTCCCGTTTATGTGGTTGTCATGCTACGCGTGCAGGTGCTGACTGCTGGGTGAACGTCAGGGTCAGGATGACTGGACCAAGAGCGATTTTTGAAGTTTGAGCAATACCAAGTTTTAGTACCTATTTGGTACTATTTGGTACCAGACATCAAATAATTGGTACCTCGCTAAAGAGGGAAAACTATTACGAGGAAAGTGGCCAGCCATTCTGACTTCTGAATGGCTGGACCAAGTCGACTTCACCTAGTTGTAGGTGTTATAACTAGTTCATCTTTTCATAAAAATTTAGTACCTCATTGGTACCTCAACATATGTTTTTCTTAATATTTTTCGTTAAGCCAAAAAAAAGTTACACCTAGAAGAAATTTTGCACGTAATCTGGAGCACGTTGATTTCACCTAGTTGTAGGCGTTATAATTAGTTCATCTTTTCATTAAAATTTAGTACCTCATTGGAACCTCCACATATGTTATTCTTAGATTTTTTCGATAAGCCAAAAATAAGTTACACCTACAAGAAGTTTTGCATATATAATAATGTTTATTTTTATACTAAGAAAATTACCGAAAATAAATCATAACACACATAAATATTACGTATTACGTTTATTATATAAATATTACGTTTATTCATTGATTGACACATTAATATTTTTTTGCATATAAATAACAGTGTGCATACATTTTGTTTTTACTAATTGTGATTCTACTTGACATGTCGTCGTAACATTGCCATTTGGACCCTCTGCGGCAATGTGATTTGTAATGTCCCACGCCTTTCGGAGTCGGAGGTGGTACAAATTCTATAACAGACAAAAGGTGGGACTCTATTCCTTTTAATGTTATATTTTTAGGTAAATCATTAATGCAAATTTCGACGTCAGACTTGGGCTCAAATGCAGCAATATCTTTCAAATTATAATCTAAGCACCTTATGCCTTGACAACCAGAAAGTCTACAACTCGACATATTTCTGTCACTGTTTAGCATTGAATTTGCAGACTCACTTAAGAGCGTTTATTCTGAAAGTTGGCAACGTCGTAAATAGCTGTCAAATATTTACCTGTTTTGATTAATTTGGAATTAATACTGTATGGAAATAAGAAATGTGGCTAACTAAGTTACTAGAATAGTGATTATGATACGCAATAATTAATATTGTAACACCGAATATTTAGTTTTAGGCGTAAAAAAAATATTTGGAAAGATTCTTAATGCTTTTTTTACGCCTAAAACGGGTACAACATCAAATTCAATGTTACAATTGCATTACATAATCAATATTCTAGTAACTTAGTTAGCCTAGTTAGCATAGTTTTATGTACCAATTATTTGATGTCTGGTACCAAATAGTACCAAATAGGTACTAAAACTTGGTATTGCTCAAACTTCAAAAATCGCTCTTGGTCCAGTCATCCTGACCCTGACTAATTCGTATTTGGTACCAGACATCAAATAATTGGTACCTCGCTAAAGAGGGAAAACTATTACGAGGAAAGTGGCCAGCCATTCTGACTTCAGAATGGCTGGACCAAGTCGACTTCACCTAGTTGTAGGTGTTATAACTAGTTCATCTTTTCATTAAAATTTAGTACCTCATTGGTACCTCAACATATGTTTTTTTTAATTTTTTTCGTTAAGCCAAAAAAAAGTTACACCTACAAAATGTTTTGCATAATTATTTAGGTAATAATGTTTATTTTTGTACTAAGAAAATTACCGAAAATAAATCATAACACATAAATATTACGTACATTTATTCATTGATTGACACATTAATATTTTTTTACATATAAATAACAGTGTGCATATGTACATTTTGTTTTTACTAATTATGATGTGAAGAGAACAGCTTGTGATTTAGTTAATGATTTCAAAATAGTCCTGTATTTACTGTTCATTAGTTTATCCTTACTTCCGCAAAAGTTCTGTTATCTAACACTTAAGAGCGTTTATTCTGAAAGTTGGCAACGTCGTAAATAGCTGTCAAATATTTACCTGTTTTGATTAATTTGGAATTAATACTGTATGGAAATAAGAAATGTGGCTAACTAAGTTACTAGAATATTGATTATGTAATGCAATTGTAACATTGAATTTGATGTTGTACCCGTTTTAGGCGTAAAAAAAGCATTTAGAATCTTTCCAAATATTTTTTTTACGCCTAAAACTAAATATTCGGTGTTACAATATTAATTATTGCGTATCATTATCAATATTCTAGTAACTTAGTTAGCCACATTTCTTATTTCCATACAGTATTAATTCCAAATTAATCAAAACAGGTAAATATTTGACAGCTATTTACGACGTTGCCAACTTTCAGAATAAACGCTCTTAAGTGAGTCTGCAAATTCAATGCTAAACAGTGATAGAAATATGTCGAGTTGTAGACTTTCTGGTTGTCAAGGCATAAGGTGCTTAGATTATAATTTGAAAGATATTGCTGCTTTTGAGCCCAAGTCTGACGTCGAAATTTGCATTAATGATTTACCTAAAAATATAACATTAAAAGGAATAGAGTACCACCTTTTGTCTGTTATAGAATTTGTACCACCTCCGACTCCGAAAGGCGTGGGACATTACAAATCACATTGCCGCAGAGGGTCCAAATGGCAATGTTACGACGACATGTCAAGTAGAATCACAATTAGTAAAAACAAAATGTATGCACACTGTTATTTATATGCAAAAAAATATTAATGTGTCAATCAATGAATAAAAGTAATATTTATATAATAAACGTAATACGTAATATTTATGTGTGTTATGATTTATTTTCGGTAATTTTCTTAGTATAAATGAAATGAAATGAAAATGAAATGAAATGAAATTGTTTATTCTGTAAATAGGATATCGGAATCACTTTTACACGTCATATAAAAAAAAAAAAAAAAAAATAAGCTAGATGAGGTCGGTGTTTCCTATGTGACTACTCTGAGAAGAAAGGCCGAAACAAACTCAGAGGTCGTAGTCTCTTTTAAAGTCCAGACATAATCTTGGTCAAGTCATATGAGGACCATGTGGATCAGTGTCTGAAATGGTCTTTTGAGGAAAGAACCACACAGATTTGAGTGGACCTGTCCAGTCAGTGCAAGCATTTGTCAGTAATCGTGGAGCTCAACTCAAAACTGAAGGAGCTCAACTCGACGAACAATACCAAAGAAAGGATATTTGTCTAGGCCGCATCAACTACTCAAACTGCCAGACCATCATTAAAACTAAATGAGAAAGAAAAAATAAATGAAAGAGAAAACATAAAAATAAAATATCCACATAGTCCTCACATTCACAATAATTAAAATAATATGATACTTTACAAAGTAATCGTGTGCAGTTTGAATATAATTTTCAACAATGTCAATATTTATATAAAACTGGTTTATTGTGATGAATAAGCAAAATATCAAGTTTTATGGTTTTCACAAGGCTTAGCAGAGCGAGCAGCTCAATCCCAAGCTTTTTTATCTTCTAAATAATCTGAAATTTTATAGTACCCTTTTTTACAAAGTTTGGTAAAAATAAACATTATTATATATGCAAAACTTCTTGTAGGTGTAACTTATTTTTGGCTTATCGAAAAAATCTAAGAATAACATATGTGGAGGTTCCAATGAGGTACTAAATTTTAATGAAAAGATGAACTAATTATAACGCCTACAACTAGGTGAAATCAACGTGCTCCAGATTACGTGCAAAATTTCTTCTAGGTGTAACTTTTTTTTGGCTTAACGAAAAAAATTAAGAAAAACATATGTTGAGGTACCAATGAGGTACTAAATTTTTATGAAAAGATGAACTAGTTATAACACCTTCAACTAGGTGAAGTCGACTTGGTCCAGCCATTCTGAAGTCAGAATGGCTTTCCTCGTAATAGTTTGCCCTCTTTAGCGAGGTACCAATTATTTGATGTCTGGTACCAAATAGTACCAAATAGGTACTAAAACTTGGTATTGCTCAAACTTCAAAAATCGCTCTTGGTCCAGTCATCCTGACCCTGACGTATGACAAACACTATTGTTTCATTGATAAATGTCGGGACTATTATAGCTTGCTCTGTTCTAGAGTGCGTTTCAACAAATAGTTCCGATGCCGTAATGTTGGCTCTACTTTGAAATTTAAAAAACGGACCTATTAGGTAGCGCCGTAGCGTATTCGTATTGGTCCTACAAAAGTGGAGCTACTGTGGGCTGCAAGTTACATGACATTCTAATCATGATCACTTCGAAGAGAATCGCCGATTCTCTTTGTTTCTGCACTTTTCCATGAAATGCGTAATCTAATAGCTGCTACACAATATGCCGCCGGTCCTGCTGCCGGGCAAGGCGCGGCGCGCCCTGCTGCACAAAGGATCGCAAAGGAAATGAAAAGAAGGCCCAAAAGCCGGGGGTACGTGCCGCGCGGCAAAAGCCCCGCCGCCGTGCCGCCGGCATAGTGTGTAGGAGCATTAGGGATATCGCGCACTCGCGGGCACGACCACGACCAGGAAAACTATACATGCTTAGTTGGCCGTGCGACCAAGTGCGCGATTCGTATCGGTTCCTACAGTTTACCTGGTCGGTGCGATCATTGCTCGTGGCCCTCTTGTGCGCGAGATCCCTTATGTCTTATGTCAATATAAAGTCCTTTACATTATAAAAACGAGAACTTAGTTTGTATTCATTTATTTCATTAAATACATTTTACAATTGGTTACGGATATTAGTACATAATATTATTACAATTTCTAAAGACCCTGTTTATGTTAGATAGACCTATTGGACTGTCTGAATGAATTTCTTGTTAGTAAATTGGGTAAGATTTATCAAATTCATTTAAAAATTAAAACATTTTTTCAATAAAAAAACATGCAGTCCTTTTTACTCGTAAGATCTAACACAAACAAAGTCCATCGCAGCTAAAATATAAAAACTAAGAAATAAATATTGTCATTAACATTATTACAAAAGCAAACATATCACAAAACAACAATTAAAGAAAAAATATAAATATGCAGTTGTTAAGGAACAATAATGAACTACAGGGAAACGCGATGAGTGTGGCGGCAACGCGGCCAGGCGCGGCGGCCAAGATATCGAGATATTGCGTTTACCTACAATACAGGCTTAGTCCTTACATTGTACTAATTAATTATAACGTTAAACATGAGTAGCAGAAATGTGCGCAATGCTATTCGCAGCCCAACCTGCCGCGGCGTGCGGTCGCCGGCCTGCCCGCCGCGCTCCTGCGAGCGGCTGCCACCTATTTTCTTCTAGAGCACATATTTTATTAATCTATCTGAGATCAGTTATCTTGAAAACTTAGTACGTTAATTATTAGTATACCGATTTTCATTAAAAAAAAATAGTGTGGTTTTATTACATAAATCCGCTGCGCCGCCGGAAAATGTACAATATTAATTTAACGTGATATGGAAAACGATTTCTAAATATAGACTAAACAGCAAAATATTATATGCGTTACAATAAGCTCATAATAGTCCCGGGGTACAAGTTGACCTGTATTATATTAGTCAAAGTTTCGGCTTGGCCTCACCTTGTTTAATGCTTAAATTCGTATCTAATTTACACTACGGTTATATGTTGTTTACACTACGTTGGTTACATGTTCGTAATATTACACGTACGGGTATCATTGCCATTATTTCATAAAAAGAAAGCTATTACTAAACCTCGTTATTTCTTATTCATTATTCATGGTTTGTCAATAACGTATACTATAAATGCCATGGATAAATAATAGTTATTTTGGGTTTATACATATTATGTCGAACGACATCATTTATTATTTCATTCGACCTTGATGTGATATACACTGAACATTACAACATTGATACCTATTGTTTATCTGCTAGTGGTAAAATGAGAATGTTGAACACAAATGGCTACATTAAAATGAATATTGTTGAATGGGATTGGGTTACTTATGAGCTGGGTAGTGTGGGGGTGGCGGCGGCGGTGCGGAGGTGGGCGTGGCGGTTGTGGGCGTGTTCAGCCGTACTCCTGCCGCTGCAGCGCCACCGACACCTTGTAGAGGCTCTCCATCATGAAGGACAGGTTCTGGGACAGCTCGTGCACCGGCCGCGTGATCGCCACCATATCTGTCGAACACACAACATGTATCAACTTGTCTTTTTATATGCGACTGCAGGACGACAGTGTTGGGTATTTTAGTAATAAGTACCAACATTTAATGTAATTTGTTAGGATATCTGTGGCAACACGTGACACTGGTCGAATATAGACCGGAAAATTACTTGTCCGCCTTTTGTATTCACTTTTCCTCGGCACCACGCGACCAGCACCTCATCAACCACCACCACCGCTGCACAGACAGAACTTCACTATGTACGATCAATCGCACGTCGAAGTAGCACTAATAACGAAGGCCGCCACTTACTGCTACAATATAAAGGCGCTGTCAATACCATGTTTTTACTATAAGCGTGTGGTTGACTGTACTATAAGAAAAACAGAAGTTGGTAAAGGAGTCACGAGCCCGGGTTTGGTCTCAGTTTAGGGTGCTTGCCAATCGCACAGGCAGCAACGCCACTCTACATGATATTGTATTTTTTTTCAATAAAAACATCAACAAATATTTGAATAATTACCTGGCTGCGCCTGAGCAAGTCCCTTGCAGTACACGTGCAAGAGGGCCGTGACGTCATCTTCGGGCAGTTCACCTCTCTCGAGGATACGTTCGGCATTGCGCTCGCGCACCAGTGCTAGCGCCGTGCTCCATCTGTTACGAACGATTTGTAGTCAGACGAGTGTTGAGTGATAGTATGTAGTAGTAAAAAAAAAAATCTCAACGTGCCATAACGTTAAGTTTTACAAAATGTTCGGCAAGTTACAAAAGCTACATTTAATTTTTTTAAGTTGAGTCCACCTGACTCAATTGCAAATGAAACCCGAAAGGGCCAGTCATAAAGGCGTGTACGCACGAACGAACAAAACATGGTGAACACGAACATCGAACGCGGAACATTTGGTTCGTACGTCAATCTGCCTAGCCTTTTCCCAACTATATTGGGGTCGGCTTCTAGTCTTACCGGATGAAGACCAGTATTTTACATGGAGCGACTGCCTACCTGACCTCCACAACCCAGTTACTGGGTAATACGATACCCCTTGGTAAGACTGGTTGTCAGACTTTCGGACTTCTGTCGACCCGTAACGACTGTCAAAGATCCACGAATGACAACCGGGGCCAACGACTTAACGTGCTATCCGAGGCACGGAGGAGGAGGAGGACATTTGGTTCGTGCATGTGGACGTAAATTAGAAAAGCGAAAACGAACATCATACGAACACAGTTCGCGCTCAACCACCCCCCTCTCTTTAGTAGCCATGAATTCGAAATTGCATCGCCACGAACATTTTTGACGATCACAGTGTTTGATGTTCGTTAGTGGTACACACATGCGAACAAAGTGTCCGATGTGTGTGTTCACGATATTTTGTGGTTCGTGCGTGCCTTAAGATTTAGATATCTTGAGCATTGCATCTAATCTCCAGCGTCAGTTCGATGTTTGCCCTCTGTATATGCGACCGCTAGTAGGTACTTTGCAGTAGTATAGATAGAATAACAATGCTCAAAGGTACTGCGAATATTATGTGACGGGGGAGGGTCACATTTAGTGCATTAAGACGAAAGCGCCAAAGTAGCCCGCGAAACACAAATTTTCCAAAGTTTTTTTTAAATTTGATGTTCAGTATTAGGTTTATGTTGATCAAAATTTGATTCGCCACCGTAAAAAATATGTATTTACACAATTATAATCATTCAAACGATCAATAACATTATTTAACCGGTAAAGCCCTGGGTGACCCTCAAGCACGTCAATTAGCACGTTAATTAGTTGTTTATCAGGCCTTTAACGGTTAAGTTACTAATAAAATTAAAATTAAATAAAATAATAGTCGAGGGCGGATCCAGCCTTCGAGTCGGGGGCGTCACATAGTCGAGTACCAGTCAAGACAGGCTCCAATCAGTGGTCGACAAAGACAGTCAGGGGCACGGGGCGGCAATACAAAATGAGGCCTCCCCGGTGTTCGCAGTTTATGTAGGTATTTCTAGTAACACTTTGCAAAAATTCAATAATGGCAAAAAAAACCAGTGTAACGTGCGCAATTTTACGAACATGATGGGCCCTGCGCCCGGCGGATTTTTTTTTCAGAGAGGTCCATTTTCACCTAGATATACTATGAATGTAGGACACAAGAGCGACCGAGGCGAGCTTGAATTATTTTACACCCCGTCTCGGAATTCGCGGTTAGGTTTCTATTGAACATTAGCAGGTCTTTCGAAGCTGCAAACTTGGTTTTACAAACAAAAAAACGCGTTAGGTCGCAAAAAATTTAAATAAATAATAAATAAAATTTAAATAGTTAAATTTTTTGCGACCTAACGCGTTTTTTGTGTCTACGGTGACTGGAGTTGTAGTTGGCAAATTTGTAGAAACCACCAGTCACTATTTCCACTCACTAAGGACCTTCGCCCGCAACATCGCAGTGACGACAAAACAAAAATGAATTACCAAGCTCAAAATTAACAAGGCCATTTTCATTCAGGACCGATAGCCATGTGCGTGAAAATATATAATAAGTTTCCAAATTCAATTAAGGATATAGAGTACGAAAATAAATTTAAAAACAGCCTCCAAAAATACCTTATATTAAAATCGTATTACACTATAGGAATTCTTTGACGATAAGTAAATATTGACATTGAAATTTATGACTTACTACCTAATGTTATGGTCTGTTGTTTCATGATTAATATTGTTGTCGCTATTTGTTTTAATTTAATATTTAATATTGTTTTAATTTATGAATGGAAATGATGACCAAGTAATTGTTCTTACCCTATCCCATATTACATCATGACACTTAATTAAATAACAAATGATGAACATCTGTAAACATGTTAAAATTAGTATTTTTGGTTAAGCACAGTGGTTATTTTTAAATTTTTATTGTGACACTTTAGCTCATTAAATTATTTATATTAGTGTGCCCTAGCAGTGTTCATGTATGAAACCTATATACTTGAAACAAGTTGTAAACTACATGAATGCAATAAATGATGATTATGATTATGAGTAAGGGTGGATTTTTCAGATGAGGCAGTAAGGGCAAGGTCCCTTAACCGTTGTAGCTACAAGGAAATGGTTTTACGAAGCCTTACTTTTGTAAGATGGATAGACTAATACATAGATGGATAGTTAGTTATCGCAAGAAGCTTTGCCCATACAAGTCTGAACGTTCTAAATAATTTCTGGTAATTTTTAGGGTTACTTCGTTGTAAATCCGTTAGTCTGTCAAGATCCTTTTTCTTAGGAAAGCGTAGAGGTATCAAGATGAAATTAATATTAAATACGTAGGTCTACGGTCCCTTGGAGCACAAAAAAAGAAGGTTGCTTTTCAAGGAAAAGGTCCGAAAAACGTTAATTTGTAGTTTTATCACGTAAAAAAACAATTTTTTTGCAACTACAAACTTACACTTGCAGTTGGAGAATTGACCGTGACGTTTATCTATGTATGGGAAAATATTTTAACAACTACAAAATTAATTTTGTTCTTGGGATAAATTCATCCCAACTACGAACCGACAATCCTTCATTGTGCGTGGTCCGACACGCACTTGTGCGGTTTTTGTTATATTGACTCACTTCTGCCTCTGTATGAGCTGCAGCAGGCGCGCGTCGTCATGCGGCGCGGGCGCATGCTCCGACCACGGGTCGACCGCGCTCGCCGCTAGCTGGTTGCGCACGGCGCACACTGCGCCGCTCATCTCCACGCCCTGGGAAACATTACACTTAACTCAATACTAGACCGAGACAAACAAGACAAACTGCCGATCTATTATGTAAAAAATCACCATGAAAACTTCGGTGAAAAGAGCTCACACTGAGCTTTCAATAGAGTCAATCGCTACTAGAAACCTGTGGAATGCCAGCTCACTTCACTGACGCTGAAGCACAGTCATTTTTAACAGAATAGATCTTGAATTTGGTCTTAAAACCTTCCACACAATAAATGAAACACACAGTCACAAGTTTTGTCAGTAATGCTTGTTTGTCTTTCAAGCTTTTCTTCTAAATAGCAAAACAATCTGATTGATATTTTTTTGATAAAAATAACGATCCTTAAAACAATATTTAGCCCTGCTTGCACCAAACATCAGTAAATGTGTTTAGGGCCAAACATAATTATTTAAAACATCAAATCAAATCAAACAGTTTATTTGTGATACACAGGTTAAAATATAGGTCTTACAGCATCGTTCTGTCTTTGTCATCTTCAAATGATTAACAGAAACAAAAATGTCAAACAAACACTTCATGAGATTACAAATACATAACAACGATGATCCAACTGCTGCGGCATGTTACCTTCAGATAGTTTTCACGTTATACGTTGGAAGTGAACTATTTGGTTTAATTGGTTTAATTCTCAAGTAATAGGGGCTAACTCTATTGTCATCAGCCGGATACTTTCTCCGACCTGGGAATCGAACTAAGGACCTCACGCTCCGCAGGCGACCACTAGACTAAAGAGGCAATTCCTTTTTTAACTAAGATTGTAATGGCTGCCTTATGCTATTTCTGAAAATAATTTGCAAAAGGTGAATACGAATGGAGGCTATTTTATGTTTTGTAAGGCGTTAAAAAATTAACTATCGAGAGCGTTTGAATAGTCTACAAATGCTATAAAAAGTGGGATCTGGAATTCTACATGCTTTCGACAAGCTGGTCGATAAAATGAAGGTGGTCAGTAGTAGAGGCAACGGCTTGTTTGGGAAGCTGGTGTTTGTCGCTGTCCTCGATGAGTTTAGTAAAAGTGTATAGGAGCCAAACCAGATTGATGGGGCGGTAAGTGTCAACTGTTTTCTCACGCGTTTTATAGAGTAGAATTATCAGGGAATGCTAAAATGCGAGTGATACATTTCTAGTTTTTAAGATGCTGTTGAAAAATCCAAAAAAATATGAATTATAGGAAATTATAATAATAGTTCATCAGGTCCTGAGTTCGATTCCCAGGTTGGGCAAAACGTTTGGCTAAATGTATGCTGAGACGCAGGCGACGCTGGTCCACGCAGAGTAGGGCAGAGCAGATTTTGTAATGCATGAATGTACTGAGAGCTGCGAAGCTGCGGCGCAGGCAGCACGTGTGACGCAGATATGTGTCTATCCTGCTCTGCGTCTCGTTGTAGAGCCGGCACAGAATTCTGCGCGAGGAGTGCAAGTCGTCACTTGTTTTTTACCACTGATTCATAATAAAAAAATAACAAAAGAATAAAACTTTTATTTCGGAACAATAACACAAGACTAAGTACAACAAGTAAAACGACGATAGCTGCAAAAGTATAAACTGTAGCGCAGCTAACAACGCCCTTCCCCAGATACAAAAGTATAAACTGTAGCGCAGCTAACAACGCCCTTCCCCAGATACAAAAGTATAAACTGTAGCGCAGGTAACAACGCCCTTCCCCAGATACAAAAGTATAAACTGTAGCGCAGCTAACAACGCCCTTCCCCAGATACAGAATGGAATGATGTTCCATGCAAAAAGTGCTTAAAGGGTAATTTAGTTAATTTCGATTTAGATAATTAATAATAAAAACAAAAAAGAAACAAGATGAAAATAAACAGTACAGGACATATGATTTGGGATGTATTTTGACGTTGAATTTAATGGGTGAGTGTAGGGTGAAAGGGTGTGTGACGATAAATGACGTGTGCGAGGGGTGTTAGTGGTTCAAATTCAAATTCAAATTCAAATTCAAATTCAAATTCAAATTCAAATTCAAATTTCCAATTCAAATTCAAATTCATTTATTGATGGTGTTTGTGGCATGTGTGTTGTGTGTGGTTTTATTGGGCTATGTGACGGAGTGATGACTGCGATGAGTACCTTACACTTTCTCTGTTTCATCATATCTTTGTGATTTTAACTAGGAGTCAAGTTTTATTTTGTATTTTCTCTTGGTTAATGGGTAGATGTGTAAGCTTTTGTTAAATTTGTTGTAGATTTTTGAACTTATGTGTTTGTAATGACGACTTGCAGCAACGGTTCTACGAGACTCAGTGTTACAAACCCTATTCGAGCGGCGTGTAGATCAGCATTTAGGATCAAAGGTAAGTTGGATGTGTTTGCGAAGAATAGTTTGGAGGATAACTAGCTGTCGGACGGTGAGAACCTGGCAGAGGGTATATAGAGAGGATGTCGAATATCGGATCGGTTTCCTATCCAGCACCTTCAGAACAGCTCTCTGCACTCGTTCAACCCGAAGCATCACTGTTTTACCGGAAGCACCCCAGACCGTTAGGCAATACCCCAGAACAGACTGAGCGATTCATAATTTTGTTTCAATGACAGATCGTTTGTACTAGCTAGGACGCGAATGTGTCTATGTAGCTGCGTCGCAGCATTGCTCGCGGCCTATGTTTGCCTCGCCTGCCCTACCCTGCAAAATCTGCTGTACTGCGTCACCTGCATACGCTTAGGCTTTTTGGGTTTTACTATAGTACCTGGTCGACGAAGCTCTGCTCGGGTGAAAATAGAGAAAACGAATTTTCCCAGAAATTACCTAGTATAGTTACTTATTGGACCTAGGTACATCGATTTTTCGCCACCGTAAAACTCCTATATTGCGACTTTCATCGAAATTTCGTTGCAGCCGTTTTCGAGAACGTGATTACAAATATATATATATATATATATGCAAATATTGATTTTTTAATAGTATAGGGTAGGATTATTATGTAAATTTCTCGCTAGCAGCCCAGAGTCCGGTTCTGTGCCCGGTTGATGGCAATAGGCTCGCCCCCCATTACATGGGACTTAAACATAACTGGCGAAATGTGGGTGTCCTATACCCCAACCCTTCGGGGGGACATGACGTGATGTATGTTATACTAATAATTTGAAACGAAATTGCTCCAATAAAATGATGTAGGCGATTTATGTAGGCGGAGTATGACAATGGTTGTCGTCCGTCATTCCCCCCTCCTCCCGGTATGTTCACTCCTCCGCGTGGTGCAGGGCGCATGCTAGCAAACATTGATCGACCGTTCTGCGTGAATAGATGAGATTGTTGTGACGCCGCGCGGCTGCACTGCGGCACAACAGTGAAGACACGCGTGTCGGCGTGGTTGATGCCGGTGGCTGCAGCACAAAACAGGAGGAGTCTTACCTTGTTCTCCAACGCCGCAGTGTAGACGGCCACTATCATCTTGTTGTTCGTCTCCAATAGCAAGAGCAGCTGGAAGATTAGCCGATACAAGGACCGTGCGAGCTCCTCGGTCGAAACGCGCGCTAGCTCCAGGACCTGTGAAGTGCACGGTGAACTTAGTGATTTCAAAGGCAGTCGATAAGTATGTTTGATCTGCCGATCGTTGTGCAAGTAATTAGTTTTGTAGCAGGATTCTTTTTTCTTTTTATTCTTTTCATTGCTATGAAAGCATTAAAATTTAGTGAGGAAAATATTTTTTATGCGAGAGTTATTCTCTTAAACTGTTATTTATTTACTTATTTAGCTTGTTATAACATTAAAATATAAATAAGTTAAAGTGAACGTTGACTTAAAATAATAAAATAAATACGTGGCTTACTGGGCTCATACAATATAAAATAATTTAAAACGAAACAACGAAGGGGAGAACTATTGACACGAAAAGAATAGGAAGAAAAATGTCTGTTTGTTTTGTCGTTATTTTGATTTTGAAAATAGTGATCGAACCTCTAGTGTATGCTCTCGACGATCAAAAAACGTCATCAGATGTTCGTGGAGCTCTAGCGAAGCGTAGCGCACAGCGTCACGCACGCGCGGGTGGTCGGCTACCAGGGGCCCAGCCCACAGCAGCGGCGGCTCCTCCGCGGCCGCGCGCTCCAGCACTGCCCCCAGCTCTCCCGCCAGCGCTGGCGCAGCTGCCACCCCCGCCCCCGCGCCCGCGCCCGTGCTGCCCGCGCTGCTTGCCCCCGATGCCGCCGATGCCCCCGCAGCCGCTGCCCCTTCCGCGCACAAGGATAAGGTCTTCATTATGACCTCCTGAAAGGGCACCAACACACAATTACATGAATGCGCTGCGGCAAAGTTGTCATGCACTTCGCAATTATGTTTACAATATTATTGCTCGTTTGTGTGCACGTAACATATTACGTTTTCTTTACAACATTTACACCCGCTAATTATCAGATCAAATACTTTGAATTTTTCGAAATGTTTGTAATAGTCGTTACTAAATTAATTATTGTACCTGTAATTATTAATTATATATATTTAAAAAACTTAATTTACAATAATGTTTTTTGACTTCCTTGAAATGAATAATCTATAATGTCAAAGATAAGGAATACCGGTCTTTCTTTGTAATAAGAAAGCACCAACCATGTCGAGCCATAATTTAAACCATTGAACCAGTTGTTATTTTAAGGTCGAATTAATTGAACATAGTTCGTATGAAAATAATGTTCACATTCATATGAATTACTTGATTACAGTCGCTTATAAGAATATGCACATAACTTCATATAAATAAGGTTCATTTTCGTATGAAACGCTACTGAACATAACTTGAGTAAAGTCTACGTTTACTCTAGATGTCAGCCTCAGAACTTTACTTTAGTCAACATAAAATTCAACAAACAACAACTGGCTTGAATGTTGTAACAAAACAAACATGTTTAAAATAAGTGTTGTATCGCTGGACAAGTTTGTTGTCGTCCATTCCTTTTCTCCGGCGTGTGCCACATGTGCCAGTGCTCGTTCCTATGTAGGACCGAACGGGGGAAGGACATCAGGGGTAGTTTTAAGGTAATTTTAAGGGTCTATGCGACACAAAGTAAATTCAAATTTATCAATGTAAATATGAGACTGGGTCGGACAAAAATAAACGAAAAAGACCAATTTATATTGACCTAACCTTTACTTTTTTAATGTATTTTATTTCGATTAGATAATTTGAGTACATTGACAAAAAAAGCTTTTAATTTGAAATACTCTGCCGTCACTTTTACCAGTGCGCACAGACTGCCCTAAGATTAATTAAATAATTAATAGTTGTAACTAATATTTTTATCGTCTATCTATTTAGAACGCAATGCGTAATAATTAAAGGCCAGGCCATTTAATTAAAATTATATCAGTTTGTGGTTAATATACTTGTGAAGTAAAAAAAAAATATTTGTTTGTAATTAAAATACATGTTAAAATCATGTATGTTTAGAACTCAAGTAAATATAGTATTGATGTGAATGTTGTCTTATTTCCAATGGTCCCTTTTTAAAAGAAAGAACTTTACAGCTTGTCGCACCATTCTCATATTTCTCATCGAAGGCATAACTGAGGAGTTTCTTTTTCTAGTTGATAGTAATCCATGGCTGGCAGTGGATTGCTATAGGAGGTAAGTGATGCTTATGTCCAGCGGTGGACTACTATAGCCCTATAGTATTCTACCACTGGATTGGTTAGTACGATCACCTGACGAAAACGGTAACCACTTTTGGGGTTCTATACATTAAACTCGTAAGTGCGGTGACGATGTTGATAGGGATATACCTTGAGCACGGTGTGCAGGCGGTGCACGAGCGCAAGCGGCGGCATGAGGGCGGCGTGTCGCAGCAGTGCCGTGACGGACGCGCGCCACGCGTCGTGGAGCGCGGGCGCCGCGCCTGGTACCGGCGTCACGTCCCCGCGGTCGCCTGCACGCAAGCACACAACACACCTTATTACACATTACTTTTTATTTCATGTAAACCCGAAACAGGGTCATTGTATTCGACGTTTAATGTTGGATCGACCCTGAAATTGCAAGCTTATATTGCCTTGTCTTCTTAAAGATAAGACCGTGAATGCAGTCGATTAACGTCGACCACTCGACGCTGATGGCTTCAACATATTCGATACTTGGTGACACAAGATGAAGTGTAGTTAAAAAAAGGCAGAGGCTTCCCACTTTTTGGATGTAACAACCGTCATATTGATTTTGTTTGTATAAAATGTAGCCTATATCACCCAGACCATAATAAAGAATGAATTGATCATTCATCAAAATAGGATAAGTAGTGTAGTCGCTACGTTGCAACATAAGTAAATACAACAATATATATACGTTCATATTGGGTCCCCACCTATGAAATTGGCGTTTTTTTCTCACAAATAGAGAACCTTGTCACTTCTATGAATTAAAATATTCATCAATTGCTTGGTATTATATCGAATAATGACCATCATAGACAACTACCAATAGTAAAAAAAACCTTATTACTTATAGTTTATAAACATAAAAAATACCTTAAAAATTACTCCTCATTTTGTTAGCAGAAATGACCACTATTTGTTTTAACTTAGCCAAAACTAATTTTTGTCGCTTAATCTAATGGCATATTACGTTATCTTAGTTTTTAAACATTAGTGCATAAAAGTTTTAAAACATTAGTGTTCATGGTTATTATATAAATTAAGAAAATGTTAGTATGAAAAAAGCAACTTCTTTAAAATTCTCCATACAAAACGCTGATTTCATAGACGGGGACCTAATACATAGACTTAAAAACACTGCTTCCTTTTGGCTTTGCCGTGGTCAGGTAACTATCATCTCACTTACCGTCGGGCTCTCCGCTAGAGGCGCTGGAGAAGGAGTGCGTGCGGGGACGCAGCGCCAGCTCGTGCGCGGCGCCCGCGTCGCCCTCGCCCCGCGACCCGCTGGCGCCGTCGTCCCACCCGCCCTCCTCGTCCGACGAGTCTTCGTGGGCACTCTGTGAAAGAAACTGTATAAAAAGAAAATGATGTCAAAATAACGACGATACAAGCTTGCCTAGTTTGACGCCAATGTAAAACCCCCTGTAATCTTATCCCCCTCAGATAGAATAGATTTTCTTTTGACTTTATAGATACAGAATTAAGAGTTGTTTTATCGACATCTGTAGTAAATTTTAAGTATGAAGAGAACTTGGAATGCAAGAGCGAGCGAAACGAGCTCAATAATTTTAGCACACCACGTCGAATTGGTTTGGTTAGTAGACCATTCATAGTATTAGCTACATATTTTTCATGAGTTGAGGAAAGCTGTATAAACTTTGGATCGACGCGCTATCTTTTTAGCATTATATGTTATGCTGAAATCCTCTCGCCGACTGAGGCTCTAGGCCAGTGCATTGTTGGCTTAACAGACCTATAGGCCCGAGTACAAACTGACTGCACCACTTTGAAACTTCGTGAACACCTGGACTTATCTATATAATAAAAATGAAATGCTGTTCGTTGATAAGCGCATTACTTGAGAACGGCTGGACCGATTTAGCTATGTTTTGTTTCAAATATCCATAATAATCCGAATAAAATTTTTATGGAAAGAAAAATTTGAAAAGATTCCCGGAAAATTTTCAAATTCGGGAAAAACTGAACGTCCTTTTATATATGGGATTTTAGAATAAATTAATGAAATTTTGACAGGACAACGTCTGTCGGGTCAGCTAATTAGTAGTTAATATAAGTCAGAACTCGCCGAACGTCTTGGGCAAACGTGGTGATCAATGCTCGCGCCTTCTCTGTAATTATGAGAAGAGACGTTCGTCCTGCCGTGAGACAATAATTGGCTGGTATTATATTATATCTATAAGCGACCGTCCTGTCTTACTCATGTTCAATGGTTTTATGACTATACTTTGTAGCATGCCATAAAATCATCATAACTAATAGCTATCCTTGATAAAAATTGTTAATGTTACGTTACGTAAATTTGTTAATTTTTAGTACTCAGAATTCATATTGAGTGTCCTATTTACCTCGAGCTGAATGAATGAATACGGAGCAAGTTGCGGCTGCGTCCTGGTTCCCTACTGACGCCCCTGACACACATCGAGTGCGCCTGTGCTACTTCCAGCCTTGTATGACCTAATCTATCGAATAACTTTTATTTTCAATGAGTAGAGACAGTATGAACGTAGTGGAATACAACTAATAACGTTCGATTTAATAACGATGATTATAAATAATTATGATTGTTTATTCGTTTTTAAAATTCACCAGTTCCCGTTGAGCAAGCGTGTAGGCAGCAGGCTGATGACGATCTTGAAGTTTCGTCTTTATCCGAATTGAAAATCAATCGTTTCAATTAATTTATTCAGAGAAAATTGATAGTTACAACAATTAACACCACAATAGCTGACAAAATACTGCTTTTTTTTCGTCATATAACGTCATTTGTTTAATATAATAATAATCAGCCCGTATTGTCCCACTGCAGGGCAAAGCCCTCCCTTTCCTTTTCGACTCAACTCGACTCTGAGCCAATATGTACCAATCCCTCCTGTACTATAAGCGTCAAGTTCGTCCCGCCATCTACGCCCGGGTCTTCCGCCGCTGGACGTTTCCAGGTACCCAGGTTGTTAGCGCACAATGCATCCGACATGCGGTAAACTTGTCCGGCCCAGTCCCACTTGAGCTTGGCTGCTTTTTGGGTGTCGACAGTGGTTTTCTCTTAGAGCGCAGTATCGTGGCCCGTATCCGGGCGGTAAGTCGAACTCCAGGGAAATCATTTGTTTGATTATAATTATGTGGCCGCATCTACATCGCCACTTGCGAACTACGCATCAAAGACCCTGACGTCACACAAATCTTGCATCGCGCAATTAGAGTTTACCGAGCGATGGACATACATACAAGCTCCCGACTTCAACCTCTGGGCAGTTGCCCTCCAAACATGACACCCGTCTGGTCGGAGTCTATTGTGGATGAGTGAACATTATACCCTGTTCCTCATACCCCTAAAATTATTTGTATATTTGATAAAAGTTAAAACTTTCGTGAGATTTTAGTTTGAACGGTTGCGGTCGGAATCTAGTAGTGAGTTGTGGAAGGCTGGTAGTGACGCGGTACTGACCGGCTTGCCTGCGATGTGCGCGTCGGGCGCGCGTGGCTGCTGCGGCGGCGGGCTGCGCTCCACGCACGCGCCCTCGTCGCGCTCTTCGCTGGGCAGGCGCCGGCGCACGCCCCAGTTGAAGTTGTCCGAGCTCTCGCCCTAGACACGTTAAATCAAAACATATCACTCGATTGCTAAGTGGGTATGACTCTGCAAGAAATTCATAGACGTATTTATTTTTATATTTGAAATGAGTTTATCGACACTAGACAAAATTCAAACTGGTTGCTAATATAATTGAATAATTTATTATTTATATGTCATTCATTCATTAATACGTGCTGTGATAAGGATAACTTTAACTCACACACTGACATATTATTTGTAAAAAAAATTGAAAATCGTCTACTTTAACAAAAAATGGTAAATATGTGAGCACTATGTATCCATCACATAATTAATTTATCCATAATTGCTTTATTTTTAATTGTTTTTACCTAATTGATGTTTACAAAATATTGTAAAATATTTTAAAAGTGTAACGGTGGAGTTTCTTGGACATTCTTCTCCATACGAAACTACCTTTTTGAAGAGGTAACTAGAGTCAATTCAATTTTTTTGTAGATAATGACGTAAAATGTGCCTTTTTATTTGAAATAAATGCTTTGACTTTGATTTTACTTAAGGGGGAAGCGCTAACGTTCAAATTTTCATAAGCCTTTTGCAATTTGCAGGTCAGTGTCAGGTTGTATTTTGATCAAAATATGATGGGCAACAATAAGATATGAATTTATAGAGTTATAACCATCATTACAACTCTCTCAGTTAGAATTGATTATTGTATTATACAGATTATATAGGTGGTAATAGGCGGATGACTGATAAGCTTACCTCGATACTCTCGCTCTCGTACTCCAAGAAATCAAAGTCTTTGAAGACCCCAAAGTGGTCGGTTGGGGGTGCGCCCCCGGATGGTTCATTGCCCGGAGTACCCGAAACCTCCTCCAGTGAGGACGCCATCGACGACTCGCGCTCCAGCAGCTCCGAACTCTGGCTGAATATCACCTGGAAGCGCCGTGTCGGATATGTTACACACATTCACACTATCAGTCGAAAGGGGATTGCTAAACTGAACATGAGCTTAAGTTATAGAAGTAATGTTAAAAAATATACTAATAATCTTGTTTTTATTTTTATTTCTCTCGTTTTCTTTTGCGATTAGTTGGCGTTTAAAGCGCATTTTCTGATCGCGGCGTTTGAAGTAATTCCTAAAAAAAAATATGAATTTTCATGTGTACTTTATACTTTATCAGCTTAGTAATCCCTTTCCAAGAAGCAAATATAATGTGTTGTTATAATTTACACAATTTGATCAAGAGACGAATATCAATTCACATCTCATTGGTTACAATATTTGGAAAATTATCTTTCTATAAAGTGTTTCACGTACATTTTGAATGCTTGCTTACTTGCGGAAATTCCTACTTTGTATATAAAGTAGCTATGTGTTGCATCTAATGATGCTTTAATACATGTTTGTACAAATACTACGTGAGCATTGTTTACGAAAGTATGGCATCGTCAATAATCGAAAGATAACTAAATGATATCGGTGTTGTAAATGTGGTACAACTACTCGAATGGATCATAGACAAAATATTAAAACTGTCAATATGAAAATATATTTTTAGATTGTGTTTCTCTTATATGGATAGCTAAATGAATGCAGTTTCACTCGTATATGAATTGACTACTCTTAGTTAAACTCTGTAGTTGCGTACTTCCAACACATTAATGTTTTACATAAATAGTGCTCATACAGTGCTTACTTATAATATAATTATATTGTTAGTGTATAAACAATTCAACTGTGTCTATTAATATAACCGTGACGGTTTGCAGTGTTCAACTGTCTACTGAAATATAGTATTGATGGTGATCACATATTATGTAAAATATAATAATTCAGATTCAGATGTTGGAGCCGCGTAGACACAGCGCTAGCGTCGCGTTGTCTTGGCTATATCCAAAGTATAGTCGCGTCGACGCGGCGTTAGCGTGGCGTTTACGCAGTGTAGAAGTTCGACAAAGCCTGCTCTCGATGCGTCAAGTACGGTCTGAATACAGCGCGCTTAATCACCAATGGCACAGACCCCAGATTTCTCATCCTTCCAGATTGAATTCATGCAATTATAATCCACCAATCTTTGGTGAATACGGGTAATGAGACACACCTATCATACAAAATGATTATGGAAGGATAGCTTGCTAGGCTTTAGCGGATGAGTATTGAGGTTAGACAGAGCGCGTCATGTAGGGTGGTCAAGCGAAGCGTATTGTTCGGGTAAAATCACATTACGAAAACCTTGATCACTTTTGTACTTTGTCACATTAAACTCGTAACCTGATCGTTGATGTAGCTGTCTGTAACGACGCCGATATTTGCATGGTTGAATATGGCAAGGTTCTAAGTATGGTCAATGTTTTCATAGGTCAACTGTACGAGGTGAAGTATCCGTACACCGCCGTACTCGAACACCTGTAGCGTGCGGTGCAAGCGTTGCGACATAATATACATGTATGCGAGTTACCTTAGAACATAAAGTAGTAATTAAATCGTCCTAAACGCAGCGATGGATAGAAATCATATATTCATTAGTTGTGTGGCTATACCCAGCCCGCCAACGGCCATAGACATATTTTATGCGTCGGTCGGCTAGCACCCGCCTCACAAGTTTGCAAACAATAATTTTGAAAAATATAAGTGATTGTTATAATAATAAAGTTTAGCTGGCCAATTAGTTTCCAGGTGCTTCGCCGACTACCACCAATACTAATCACTGATGTGTATATCGTAAGGTCATAAACGGTACAGTGTGCCAATAGAATGTGTACTTTATGACGCCGCTTATAGAGTGCAGTTTACTTACAGATGGGCTCTTGGGGAGGCCGACGCGTTGCCCGCACGTCGTCAGCAAGTTCACCAGGCATTCTCGGACGCGACTCTGTTCATTGAAAAAATATTAAATACACGATAATTAATTCAGACACGAGTGTAATGAATTCTAGGTGAATTCTCACATCGTGTTAAAAACATTTAATAGTATTAGTTAAAAAGAGGCCTCGAATTGTGATTCTAACGAACGAGCTTGGGTTTCCAAATGACGGCGGTCATGAAAATTACAGCATCACTTATGACGGTTGTCTCTTTACGGCCGTCGTCGAGTTAGAGATTCGTGTACCTAAGGTATTTTTGTTGAATTGCATAACAGTCGAGTTATAATCTAACTTCTTGGATTAAGGGCCTTTCATAAAGACAAATGAGGTCGGGTCAGGCTTGGTTACTCGGTATTATTTTATGTCATTTAATTTTAAGGATTTTTTTAGTCAAATGATTTTACTAGTGTTTTTGTTTATAATTTTTTTTAAAGTTTTTTTTGCATTTATGAAAAATAAAGATATTGTAATAATAATACTTCCCATACAACCATGCATGTAAACTACCAGAATACCCGCGAAATTTCGCGGATTTATATATATATTTTCTTTTTTTAAATCATATTATTTAACCTCTTTATGTCGTGAGCTATTTGGTTTAGGTCTTAAGGGGAGGCGTGAAAATTGATTCGCTGTTACAATGTATAATAGATCTTGGTAGTGAAGATACGTGCACAGTACGGACACGTTAGAAAGATACATATATAGTAATGTACCTGCGACATCCAGGGCCTCTTCCAGCCCGAAGCCAGCGCGTCGGCGGGCGACAGTGAGAGCGAGCGGCGCGGCGACGTGGCGCTCTGCGGCTGCGCGGCGCTGTTGCCGCCGCCCTCGGGGCCCACCACCGTCGACGCTGAACCCGATTGGGACGTTGACGAACCTGACAAACATGATGTGCTTACAAGACTTACGACACACTATGTTAACTATATACAGACAAACAACAAAAACCCTGTCTGGCCCGGAAGTGGGACATACACATAAGTATTGCAATAATATTACCAATTTTTTAATTTATGAAAGTAAAAAGATATTGCTATTTAAAATTCGCCGTTTTTGGTACCAGAATTACACCAATTTCATTTCAATTTGCAAATTTTCAATAGAGACTATAAGTTATGACTGCTAGACCCACTACACGACGGCCGCCCGCGCCACAAGACATGTATAAAAAGATAAAATTCCCCATAAAAAAACCTGTACTGTATTATTGGAAAAATACAGTATAAATCTTATAAATAATGTAGTTAACAAAAGTATTATTGAATCTACTGCTACTGAACTCGTATCTATTAACCTTTTATAAGAATGTATGGTATACGGTAACCGCCCTGAAGTCGATGACTTCAAAAAAGTCCATTCATTGTGTGGAATTTCTGCGTAATATGATTCAACTCGAGGCAGAATCGATGAGTTAGTTCAGCATGAAACAGGTCAATCCGTGACCCGTTTGATGCAGCCGGAGTTACATAAGCGGCTTGTAGCTCCTCCGGCGAACTAACTACTGTTACACAGGAAATATTGCTATAATTGAATTATTATTTTTTAGAGTATTACAATTATTTGTTAGTTACTCAACTTTCAATTTTACAACAACTATTTATTTTATTTGTTTAACAAAGTTATTTTGGCTGCTGACACCAAAACTACAATCGCGAACGAAGTTGCGGTCAGAAGCTTTTTGACTAGCTTGTGGCCGCTAATTCGTTTGCGTGGAAGTCGTAAGACTAAAAATGTGGCTTTTAATTTAGTATGTTGTGAACATTCCTAATTAAAAGCCACATTTTTGTAAAAAAACTACCAAAATATAAAGAGAGTCGGGACTGGTGACGCGGGAGCAAGGGCCAAACAGTTGTCCGTGTGAGAAGCAGCTCGACTTGAGGTCGACACCCGTTGCCTTCTGTAGCAATTTCTCATTGCTTGCGAAGTTTTTCGTGTTTAGTGAATTAATGAACGCCTGCGTTTCTGCATATACTAACTATTATAATGGCACAATACTGATACACTGACTGATGATACGTAGTATCTGGACTGATGCATTCTAGATTATTGCTGACGAACGGCTGTAGGGAAAATAATATAACAGTAGATTGGATTGTAAACACACGGGATTTCTCATTAACAGCCTCCTGATCAGAGATGTTTATTATGTCCATACATCACAGAAGAGACCTAAATTATGTTTTTCTGTGGACGTTCTACGAACTATCATAAAATAGTATAACATAATGTAAAACAGATAAGCACAATAAATATCAATTGTAGGGAATCGAACTTAAGTTTACACAGCAGTCGTCGAACCGCTAAGTTATTTACTTTGTTGAAAGCTGGCTAGAATAACCGTTACTCGCTTCTGTAACTATCTGCTTTTCGAGTCTGTAACTAGCTTTATCCGTTTCGTTACAAAATTTGAGCTACAAAGTAGGCACCGGTCGATTGAATATATTGACGAACAAAGGAAAGCTTTCAATGTTACATGATTATGTATGAAAATTGTCTTACATGAGTCGTTTGCCCTAATAGCCTCTACAGAATGCCACTTACAATGTAACAAAGTCGTGGGTACGTATTTACATTTTATTTCTTTAGAACATAAATAGATGAATACAAAGGAATTCTCAAGCTGTCGTTCTTTGTGTATTCTAAATGTTCTGAGAGCCAGTGTCGTGTGGGGGCAGGTATGTGTATCTACAGATATCATCGTAACGTTATTCTAAAAATGTTTTTTCAATATTTCTGGTCTGCAAATGTTATTGCGTCATGTTTTATGTAACTGCGTATTTAGAATCGTTACTGTGTCATACTGCGAAATAACACCTCGCACTACTTGTCCGCCTACTCCGCTGACACGCAGTGACACAGTGCCTGTTACCCACCACTCCACTCCCACTATTCCTTTTAAATACGGGCTATAGTTGTACTCACCCTTGTCAGGGGTGGCGGTCGATGCGTTGGAAAGAGAGCTCGGCCCCGTGGCGGGCTGGCTGCCCGCTTTAGGGAGATACTTCCGACCAATCACAGGCGTTTGCGAAAGGTCGAAGGTGAAGTCCATCGTACGGCCCGGCAGCTCCTGCGAATGTAGAATGTGACGTAAGTATTTATTTTATTGAAAGCTACAGGTTTCATGCAACAGTATTAATTGAAATCATGGGGCATAGATAAAGCATAATAGTCAATACATATCCTTATTGTTTTGTTAGTATTCTACAACGTATATTAGTTATTTTTCTTATTGCAAGCCTTACCTTCTTGCCGTGCAGCTCCGTGTCGAGGATGGAGGAGGCGTGGCTGTCCCAGTACGGCGGCACCACCAGCGTCGAGCACCGCGTCACCACCAGCTTCAGGATCTTCATGGCTTCCTTGTAGTTGTTGCTGTCTTGAATCTACGCAAAACAAATTGATACATTGATATATTATATTTATAGTTTGTAATGGGTACCTATTATATGTATATTCAGAGCGTACCAAAGAAATAGACATACATTCTTACTCTCGAAAAACATTACCCTCCTTCAAGGGCAGTCGGGTAACAAAGAAAATGAAACATTATCTCAATAAAACAAGTTTCAGAACCAACACACTGTACGTCAATAACTGTCATATATTTGTTAAATAATTATAGTCAATCAAGACAAAGTTTAATTTTCTTAGTTGTTCTGATGATTTCGACCAACGTGCTCGTACGTACCGTGACGTCGATGAACTTGGCGACGGCGCGCAGCAGGTCGGCGTTGACGGGCTGTGCGGCGGGCGCGTTGAGGTCCACGTAGTATAGCATGCAGTGCAGTATCGACAGCACCGGCAGCTGTAGGTTTGCAGACCCCTGCACACAACATCACACCCTTTAGCAAGGAAAATAAAGAACAAAAGACGAAGAAACAAAGAAGATCTTATTCACATTAAGGAAAGCAAATAAAAAAAATAAAAAAAAAATCTTCATTACATCTTGCATTTAAAAGATGACATATTTTTCTGCAATAGCACTCTCACAAACCATCATCTCCACCGGAGTGATCCCCACGATAGGTAGGAAAAGAATAGGTGATAATAAACGTTACGTCCATTTCATGCTCAGAATAATTTTAATGTCCAGTTCAATTTATAGGTTGGCGCTAAAAATATTCAGTGTCAGCTGAAAGCCCGGGCGGAATCAATAACGCGCCGGTGAGCTCAAGTTCCCAGAAGAGCGCTCACAGTGTCAACGATAGTTTAATACCACATCTCGTTCGTACGCAGTAACCGATTCTGTTCCCAGAAGTAATGAATACCGAATCAATGAAGAGCCTGGAATGTTGTTTATCTATTCATATTGGTTTCATAGACTGCGTAAATAAACCGACATAGTTAGTGAATGTTTAACATAAAAGGCGAAACGTGGGTAGAAAGTTAGATGCATATACTTTTAGTACACCAAATTGTAACAGCTCATAAGACAGCAATATCGCTAAACGAGGGGGTACTAAGTATAACTCTGTACGGCCCTTCGTGTAATGAAGGCGTGATGTTATGTAAGGCGCGCGACATGTTTTCACGAATCAAGTACTTGTTGTAGTTCCGATTTATAAACTTAAGGCCCGCATTTGATAGATTTGCGTATTCTTGGTGGCACTAATTATCTATGTAATAAAACATTGAGCATTAAGTCCCTACAGGAAAATATATTTCATGAGGAAAAGAAAGCGAACCCTGAGAATATATTATGTAGTATAAAAGCTGAAAGTCTGTAATTTTCCAAGAGAATAAAATTGCAGTTTCTTAAGCGGAATGCCAGCTGATTGTATTGAAGTGCCGGCTTTTACTCGATTTTAATATGAAGTGAAAGCTTTTGCAGAGCCTTTCAACAGGGATTTACGATATTACAAACGAGATCATGTCGCGATTGCGGGTTTACTTAACAGTCCGACGTGAAGTTATACTTTGTATTGGAAAAAGCGGAAACAATTTTAGTTTTGTAATAAACCTTTTAAAGTTTTTTTTTTTTTTTTCCGATCGTGAGCGTGCTCGTCATTCGTTTGGTAATCGATAGTGTTCTATTGTGCTGGGTTTTAACAAATGATGGAAAAAAGTTTTTTTTTTTTTGTGGAAATGTTATTTATTAGTTTTTACTTGTTAACTTTTGTGTATCTTATTGTTCTTTTTAATTTAACTGTGCAATAATTTGGATTTATGTTTATAATGTTCTTCATAGATGGACTGTGTCAAAGATGATATGGCTAGAAAGGGGGTGACTACTGAGATGACGACTAATAGAGGAGGATGGAAAAAGTCATGTTGCGCCGACCACTATTATATTGTGATAAGGACAAGAGAATGATGAATGTTGTTCTTATCTTTCCCAAATTAAAATAAATATTAGTCCACAGGTGGGATACATTCAGTAAGTGTTACCTTCTCCAAGACCTCGACGAGGAAGGCCAACATCTGCTGCGAGAGGTGCGAGTAGGTGTCCCACAGGTACTTGACGACGCACTTGGTCCACTGGAAGCTCTCCTTGCTGAACGTCCTCCGCGAGTACAGCGTCATCACCGTGCCCAGGTTCTCCAGCTTCTTGCTCTTCTCGGCTGTGAACTGATTACGACACTGGTTTAGTACATATTTATTAATAAATGGGTTCTTGGCTAAATCTTTGCCTCTCATGCCCGAGGTTGTGGGTGTCAACCCACAACCAACAATCCGGGAAGTACCAATGTGACGTTTTCAATTCGTATTAATGTACTTTCTAAGTTTATCTTGGAACCATCAGAAGGAAACCTGAACTTATAGTAAATATAAGCCTGAAATCTCCAACCCGTGTTGAGCAAGTGTGCTAATCAGCACACTTGCTCTTATGGGCTCTTAACCTGGATCTCGAGATCGCGGGCGTGCTTTGATAAAATACCTATACGTACGTAAGTGGTTTTATGGAATTATTCCGAATCAAGTACTTATAAAATTAAATTTTTGAAAAAAAAAGAAAAGAACAACTTTTGTAAAGCGTCACCTGTCTTTAATTTTTTTGCCTCGATGTGCAATAGTGTCGGTACGTTGACTAGTTACCTGTGCGATGTGACAGGCTGCACGCACGCAGAGCTCGTTGGCGTCTTCGTAGTGCAGCAGCATGTAGGGCAGTAGGGCCACCACGGTCATGGGGAAGGCGAGAGATTGCGTGGGGTCGATGACCGGCAGCTCGAGCAGTGGGATCATGTCAACTAGGACACCCACCACCGGCTCGTATGTGTTGGGGTGCGTGCAGCCCTGAAAGGTAACAGATACTTGAGAAGATCATTCACAAGAAATAATTGAAAATATTCAGACGAAAAAAGAGGTTATCTAACTGGATGAGTTTGACGGTAGGACATTCACGATCAACGTAAAACCATGAGTTATTGCAATGTAACTCTTATTTCGGTGAGGTAAGGTATTACAATGTTGCTTACCTTGCAATGGTTTTACGTAATTCAACTGGTGTTACCTTGAGCAACAGAGCGTGCAGCGACGGCGAGGTGTGCGGCTGCGTACGGTCGAGGCGCTCGCGCGCGTCGGGCCGGTCCAGCGGCAGGCGCAGCATGACGCGTGCCAACAGCCGCACGCCCAGCAGGAACTCGTGCTCGTAGTCCGACTCCAGCAGCGCCGCGCCCACCCAGAACAGCGTCGCCAGGATCGTCAGCTTGTCGTCCTGCAACAACGCACTCGGGAGCTTGCACAGAAACAATGCGGACGTTAGTGCTTTAGAAATTACAAGTTACAGTTCTATCTACGGGAGGACCTTCATGATTATTTCATTTGGTTATAAACAAAAGGGTATTTGGCTGGTTTTCTTTTCATTTCATTTTTCGAAACCTAGAAAAAGTAATTAAGAACTAGTAAAAAAAAAATGTAGAAATATTTCAAAAATTTCCGATGGTTAATGTCTATGTTAGACAGAAACAGCACCGCTAGCATCTGACGTCACAAGACAGCCACGCCACAGTACCCTCGCGCCACCCCGGTCTATGGTCATTTTGCGTAATAAATGTAGAAGAGTAATTTCAAGTGTGTAACTTCTCCATTTGTCCACTGATTTTATTATTGTTTCACAAATTTAATAATTAACATCTTTAAAATAAGTATTAATTCATGTTTGTTTTTTTATAGTAGTCAAATACCCTATTGTTGAGCATTTATTCATCAAAACATTCTGAATAAGCTGGTTAGCAAATGTTACAAGCAAAGCAATCAATAAAAAAAGGGAAACTGAAACGAATTTTCAAATACTATGTTTCGCTAATTGAGTATAAGATAAGTACCTGTGTAGCGCTATCACCAAGCAGCTTGAGGGATTGTGCCGAGCGTGACCGGCACAGGTTTGAACACACGCCCTTCGCGGCTTCGCTGCACGGACGAGCGCGCTCCACTTGATTAACAAATAATAACATAATCACCACAAATGCAGAGCAAAAGTAACTAATAAATACATTCATTTCAGCCGAAAGACGTCCACTGCTAGACATAGGCCTCCCCCAAGCATCGCCATCGGTTATCTTGGTTCTCTTCATTTCTGATTCGATCAAATAGGAAACTCCAAGCATAGCCCTCTCTATTGCCCTTTGGGTGACTTTCAGCCTTCTAATAAGTAATTTGACATTTATACGTATTATTCATTACGGGATATTCATTTTTAGGGTTCCGTTACTCAAAAGCAAAAAACTGAATTCTTATAGGATCACTCGTATGTCTCTTTGTCTGTCCGCCTGGCACAGCCATTTTGATCTGAATTTAATGGACCGATTAAGTTGACCGAAATTTGGTACACATATTATGTATTTCTACCCGTGATTACGGACGTGTAAGGTAAATTAATGAATTTTGAATATGGGGGTCACTTTTGGGGGACAATCAAGAAAATAAAATAAAAGTTTTGCAAACTGTTCACGTTTTTAAACTACAATGTTAAGTTTGTATTTGGGTTAAATTTATCCCAACTACGGAACCCGTGGGCGTGTGCGTGGTCCGACACGCACTCGACCGGTTTTTTTGTTACTGTAGAATAAAAGAACTTACTGAAAAAATATTGGTTGTATGTTACGGTGAATAATCTTCTATAATATAAAAATGAATCGCAAAATGTGTTGGTAAGCGCATAACTCAACAACGCCTGGACCAATTTGGCCAATTCTTTTTTTTAAATGTTCGTTGAAGTTCAAGGATGGTTTTTACGGCGAGAAAAATTTGAATAATTGCCGGAAAAACCGTAAAAACAGCCCTTTTCTTTTTCTCATACAAACGTTTTCTAACTAAAACGTTGAGTCAATTTGAGCTCTATTGCTATTGTATAAAGTTCATATCAAATTACAAGCACTCACTGTTGTTTAAGCAATGTAGGTGTGTTTCTAACGTCAAAGAGTCAATTTCCACTTTATTACCATTATTATTATTATTAGGTAGGGTAGGTAGGTAGGTGTAGGTAGGTTAGGTAGGTAGGTGTGCCGTAGATAAGTACTTAGTGCTACCCGTGCGAAGCCGGGGCGGGCAGCTAGTATTATATATAATACTCCTACTAGTGACTTCCAGGCTGATTGGAAATGGGCAGCAAACCACATTGGATTTAAGACCGGTCAATGTCAATAAGTTCGCCTCCTGTTACACGTGTCTTGTGTACATTACACACAACACACGTGTGTATCAAACAATACTTCTCCGCCTGCCTTTTCGGGAAATATTGGTTGCATGGTTACGAAGTAATATCAATTCAAACAAATAAATTGGTGCATATTTCATATACTGAGAATTTTGTATTGGATTAATAAAATAAGAGACCTCTTGTTGCGGGATTGAGTTGGAACCTTACGGAACTTAATAATCATTTAGACTCCCGTGAAAATGTGTCCTGCATAACAAAGTGATTCTGCAAGAGGTGCCTCACTATCTGGCACCCGGGATGATCTGAGCTGGTACGTAGCGTACGTAGCTCGAGCAGTTTTCTCAACAGTGAGCGAGACAGAATGAAACCGGTCTGACGCAATCGTCGCACCTTGAGGCAACAGGTCAGTATTAGAGCAAGAGCCCGCGACGGCCAGACCTTCGTTATTTTATAAAAGCTGAAAGTTTCTCGTGTACGTCTCCAACATAGGTAAGAACGACCCGCGACTATAGAGTTTCGATTGTGGTTACTTTGGCAGGTAACAGGTAGTAAAGGTGTATAAAATGGTACCTTAAATTCGTTAAAGTCAAAGTCAAAGTCAAAGTCAAATCATTTATTTCAAAATTTATGTTAAAGTATAAAGTTCAATTTTTTTATATTTTCTCCAGAATATCATTTAGAAATCACGTCATCCATTGCCGGACACTTTTTACAGTTGCTACCCCCTGCCGGACACCCCTAAACTTTAATAAATTTTAATTATACTTTCGTTATAGTATAAAAGCTAAATTTTATATATGTTACTTAGGGACTAATAAAAATATGTTATCTCAATAGCCAGACAGTTTTAATGGTTTTTACATCTTGCCAGACACCTTGAAAGCCTGCTGTAGGTGTGAGCGCGAGGTAGCAACTGTTCAAGCGGGTGCGAGTGAGATAGAGTACTTAGTCTATTGCGATCTTTTATTGCGCATCAGCTGTCATTTATCGATGAAGTATCTGGGACTAGTCCTCGACAGCCGGTGGAACTTCGTGGAACATTTCCGACGTTTGGCTCCCAGACTGGAGCGGGCCGGGGCTGCCTTGAAGCGGCTACTGCCCAATCTAGGGGGTCCAAACGGCTCCTGCCGGAGGCTCTATGCGGGGGTCGTGCGGTCCATGGCCCTTTACGGGGCACCGGTGTGGGCGCGCTCTTTCAGGCTGCGGCCAGCCCGCCGGTTGAACGCGTCCCAAAGGGTCATGGCCATCCGGATGGTCTGGGGATACCGCACGGTCTCCGGTGAGGCGGCAAGCCTCCTTGCCGGATTGCCGCCATGGGATCTGGAGGCAAAAGTCCTCGCGCACATTTGGGAGTGGCGCGAGGAGGCGAAACGCCGGGGTGTAACTCCGCTGCCGCGAGAAATCACGGCACAGCGGACAGAGCTCCGGCGGGATCTCATGGCATCATGGAGAGTGCGATTGTCGTAACCCCGTGCTGGGCACGCCACAATTGCGGCGATAAGTCCCCTCTTTGAGGAGTGGCTTGAGAGGCGCCACGGCGTCCTCACCTTCCGCCTGAAGCAGGTCCTCACCGGACACGGTTGTTTCGGGAGGTTCCTGTTCCGCATAAGGCGGGAGGAAACGCCCGGGTGTCACTCTGTGTGGATCGCCCGGAGGACACGGTGGAGCATACGGTGGAGGTCTGCCCGGCTTGGGCGGGGCACCGCCGTGTCCTTGTGGAGGCGATCGGTGGCAGTGATCTCTCTCGTCCGGCCCTGGTACAGGCCATGGTACGGAGCGAGAGGGCGTGGGAAGCCGTCACCTACTTCTGCGAAGCAGTAATGCTCGCGAAGGAGGAGACGGAGCGCGTGAGGGAGAGGCAAATGTCGCGCCCTCACGCCCCTAGCCGCCGCAGGACACGCTCTGGGCGTCGGGAATCGCAGGCCGATTCCCGGCCACCGTAGGCGCGGGCTTGCGGACGGTGAGCAATGGGTAGCTCGCCGTCCGATAAGGACCAGGCCCGGGTCGACGGCGCGTTGTGTTCCACGCGCGCCTCAAAGAGATGTCAGCACAACGGAAGGGGTCCGCTAGGACTGATGCTTGCCGGGGTCGCGGGAAAGTCCGAAACGGATACCGTGGCCCCTGGCAATGTACAGGCAACTGAAGGAACACGGGTGGGTTTTAGTCAGTAAGAGTCTGACACGCCCTCCCGCTCCGCCCAGAGCAGGAGAAGTTATTTGATAATTTCCCACAATCAAAAAAAAAAAAAAGCTATCATTTATGGGGTATTGTGTATTATCTATTGAACTATTATCTATTATGCGTACAACCAACGTTTAACATTTGATATTTGTGCAGTTTTTTTGTGAAATATAATTGAAATTTTAATAAAAAGTGTTATCATGGGAGATACGTTCATTTGTTTCGTTTGTAAAAAAAAGTGAGGGTAAAGTAATATTGTTCTCGGAGGAATCGTTGAAAAAATGTTGAACTGTTTTGGAAATCCGAAAAAAACATAACCTAAAATATAAAGACATTATTTTATTTTTTTATTGGATATCTTAAAAGATCGCAATAGACTAAGCACTCTATCTCACTCGCACCCGCTTGAAAAGTTGCTACCTCGCGCTCGCACCTACAGCAGGCTTTCAAGGTGTCTGGCAAGATGTAAAAACCATTAAAACTGTCTGGCTATTGAGGTAACATATTTTTATTAGTCCCTAAGTAACATATATAAAATTTAGCTTTTATACTATAACGAAAGTATAATTAAAATTTATTAAAGTTTAGGGGTGTCCGGCAGGGGGTAGCAACTGTAAAAAGTGTCCGGCAATGGATGACGTGATTTCTAAATGATATTCTGGAGAAAATATAAAAAAATTGAACTTTATACTTTAACGAATTTAAGGTACCATTTTATACACCTTTACTACCTGTTACCTGCCAAAGTAACCACAATCGAAACTCTATAGTCGCGGGTCGTTCTTACCTATGTTGGAGACGTACACGAGAAACTTTCAGCTTTTATAAAATAACGAAGGTCTGGCCGTCGCGGGCTCTTGGTCTATATAGTTGACCTCGTAATTGTAGTATATGCACCCTAAGGTTGAATGTTACTTGCACGTCAGAAAACAATTCCTACTGAATTATAACTTCAGTAAAACTATACTGAAGCTATAATTCAGTGGGAATTGTTATTAAAAATTTAGTATTGTTTTTTTTTTAGTTTGGTCGTAATTTACGAACACATTTAGTTTCGCGCACCTCTTAGAGTACGCAACGTGACTTGAAGCAAATCGTTAAATAAGTCAAACAGCTGAGACCGTGGCGCGTATGAGCCACGCAGGTATGTTGGTACAGTTTGGCCTCTTCGTGTTTGGGTTTATTACGTTATAGGTACTACTACTGCCTCGTTGGTCTCGTGGTCGCGGGCGCGCGCCTGCTGAGCGTGAGGCGCGCGCCCTAAGTTGGACTCCCAGATCAGGTAGTGTTATTTAGTAGCTGCATCAAGTCTGAATTTAAGCCGAGCCAATATAATTGCCCTTGATTATATGGGGCTTATGGTTAGAACTGAAAGTAAAAAAAAATGAAATAGGCAAAACCTAGGTAGGCACACTACCTTCAGTTCAAACTTTGTACGGAAGGAACATTATTCAGTTTGATAATAAGTTATCGACAGATACTCGTATAAGAGATTCTTCATCAGTCACATTAAAAAAAAATAGGTTAAAGTTGTATTTGGCTAACCAACAATAAAAAATTACTAACACGACACTGCGAACGAAAATATTGTTTATTACTTAAGTATATTATTATGTTTTGTTAAGTGAACTATGTATGTTCTTTGCGAAATAAATGATTTGAACCGAAAATAAGTATGTACTTACTATACACCTCTGAGGAATAAACGGCGTATTTTTTATTGCTACATGGCCTGTTCTTGACTACGTTGGTCTACGATGGACAGATAGCGTGTGATAGTTACCGTGCGGCTGCTTGTCGGCGTTGGGCGGCGGAGCGTTGTTCTTGCGCAGGCAGTAGGACACCGAGTAGCTGGTGCTGCGCGTGTGGTTGCTCACGCAGCCCACGCACACGCCCGGCGAGCGCTTGCCTACGGACAGACATCACCAGGGGGTTACCAAGCACCTTTATGGCAGGCCAATAGTTGACAACAAACTGTCTAGTGAACTTGGTTTAAATATACAAGTGTTTCTCGGTTTTAGGATTTAATGCTGAAAGCTTCTTAACGGAACGGTAACTGTTTGCGTCAATACATTTATTGTTTTGTATTATTTATGATATAAATTTATATCATAAGTATTATTTTGTTTAGTGTTTTTCAGCGGAAACTTGTAAATGGCTTTCAATTTCATTAGTTTTTATAATAAAAAAGGTAGCTAAAGTTTCCAATGTGATTGTTTTGTGTAAACATGTTGTCTTCCTTGTTGGATTTTAAATGAATAAAATAATGTGTTTTTATTCTGTTGTATTAAATTATTAGTCTAATAACTGATTTCGATTCTAACAAGAAGTAAATCAGCCAGTTATAAATTCATCGCTTGTATCGGTCAACCGGTTTTATTCCAGTTCTTCAACTATAAGGTAAGCCCTTGAATGATACGCGCAAACAAACACAAAGTGGGTATCGTAGCAAACTTCTAGATGGCGTTAGTCACATATACGGAATGAATTTCATTGTAATTTGTGTAGTTGTTGAGGTGATAGTAAAATCACAAAAATATTTTCTTTAATGGAACTTACCCGCAGTGTACGGGCTTCCATTGGTGGGCTGGCCACCATCTTTGTTGTTCAGATTCGGTGTAGACTTGAAGATGTCCCTCATATAGTCGAGGGGTCTGAAGTTGGACTCGAGCGAGTCTACCGCGGCCTCCAGGGTCAACAGTAGCTCGGTGACGTAGCCCTGCATGTCCTCGCCCTGTTCGGCCACCGTCTCCACCAGCCGGGACAGAATGTCTGACACCATGCGGCCTGTCATGGCCACGCCTATGAAGCGGAACACCTGCAAGTGAGAATTGTGTGGTGTCCTTAGAAAAGGTAACTTGTTGAATGTTTCTGTCGTGTTAAAACGAGATATCCCGAGTATCACTCGTGAAGGATATTGAGCGTATTCTATGTAATATAAATATTACCCACAAAACATACTCTTGTAGTTCTTAATTATTCTTGAATTTTAGAATTCGATATTCAGCGAAGCTATTTCAAGACGGCCCAATAAACACAGGAAAGCGTGATTGTTGTTGTGGTTCGTCACTGTTCCACGATTGAATGGTTCTCACGATCTATTGCATACTAGCGACCAGCCCCGGTTTTTACGACTTCCGGAATTTATTTATAATTAATATTAATGTTTTGTACACTGTTTTATAACCTTTGAGTAGTTTAGAAGAACAGCACGGTCACACAGGCAGACACGAACAGCAACTTTAATTTATAATATGTATAGATATAGAAGATATTGATTTTTCATTCTGGTTCCTGTAAGATGAGAATATATTATGTACCTGCAGTGACCTGCCCGCATAGTGTCGCGAAGGGCAGGACAGGCCCAGCTGCAGTGCGGTCTGTGCCCAGCGCTCCGAGATGAGCGCGTGCGGCAGCGACTCGCGGAACACACGCAGCACGTGCCGCAGCAGCGTCGCCATTTGCTGGCAGCTGCGCAGGGTCCATACTAGGCAAGATAAAGAGATAATTATGTGGTGTATTGTATCAAAGGTTGATTATTATTAAAGAATAATCAGACCTTTCGAAATTATGTGAAAAGTGATGAATTACTTATTTTTAATACAAGACGTTTTACTTAGAGTAAGGTTGGATGACTGTTGAGTAAACCTTTTTTCCAGCAATGACATGCGTTAAAAGCTGCTATTTATTACTTAAATAGTTGGGATGTGTCGCATCGGTGATATCACATACCTTTAGCAGTGATATCTTCGTACTGCCACAGCGGCATGAGCATGGGCCGGTTGGCGAGGAAGTGCACGAGCGACTTGATGACGTCAGCAACCGGGAGCTCGGCTGCCTCGACCTCGGCCGGGACCGCCTCTGGTGCGGGCGCCTCGCTTTCTACCTCACCTGTTACGATCACCGGCAGCGACGGGTAGTTGTCACATTCGCCTACAAATAGTACTTCAAATATTATAACAGATGATCCCGGTACTAATTAATTAGATTTTGACTTATACGACTATAACAGATGATCCTGGTACCGGTTAATTTAATTTAGACGTTTTCCATTTTCATGACTTTTACGATTTTTCTGACTTTCGTGATGTTTACGGTTAAGTGATAAGGATAACGGATGATTCCAGTACCAGTAAACTAGAGTTAGACTTTGACGGCTATCATGACTTTTACGACTAGGGGGTACCAAACTGTAAATTATAAGGTATAGGCTTACCCTCAGGAGTTACTTGCGGGTCCGAGCTCAGGGAGCGCGCGTGAGAGCGCGGGGAGTGCCCACATTGCGGGTATTTGTCAAAAGCTGCATCTGGCTCTGCGGATGAATAAAATTGAATAGTTAATTTCTAGCTGCAGTGTTGCACATAAATTAATCAAGCAATATTGTGAAGTAATACTATCAACACTTAAACATAATTATCAACATTAAAATCATCAATACAATTACTCTCCAAGTTCACTTTCCACTATTGAATGACTATTTCATTCAATCATTATATTTGAAGCCATTCAAATGATTATAATTCTGAATACTTTGATACGGTTGTGAATAATACTTTGATCAACTGCAAAATAGCAAAAACAATAAGAAATTTAGAATGTCGGGCTACCCTAGCGCTATTGCCTTAAACAAAGGGTTTACCAGTAAAGTTGTGTGGCACGAGCGGCAGCGTGGGCTGCGGCACGCCCAGGCCGAGCTGCTGGCTGCGGCTGGCCAGCAGCACGCGCGCCACCGTCAGGTGGTCGTGGTGCGCCGCCACCGCCACCAGCAGGTTCAGCAGCAGCTGCCGGCAGTGCTGGTGCACTATCCATCTGCACACGACAACTGGCTCATTAGAGCGGATCCATGAATTATGTCACGCGTTAAGGGGGGTTAACAAAGTGTGAGTTCCTGTGACAAAGGTGTTCGTGACGTCACATGTATAAATCTAAAGTATTAAAACTCAAAACTACAACTTTAAAGGACGGATAACTTAACAATATTACCCAACTCCATCAATAATATTATTAAGAGATTTTATTTCAAATGGCAAAATATGTGATGTCACCCAGGGGGAGTCACACCAATATCTCAATATCATATTGGGTCACGTCGTCACGTGTGACAAGGACGGAGCTTGAAAAATCATAAATTCGTGTGATGTAATATATAGAGGGCCCCTTATCAGGTTTTGGCTCGACACTCAATATCATACTTTTTATTAGAGTCAGATCTTTTAGATGAGTCTCCTAAAAAAACAGAAACCTCTGTATCCATATCTGATGTGCAGGAAAACCTTAACTTGGAACAAATGAACAATGACTTATTTGTTGAGAATAATGTTATAATATCTCAAGAAACTCGCGATCTATTATCAAGTAAAGAGACAAAAGTTTCGTTACCAATATACCAGCATAAGCAAACACAGACAGTGGCATCGGAATTTACCGAGTATAGTAATTATATTGAACAAGCAATTAATAAACACAAGAAAACAGTACAAGATCAAAGAGTAATAACAAAAGATTGTAGGAGAAAAAGAAAGCTATGCGTTCTCAGTAACTGCAATCACAGCGGTACACTAGAAATATTGGAAAACACTTTTGGCCAACACTTCGAGTTCTGTCATTACCTGTCACGTAACATTAGTTTAAAGGATATTATGTCAAATATAGTAAATAAGCTACAGCAATATAGCTTGGATGACTATTGTATCATTGTGATTGGTGAGCGGGATTTTAAAGACACAGGTGAACCAGTTGAAATGGTCAGGTTAATTAGAGAAACTCTCAAAAATATAACTAATACAAATGTCATTATATGTTGCCCTACATATGTACAAGGGGCTCTGATACACAATTATAAAGTAGAAATGTTTAATAGATTACTTCACATGGACATAGAAAACCATAATTATGCTTATTTTTTTGACAGTAATCGTGACCTATCCGATGAAACATTTTCATATAATACGGGAAAACTTAACAAACTCGGTCAGAAACGAATTTATGACAGTATTTTCCGCCGCCTACTCGTAGATATTGAGACCTATCCAACGGAATATGACTATTGTAATTCTCCAAAATCGCCAAAGAATTCCCAAAAAACTCTTTTTCGCCCCGTTAGGTAATAAGGTTATCGATAGTGACGGCAGTTCTGGGATAAAACAAAAACAAAAATTTATATTATTACACCAAAATATAGCTGGAATCTTGAATAAAATTGATTTATTCGAAATCACGATTTCCGACTTAGAAAATCAGATTGGCCTTATAGATTTTATTTGTCTAAGTGAAACTTTTATAAAATCGGGACATGAAAGTAATCTAGCACTTACACATTTTAACTTAGCTGCTAGTTACACAAGACACGGGAAAAAACGTGGTGGAACATGCGTTTTAGTAAGAAAAGGTCTAATTTTTGGTCCATTACCGATACCTGATGAACTGGCCAGTGATTTTTGTTTCGAATGCTGTGGCATAGAAATATTGAGCCATAATCTAATTATAGTATGCATTTATAGAATTCCGGATTCTGAAGTGTTCATATTTTTAAAAAATCTTGAATTACTGTTACGCAATATAACCCACAAAGTTAAAAAAAAATTTATTTTATGTGGAGATTGGAATATAGACATATTAAAAGACAATAAATACTCAAAAGAACTAATATCCGTACTGAACAATTTTAATATTTCACCACATGTTAGAATGCCTACTAGGAAAAATACTAGTATAGACCAAATAGCCAGTAATATTCCCGCACTTGAATTGAAATGCAGTACACATAATTTAGCTCTCTCCGATCATGATACAGGTCAATCATTAACTTTTTACCTTCAAGCGACGAATAATAAATCAAAACCTTTAAAATTCTGGTACGATAAGAAGAGGGATTATAATAAGGACAACATACAAAATTTTTTAAATTGCTTAGCACCATTAAGTTTTACTGAAATTTACGAAGTGACACACTGCAATGAGGCTTTCAATACATTCCATGACCTATTCGTGCTCTTCTATAAATTATGTTTTCCTGAAATCCTCGTTAAAAAGAGCAATAAACCCATAAAAAACAAATGGCTTAGTAGGGGTTTAAAAATATCATGCATTAAAAAGAGAGCTTTATATTACGAATATCAACATGATGCTATAAGTAAAGGTTATCACAAGAAAAAATACCTCAATTATACTAAGATCTTAAAAAAATGCATCTCAAAGTCACAACAGATAAACAACAACAATTTTTTAAATAATTCTAAAAATAAATGTAAAGCTACATGGTCAATCATAAAAAATCATTTAAATAAACCTAATAATAGCAATTATATAAAAGAATTAATAATCCTTGATAAAAAAATCAATAATCCAAATGACATATGTAACCAATTTAACAATTATTTCATTGAGTTGACACAAAAATCCAACAATAATAATCATGACGTACACAATATTAACATTGACAATAATATAAATACTTTATTTCTGACTCCAGTCAATGAAATTGACGTTATTAAAATAATTAATTCATTAAATAATACAAATTCTACCGGATATGACGAAGTAACCACTACAATAATCAAATTAAGCGCGAAAATTATAGCACCCCCACTTAGCTACCTAATAAACCTCTCTTTTGAAGAAGGTGTTTTCCCATCTAGACTAAAATCGTCTTATTACAAAAAACTGCATAAGTAATGGTTTAAACCAAGACTAAAAGGTCTTGGATTGTTACGGTAATAAAGCTAGTTCCAGGCTCAAAATGTATTCTTATTACAAAACGAAGACTATTCGAGGATCAGTTAGTACCAAAGAAGGTTCATGGTTCAAATAATATCCACAGATAAGAAACAAAAATGGCATTCTTTCATTCGTTCACGCAGGCTTTATTTGAAGCAACGTTCTGTTTCTCTAAATGTTGATATTATAATAACACTTGAAATGCATAAAAAATTATTTATCAATACAAAAATATGTCATAAATAATTTTTTGTTTAGGTTACAATATATTGCAACAACTTGTACTTTTGACGCGCTTTTTAAAATCATGATTTTTTTACACCTCTAGCGTGAAGTGGAGCGACTTACATATGACGGCTGCGCGCGTAATTTGAGATGAATGTCTATGTTGCGTCCTATAATAATAAATAAAAGCACTTCATAGTTGTATTATATATTGTTTTTAATATTACTGTTACTGTTACGTGGTTTTTTCGTGAGTTGTAGTGTGTACGAGCTACGCTGTACATTGACCTTTGTAGTAGTTTGTACGTCATACTCAATAATGCACATCGATATTGTTTAGCTGTGCATTTCTCTAACATAGCATTTAAGTGGAACAATTGTGTAATTATATTCAGTAGCAATAAATCCATCAAGGGAACTTCGTCTACTCATTTACATAACATAACAAGTACATAACATTTTCACTGTTGGGCATTACAACCCCAACATAGTGTTTGAGCTACATTATAAAATGGAACAACAAAAGAAAGAAAGGGGTGAAAACTGGAGTTCTGAAGAAAAGATTTGTAAAACATGGATTTTTTTTATTATTAGGTAAGCAATGCTTTGTATCATCTTATTATCAAATTAGCAATACTGCGGAATTTCCTAATGCTTTCCTCCTGTTCATTTAGAGTAATGGGCATTTTTATAAATCTTCGGGACATCCGTGACAAAATGTCCGCTACCTTTTTACACGTTTTGCTGACAATTGGCTGAAAAACACTATGCAAATCAGCTGTATCGTCTTAAATCTACGAATAAAACAATAATATTTGTATATTTTTTGGATTTTATCTTTAATGTTAGGTTAGCATTGACCAAGTTTACATACTTCATGTCGAGCCCAGTTGCGTAATGCGCAAACTACTTGCACTTCAGGACTCACAGGGCATCCTCGAGGGTCGTGGGATAAATCCACACGTAAAACATCCACTATCTTTTCTCCAAAACGTTTTGTGAACCTATACTTATATCTGAAATCTTCGTCACTCAATTCGAATGGATTCTCACGATGACGATGTCTGTAAGATCGCCGAGACGTCTCCAGCATATCCAGATCTTCTAAATTCATCAAGTCGATCATATTAGTATCTATTTTTTATGATTTTTATTTAAATAGACCCGCACAAACACCAAAACAATGACAACCCAAACGTCAAATAAATTAGTACCAAAGATAAACTAGGGGACTCGGCGGACTAACTTTAGTACCATAAATAGTTCTGGAACTAGAGATAAACTTCATTTTATAATAACGTTTTATTTAGTCATGGTACTAAAGCTAGTACTAATCCCAGTACCAAATTTAGTCCGTGTTTTGGAATAAGACGGAAAGAGTCTATAATTAAACCACTATTCAAAAAGGGCAAATGTACTGATATGGGCAATTATAGGCCCATTACACTGATCCCAATCTTTGCAAAAAATTTTGAAAAGGCAATGCATGATAAAATAAATAGTTTTGTAACTAAATACAATTTAATTGTGGAAAGTCAATTTGGTTTTAGGAAAAACAGTTCAACGACTCTGGCCTGTTTTTCTTTAGTGAAACTTATTACTGAAGCTCTTAATAAAAAAATGTCTACTTTGTCGGTATTTTTAGATATGAGCAAAGCATTCGATTTCGTATCACACGAACGACTACTCTACAAGCTAGAGAAATATGGCATAAGAGGCAAAGCGCATGATTGGCTTAAAAGTTACTTATCTAATCGCCAACAGAGAACTGTTATCTCTAGGATAGAAAATGATACTAGGACGACATATTGCTCAGAGCTAAAAATAAATGGTTCTGGCGTCCCGCAGGGAAGTGTATTGGGTCTGCCACTATTTCTATTATATATTAATGACCTCAAAAAATGTTTAAAATATGAATGTATACAATTTGCTGACGATACTACTTTGACGATAAAATGTTCCAACAAAACTGACATAGAAATTGATACTAATAATGAATTAATTAATGTAATAAAATGGCTGGGAGATAATAATCTTAATGTTAATATTGAAAAGACTAAAATAGTTCAATTTCAAACATGTAACTTGTCAGTAATACCAACAGCGATTAGATATAATAATGCAATTCTGCAACCAGGACCATCATCTTTATTTTTAGGTATAGTCATTGATAACAAATTGAACTGGAAGGAACATGTAGAAAGAGTATGCAGTAAGCTTGATAAGTTTGTATATGCTCTTCGCAAGTTAAGACTGGTATCCAGTAAAACAGCAGTCCTAAATGCTTATCATGGGTATGTTTCATCGGTATTGCGTTACGGCCTAGTGATATGGGGTAACTCAGTGGATGTGGAAAGGGCATTCATAGTCCAAAAAAAATGTATCAGAGCCATGAGTGGAGCGGAATATTTGGACCATTGCAGGCCATTATTTAAGGAATTAAGAATTCTCCCGCTCCCATGTCTCTATATTTTTGAAGTTTGTCTATTTGTAAAAAAATACCCTCATTTATTTTTATTAAATGAACAAGTCTCTGAAAGACTGAACAAAAAAAATGCCGGGAAATTACTAGTTCCTGCTCAGAGATTGCAATTATACAGTAGAAATGCCAGTTGTATGACAATTAAAATTTATAATAAATTACCACCTGGCCTGAGAATGTTACCAATGAATAAGTTTAAATGTATAATGTTTGATTGGCTCTTAGACATGTGTTTTTATTCCGTCAATGAATTTTTAAACCATACTTTTTAATAATGTAATTAAAGATCTTAAAATGACATTAGTACTTTGACATTATTATGAATTCTCTCTAACTTTTTTTTTTTTTTGACATTATGGTTTATTCTTTGACATTATGGTTTATATTTTCGACATTATGATTTATATTTTTGATTTAGCTATTGATATTTGACATTATATATAATGCATTTTGATGAAACTCATAAAATTAATTCAGGATTTCATAATTTTATATAATATTCTTATAATGTACCTAGTTCTGATTTGCATGTACCTACTTAATAATTATTAACTTATGATTTAATATTTCTACACCAGCAATGGTAGTATGTGTGAAACAGTGTTTAATGTAAGATCTCAATGTACCATATACTCAGAAATAAATAACATTCATTCATTCATTCATTCATACACGAAAAAGCTTATTTCTTTGGAATTAAATATTTAGGATTTTTAATAGTAACTCAACAATCAAGTTACAAGACAACGCTGTAGTAAATAATAATAGCGGCAATGCGATGTGTTATATTTCTCCGGTGAAAAGCCCAGACAGGCGAGTCTGTCGGGGTAATTATAATTACCGAGGCACAAAATGCGCAATTTGCGTAAACAACTTCTCTGTCAAATGTTGCTTGTATAGGATTGACAAAAATCGGAAATTACTGACGTCTCGTAGTTGTTATGTGACCGTTATAGGAGTCGTTGCACAACACATTGTTGTTTGTGCCAATTATTCCCTGCACTTACTCAATTAATTGATATGTTTACAGGATGCCCTCATCAAGCCGCGGAGCACACTCATTTAAACAGAAAAAATTACATAGTTTATTCCCAACATAATAGAGTGCATCAACGATAATATCAGTGTCGAACTCCGTATTGTGCTCCGCTTAGCGCAGTGTGCAACGTAGCCACAACACTGATCAAGGCTGTTACAACCCGCTGTCTCGTCTCGCTACTAACAATACAACCTGCGGATTTATACTTAACTGCATGTCTACTCTAATCAATTAGCCGTACGGTACCTGGTGTGGTCCATTCCCAAGAAGACGATGTGCAGCATGAGCGGCACGTGGATGGACCAGTCCAGCTCGACGCCGTCCAGCACCACGTCGCACAGCAGCATCACCGCCACGTTACATCTGCACATGACACGCATTACAACTACCTGCACGGGAACCCGGATGTCTTCTGTTACTATTTACTATTTTATTTTGACAGCGCATTTATTGGGGGTTTTAAGCGCAGACGACATCACATCATTCGCAATGCAATATAAAAAGCACAAAAATCAGAACCAAATATTTTCGTTTCTATAAAATTTATATTAAAATTTGTGAAAAATATAAGTGCTCAAGAATTTTGATTCATCTATATTTATTGTTGAAAACAGCAAAAAAACGTAATGAGTGCATTAAAAGCTCATATCCATAATGTTATGAGTTGTTACAAGCTCTACTGTGTGTGAGCTGTGTTGCAACTTTCTCGAAAATGTACACATAATTTGGTACTTAGCTTCCGGCATTATAATAAGGTTTTGTTCACTTTCCTTTTAACATTGAACTTCCCTATGCATTAGTAAAGGAGAATCAACTGTGGAGACGCCGCGAGGATGTTCTTCAGAAAGGTCAGGTGCGTGGTACTCGCAACTGGCGTGCGTACACGAAGCATATGTAAGGATCGTAGCAGGTGGCGCTCTGTAGGGACTGCCGACCGCCGCGGGGAGAGCACGCGGGTTATGTGTGATACGTACCGATGGAAGCCTGAGATGGGCTGGCTGGTGTCGGGCAGGTACTCGGTGAGCAGCGCGAAGAAGCCGCCATACTCGGGCATGGGCAGCGGGCGCGGCTGAGGCATGTCCATGCGCGCCTCCTGCGGCGTTGCCGGAGCACTGCCCGCCAGCGGCAGCAGGCCGGGCTCGGGGCACAGCCCGGTCTAGGGAACACGTCATTCATGAACTCACGAATGTTAAATAGACCCTATATCGCACACTGAACAACAGCCCTTGAGCATCTTTTTAAGGTCTGGAGCCTCGTATTAATAATATCCTGCCAGCCGAATTTCGGTCGCGGCGGCCAATCTCAACGGAGATTAGCCAGGTATACAGGAGATATTATATTGCACAAGTGATAAATCAAATCAATTTTCAAAGTCTGGGCTGCTACTGAGAAATTCCTAATGGAAAAACCCAATAACACGTTGGCCGACCTAGGAATCCAACTCAAGAAGACCACGAGATCAACGGGGCACCCTCGTATTAAACGCTATCCGTGATATCTGGTGACTGTTAACCTCCCACAGTATTTTATACTCTTCAGTGATCGTTTCGAATAGACTAGATGTGTCCATTTCTCTAGCAGCCAGCTGTGCGCGGCGTACGGCAACACTCTGTATGTGGCTGATGAAGTTCAGGGAGACTTCACCCTAACTGTACTTGAACAGAATAAGAATAAGAAACAAGATTTATGTTTAATGTATCAATACGTTACCGGTGTGGCGTCGCCGTCCGAGGGCGGAGGAGGTTCCTCGTCAGCTGGCGGCGTGGAACATGGTGGCGCCGAGGCGCGCTTGTCTTGCGCGCGCGCACTCGGCGTCTCCGGCGCTTTGGCACCGCTGATAAACAAATATGTCACCATAAATTCCTTAACAACGGCAAATTTTGAAAACGACATTGGTTTAGTACTTATTGTCATATTTCACAGTTTTAATAGTTATCGGTTTCGTCCATAAAACCAACGTCCGTCCTGTGTGCTACAGAGTCCACATAAATGTGTGGTGCCCACTATATGGCATCTAATTAGCTGTATACAACAGACAAAGACTTAAAATAAGTCAACCATTGCTACGCAAAGGTGAGCAAACTGAAAAAAAAAAAAACAAATATTGATACAAGCCACCAGACTACTAGGAATCCTTCAGAGGGAAATTCATTTGCAAATGTCATTCATCATGGAATGAAACAATGCATGTTGCAGCACCAAGAGCGCCGGCACAAAGCGCTAAACCGCCGACTAATTGAGTT